>JACBWW010000002.1:6056170-6299016 GCA_020086605.1 Lanius collurio
TGGCGCCGCCGAACAAAGAGCCGCGGCCGCGCTCGGGTCCGCGCAGCGCTGCGCTGGGGCGCCCGGCGGGAGCGGGGCTGCGGCCGCGGGCGTCCCCGGCTCCGGGCGGGATACCCGCCCCGGCGGCTACAGACGGGATAACCGAGCTCCTCTGGAGCCCTGCAGGGTGCCCGGCCGCTGCCACGGGCTGGTGCTGTACCCGGCACTTCAGGGGCTGCTCACAGGGGAACCTCGCTCCCTCAGTGCCGCGCTGGGCTCAGCAGCTGCGAAAAACGCCCGTCAGGATTTTAGCAAAATGGAAAGGTTTGCTGGCGCGGATCTTGGTTTAAAGATGATTGCGGGACGTGAGCTTTCAAAGTAAGAGGTGGAAAGAGAGACAGCGGCGTGAACAATGACAATTTCAAAAGGTCGGGTTTGTGGAAATAGTTTTAAGCCTGGTGCCGATCGTTCGGCGATTTTTGTACCGAGTTCTAATAACGTGGAGTAAATTTCGCCTTTTCGTATGTCTGCAGAGTTCTTGTCATTTCCCAGGAGAGCAATGTGTATGAATCTGAGGGTATCATGCTGGGTTTTGTACATATCCAGAACTCCCACTGAAATTAATTTAACGTTTTGTTTTAAGTTACTAGTGGGATTAATGGTCATTTTCTTTAATCAGCTTTCAGTAAGGCTATACAAGAAAATCCTTCTGGAACCGTTGGGATCTTTGTATATGCAAAGAATGTGAAAGGAAACCAGTACTTTGTATGACCTTTTTTATCTAACTAAACTTACAGTAATGTGCTTCTATGTTTTTGGCATGAGTGAGACTTCCAACCCGGCAAATAGATTTACTTCTGTGGCTATTCCCTGTGGGAGGCAGTGGTTGGTCCTGGCCAGGCTTGCTCTCTGTAGTTGGGAAAAATATAGACTTCTTGCTCTGGGTGCTCTGCTGTGAACCCACTGCACCCTCTCCTTTATGCCAGTTCTTCCGACCCTGTGGAAAGTCACTTCCAGGAGCTGTGTAGCAGCAACCTAATCCAGCCCCAGAGCTTCTTTTGCAAGATTTCTCCGCAGCTTTGCCTTCCCAGAGGAGTGTCTGGGGGAGATGCTGAGCCCCAGTGCTGTGGGGAGAGGGAAAGGAGATGGAGGGAGGAAGGTGGGGGGGCGGGGGGAGCACCCTTATTGCTCTAATTTCAGTGTCAGGTACTGTAGCAGGGCTGAAACTACAGAGTTGGGCTATGATTGTGCTTTGGGTGGTTTAAAATGCTGCAACCTGGGGCTGCCCTGGCAGCCCCTGCCTACCTCTGATTCTTTTCCCCATTCATAACAGCATGAACACTTATGCTGCCTTGATCTGGATCTAGGCACTGAGCAAAAAACAGGTGTAATTTTAATCTGGATCAATTCCATGATTTAGTTCATTAGGTGGTAAGAGAGGAGGAAAATGGATGTGGAGAAGGCAGGGTAGCTTTTTTTACTGGCAAAACTTGATGCTGCTGCCAAAACTGCTTGTGGAGCTGCAGTGTGACTGTAGGTCCTCCCAGGTGCCTTTCCCCCTCCCTGCCTCCCCCTGGGAGCCTGTCCCGTGACTCTGCATGTAGCCTTGGGAGCCTTCACTAGGTAAAAATGAGCCTTTGCTAATTAATCCATTAAGTGTAATGGAGTAGTTTGTAACAGAAGAATTAAGCAAGTGCCCAAGTGTTTGCATAATTGTTGCTTTGGACAACAATAAACACTGTAGGTAGAACAGCACAACGTGCAGGGCTTTATAAAAAGTATGTTAGTTTGTAAGCACTTACTGGATTTTGCTGCTCTCTGCAGTGTCTGTCTAGCACTTAATGCACAGGGTGAGCCAGATATTTTACAGTCATGAAACTTGCTTTAGTAAGTGATTATCACAGGGGCTTGTGACAGGAAAGGGTGCTAATCAGCCAGATGAAATAAGATGTATGTGTTTCTCAATCCCGGGGCTGATGGAAAAGTAGAAACTGAATCCCAGTGGAAGAGATTGTTTGCTGCAGCAGAAGATGGGGAATCTGTTCTTTCTGTTCCTGGTTACACCATCCCCACATGTTGCTTATACTGGCTCTGCTGACTATGAGTTGGATCAGATCACTGATCAGGCTGAAAAAGAGTGCTCATTATTGGGAAAGAAAACATCAGCATGCTGGCTGCTGTCCTGTTTCAACACTTGCAATAGTGTCGTCTGAAGACAGGAGGTGGCAATTGATGACCAGAGATGAAGGATGTGAGACCTCCCCTTTGTGTAGCAGTGTAGTTTTAGCTGATGTTGAGTTGATGTGCAGTTACTTCTTCCATTCCCATTATTGCAGTCCCTTGAGAAGCTGGCAGAAGGCATTCATGTGGTGCTCAGGTCCTGGGCATCCCTCACTGTATCGTGTTAGATCCCTACTGAAACTATTCTGACTGTCTGGAAGTAATAAATTGCTGCAAGTGCAAGTGTTAATTAGTTGTCAGTTTTTACTTACAGAAGAGAGGAAGTCTACTTTGCCCATGGCCACAGGATTGAAATAGATGATCTGTAAGGTCTCTTCCAACCCAAACTAGTCTATGATTCTATGATACATTTGCCTCCAGGACTTGACTGTATTGATCTATGGGATTTGGATGTTCTTCCTCTTGGGTCACAGTACAGCTCATCAAGGAGCTGACTAAGACCTGATTGAAGGACAGATTTTTGTTTTTAATAGTAGATGTGCTTCCAAAACCTGCATTTGTTAGCCAGATCTGAGTTCTTCCACGCTCAGCTAATGATGTTACCCTCAAGCACTGCTGAAAGCCTCATTGAATTGCCTTCAGTAGGATGTCTGCAGGGGTCATGTGGGTGCCCTGTCCACTGACTGCACAGGTGAGCTCCAGGTGCTGTCTACTCACATTGGCAGCTATAATTTTACTCTGACCTTGTGTTTGATAGTGCCTGGGCACATTGATAAGGATCCTTCATGCTGCTGTGGAGCTCCCTTTATGGATTGATAGGTTGCCTTACAGTTTAGAGCCAAAGGTGAGATTCTGATGGTGCCAAAGTGAAGTAATTTGCTTCTGAAAATTTAAGAATAGTAATAGTATAATGATAATGGATGGGAAAAGTTTCAACAGTTTCTGTGTGTACTTTTAAATTCTCTATGGGATTTTTTCCCTTTCTGTAAAGTAAATTGCAGTGACACAAAGTAATGCACTGTTAAAGTTTGGACAAATGCTACCAATGAGATTATATAATACAATAGTGAAGGAGTTTACTATGAAGCCTGTTCTCGATTCAAAGAAGAAAGACTTTTTCTGGTGGATTGTGGATTGTTTATAACTTCCTCTCCCATCCCAAAACCGTATGTGTCATGCTGTGAGACCACAGAAATATATGCTTGCTCTTCTTCAGCAAATAGTTTGTGAGGACTTTAATAGCAGTTTCAAAGCTTGTAGTTCATTGCTTGGGATAGCATAGTTGAAAATAGAGTTTACTGTTGATAGTAATTAAAGTATGAGCACTTTTCTGGCTTTGTTTCTCTTTTTTCTGGACCATGTTAAATGCTGAGTTGTCTAAATTTAGAAGTGTTTCTGATGTCTGTAGATGTTGAGACGACAGCTTCCTAAGCGATCACACTGAATTCTTTCCCTCTGTAGAATTGTGTATTTTTTTCTTTATTTTAAACCAAATTATTTGAAAAAGAGTTATCACGTAAGAGTAATAAAGAGGTTGTGCATGTTTTTTTTTTTATCTGGCATTGTATCAAGTATGCTGTGATACCCCATTTGCAAAGCAAACAGGTGTTACTGAGAAGCCTTGAAAGTTTTGATCAAGGGGGAAGATGACAGCAAAGGAAGCGAGTTTGCTTTGCTTTATATGTAATTCTTATCACTTAATTTTTAACTTTTCATTTCTTTCTTGGTTTGTTTAGTTTGGCTTTTCTTTCTTCTTTAGTATAGTGTTTCTTACTCCTATCATGTGTGTTTACATCCCGAATATCACGGAGGTGTGTTTCTCCACAAGCAACAGTGACATCATCCCAAGGAATGAAGGGTGAGAAAAACACCTGCAGCACGTGATCACCTCGTGAGTAAATTGTCTTTTCTGTTGTGGGCACTTGGTGCCTTCCAATGGGGACTGCGTCAGGTTGTGCCTGGGCACAGCATCATGGAATAGCGCTCTGGCTCATCTTTGCTCACCCATGAGCTCCTTTTCCCTGACGCTGTGGCTGGGTCAGAGCACTGTGGGGTTATGCAGTCACCCACCGCTCATGTGTCCGTAGTCTGTCCGACGTGGTGTTGACAAAGGACCCAGTGCTGTGACGTGCCAGCTTGCCAATGACTCGAAGAGAGGCTTGATTTTGAAGGTGCCAGGAGGCCCCTTGGCTGCCTTGGTGCCTGGTTTTGCTGTGTCATTTGCTAATGTGGTTTCTTTCTTGCTGGCCTGCATCTTAATGGAGTTCTTCAACCACGCTAACTGATTGTAATAACTTTTGCCTGTCTAGACAGGGCCTTACTGTGTCTGATTAGATCCCAGCCTTGTGGCGTGCATCACTGCCTGTTTCTTATAAATGTGATGAAAAAAAAAAGGTGCACATTAATAGTGCTTAGTCTGTTTTTTTGCTTTGCAGTATTGGTATAAAATATTTATAGATGTTTACTTTTTGCCTGGAGGAAAATAGTTTTAGTCAAATGTCTCTAGGATGCAATTTAGAAGGGAACTTCTTATCTCCAGTAAGAAAAGAGCAGACAAATGTTCTCTTTGAGGATATTAATTGGGGTTCCACTGAAGTCAGTTGTGGAAATTTGTTACTCACTGAAGTCAGCAACTTTCTCATATAGGTTAAAAAAAGAATTTCTCAGAATCATTATTAAAAATCAAAAGCAGGAAAACTGGTCTTCCTGTTTGGTTTTTAGTTCTTTACTGCTTTTTGAAAGTGTAGTAAGTTAAATTCAACTTTGGTACTCTCAGTATTTAAGCACTAAGAGGAAAGGGTGTAAAAACAGTTTTCTACTGTAATTTAAAAATTATTTTTCTAAATTGGTATCCAATTTTAGAGAACCCAATAATTACAAAGAATGGAGTTTGAGATAAATTTGGCTTGGTAGTAGTCTGCCTTGTCTTTTTTTTTCCATGCCTTCCCTAGAAAAAGAGTGATTCAGATTTTAAAATCTCTTAATTAAAAAAGAAAAACTGCCTTGGCAGAAGAAATGGACTTCTGGTTTTGATTTGAAAAGTAAATCAGAAGGTAGTACAAATGTGCACACTTTTCAGTAGCTCTTATTACTATTTTAAACTCTGTGTCATGGTAACAACTGCTTCTGTTTTCCTTGTACTGTTAGGATGCATTTAGATGTAGTGAAGAAAGGAAACTTGACAAAAGAAGTTAGCAGACCGTTCTGGTGTCTCACAGGACTGGGAAGTAAGACTACATATTTTGGAGCTGGGATGAGCAGTTGCAGTTTGGTTTGTGTGCTGTGCCTGCCCAGAGGAAATTCCTACTTTATAGTGAGAGAGTGGCCAAGGACTAGAGCATATTATTCTAATTAAATAATTTAAATTCCATCGCTGTCATTTGGAAGGCTCTGTGCATCTTCCGAGTTATAGATGGCTTCTGCAGGGACACCATAAAGAGTTTGTGTACTTATATGACAAAATGTCATCTTCAATTGATGCTGTAAAGTTTAAATTGCTGATTTATTCTGATATTGGTCACATGAAAATGCTCTTAAAAAGACTGTCTCTTCAGAGGTAGGAGGCATGTTCATATGTGTTAACCATATGCTGAATGAGTTTCCTTTGTGAAGCACCACGATGTTATTAAAATAGCTTTTAGAAGGAAACATTTAATGCAGCCCTATAAAAATAGGACATTCCCTTTTCTTTCTAGTTAGAGAAACTAGCTTACTGTGGAAAGACTGAGTCCAGGATCTGGAACTGATGTTGGTGTAGCCATGCTCCCACTGCAGAGTGTTCCTTTAGGTCAGATGGTACAAATTTTATCTTGACTGTCCATAGATGTGATTTGCCCATAGATACAGAGAGATCACACTTAAACATGGTATTGGTACCAATAATTAGTGTTTTTTTGTTATTTCTAATAGAACTATATCACCATTTTGGTGTGAGATATTTGGCAGCATTACTGCTTGATAATTAACTTGTGTGATCATTGTATATAGGACAGCAGAAAGAAGAGAAACTTGAACCACTAAGATCCTTTTGTTTGGAATACAAAGCTTGTTAAGCAATTATCAACTTTCAGGCTTTACCAACTGACTGCAAGGCATCTTGTTTGATAAAAGAAACTGTTAAAATAATTAACTTTTTTTTCCGGTCGTTTTAAACCAACAGGAATGTTTTATTTGAACTAAAATACTTTGTATATATACCACTTTATCAGTTCTCTAGGGGAAAAATTGGCTTAAAAATGTTCAAGTTTTCAGGTAAGTAATTGGCTAAAGACAGAAACTGATGGTGAAACAGTTATGAGGCTGCTTTTTTTGGAGGTTCATTTTCACTGACTAATAGTGATTATGGTGTAGCTATTTACCTGTGTAGCTGTGATCCCCATTTGGCATACTGTACCTATAAAATGCTTCCTGTATGGAAAAATGTTAAATGGTGCTAAGTGCTATTGTAGTCTCTTGTTATCACAAAGCACAAATAGCAGCTGAAAAGCTAAGTCATCATAAATAATTATAAAGGTTTTTTAAAAATAATATAATTACTCATGCTGATGTTTTTGTGACCTCATGATCATGGTCTTGTTATGAATCTTTGTCCCTTCCCTTAATGGTTTTTTTTTTTTAGTGATAGCATTGATTTTGTTACTGAAAGTAAAAAAGCTTTGCCTTAACTATGTAGTATTTCTCATGTATTTCCAAATTAGGGGACAATTTTTAAGTTGTATCACAATCTAATAGTGAACAACAATAAAGGGAAATATCTGTGCAAGGTTTACAATACTCTCCCACCCATAAGGTTTATCTGTTTATAGAATGCCAGTAATGCTTTAGATGCTGCTGGTAGTCAGATGCTGCTCGTAGCCAGATTAATCTAGAAGTATTCCCTAAGGGTAATACAGATTGCAATTGGTAGTAGAGATTGAACAGGACTTTAGTGTGTCATATCATGGCTGTGATTTTTATTTTTTGTAATTACTCTGTGGGCTTCTGGTTTTCTCTGCATTCGATACTTACTTGTCTCAAGCCTGGTCAAGGTCAGCACAACCAAGAGTAGCAGGATTTGTCCTATGACTGGCAAAGTGATAAAACTATTGTTTTTGAATTTGCAATTGAGTTGACATTTCAGGGGCATAAAATGATGTGAGCTTTGATTCTCGATGATCGCTATGTAGGCTTCTGATGTGTGTTGACACTCCCTTCTTGTGGAGCAGACTTGTTGTAGTTGGCATATTATTCCTGATGGTTTTCAAGTTCCTTGCAGTAGTCCTGTCCTCCTATTACTCTTGTTATGAACAACTGGTTCCTAGGCTGGCAGCAGGGAGAGAAATTGTGGGGTAGTGGGCAGTTAACTCTTATATCAGCCACTTGGAAATGTGCAACAGATATCGGCAAGGCCTGATTGACAGCTACAGTTGCACCATTGGGAAGTATCTACATTCACAGAGGAGTCTTGCAGTCTGCTCAGAGTGGCCTTGATTATTTTACTAGGTATTGTGGACACTTGAACCCTGGTAAAAATATCGTCCATCTGATTACTTCTCCAGAGTCAATCCCTTAATAGCCATTGCATGTATTTAAATGCTATGTGTCTTCCTGAGGACCAGATCAGATGAGGTTTGAATTCAGATGATGAAATCTGTCTTTTTTTTTTTTTTTTTTTTTTTTTTCCTCTTTTCTCTGGTCCAAACAGTAGTAGGAAAAGGAGAGCTGTGCTGCCTTTTCCATTATTGAAAGAGAGACTTCACCAGAGCACCTGTCTGAAATAGTTGGTCCATATTGATTGCTTTTAAGATTCTGATTTGGGGATGTTCTTTCATCAGTGGTGAAGACTTACTTGTTTAGCTACCCTGTTTATTACCTTGTTTACCTGTTTCACCTGTTTATTATTATGAACAAAATGATGTTGCTTTTGTTGCCTGTGGTACTGATGTAAGGCTAAAACAGCAGTGAAATGCTGCGAAGAGTATAGACCAAAATAGGATCATGCTTTGTTTGCTGAGGCATAGAGCTCAGGTATCACTTCTTTGCAAAGTGTTTGTTTCTTCAGTGATGTGAGACTTTCTACTTTTTTAAGGTGACGAAGTCAGTTTCATTTTGTAAAGTAGTAGAAGGCCCTCAGAAGAAATTTACCAGCTGCATATATTGTTGTTTAATCTTCCTGTGGAGAAATGCAAGAGTATTATCATCAATGCTACCTAATGAAGAGTGAGACAAATTTGAGTGTTATAGTACTGTAACTGATGCAAACAATTAATGATAGCATCCTTGAAGTAATTATTTCCTAAGTGTTTTGCTTTTTCATAATACTACCAAAACTGGGTCTTTGAGAAATGTTTTCCTTTTCCTTTTTTCTCTGTTGGGAGATACTTTTCTAGACATCTTTCTCCCCTCTATTTCTTTTGGATCCTGACAGCTTCTACATTTGGTCATGGAAAAGACATTTCCCATAGTAGAGAACTACATTAGAAAAACAAATCACTGAACAGTTGTGGTTCTCTTGTTTGACAGTTTATGGAGCAAATGCTGGCTATGCACCATTTAGCATTCTCCAAGACAAAGTACCCACAGAGTGCTGCCAATTTCGTTAGAGAGCTACACCAGCTACTTTTAAAATTTGGTCCTGTTTACATAGGAATTTCAGTTTTACTACTTTACCCATCAAAAGGTTATTGTCTGCACACAGAGAGTCACTGTTTTTAGGAAATCTGCCTATAAATCTAAGTAACCAGTAATTAAATGGAAGTCTGAATACCAGGCAAGGAATAAAACTAAGGGTCTCCCTGTGGATTATGAAGTTATGATTAGCATGGGCAGGTTTTAAGCACCAATCAGCCAAAAAAATACATTGTAATTCATCATGAGGACGTACCTTTCCAAAACCCAAAAGTTAAATTTCAACAAAAGGCAAGAGATTACTCAAGGAAGAAAATGGTCACCATGAAGTGATAATTTCTTTTTCCTCTCAACGAAAGGTAGCTGGAATTGGTGCTGCTTTTCCAGTTCATTATACAAATGGGAATAAAAGCTGGATGCCTGGGGATGGCGCTGAGAAAAGTATGACCAATAGCTTTGTTGTTTTCTCAGTTACATACTCGTCCTCCACGTCTGTCTGCTTTCTCCCTTTGCTCCCATTTCCATGGCCCAAGATCCTCAACAGGACCTCAGCAGGTTAAGCAGGGTCCAGAGTTCACATACTAGACACATGAATTATATGTCCACAGTGTATCAATCTCTGCCAGAATCTGTCTACAGCCAAGACATAATGTATAGCAACACTTTTTTAATGAGGAACATGCATCTGTTACACGTTTAGCAGAGGATATTTCTGGAGCAGTGTTAAGAAAATATGCTTTGGTTTTACAGCCCCATACCCCTCTGTCTGTAGAGATGACATTTTTGAGTCAAAGACCAGACATAAAGGCTTTCGTAGGCTGTACGTCTTAAAACTGGATAGAAGCCTGGCAGCTCTACCCACTGTAAACAACATGTAAGTCTCATCATTCCCTTTTCTGCTCCCCCACCCAACCCAGTAAGATGCTCTTTGAAGGGTTGAGGGAGCATTCCAAAGGAAAACTTGAATAAAAAAAGTTTGTTTTGTTTAAGAAGCCTTGTGCAAATGTGTAAACAGAAAAATAGAAAAAGTTGTTGTAAAACAGTGAAATTGAAAGCTAAAACCAAGTGTATTAGTTTAGTTAGACTCTCAATGCAATGCTTCTCATCAGCTTCAGGTGAAAAACTTTATGTCCATATCAAAATATTGACACTTGAGTCAAAAACTGGCCTAAAATGCTTGGATAATGCAGATAATGGGTATGAACAGTCCCAAGATTGAAGACAAAGCTATGAGTGTGCTGGCATTTCCCTCTCCATGCTGTGGTGAAGACACAGCTAGGCATGATCTCTGCCTATGGTTTGCGCCAGCACGGAGCACTGTGAGCATTGCCAGCTGTGTCGAGCCCGAGGTAATGGCACAGAGATGTCCCTGCGGCTCAGCAGAGTTTATTAGCTTGGCCCAGAGCCATGCTAAGTGTTCAAAAGATTTTTGGTTATCTCTGAGTGTGGGCAGGGATTTCTTGTGTCTGTTCAGAACAGGTTTGAACCTGCTGGTGTTATAACCTATAGATAGATCCTGTGTCTTTGATGAAAGGAAACTGGCGTGGTTTAGTATCTTGCCTCTCTTTGAATACCTTTGAGCTTGTTAATGATTTTTTTTTTAACTTTGCAAAACTTGCCTCCTGTATAGAAAAATTAAAAGAGGAGGAAGCAATTACAGAATCATAGAATCCTTAAGGTTGGAGAAGATCTCCAAGATTGAGTCCAACCTTTAACTGAACATCACCTTGTCAGGACGGTAGCACTAAGTACCGTGTCCAGTGATTTCTTGAAAACCTCTGGAGATGGTGACTCTACCACCTCCCTGGGCAGCCCATTCCAATGCTCAGCCTCCCTTTCAGTGAAAAAAATTCTTCCTCATGTCCAGCGTCAGTCTCTTCTGGTGCCACTTAAGGTTATGTCCTCTCGTCCTGTTGCTGTTCCCCTGGATACAGCTTCCTTTCAGGCAGTTGTAAAGAACAATAAAGTCTCCCCTGGGCCTCCTTTTGTCCAGACTAAACAAATCCAGCTCCTTCAACTGCTCCTCATAGGACTTGTGCTCCAGACCCTTCACCGCATCTGTTGCCCTTCTCTTGGTACAATCCAGCACATCAATGTCCTTATTGATTTGAGAAAACTGAACACAACACTTGAGGTGCGGCCTCACCAGTGCTGAGTACAGGGGGATAATCACTGCCCTAGTCCTGCTGGTCACACTACTGCTGATCCAAGCCAGGATGCCCTTGGCGTTCTTGGCCACCTGGACACAGCTGGGCTGGCTTATGGTCAGCTGGCTGTAAACCAGCACCCCCTGGTCCTTTTCTGCTGGGCTGCTTTCCATCCAGTTCCCAAGCTAGTGGCCAGCTAAGTCAAAAGTATAAAAAAAACTTCATTGTTTCACCTTCTTCATCACGCCCTCTTTTCTGAGCCCTGTACTTGTAGATTCTACAGTCTTCGGTACAACGCTTATTGGAAGCAGCATTTCCATGTGGGAAGGTTAGCAGAGGTGAAAATTTTGAAATGATGCAATCACTCCCTTCCCCATGTGTAACGAAAGGCTCCTTGTTTCCCTAGCTACCTTGGTCTGGCTTGGAAAGAGCATTTGGAGAAGGACAGATACAATGGAATAAGCAATTTTTCTGATGTTCATGTATAGCCATTTTGTGCTTCAGCTGTGCTTGGACAGCATGCTGCAGGTTCTTCTAGGAACAGTTGCCAGATGACCTGGGGAGGAAGAGATGCCAAGATCTCCTTAGCTGTACTGTGGAAAGTTGCATTGAGGGAATGGTAACTTAGAGCAAGTTACAAACAGAGGTGTCATCCTCATCAGGAGCACTAGTCAAAGGCATTTGAAGCCAGGAATTAAATGATATAGAATTCACGTGTACGCAGGATTTCTGTGGCTCTGTCATTTAAACAGCTGCAGAGAAGAGCCCTAACAGAGTGATGGCACTGAAGGTTTTCCCATGAGGCATTCTACTTGGATGACTTGCATAAAGCAGCCATCTCCATGGTGTCAGGAAGAAAGCGTTTTACTTGACTTAGTTACCTAGGGCCTTGGTTTGACAGTGTATC
Source organism: Lanius collurio (assembly GCA_020086605.1). Lineage (NCBI taxonomy): Eukaryota > Metazoa > Chordata > Aves > Passeriformes > Laniidae > Lanius > Lanius collurio. The sequence goes on from JACBWW010000002.1 coordinate 6,067,991, forward strand.
TGTCTCTGGTTTGGCAGTAGAAGGCATAGTGCTGTACATGGAGAACAGGAGGGAAGTTGTGTTATTCCTGTCCATAAGAGGTGTTGAGGGTGAATGTCCCTTTTACTCTTGTTCACAGTTTGTGTACGACTTTTAAGATCACTTCTTTGTGTATTTCCTCATGGTGTCTCAGCCCCCAGCTCTGTGGCTATTCTCAGTTTGCATCTGGGTGGTGGGAAACTGTTGGCTCCACAGTAAGCATCAGAAAAAGTTAGGATAAACCACTTCAGACTGACAAAGGTTTGCTTTAAAATGGGGGGACCTCCTCACCCAGACCTCCAAAACATGTCATTTAAATTTGTTTCAGAAGATGAGCAAGGGAGCAGCAATTAAGTACAGTTCCTGCTGTCTGCCTGTCTCGCCCATACAGTGAGAGGAGTAGGATGTGTGGAGAGCTTGTGTCAATGGTGCTAGTCACTGCCATGTGGTCCTGGGGAGCAGAAAGAATCTCAGGCTAAAACTAAGCCATTTATGTGGGTTGCTGGTCTGCTCATGTGAGGAATGGGCTCTTCTCTAGCAACAAAACAAGTGAAAGTGTGTGCAGGATGCCATTTCAGAATACTTTACAGTATTTTGCTCTACTAAATATTTTAAGGCTTTTACACTTTGGCTTGTGTTAGCATAAAAATAAGTATGGGGCTATCAGACTTTCCCCAGAGGACAAAAATTCCATTTTCCAACCACCTCTAATTATTTCCATTCTGCTGTCTGGAAAGGATCTGGAGACAATTTAGGAAGCCAATTTAAAATTGACTTGGGAAAAAATCATTTACCCTCCTGAGCCTCCTTAGATGTGCAGCCAGTGGCATGTGATCAATAGGAAGGAAATCTCATGCTCAATGATTTTGATGCTCACAGAAGGACCTTGAGACCATGAAATTCAGCCTGAGTCCTGTTTACTTGTATGTGTGATTTTAGTAGCCGTGGTGGACCGAACTGCCCACTTGTTGAAGAGCTTCGTGTGGTGGGGGAAGTGGCAAAGGGCCATTAAAAATAGACAAAGGGTGGCTGTGCTCTTGGAAATGCCTTGTCATGAGGTGCATGGCAAGCCATTCCATGCCTCCTTCGGGGAGGAGCTTGAGTGACCTTGCAGAATCTGTGCCCAGCAGTGATGTGACCAGGCTGCAGTGAGGCAGGCTCCAACCTCCTGCGGTCCTGAGGGTGCCTGTGGGCAGCATCTGTAGTTCCAGCAGCAGAGGGTGGGGGCACCAGGAAAAGTGCATGTGCATGTCTGGTACCAAAGTACCTCTCCTCCAAGAGCTTTGTCTGATCCTTGCTCTGTGGAAAAGTCCAGATTTTTCTTCAGCTTTTCTTGCATATCGGGTCTATATACGTCATCCTGAATGTCTTTTAATCCTGTTAGGGCTGTGTTCAGCTGGGGTTTGGATTTGTCACTAATGAGTACTTGAGGTTAGTAATTTTCAATTACACTTTTCTAGCTCTCAATTAAAAAGGTGGTTGACATTTTATACGGAGAATTTTAAGAAAACACTTATTTTTCATTTAGACTGGCTGCAAATTATAAAACCAGGACTCATGGGTGTACAGAATTAACATTCTTAAGAAATACTGTAAAAAGTGTTCTTCATGGTTAACATTTAGAATTTTATTTTAAGATTTTTTTATGTGCTTTATGCTATGCTGGCAAATTGAAAAAATATTGAATCCTTATATGGAGAACCAGCAATTTCCCACAGCCCTGCTTTTACAGTGCACATTTCATTTTGTGTGTGATTTTCCCCATTTGCCAACTGACTACATCATACAGTTTTTTTGGCATATTCTTTCTGTCTTATGACCATCAGCAGATATTTTGAGTAGCGTATTATGAAGCCACAGATCCTTTTTGCTGCCTTGTATTTTGCCTGTTGCCACTGGGAATGGAAAAGATTTTATTAATTTTGTGGCATCAGATGAGGCTTCAGTAGAGTCTCTGTGCCTGACCCCAGCACCCGGCGCTGGTTGGCAATGGAGGGACGTGCCTGATGGTCTCCACTGTGTTCTTTCAATGTCACTCAAAACTGTCCTGCAGAGGTATGAGGAAAATGACTGATACTTGTGAAAGGTTCAAGATGCTCTGCAAATCCTTCAGGATGATCTAAATGTCAAAGAGATGGAGCTGAAGTTAAGGCATGCTGCTGAAGTTGAGAATAACAGGAGCAAGGAGAAGATGGGACCAGGCAGAGTTCTGGCAGCAGTGATTGTAGAGACATGGAATATTCTTGCACAGCAAACTAGCATTTTATGGAAACACAAACTGACCACCAGAAATTGAATTACAGAAATCAGGGAGGGTATAACACTGCTGGTTGCTGCAGTTGTTGTAGGGCTCCATGTGGATTGGTGCCTTCAGGTCTGGGCATTGCAGAGGTAGGAAGGGATATAGTGTATATAAACTATCAGGCACTTCACAGCAGCCTGAAAATTTGTGGTGTTTAGGACATTTTGTTTATTTTGGGCAGAGTTTGTAAGAGAGTAACAAATGATTACATACTGAGGCTGGTTCAGGTGGAGTGTAAAGGAAGATGTGAATGTAGGATAGTTTAGCTTAATGGGTATGGGGAGAGGGCTCGCATGCTAATCATCACCCCTGCAAGCAGTAACTCTTATGCATATACTCTTATTCATATAACTCTTACTTAAGACACTGTGAGGGATTATGAATGGTAAAAACTGCACTTCCTACTAAGCTTACTACTTTCAATATGAATAAAAAGATCATCTTTACAATCAGATCTCCTAAGTAGTAGAACATTTCTTCAGGGAAGGGATGGGAGCTCTGTCCCTGGAGTTTAAATTTAGGCTAGGCAGGCGATTAGAATATGCATTGCTGGAAGGCAACTCTTCACTGGCAGGATCAGGATTGGCTTCAGTATTTGGCCATCAGCAATGTTATTATTGTGAAATATTTCCTGGAATGATACATGGGGAGGTTGGTACCATAAAACAGTTTAATTTTTGTTGGTATATTTCTAAGGGTGAAAATATCTGTGATGAATTGTCACTGTCATATCTCTGAGCCAACATTTTTATTAGAGAACATGTCCTGCAAGATGTCCACGTGCACAGGTATCTCTGTAGGAGAGGATGTCACCCAAGGCTGATACTGATAAATCATTCACTAAACCCTGTGTTGTAAATGGGTGTGTATTCAGAGCTAAGAACAGGTGTAAAGGGTGGATCTTATTGCTGCTTTCAAGCTTGCCTCTAGTCAATTACATTTGTTCTCTTGAGCTTTTTGAATATCAAATCTCAGACATAAAGGAGAGGAGATATTCCAAACACTGAATTCAGACTGAGATGATTCTTAATCAGTGGCTACTTCTTACTTGTATAAAACTAGTGTAGAAATTAAGACTTCCAGCTTGCCAGCTATGAAGAATAACAAATGGAGCTAAATCATCAAAAAAAGTGTCCAGGTTATTTTAAATACTTACCTTTACTACTACTTTTTCCCCACCACAAAACCATAATAAAAGATTTTTCCAGTGTCTGAGCTGTGCTTGACCAATAAGCTCAGTTAAACATTTTGTTTCTTTTATAATGATTTACTTCACTTTGGAACAGTGCTTTATTTTCTCTGGCCCACATGCTGACGTTATTTTTATTTCTTGCAGTATTTTACATTTCAGTGGGACTTGTGTGTTATAGGGAAGACACTCTCCCAAATAAAACTTGTTTGGTAAATACATCTGGCAGCTATGTGGAGTTAACTCATTTTGGATCTCAGGATGAGAGCTTGACATTAACTATTTGTTCACTTGTATTCTCTATATCCTCCTGAGATAGTAAGTTCTTATTGTGCAGTTATCTTCCTCAGATAAAGACCTTTTCATGGGGAACTTTTATGTTTTGCTGTTGACTTTTTCCTTTCATCCTTATGAATTTCTTTGTAGAATTATTGTAGTTGAGGTTGTTGATAGAAACTGAAATCTATAATACATAGTTTGCCATATTGCACTTAGTATTATGGTACAGAGTATTATTCATAATTATTCATTATTGGTTTAATTTTTTTTCATTCATTATTGGCATGTTATAATAAGTGTACGTATTATTTTATTCTAGTATGTATTATTGATATGCACACTTTTTTGTGTATATATATATATATCTGTACAGTTTTGCAGAGAAAAGATAAGATGGTGTTTTCAAAAGTTCATGGGAAGTTTATGGAGAAGCCATGTCTGTAAAGATACACTAAAGTTCTCTCTACTGTATCTTATCCTGGTTCCTGCCATGCTTTCTGAACTGGTTTTGGATAAGGAGCCATAATCTCAGAAGCTTTAAGCGCTAAACCCCGAAAAGCTCCAAGTTTGTGGTTTAGCCATGTGAGGTCTTTGGATAATAGACATTCCCTTTTACATTCCCTGAATACAAAGCAAGTCAACTTTTTGAAGCATGTTTGTACTAAGCCACTTCAGAATTATCCTTTGAATTAAGGCTATATAATAGGTCCTTTAAAACTAAATTTGTACAAAAAGGCCTGAACTTTTTGGTCTTAGTTCAGATATAATTTGACGGCTCTAGTTTCATGACTATTAAGCTTACATGAGTTTTATTTCATCTGAATGAATTGGAGTGTGGTTAATTTGTGTGCAACTTTATATACCACTAAAATCTTCCATATGGAATTTAGATTAGATAAGGTTCCAGGAAATGAGAGTCTTAGGTGTGAATGACTGTAAACATGCTTAAAAGGCTCATTCTGTAAGAATTAAATAACATTTAGAGTTAATCCTCCTGATTTTTTTCCCTGTTACAGAACACAGTAAACAGTTTAATTCAAGTTCTAAATTCACATGCATATCATTGTTATAATTTGCTGACTCAGTTTTTCATGGGCTATGCTACTTTACATGGTAATGCAAAAAAAGTCAGCAAAACAGGATCTCTGACTAACAGAAGCCTACGCTTTTGGTAGCAATTAATTGGTCTATGGTGCCTTCTTAGCACATCATGTTACGTTTTCTTGCCTTGGGGGTATTACAAGATGGCTCAATGTGGATAAACTAGGAAGACTGGCAAGCTGAGGCTATCATCTGATTTTTCTGAAATTTCTATGGCTAAATAATCAAACTTTCCATGTCTTCTTGTCAAAGATCAAGAAAATAGTGAGCTCCTTTTCCTACTGTTCCTGCCCACATTTGATATATATATGTGCAGTGTGTGTGGAAACTTCCCCTCTGTGCTGCTCATACAAGTCACCGACTTCTAGAGTAAAACTCCTCCAGAGTAGTTAATGAACTTTGGGGGTTTGGGTTTTTTTAAAAAGAACTTAATTATATTAATCCTTTTTTTTCCCCTCTCACCATTGCAAACAAGATTTTAGGATGTTTTCTGTCCCCTGATAATCCCATTAGTTCTGAATGGTTTTCAAAAGATCTCCAGGAACTTGTTCTGAATCTCCTGTCTTTTATGCCCTATGGGTCATTGTTACATCATTCCTGAGGAAAAATCCCAGCCAGAGGGTTCATTGGACAGTTTGTCAGACCATTAAAAGAACTAATACTGTGTAAAAAAAACAGTGAAGGGGGGTGTGGGAGGGGCTGGGATGTGGGACTAACTACAAAACAAAGCGAATTTCACTACCAGGAGTGATACATCTTTTGCAGATTTTCTAACTTGCTTTTAGGGGAAGGGATCATATAAAGTAGCTTTCCTCTGGGCTTACATTCTGAAGTAGAGCTCATCAAAATCAATGGAAGTCTTTTCATCAGTCTCTTAATGAGTGGTGCCTGCAGTCTTCTTGCAGTGCACAGCTAGGTTCACGCTGCTTGTGTTCCTGTTGCTATTACAATAGGGGTTATGGGACAGTCAGAGCTGAGATAAAAGTTCTTAGCAGTAGTAGCAGCAGTCCTGTGCCAATATCCTGGTGCTTCCACCACACATCAGCCTGGGGACTTGCAGAAGGAGTGTGAGTGGTGGCTGGGTGAGGCTGCCAGGCTTCGCCCAGCCCTCAATCCCTTTTTGCCCTCCCCTGGCTGCTTTCCTGGCCTGACATCAGCAGCATTATTAGCCAGGGGCTGCAAGGCACAGGTTGACTGGGGAATGGTAAAGTATAAAGGGAATTCAAGAATCGAATGGAGGTGGAACCTCTCACATTTATGTTATTTTTTGCACTGCTATGATATGAATACCAAGTGTTTAAAAGGAATTAAATAGTCAAGTTCAAAATTCTTTACGTGCTGAGCAGGGTCTAGATGGTTTATAGCTGCAAGTAAGCAAAAGGTTTACTTACAAAATTGATTTATATGTTCTCTCATGTTCTTGAATATTGAGAACAGGGAGAATTAGAAGTGTTGCATGAGCTACACTAACACATTTTTCACCTTATATGGAGAATTGACTGCCACTTATCAAGCAGGGTTAGATTTGCTGTTATTGTCACATTCCTTAAAGTTGGAAGAAATCGTGTTTCTCTGACTAAAGATTCAACTCATAAGCTTATGGTTTTGTTGTTTGAATACTGTTTTTTCATACAGGAATTGTTGGGATGGGCAGAGCTTCTTGAGAAAAATAGCAGCGTGCACATTTTCACTGCTGTGGAGTTCATTCCTCAGCTCGGGTGGAGAAACTTAGATGCTTGCAAGGGAAAATATGTTTCTGTTTGGAGTCATCTGGAGTTCCTCCTGGCTGGCTCCTCTGGTCCTGAAGAACACAACAGGAGGAAAAGTCCTGGTAAACAAAGGGAAAGACCTGCAAATCGTGTACACATGGTATTTAAGGGGGTAGACCTCAGTTTTGCTTTTTCTTTATCCCTGCTAGAGTGACTGGTGTTTGAAAAAGCCTTTTCATGGAATTGTTGAAAGGACTGTGACTGGCAGCTGTTGTCTGTGAAGTCACTAACCTGCTGGCAATTTGAGTGTGAGATGGAATGAGTGGAAAATATGGAAGTGTGGACAAATTGCTTGTTTAGTCACTGATATCCCAGATTGCAGAAGCCTTACAAAGAGACTGAATACTTGAAAGATTAAGAAGGTGACACTTATAAAATTTCCATTTATGATAATGTGCCATTAATGATTGCACTCACTGAAATACTTGCATTTGGAAAGTGGGAGATCAGATCTGGCTTAGTGTAAGTCCTTCAAATTAAGGGACTGTTTTGTATTTGAAATATTTCTGGGGTTGTGGCATTCAGTAAGGCAGTAAGTCTTACCTACTGCTGCTTCTTGGGTTTTTTGGGTACCTAGACTATTATAAATTTTTTGAGCATGTGCTTTGCCATTCTTGTGACTTGAGTTTGTGTTGTGATTGCAGAGATTTTTCTATGGTACTGCTTGGGAAATAAAATACTTCAAAAAGTAGTGATTAGGTGCAGTGGTTAGAAAACCTGGCTTAAAATTGCTGTTGCTGATTTCACTTTCATGCAGATCCAGAAGAGTTAACTGGAAAATGATACTCAGATTTTTCTTGCTCCGTAGAGGCACTGTTTGCTGTATTTTTTTGAATAATAAGACGTAAGGAAGAATTCATGAGCCTAGTAACATTTGAAGCCAACAGAAACAAAAGGGTAGTTTATATGGCTAAATAATTTGAAAAACCAACATTTGAAACATTTAGCCAAATGGTTGCATTGAAGTATCCATGCAATTTTGAGAGGGTAGAGCAAAAGATAGGGATTTTTATTTTCTGTTTTCCTGTTTGTGGTTTTACCATTCTTCCCCTTATATGGCTTACCAGAATAGAAACAGATTTCTTATCATGTATGGAGATAAAAGAACTTAAACTACATATATTTATTTTTAGGACTCCACCCTTGGGCTTTGGATTTTGTGAACAGCTATTTCAGTAAATTTACATCTATATGGAGAAACTGGAAAATTGAATATTGTGCAAATCCACATTTTAAAAAAAGAAACTGCTATTACAGAAGGTAAATGATATCATAAGGAAGCCAAGTAAAAAAGGCTGCATTTTTTTTGCTGCTAAAGGAATGATCAATGCTTCCTGCTGGCTTTTGCACCCTGCAATTGGAGGCTCTGGTGTGCAAATGTTTTAAATAATGCTGGGGTTTGTGTCTGGTTGGCGCTGTATAATGCTGGGGCTGAGGTGACTTAAATATACAGAGTATGGGCCAAACTCGAAGCCCTTTTTCAGGCAGAACACCCATTGAAATCACATTTAAGTGTCGTCAGTGAAAGCATTGCCAAACAAATCATTATGGATTTGACCCCAAAGTTATTACTACTAAATTTCATATGTAAGCCTTTCATTAGAGTGTTTTTTAAGAATGGAGTGCTCGAATGAATCCTGGAATTCATTATAACTTTAAGTTTTTAACAGGGTATCAGCCTCTTAAACTACGTTTTCCTTGCTGAAACCAGTTTCTTCTTCCTCTTTGTTTCTTTCTCTTTTTTTTTTTTTTCTCAAAAAGAAGTAGAAGAGATATTCTTTGGCTCATATTTAATTTACCTCAGGCAAGCATCCTACTGAGGTGCCTAAATTAGGAGCTTAGTCTTCTAGCCCCTCCATGTGCACAGTGGTGAGGGTTGTATGCAAGAGGGGATTTTGCTCAGTGTTGTCTTTTGGATGTGACTCTGTTATGCCCAGGAGTGGTGTAGTGTGCACTGATTTAGGAACCCTGAGGGATGTGGTTGGTTGGCAAAGGACCTCTATGATTCATGATATGGGTTGTATATAATTTGTTTCAAAATTCCTTTTTAGGAGCTAGCAGGTTAATTTTTTGTCTGTCTTTGCTCTGTGGATGATGGGGATTGGCAGTAGAGCTGTGTCCTTTAGTGCAGAAAATCTCATGTGATGAGACCTCTTTGTGAGGTCTTCAGTCTCTCTTGCTCTCTTGTACGCTTTGTGTCTCTGGCCTTGGTCCCCTTCTGAAGGCTGCAGGTTTCATTCAGATCTCATTAAGTGTTTTGTGAGTTGTGATGTGATGTGGACTGATGGATTATGTGACCAGATGCCTGCAGTGCCTGGCTGCTTGTAGCAGGACTGAACCAGGTGGTCCCTTCCTGGCCTCAGATCCCAAGAGAGGGATTTTTCAGCACAGAATATTTCATACTTTATGTTGCTAAAATTGCAGTAATCCAGCCTTCCACTGTTAAAAATACTGAAGAAACAGCAACAGAAAGGGCAGGCCATTAGGGTTTTAAAGTCTTTACGTTTCTAACTGCATTACACTGTATTAGATATAAAATATGATTGATAGAGGTAGTAGGAGTACCCTTAAGTATGCCTCACATATTCTAACATAATATTTTCACCTGTGTTTAGTTCTGGCCAGCCTTCAGTCATTCAGACAAAAAAATTTCCAGAGTGTTTTTCCTGCTTCAGCCAGAAACCTCTTGGAAAGATTTTCAGCAGAAGAACTCCAACTGTTTTTAAAAGAATGAATTACAGAAATTTAGAGAGATTTGTCAACTTTATTTAGCCAATCATTCCTTCAAAGCATTGTTATACCTTCAGGGAGGAGTCAGGGTTCTTTTTGGAGCCCAATGGAAATTAATACATATCTACCAACCCACAAGAGTTGGTGAAAATTGTTATCTGCATGTGCTTGCAAGAGCAGGTTAAAGGTTTACTGATACAATCACTGAATACTCCCACTTTATAAAATGGGCTTCAACCTCACCAGCCTCTATGTGTGCCTGGGGTGATGTTTATGATGGGTGGTACTGAACACCCAGCTGGGTAGGTCCGTGATTCCTGCTATCTCTGCTTTGTTGGAGGAAAAGGTATCTGGGTGTTTAATAATCTTCCAAGTTCAGTAAAGCTTTATGCCAAGGTGTACTTGAGGCAATAATTGAAAAATTGCTACTGTTTTACTAGTACTCATTCATGCAGTTAATTCCAATGAAGCTGAGAGTAGAATTTATGCTTTAGTCCTTGTAATACTCTCAGGTGTGCCAGGGTTGAGAGGTGTGATGCCCAAAGTTTGGGAACAAGGTTCAAAAAAGAACTTGTCTTCTACCTTTTTTTCTCCCAGGTTACAGGCGACACCAAAGGGTTGCAGTGATAATTCTTTGTTACTTTAAAGGGGCAACTGTTGGAATCATAACTTCCATAGAGGGGATAGATCTATCTATTTTGTTTAAAAACAGCTAAGCCTAAAAATACTACTGGGGAATTTTATGAAGGTTGCAATAAACCAACCAAACCAAGAATCTAATGCATGATATCTTTAAGCTGTTTAAGAAATCAGGATAACACAGGTTCATGACTTGAGGGTGATGGCAAGACTAAGGTCATGTCTTAGTCATTCTGCAGGGTGAGAATGAAGTTACTGCTGATATATCAGCATGGCTGTAGCCAGAGTCTAAAGGCTTCATGCAGTTTGTGTTATCTCCTCCCATTTTCTTGATCTCTCAAGAAAATTATTTATAATTTATAAGGATATTGAGAAGTCTTGCTACTCCCTGTCTCAAGCTCTTTTAAAATACTGATCTTGCTCAGAAAACACAAAGTAGTGAGAAGTGCTCTAGATCTTTGCCTTCTCAGTCATGATCTCTGAGAGACATCAGGAGCTTTTCTGAAAGGGAGAATTTATGTTTACACAAGTAAGGTGGAAAGGAAGAGGGAAGCTCTTTCCAGCCTGTAGTGTTGGCCAAGTATGCAGGCTAAGAAGTAGATCGGGATTGCAGTGAATAGGTAATTCTTTGCAGAATGTAAATGACTGGGTTGTTGTTATAATCTTTATGCTAATTTGTTTTGCTAACCATGATAAAGAACAATGTTTTGCTACCCTTCAAACATGCATTCACATTTCACACCCAAAGGTGCATGTTGCCATGGATGTCCTTGCAGTATTTGTGATACACTGTTTAGCATTTTCATATATTTAGGATAGTCTGTATAGATTGTGCCTTAACACTAGGATTGCCCGTCTCAAAGCATGCTCCCAACAAAAATGCCACTAATTAAAACTTGTGTGAGTGGAAATGTTGTCATCTGTGGCAGCTTCAGTCTCTTTTTTTGAAGAAAAATATAAGGGTTACTAGAGGTATCTAAAACAATTAAGCAGTTCAGGATCCTGTGTTCTAAAATCTTAGATAAGAGTTAATCAGTATGACAAATTATAGGTTTGTCTGCCTGTCAGATGGAATTAATGGTAGGTGACCCAGGGATTTTGGGTGCTGAGGTGAGAAGGATGGGCTCCAGTGTTTTGCTTTAATGTTTGTCTTGATGTGCTGAATTTTTTTGAAAATACTTAAACTAAGGAGACTGAACTTGAGTCTATATTTCAGGTTAATACTTTGAAGCTGTTTTTTGCCACTATTTCTGTTGCTTTTGATCAATTATGAATGTCCTGATGTAAATGCAGAATTAAAATACTAGGCTATTTTCTTGTGTATGATGTAAGGTCCAAAAATTTATACCAGATGACTGTTCTGGAAGAGGGAAAATGAAATACTTGGGAAAATGTAAGATAATAGAGTATTTTCTGAAGCATATATCCCTGCATGTGATCTGTAAAATGTAAATATCTAAGTGTCAAATATGGTATCTATCACCAAATGTGAGCAATGAGCTGTTGATAATGTTGGTAGCTTTACAGTAAATATGAGGCATGTGTTTCTTTATATGCAACTTTTTTTGGTGGTTTTTGTTTGCTTCATGCAGAATTTCACAGAAATCCCCATTTTTTTCAGTTTTCAGTTCTTTTGAAGTTTTTTTTTTTTTTTTTTAAATTGGGGAAGAGTTTTTTGTTTGTTTGTGAGTTTTGTTACTTTTTACTTTGGGTTAGTTGGGTTTTTTTGGATTTTTTTCTTTTTTGGCCCTTAAAATGACCAGATATTATCTGTCTTCCCTGGGGTGTGCAGCCCGAGCTCTGACAGAATAATGCCACTGTTGCTTTAAGCCCATAGTGTTGCTTTATATAGATCTGGCCTGATTTATAGTGTTGCTTTAAATAACAATAGGAGAGTTCATCTCCCTTTCAGAAAACATTTATGACTGATCTCTGCCTGGCTTGGAATGTTTATTTTTCTTAAGTTGCCTCACTGCAAAAATGTTTTTGAGAGTCCTAATCTGGTGATGGGGTTTATGCATCTATTGCTTGTGCTCTGTGCAGCTCTAATCCCTTTAGCACTAGAAAGCTGTAGTTTTGTGATAGACCTCACATAGATCAGGCTCAGTTCTGGTATTTCTGTGTCCCTTCCCTATCAGTCATCCTGTTTTTAAAACCATATCATTGAACTGATCTATGGGTGTTGGCAAAACCATCAGAAGCCTCAGTAATATTTAGTTACTGCTCCTAGTCCTTTGCAATAACACAGGCTTATTTTCTTTGCTCCGTAGTTGATGATGAAATAACTTTGAAATAAACAATTTGGGGAAAAAACCTTTCCGCTACCAGGGATAATGACAGAAGAGAATTCGCAGTAGATTGCTTCTGGATGTTCTTAAAATGCCATGCATCAGCTTTCTTATAAAAGTAAATTTTAAATGTAAATCTTAAAATGCAGCATCAGCTTTCTTGCTTGACTTTTGCTGGAGCCATGTATTGATTATGTATTAAGTTGACAGAGGCCAATGGAAAAATCCTTTCTAACCATGTACCAGGAGTTTGTGGGGCTGTGTTGTATTCTGTGTAGATACTTGTGCTCTTTAAGTAAATAAATAATGGCAAGTATGGGAAGAAGCATGCACAGGAGAAGAGATTATATGAAGCATGTAATTTAGGACATGGAGGAGAAAGCTCTGCTCTTCCTCCTCTGCCTAGCCTGGTTGTCTGGTCTGCCCCATGTCTGTCTTCCTAGTGTCACTTTCTGGTGACCAGGAGATGGATTAGGCTGCTCCTCAAGCTGAGTCACCAGCTCTACCTGCCACTTTTCAGGAGACCTTCATGGACAAAGGGAGACAGAGCAGCAGGAGGATTATTTGCTTGAAATCACCTGGGGCTTTTGTCGCTCCTGTGGTAAGGAAGTAGTGTCTGCCTTGGTCACTGGGCAGTAAGCAAGGAGAAGGTCATGATAAGGGAATGATTTGTAATAATTTATAGAGACCAGGAGGGGATTTTCATGGAAAGAGAAAAATTAGCCAGTCCTTGAGGCTGTTCAGAATATCTGCAGACAGAATTGTGGCTCTAAGGGCAGGTGGAGCATGATCTTTTCCAGACCAAGGGCAGTGTGTCTTACAGTGCAGAGGTATATTTAAGGAAGGCTTACCTGCCTTTCAGGGCTAGAAATCTCATGATCAGGCTGTAGACCAGCCTGTGGCTGGAGGAATTTTAGTGGGATCTTAAAAAAGAGTGAGGAAATCTTTAAATAATATTTTCCCTTTCCAGCGAATGTCTACCTAGGTGGGGACACTGAAACTGCTGGCTGAGTGGGAGTATACCTGGTTTCAGATGTGGTATGCACTTAATACTGTGCACATTCCCATCAAGTATCAGTGTCATTCCTACTTCCTTGCCTGAGCCAACTAATTCAAGACTGCAGGTCTTTGGCAGAGCTTTGCAAATGTGTTTTGAACCTCTAGATTTGGTGTGTTTATTTTGTAAAATTACAGTAATTTTAAAAAAGGAAGATGACTATGAAATTCAAGGCAAGGAAATGTGAGACTTCCTAAAGAATAAAGTAAAATTAAAAGTATCTTGGAAGTTTAAGATGGAAAATCTGCTTTTTTGTTGCTGTGTTGTGGGGTTTTGCTCCTTCGTTTGAAGTTGAATGAAGAGGAAAGCAATTTAATGCAGAACTAATTAATGTACATTTCTCTGGGGTTGGGTGATCTGTGTTCAGTCACACCTTCTTCAGGTAACTCAAGTGCGTTAATCAATGATCATCTTTCTAATTAAACTGCTGAGTAGAGAGTTAGAGGATTTAGAGGATGATCATTAGTTATGTGTAGAATCAGTGAATTAAGGGAAAGTAGCACTAACAAGATGTTCTTTCTCTCATAGAATCAGTCAAAGGTTAGGAAAAAAGTCAGAACTTTTGTTCATATGTTGCCTCTGAAATGTAATTCATCAACAAAAATGAGAAAAAAAATTCAAGTGCTTTCAGAAATACATTTTGAAAGGAGCGAGAAAGGTGGGGAAAGAAATGCTTTAGGTCATCCCGGACATATATATCTGCTTGGCTCTATTCTGCATCTGACAGAGCAGTTAGGATAGATCCTGAAACTCCACTTGGGAATGGGAAATTTCCTGAAACAAACACCCAGCCACATGGAAGTGAAGTCCAGCTTTCGTTGTGCAGACAGTTTCTGCCTTCTGGGCAGAGCTGCATGCTGTGGCACGGCCCTGCCTTTGTGGACAGGCTGAATGGAAGTGCTCAGTCAATGATTCCTTCCCAAGGACCAGAGGATTTGCTGCCTATGAGCAGAGGTGAAGCTTGGTGTGCCACTGGGCAGCCTGGGCTCCCAGGAGTTGGTAATATGCTGAATATACTCTGTTGTGTCCAGTGTGACACGTGGTGCATTTAGAGTTGTTCAATGGGGCTGAAAAAGTTGCAGGATTTTTGTTTGTTTGTTATCTGTAAACGGGAGCAGCTTTCCATGGTATTACAGCTGATCTGCAGACTATCCCCAAATTTCTGTAGGGTGAAAACCCAAGAAAACCATGTGCAGCAAAGTGATGGACTGCTGCAGAAAGCTGCAACAGCTGCCACAAGCTGTTCACCGGTTGAACATAGATGAAGTTAAAACCTCTCTCTCTCTCATGATTGACAAGGCAAGGTCTGGATGTATATCCTATAGATCTGTTTGCAGTGCATTTTATAGGAGGGCACTGTGCTGTACTTGGTTTAGCTACCAGTGGCTAACCCTCAGGGGAACCCCATGAGTAATAAGCGTCACTTCTCTGCTCCCTTCTTGAAAGACCTGTTGAGGTTTGGTAGCAGCTCATACTTCCTTTTCCACACAGATGGTGTACAACAACTCAAGGGAGTGGAGGTGTCTGTAGAGTTGTCTTCCTGAATTGCTCAGCACCTCTTCCTTGTACACTGGCTTTAACCAGGGGCTACAGTTTATAATGATGATGGCTGGCAACCCAGCAAAAAATCCCAAAAAACTAATCAGTGTTTGCTCCCTGGTGGTGCAGATGGCACCTGCCCTGAGTTTGTGCAGCCCTTCCCAGATCACAGTTGAGGAGCTACATCTGTGACTTACATGTTGCTATTGTGTGTATAATGTAATTCACTCTTTGTTTACAGTAGAGCTGGAAGGGCCCATGGTAGCTTTGTACTAAGGACTTGGCTTCAGTGCCATGCCTGCTAGCCATTTGCTGGTGTTTATTTTTATGTACCCCCCTGTTCAGCAGGAAAACGAAAATGTGAGTACAAGATGAATGAAAAACCAAAGCTGTTACCATAGCACATACTACCTAATCTATGGTGTTAAGATTTTCACAGCTATGCCTACCTGTCTGCCTGTCTGTCCTTACATAAATGACAGAGCCTAGGATGTTGCACGTCATGCTTACTGCACGGGACTTTTGTCCTTGTTAGTTTGCAGGAAGCAAAAATCCCAGGCTGGGTTGTGTGAGGTTTGTGTGACTATAACTATCTCTTTTAAGTTCTACTTTTTTTTTGAAAGATTTTTTTTTTTTTCAGATTGATTCTTTCAGAAATGCTTTACTCTTGGTAGAAGTTTGGTGGGAATCATTGTCATTAAAGACATTTTGGGGAAAGGAAAAAGAGAGGCATGTTGTAAGAACACTGGTATAAGATGCCTATGTTCCTCCTGAACTGCTAGAAAAAGATACCTAAATGTGTAAAGATCTGTGTGTATGAAACAATATTCTACCCTATAGATTTTTCTTATGTTAAGCTTTATTATTCAAGATTGTGTGGATCTGGGGAAGTAATTATTGCAGATCTGGCAGAGCATTGCTGGGAAGTTTGTATTCACCATGGCAAACTTCCGTCAATGTTTGATGGACTGCTTGATGGGGGAGCATTGTGACCTCCCTAAGAGGTCGCTAACTGGGGGTGCTGGAAGCACTTCAAAAAACTTGGCCCTCTGCCCTGGCCAGGAAGTTTTCTTCAAATAGAGCAGGGCATCATCCTTAATAAGTATTCAAGTAAGACCTGCCTGGTAGGGAGCTCTTGTAATGCTTTGCCATAAATCGTTTCTTTGGTATCAAAAGCAGCATGCCATCTGCCTGCTATAAATGTTGTGTTCTTGTTTCTGCCTGTTCCAGTGCAGATAGAAATGTTTTAGCTGTACATTTACAAATCTGTAATGATTGAGTACTGTGAGGTCACCCTGGCTATATCAGCCAACAGCCAGCTGCATTCCCCTGTAGCTATGGGCCAACAAAAATCCAGGAGGGTCAGGTTTGCCCATGAGGGCAGAGTTTGACTCTGCATTGTTGAATTGACACACATATCCCGACACTGGTGTTGCATTTAGCGCTGTACTAGGTGTCACTCCATGTCTATCAAACCATTAGTAAAGAAGCCATGTTTTTGAAGAGCTGGAAATGTGGTTCCAGCTGGGAAGGAAAATGCTCAAGCAGCACTCTTCAGTGAGCTGGAACATGGGAAGAAAAAGGGCACTTTCCAGTTCAGGGATTTTGCAGACAAGAGCAAGCTATTGCCCAAGTCTTCCGAGTTGTAGCTGCCGGTGCTCAGGAACTGGACCCATGGTGAAGGAAGCCCTGTGTGGCTTTGAGGAGTGGATCCATACTGTGCCATTGTGTAGGAAAAGGAAATATGACAAAAAATAAAGGTTGGGCATGGTAGCAGTGCTATGAACTTTGGGAAAGATGTTATCTGTGACACATGGTCAAGGCAGTGTTATCTGAATGCCACAATCATGGCACTTGTAGCCTTGTCCTGCAGCGCTTGGCTCTGTGTCTCTTATAGACATGATTAGGAAGGCTTTTGGGGTCTATGCTCTAAATGTTCTGTGTAGATACATACACACCTTTCCCCACCAGCAAAGCAGGTCTGTGTATTCTGTGTTTGGAACTTAACAAGTAGTTTTTTTGTGTAACAACTAAGAATTATTAGTTACATTCTCTTAGTTACATTTTATTAGTCACATTTCCTCTTGGGTGTAACTTGCAGTGTGATACTGCTTTTTACTTTGCTAGCCTGCTGTTAATTTGTCCATTTTGTATGGTGGTTATGCAGCTTGTATTATTTGCTTTTTTGTTTGTTTGTTTTATTTTAATGGAATAGACTTTATTTTCAGTGAAGTCAGTTTAGGACTTTTCTCTAACTCCACTGCCTTTGGAAGTAGGAGTATCTTGTGTTAGTTTTAATTCTGTTGTATGTCAGCTTAACTGTTGTATAAATCAGGATATTTTTATGACAAGGTGCTGTGTGCCGTGAAGAAGCTGTTTAAAATCAGCTGTGCCAATTTGAACATCAGAGAAAATATTATAATACAGTCTGATGCTTTGCAGAATGAAAATGACAGACTTTGTAGAGCATGAAGTTCTCCTTGCCAGCTTTTGGGAGCTCAATTAGCCACTCTACTTGTTCAATGCACATACACTGAGGATGGTGTCAATCTTAGTATTTTCAGGCAATGTGGGCACAAGAGCAGCTGGTTGCTTCATATCGGTCTCCCCAAAAGCAATGTCTGGCTTTTCAGAGCCTGACTTGGTTGTTGCAAGATCTTCCATGGGCGATCTTTGTAACTGATGTGCAGATATTTTGCAGAAGTCCTGGCTGGGATTTGATAGCAGCTTTAAATACGAACACATGGAAACAGGCAATCCTGTTGTGGTAGAGGCGCAGTTTGTTGTTAGTGCCACCACTGTAGGAAAGGACTGTGATGGTGCTGGCCTGTTTCAAGCCACCTTTCCTGGTTGAGTGTTTCCTAGAGGGAAACCTGGACAGCTTAGCAACAGCTCTTCTTGAAGCACATGGTTGTAATGTGATGTTTTACTGATTTCTATTTTCCATTTGTGCGTATAAAGAAGTTTTTAGCTGTGAGCAGTCAGTGTAGAATGCGAAAGTGAGGTATGAATTTAGTGGAAATGTTTCTAGTTGCTTTTTTTGCATGAGAGCTGTTGGCTTGTTCATAGGAGAGGTTAATGATGTAGTTGGCAGTGGTTCAGAACAAACCTTTTTTCTGTTTTCTGTATCTAGGGATATAAGTGTTAACAAAACAATTTTTTTTTTCAGATTGCCAGCACTACAAAAATAGAGACTTCCAGCAAGAAATTTTTCAGCTCTTGAAGCCACAAGGACACCTCACCCCCTCTCTGTGCTTTCACTCATGATGCAGAGGGAAAGAAGACATTTAGAGGGCAAATAAATTATGCAAGGTTTGTTTGTTTGTTTGTATTCTGTTGGTTTGTTTTTTCTGAGTGGGTAAATTGCATTATGAAACATTATAGGCCAAGAGCCAGATAGAACCAGGTTAAAATTTGTTTTAGTTTGAGTCTTAATGTTTTGTATTGGTTGGGTGTTTTTGAGGCTTTAGAATCAACCAATAGAGAACATCAGCACAGAGGGAAATGTAGGCTATGTGAACTGTTTCTTTCAAGGCATTAATCCAAATTTTAATGCCTATGACTTCAAAATAGGTTGTATTTACAAAACTTCGGTCCAGACAAGCCTCCAAATCTGTAAACAGCAGAGACGCAGTTTTCTATACTTAGCAGTGAAAGGGAGGGGTTTAGGCTTTTTTCTGCTTGGCTCACAAGAGTGTTATGATGTGGTAAATTTATCAAAGGAGAGGGAATGGATGAGCAGTTTCTGGTGTAGAGTGCATTGTTCCAGAATTAGACAGAAAATTGTCAGCAAAGAGAGTCCTGCTCCTGATGTCTCACCTAAAGGACAGAGTGGCATTGCAGTTTAATTCCAGAGATCATCAGGTGTCTGTCTGCTGTCGTTACAAATGTTGTGAATGGCACGTGAGAGAGAGAGGGAGGTGCTTTGGTTGAGGGTTTGAAAGACCTGATGCAACTTAGCTTATGAGAGGGCAAGTTTCCTCCATCCTGTTTAGTTTTGTCATCTGAAATAAAGGTGTTGTTCTAGAGATTTTAAAAGACTTAATCATGATGTTTTGTAAACAGGTGATGAGAGCATTTATTTAGCTTTTCATTATTTTTAATTGCTTCAGCATTGTTTGCTGTTATTAACAGAAGAAACTTCATGTTGTTGTCAATGCCATGCTATCTACTACGCCATATATGCTACTAGTTATCACAAAATCCAGACTTGTTTGGACTTCATAGCAGGAATCCACTGCACAACCCTGACAAAGCCACGTTTTAGGAAGTTTAGTGCTATGGGCAGTTTGTGCATCACAGGGAAGGAAAATGGTTAGACCGCAACACGTCCGGTTCATTCTTATTCCCCAGGAGCTTGTCCAACTGAATCACATCCACTGGCAAGGGATGCAGTTTCAGAGGGATTCAGTCTCATTCCATGCTAGGACAGAATTGCTTTTCTTTCCTGACAAAATACTTTGGGGCAAAATTGTGCTGAATAAACAAGGGGAATCTGTTGCAGAGTTACAGGGTTTTTTTCCCTGATGGACACATATCAGGCAGGTGACTATTAGAGCTGATTGTTATATAGTATTCAAACACTTAAAAATTAGCATGTGTGTATTCAGTTTACTTTGTAACCCACTCAGCTCTTAAAATCAGTGCATAATGGAGAATTGCTACAAACTTAGAGTTTTGCCGCATGCAAGGGATTTAGGACACTGATGCACAAACATATGCACAAACTCTGCATTTGTATGGCTAGCAGAGTATTTAATCCATTCTTCTCTAAAACAGGCTAGTTTTAATACTAGCTTGTACATTCAGGATATATTATAAAATGAAAATGGATTTGGAGATGTGGTCAGTGTTCTGCTGAACATGATTGCAACTGGTCCAGAAGGTCTTCCAGCTTTTGGAGTTTCCCTCCTCAAAAGGTAAAGGAATACAAACAAGCAACTCAAAAATAGTCAACTTCTAACTGATTTTGATAAAAGGACAGCTGTGAACCTGTGACATTGGTTGATACAATTAGATTTACTATTCCAATGTGTTATGCCATTCTTTATTCCCATAGGTTAAAAGTGTCACTGAGATTTTATGCACTGCAGGATCTGCTGGGCGCTTGTGGGTTTTTTTGGGTGTTTTTTGTTTGTTTGATTGGTTTTGTTTGATCTGTGTTGGTAAAAAGAACTATTGAACCTGATTCTAAAATTTAATGATGCTACTGTCTGTTGGGGCATTTGGTCCCACAACCATTAGAGTCTGCTTGTGGTTTTTGCCACATTTCAATGCTTTGGGAAGGATGCACCATTTATTCCCTTGCAAGTTCTTAAGCTTTTTAGCAGTAGGTATGTTTTGTTTAATTTTGTTTCATTGTGCCCACATGCAGCTTTCCAAAAAGCAGTGAAAACCCAGGGTGAGCTTGTCAGGGGCAGAAGGTAAATTTGAGAACCACGTGAAGGCATATAGGAGAAAATTATGGCATACAGATTCCTAATGATAAGCATACCAAGAGCATCCTAAAATTATAAAGTAGTGTGGTGCATTAAAGCTCTAATTTGCATTTTGGCTAAGGCGTAGCTGCATTTTTGGACAATCCCTTTAATTCGGTTCTTTTAATTACCTGCTGATGAGTTCCTGTGGTGGAAGCAGCAGGAGCTGTGCCTGCAGCAGTTTCCTGGCACAGCGGTTTCTATCAGACAGAGCAATGGGATTCCTAAGGTTACTTTGAAATCTGGGGTCTCCTGCTGTAAACCAGCCGACTGACATGAACAGGAATCTAATTAAAAAACACAAGATATATTGAATAAAGCTCACAAATGCCATCTGTTCAGCTTTTCAACCTGAAATTACTCTGTGAATCGCAGTGACGAGTTTGACTGTTCCTGCATTTTTGTAGCTGAATTTTGTTACAGGAGCCACCCATATGGGCAGAGTTGTGCAGGCTATGTTAGCGTTAGTTACTGCTTGGACTTCCTGAAGTGTTCCAGCAAAGTATGTTTGGGAAATAGTGCTGGATTAAAAGTTAATCTCGTGAGGAAGTCATTGGTACCCTGCAAGGCCCTGCACTGATTTACCAGCCTAGACAATACCTGGAGAGGGGCAACACTCCATCTGTAGACTTTTGCAACAAATTTTTCCCTGGTTAATGTAATTAAAAGCAAGGCCTGGTTATTTTTCTCCTTTGCAAGTGAAAGTGTTACTTGTGGTTGATTGCACGGGAAAATGCCAAACAAGTTTGTAGACTGAGGAGAAAAAACCCCACCAAGTTTGTGATAGAATGATCAGGAAGCAAATCAAATGTGAGAAAAAGAAGACCCACCAGTATCTTGACGAAAACTATGGAAAGGAATAATCTTAAAAACTCTTTTAGTTACATATAATGTTGGTACCGACAGTGTGCATTCAGCCTTCATACAAAAATGAAGCAGGGACATTGCAGAAAGAAACTTTGTGGCTATTTGGGCAAGCCCCTGTGCCTGTTCAGGTGAAGTGCACAAGAGGAAATGTTCAAATCAGGCTGAGGAAGCAGAAGAAAACACTGGTGTACTGATGGAAGTCTTGTGGCCTGCTGTTAAGCTCTGTATCCAGGAAACAATTTCTTATTGACAGACAGCAGTGGATAAACTCAGTAATTTCTTAAGAAACTGATTTCCTAAGAAAATCAATCTGGTGTATGCATCTTTTATAGTATTATCCTGCAAGAAATCTATAAGGCCCTAAAGGCTTCAAGGTAAGATAATATTACTGCATCCAAGGCCAGCTATCTGTAGTTACTGCCTACCCTTATTTCCTAGTTGTACATTGCTTTCCCCATTTCTTAGGTGATCTCAGTCACGACCTTGTGCACCATGGCCTGCTCATGTACAGGCACATCCACAGCTGGTCTGCACCGTCACCAGCCTTACTGAAGATGGCCCTAAATGTTAGGTGTGCCTGACAAAGTTTAAAGATGCTACCCTCCACCCACAGGGCAGCTGTCTCTGTTATGTGTGTCCAGTTTGACACCTCTTTAAGCTGACACTGCTGAGAGAGTGCTGGGATGGAAGGATCAAAATGTCACCATTTTCCCGTGGAGCTGTTGGGACCGTAGTCCGTGGAGCATGGTACCATGGGAAGGGGAACGCTACTTCCCGGAGCAGCACACAGGGTGCTGACCCGTGACCCCCTGGGATAATTAGCAGCGTGTCTGCTCTCACTCCACAGCCAGCGGGATGTAGCTCATCCATCATTCTGGAGAGCCCATCCTCCCCTGCTATCACACAAGGTGGCAAGGTATGTGTCGGGAGTGCAGCTGATTTGCAGTAAGCATTACCCCAGGGTTTTCCTGGTCTGTATGGCCAGGCCTTCAGCAGAAAGAGTGGTGCTCTGTGTGTGAGCGCAGGAGCAGGAGTATTTGTGTTTATATTTCTCTGAGAGGCATTTAACTGAGGTCACTGTTAGTCTGGATAGATGCTTGTTCTCCCTTCTGAGCCTTAGCACTGTCATCAACAGTCTGTGGATATCCTGGCTCAGTGTTCTCCCAGCTGCTGCTCTTTACTCAGAGATGTACATCCCTGATTGAGAATGGATTGTCATTTGGGCTCCACTATTCCTGTGTCCTGTAAATCTTAAAGTGTGATCTACTGGTGTATGTCTTGTACCCTGATATATCAGAGAGGTCTGGGTTTTTTTCTTAAAATTTTGTACATCAAATATTCCCTACAATCCTCAGCCGAATTTGCATATAGAGTAGGCTCTTGAAAACCATGTTATATGTTCATATTGGAGAATGACATTTTAAAATCATTGACTGTGTAGTACAGGATAGTATTAAATAGGATAGCAAAATGATCTCAGAAACTGGAGATCCAGAAAAGAAAATCATGGGTAGTGGATATTGAGAATCCTCACTTCAAAATTGAGTCAGTATTTCTTCTTTGCATGCTCGTGCCTTGCACAGTTTAGATTTCTTATAAGAGCGTTGTGGACAATCAAAAATAAATTTGTGTGGGATTTCATTGCTCTAAAGGATAACATTTAAGAAAATGTCACCTCTTTGTATTTGCTGTTGCAACCAAACTTGGTGCTTAGTCCAGTGCTAATGTTGCTTGCATTTGTGTGAACTGAAATTTTAATCACTGTTCTGTTTGCCTGTTCTTGGCATTGAAAAAATAATTATTAATGGAATTGATCAGAACAGGTGTGCCAAATATTAAGTTTTTATAAAATTAATATAAAATACACTAAAAAAAAAAAAAAAAGGGAAACCTAATGCATAATAATTCACTAGTACTGGAGTTCATTGCAATTCCCTGTGGTGATGCTAATCTGGTAGATATTTCTGCTGTCCTGCAGAGTTTGGTTTTCAGGTGGCTGGGCCAGTAATGTTGCCTCAGCTTATTCATTGAGGCCTCATGTGAAAGCTCTGCTCTTCATACACGGATACATGTTTAGGTTGCCCTGAGTGGGTAGTTTATGTATAAATAACAGCTGCCATTGGAGTCCAGTATCTTATGAAAGGTATTTGGCCTTTAGGTATATTTCTCCTGTTGGACTTATTGAGTCATGTGATTTCCAGAAATGCTGTTCCTTTGAAGTCTCTGCAGCATATCTGAAGAGGTGACAATATAGTTGCAAAACACCCTTTGACTTGGGACCAGAGCCAAATGGTGCCACCCACTTTTCCTGCAAGATCCCTTGCACACTGATCACTGAGGAATTTACCTCAAACCAAATAACCAAAAAAACCAACCAACGAAACAAAAAACCACCAAACCCACCCTGGTTTTAGGAAGTGCAGTACTCTTGACTGAATCGCTGCAAAACTGAGTTTTAGTGATCTTTTCTTGCACTACTAAAATGCAACTGGTGCAAGAGCTGCTGTGTTGTATTTTGCTGGTCATGAAACAGTGGGGTAGGGCAATGTCCAAAACTTTTATCACAGGGAGTGATAAATCAACTACCCAAGCATTGAACCCTCAGCTTGTTGGCATAGCAGGAGGAGGGGCAGAAATTGCATAGTTGAAGACATCAAAAGTAGTGATCAAAGCAATCTTATTTATTGTTTCAGTTTTCCATCTCAAAGCCTTTATTGCTTTCTGAGTTGGCACAATAGATGAAATTCTTTCTGTTGATTGTTAGCAGGAAGTTTGCCATCAGCTTTAAAGGGACCAAGATTTCACTTACAGTGTTTTGAGGTTTGAGCATTGATGCAGCATCTTTGTATTTTACAATTCCTTGATTTGTAGGCAAGAGTGTAAGTATTATTACCTTAACAAAATCATATTTATTTTTGCAGTGGGAAGTTTCATGTAATTACAGCAAATTTTGTAGTGATTTTTCTCAAAACTTCCTTTTTTTTTTTTTTTTTTGTCTACAGGAAAGGGTGTTTTTGCTGGCAGACTCACTTAAGAGAAAAATTAACACTATCTTGACTTTTAAGTTATACAGTCATAAAACAAGTATTATATATTTTCTGCTTAGCTGATATGCTTTAGGTATTTCACCAGCTATGTTACTTTACTATACTTAATGGTAAAATTGGACATGAAAACTTTAATGGAAAACACCTGTCTAAAAAAAAAAGTGTTGTGGAATGATACAGATGTTCTCCTGATTGCAGTCTTGAACCAGCCCTGCTACTTCCTCTAATGGATAAGAAAAAGAATTACAAGAAATAATTACATTTTAAGTCAGTGTAATCTGCTTGTGTAGACTCCTGTGTATCCAAATTAGTATAGAATAGTTATGCTCTATTTTCCATAGAAAAAAATAGCCTAGGGATGTTTCATAGATTCTTAGCCTATGACACCAATAGCAGATATATTTTTTAATATATTGTATAGAGATCTGCATATGTGACTTTCGTCTATTTTATTTTCCATTAAAAAACTGTATCATTAAGGATGGGTGGGAATAGTAGAAAATTAAATAGTAATGAAATAGTATGCTGAGCTATTTCTTCATTTTCTGGCTATTTTTAACTGGTAAAATTTACTTGGATGAAAAGCAGTTTTCTATAATATGCATTCAGTTAAACCCTCATGAGATATGTCCTAGCATTGCTTATTAAAATTCATGTTAAAATGTTATGGAGTTCATCTGGTTTCCAGGAAGTGGTCTTCTGTTGCACGTTGGCAAACCTGACTGAAACACAATTATTTCTTTGCATCTGTTGATATCTTGCTGTAACCTGAATTAATAAGTGCTCTTGAGGACAGGAACTGAATTTTTGCTCTATCCATTACCTGACAGTTGGAGCTTGTGGGAAGGGAACAGATGCTTTTGAGCTTTAGCAGAATAACACATGCTAACAGGATGTTATGTGAATTGTGCTAGGCTTCGTTCACAGACTCAGAGAATGATGGAAATGTTTGGATTGGAAGAGGTCTTTGAAGATCACCCTTAAAAGTCCCTCTTACAATGAGCAAGGACATCCTCAACTAGATCAAGTTGCTCAGAGCTCTGTCCAAGCCTGGCCTTTAATGTTGCCAGGGATGGGACATCTACCACCTCTTTAGGCAATCCAGTGTTTTATTACCCTCATCATAGGAAATTTCTTCCTTATATCTAGTCTGGATCTGCTGTTCTTTAGGTTAAAACTATTCTCCTTGTCCTATCACTGCAGGACCTGCTAAAAAGTCTATTTTCATTTTTCTTATAAGCCCTCTATCAAGAGGGAGAAAGAAGAGAAAGCTTTGGCACGAGGTTTACTGCAACTTTGCCTCTACATGACCTTCTCCCCAGCTGTTGCTTGAGCCTTCACCACATACTATTCTTCAGTTTTCTTGTTTTCACAGCCGGTGCAGGTCCCCCCCATCTGTCCATACCCACTGTAGATGAACCATGACAGGACTGAGCAGCTAGTACCCAATAAAGCATGTTTCCAGGTCACAAATATAACCAACTATTCCATACCTTGTTGCCTCGTTCATCCTTTTCTCCTCTTGGGACCCAGAAGCCTGGGGAGAGGGAAAGCTTTTTGGTGCTTGTTCATTCCTTGCGTCAGCAGCATCTGGGTTGTTTCAGGAGCTCAGCAGATTGCTGTGCTGGAGCTTAGGAAATGATTGTAAGATGTCTGTGTTGGTTTATTTCCCGTGTGTCATTTCCTGTGATATTTCTACAGAATAGCCCTTTCTGTGGCACAGACATAAATCACCTGTGCCATAATGCTTCCATAGAAAATGGAGCAGAGCGTTATACACACAATGAGACTGTAGTGCTGTCTACTAATGCTATTAAATATACTTTATATAGTGGTAGGTTTCTGGAAAAACAAGAGTGAATTCCTGTGGGAGTAACAAAATAACAAATTTATGGACATTTTTGTCTTATTTTGTGATAACTCTATATGTATTTCTGTCTTTTGGAAGTGCTTTTGGAACAAGTTGAATTTTTAGCTAATGTACGTATTCTCTAGCTTACATGCTGTAATTTCTTTATTGTTGCCTTTGTCCTCACCAGAATATTTTTCATTTCTTCTTAAAATAATGTGAAATTAGATCAAAGTATTAGCAAATAGCACAGGATTGGCTGTATACCAGTATCTCGGTATCTCAGACTCAGTATTTTTCCAGACTATATATAGCTGATTGATTAAAGTGGTTTCAGGTTTTGTGCAAGTCAAGAAGCTATTTATGTGTATTTGAATAAAAGCCATAGTGTTGAAAAAAGTTTTGATTATTTTCAGAAGTTGGAAATGAAAAGATACTTGATTTCCAAGTCTTTTGTAGAATCAGTAAAGAAAGACATGTAGTAAAATCCAGGAGATGAAGGATGCGTTTCCTAAGTTCCTTGGACTACATGGGGAAAAAACAGAGAGAATGATAATATTTAAAAAATTAATATATTTTGAGGCCAGAAAGGATCCCTGTGATCATCTCGTTTGGTTTCCTAAATAACACAGGTTGTGTGACCAGATATTTTTTTTTTCCTTCTAAAGAAATATTAGTTCCCATATTTTTGTTAAACAACAACAACAAAAATCCCCAAACAAACAAACAAACAAAAACAACAACAAAAAAACCAACAAAAAACAAAACAAAACAAAAAAACCTGAAAAAAACAGTGCTCCTAACTGGCCCAGTGAGCCTGGCCCTCTGTGTCCCCTTCCAAGTTCACAATGTGAACCTCACAGAATGTGATGAAATAAGCAATATATGGTACTTTACCAGCTTCTGCTTTTCTGCATGTGTTTTGACAGACAGTGCACAACATGAAATCCTTTCCTGCTGATTTAATTATGCAGCCTATAGGAGAAGATGCAGCAATAGTGCTTGGGGGAGCTGAGCCCCATCCACACCTTGGCCATCATTCTGCCTGGAGCAGCTCTCTTGTCCATGCACTCATCTCTCTTCTCCTTGTCTTTCCCCCTGCCTTTGACTGGGGATAAGGACACCACTTCAGCACAACGCTTCTGGGTTTGTAAATGAAAACTCCCATTTGTTATGGTAATATGTCCTGTGTGATTGTTTGGATGTACTTTGCCAAGCAGTATCAGGTGGCATTCTGCAGTAAACAGCCTGATTTTTTTAACTAGTTACCATAGCAGAAAAGTGTAATAATTTCCCTAGACAAAGTCTTGGCATCACTGAACACTGTGGGGATTTTGCCACCATCAAAGGGATCAGGGTCAGTACTCATTCACTGCTTTTTTGTTGTTTTTTTTTTTTTTTTCTTTCTCCCCCTGAGCTTGGCAACTTTGAGGAAGATTTGCTCTCCTGGGATAGAGATGCTGATCTGATTGTATTGCTGAATGTTGCCTCCTGCAACAAACAGGGTTATTAAGAGTCTTGGTCAGAACCATTTCATTAGTTAAAATGTTGTGAAATTTTAATACCAAGGTTTTATAACTGAAAGGATTTGGAAACCTTAGTTACAGAGTCACTGCTTCTGTCTAGACTGTGGAAAGAAAAGAGTGTGTGTTACACAGTGAAGTGGTAGCTTAGTTTTTGGCAAGAAGTAGCAAAATGTCCTTAGAAAACCATCTTTGTCATGAAGATCAGTTCATATATAAATGCACAACTGTACTGTCAGCTAGTGGATGTTCATTCCAAACACTTCTGCAAGGAGTGCATGGAAATGTAGTTTAAATCTGAGAAGGCTATTTTAAAGCAAATACAATATTTAAAAGTTTCAAAGCCATTAGTTTTAAACTGTGCATTATTTATATGGAAAATATTGCTTTTGCCTATTTCATGTAAAAATTAATCCAACCTGCTGACACTTGCAACAGTCATTTTTTGTTTCATTTTGGCACAGCCAGTTACTGAAGGCTTTTAGCACCATTGTAAGGGATAATAAGGTCATTTTCATCCCACATTGCTGTTTTTTGCTAATTTGTCTGTATGTTTAGCCTTCCTAAAGTAGCTTGGCCTTAGCTGTCCTTATACTTAGAAAGCTTTCCTTGACATCTTTACAAAAGTTTCCTCACTGAAAATCAAGCTGATATATTTCTTATGTCTTCTTGATGAGGATGGCCAAGAGCTGATCCAAAATCTCTTTATACAAGCCTTTTGTATACTGAAAGAATATTCTTCATTTTACTTTTGTTCTATTTTTCCAAAGAGGTTCATCCTTTCTTTTTTATTTCTTCAAATTGTCTATGTCTTCTTTTTAAATAACTGAACAAAGTAATTCTGTGAAAGTTCCAACAATATTGATTAAAGAATGATTGTGTTTGAACATTTTAACAAATGAAAGATTATTTTATTTTTTTTTTAAATGCTGACTCATACTGTTTAGTGGCTCTATCTTTTTAGTTATAGTGTCATTCCAACTTTCCTCATGTGTGCCTGAAAAAAAATACAATAAAAGGAAAAAATAAAACTAAAAACGCTAAAGTAATGCTTTGCACATGGAGAAGAAATGCAGATTAATTGCTGCTTATTTAAGGAAACAGTTTGACCCACTCTCAAAACTCATTATTTTTTTCTACACCTGATGTCATAATTATGTTTTATTCTGTGACTATTTGTAAGGCATGCTTTCCAGCCAAATAGAAAAATGTGGACTTTGTTTTGCTTCACAGTTGCACCAATATGAAAAATATAGGATGGAGCTGTTGTTTTTCTGGTGAAGATCAAGAATATATCATGTGTTCAGAGGAGCTTATCACCTAAAATCAGCAACTTAATGTGTAAATACACAGTGGGTATATTGCTGGCTAAAGAAAGGAAGATGGTAAATGAATGAAGTTACAAAAAGTTGTAATACATTGCCTGTTTAATTGGATGATGGGGCTTACATTTCTGTACCCGACTTCGACAAATCAAATCTTCCACCTTGCACTTTTGAGGAGGGGAATGCGGCTTTTGGACGTTGTGCTGCTGTAGAGTTTCCACATGAAAATGCTTTCAGCCATTTTTGGTTAAGATAATGGAGCATTTGGAGACAGGCTGTGCAGTACTGGGTGTGTCAGGGAGGAGCAGTGGTCCCGGGTGGGGTTCCTGCTGGAACTGCAGCTGGTGCCAAGGCCTGCCTGGATCACCAGATAGCAGCCAGGAGCCACCGGAGCATCTGCAGGAGAGGGGTTTGCCCCTCTGGTGCCGGCATCTGCTGGAGCGCCTGTTAGATGGGCTGAGCTGGAGGGAAGATAACCCTCTTTGGAAGGTGGAGTGCCCAAATACACAAAGAGTTGTCTTCTGAGTGAACTACTCTTAATGTCCTTAGAAAAGGACTTGGCTGCAGCCTTCTCCCAAGTTCAAATCTTTGAAGTGGTTGTGGAAGGGTCTGGTGCAAGGAGTGCAGGCAGGGCTAGGCAGGCAGCACCTTGCTCTGTTCTTCTGTATGACAGGGTTACTTGATGGTTTACATCACCTGCAGAGTTCTTCTGCTCCTCTCAGCTGGTGGTTAGGATATGTTTGTACTTGTCCTCTCTATTTTCAGCGTGACAAACACCCATTGACTTGGGTGTCATCAGTGCATTTAGCCTCGGACACTTTCTGTAGCAGGGAGGCAGCTAGCTACAAATAATTTTGTTGCAGGGGAAAATGGATACTGATTGATTGATTTCAGAGTATCAGTGAATAACTCTGTAATAACTAGTTTATAGTCACTGGTGCATTTTTGTTTTCTGTAATAAGCTGTTACAGTGGAAGAAAACCTAGCTGTTTGAAGACTGCTCCAAGCTAGTTTTGATGCCATGGCACAGGTGGAATAAAGAAACATAACAGAAGTAGATGCTCTGCTAGTCAGGGTGGGCAGAGGAACTTGGAAGTCCAAGGATGTGAGTGGAAGAAAGCCCACATAAACCTGCAGGATGGCAGCATAGCTGTCTGTCTGTCTTGCAGGCACAGATCCAGGACATCCTCAGTTCTCCTTGCCCAAGAGACTGGTAGCAGGCAGCTGTAGTAGACAGCATTACTCATCTCCTAAGGCATGTCACACAAACTGTGAGAGCGATGCAGTGAGATAAGGGAGTGGGGAGAGCTAGGCAGGTGTGATGGCTGAGGATGTGACAGAGCACCTCCCCTTTGACAGGACCTAACCCCACTTGCAGCTCATGTTCCTGAGCATCTCAGCTTCAAAGCACTGCCTGCAGCAGAAAGCTACTGCAGGTGAACCACGTGGGGCATGACCTGACCTGCCTCACATGGACAACTGGATGGGTTTTGGGGACTCATGATTGGACTGCAGTCAGAGCAGGAACAGGGAGCTGGGGGCGGGTGGCTTGCATGAACCAGAGGAAGCAGCTTTGTGTTAAAGAGACACATCTGCAGGAGGGAGAATGGGGATGAAAAATAGTTGTATAGCAGATAAAATTTGTGATGTTGATGCAAGAATAATGGAAGATAGGAAGAGGAGAGGTGATGGAAAATAATAGCTAGAAAAAGAATACAGGAAGCATAGGAAAGGAATCAATATATGGTGTAGTTTATGTTTTATAATTACTTGGTGAGAAAGATAACTGTGAGATTTGTGTGTCTGAATGAGAGACAGCTCTTGTATGTAATTTGGACAGCTCGATGGCACCCCCTCGTTGCTCAGGTTGTAACATACCTACCTGAATTGCTACAGCCGGTTATGTCCATGAGGTATAGACATTATTTGAATTTTCAATTAGGCTTTTCCTTACAGAGAGGTAGCTTTTGTATAGTAATGCCTGTATACAGATGTTTCTTGTCTTCTTGGAAAAGGAAGTAGCAGACTTATTTCAAGGCAGACAGGATGCACTTATCTAGTGCTGTCCTTTTTTCAATTACTGCAAGATGTGCAGCGTGTCACTAGAGAGGAAAGGCTACTTTTCACGAAAAGTAGCAGTTGAAAATGTCAATGAGTATGTTGTTTGGATTAAAAAAAACAAACGAAACAAACCAAACCTGAAACAATCACGCAGAATAGATTGCATCTCATGTTTTCATGGCAAGAGAGGAGACATGCACATATTCTGGCTGCAAGAAGAAAAGAGTTAATATGACCACCCTGCTATCTCTGACACTTATTGAAAAGGAGATGAATTAGTGTCTGAAATACCTGGGTCATTCCACTAACTGCAGCAGGAACTTGGAGTACTGGTTAATTTACCAGGTTAGCTCTGATCAAAGAATATGAATCCCACTCTCTCCTTGCCTGTCTCTGGAGGTGCCCAGTGTAGAAGAGCCATCCAGTGGATGTCCAGGCAGTGCTTTGGGAAGGTTTGGGTTGTGTGGCAGAACTGCTGTCTCTGAGTAGAAGTGAATACTGTCTCTCGTGCACCATTTAATTGCTGCACAGATGGAGTCAAAATGGCATCTCAGGCTGACTTCTCCATGGTTGTTTATGGCTTGTAATGGTTTCAGGAAACACTGCACTACTAATGTTGCTGAAATTCTTGGATAATGCCATTTCCCTCACTTCGGGAGCCATTGTTCTGGTGTGAGAAGGGCTGCAAAGCATTTGTCTGACACAGGGACAGCACAGAAATGGTGCAAAGATGTAGAGGGTTTGGGGATTTTTTTAAGCTTTTATTTTCTTATGACATTTTTGCTTTGTGATCTATCACTCTGTACTTGTTACAGGGCTTAACCAGTAGAGTTTAATCAAAACTTTTGGTTAACAGAGATTTTTTTTTTTCTTTAAGAAGTTTGAAAATTACCAAAGTGACATCTTCCAGTGGGTTGTTTTTATAGACCACAGCAGCTTGTTGGTATGGTAGCAGCAAACATAGGTCTGCACATAGTGTCAAGAACCTGATGATTAGAACTGATCCAGAAGGTTCATACATTTGTGATGGACTCAGAAATGTCTCCCTTTTTTAGATGCAGAAAACTCATCTAATATTATGTGCACTGCCTTCCTCCAAGTTATTGTCAGTAGCGATGCAATTATCAACATTCACGGTGATAGCAAAAACCTTCCCCCATCATTCCTGTGAAGCTGTGAATCACACTTCTGCTGAGATGCCTCTTGATAGACTGCGTGAACTATGGTAGAGATATTTAAGATGAATTACAGTATGAATGTTAACCCAGTGTGACTTATGAGTTGTATTTTATTTGCAGAATATGTTATGTCTATTGAACTAATGCTGTCAGAGAAGGGCTTACCTGTTGTATTTACAAGAGATGGTCTTGTCCAGTTATCTGGCTGGACTTGTCAGACCTGCTTGTTTATCAAACCCTCTTAACAACCCCTCCCAGACAGATTAAGTAATATTCTTTTCAGTTCGATGTTGGAGAAGGTTAATGTAACCAAAGATGCCAAACAGTGGTATTAAATCTGGTATATGAAGGCAGGATCTGCTTCCCTCATAGGCAGGATTTTTAGCAAGTCATTATTATTTCATTTGTGTTTTCCACTTTTGTAGCTATGGTTTCTCAAATCTAAGTCCTTTAAAGTGAAATTAATCTAAACTCAGAATGTGGGTGGTTGTTGTAGGACACTGATATTTTCTCATTTGCTTGCCCAGAAGTGGCTGTGTGCAAGGCAGCCTCCACTGCCTGCTGCGGCTGCATATTTGAGCAGGCGTGCAGGAACTGGATGTTTCTTCTGTATTGTTTGGAAACTGACAAGGACATCATGAGTCTGAATAGATGATGTGGCTTTATAGTTTACTTCTGTGAAATACTGATCAAAGCAATAGCTTTAACTGTTGCAGACTGTGTGTGTCTTTCTCCTTACCTCATAAGATCCTAGAGCAGGTTTAACTGAAGTAGTTATAGTGCTCAGAGGTACAGTATTTGGTTGGTGGGGTAGTGAGTCTTCAGGTCTTATTTTTCACAGACTGTCTGGTTTGTAGTGCAGTTCCCAGGATGTTTTTGTGTGGCTTGGACAGAAGCCTGGGTGGGCTGCTGGGCCACCCCCCATGGTGCAGAAATGCTGGAGGGGTAACGAGGTGTAGAGGAGCAATCCTGGCCTGAGTGTGTTCTGACAGGCTTCTTGCTTGCATTTTGCTGCAGTCAGGAGTTGGATATCTGCTACTGTGGCCATGTTGCTTCTAGGCCCAGCCTGGGCAGGTCTGTAGTGCACCTATAGCTTCTGCTTTCCTTTCCATAAGCCAGCTCTTGGGTTCAGGTGATAGTGCAAAAGTAGCTGTGGCTGTCCCCAATGTCCTGCTGATGACCATCCTTGGCTTGGAGGTTGCTGCCTGTTCCTCGAATTGGCCTGGCTCCTGATCACTGGGAACCGTGGTCCTCCTGCTGTGGGGCTGCTCAATCAGACTGCAGAGAAACAGAGAGAAGGAAGGGTGGGCAACAGCATGAAACATCTTTGTTTTAGAGACATATAAATTTTGATGAAAATTGGACTTGAACATTGTTGCACACATAATTAAGGGATGAACAAAAAGTAGTTTTATTCTTAGTGGCATAGCTTGTGATGCTGCCAGAAGTGAACATGGACTGCTGTTGCCAGAAGTGAACATATATGGCAGTACAGTCATGTGGTCCCATGGGAGCAGCAGGTGAGTGCTGTGCCAGTCACAGAGCTTGGTGCCACCAGGGTCCTGAGGTACAGCTGACTCTGTGTGTCCTTCCCTGCTGGGTTCCAGGTCACAACCACAGTCTCTTTTCTCCATCTTCTCTCTCTCCTCCTCAGTTCCTCCTCTCTTTCTCAAGTATGTAGGCAAAGGTGTTTGTTTTAGCGATTCCTTTTTTTTTTTTTTGCAGGCAGTGGGCAAGGAGCTGTTACCCTTTCTGTGGACCTACTCCAAAAGTCAGTTTCAGTAAGTGTGTTCTTCTAGCTCTGCTTAGGGGGGAAAACTCAATCTGTTCTTAGTACCCTTTGATTGGGCAATGCTACCACCTTCACTGCTCAGCACAAGGCTTGACTGGGTGGGCTGCATCCTACAGTAACTGGGGAAAATGGCAATTTCACCCCAGCACAGAATATGCTGTTTTCTTTCATATATTATTTGTACTTCACAGATATTTCTCTAGGTCTGCACCATGCTGTTTTGTTGTCATGCTTTCTTTTGACTAAGTCAAATGTTTATGTGTAAGTCTTGATTAGTTAAAGTACTCAGGCAAATTTAACTGAAGTAGAGCTTTTCCAATGGCAAAACAAATCATGAGGCAGTTTGAATAGAGCCAGTGTGTATCTTGCTCAGAAATGAAGGGTCAGATTAATACTTGGCACATTCTTGTGGTTTTCTTTCCTTTTAGTGCTTTTGGGTGCATCAAATGCCTTAATATGCAGCAGGCACCATCAAAAGCCAGCCAGATCAGTTGAGTAATTTCAGCAACAAGTTTCCGGAAGACTGTGGATCACCCTTAGATCCCTGTTGTATGTGTCCAAAAAACATTTTTCCTCTGCTTCTCACCTGGCAGCTGGGAATGTGTTTTGCCTCTGGTTAACTCTACAATCTGGCTGCTTCAAGGAGGGCATCCAACTGGCAGCATTACCTCTGTTATCATTGCTACTCATTAACTCTCAATAGCACTAATTGTTCTCTTCTAGTATTTTGTGGTGGGTAATACTACCTGTCAGCCCAGTCTGCCTTAGAGCAGCTTCTTTGCTCCCCTGGACATCAGCAAGACAAGAAACAACACCTCCCCAAGGTGGGGAGCAGGGGTCCCTGCAAGGTAGGCATGAGGGGATTTTGTCCTTGCAGAGGTTGTGGCAGGTCTTCAGCTGAAGGCTGTCTAGCCTAGTGCCTACATGCTTCCCTTCAGTCTTTCTGGGCTTTCCTCAGCACACTAGGGCAGCCCCCAGGCCCAAGGTGATCAGGGGAGGACACGTTACCTCTGGTAAGAAATTGGTAGTGTGTGTTTTTTAAAATATCAAAACAAGAATTGCAGTGGGACAAATGAGTTTGGAAACTGTCCTGGCTATAAATGCGCTCCTAGTTCTCTGTTGCCTGTAAAATGTACCCTGACCATTTCTCACCTCTTTTTTATGTCTAGGAGACTGTATTTTTGTCCTACCAATTCATTTCAATCTGTGCAAAAGCAGAGATCTCTAGCTCTTTTTTTTTTTTTTTTTTTTTTTTAATACTTAAGAATTCAGCAGCAGAACTGTGTTTTTTGTGATGCTGGTCGTGAACCAAGCTGTACATTTACCTGCAAACATCTGCAGAGGTTTTTGGTCCCCATGCCAGTAGCATTGGTCCCCCCTGCCAGTAGCCAGCAGGCTCAGTAGCTGTGTCATCATGGATTGTACAGAAGTAGCCCCAGGAGAGAGGTTTGATTAGGGCCCTGCAGAGACCTGCTGCCTTGGGTCCCTTCCAGCTGCTCGGGATGCAGCCAGCAGCCGGCACTGCTGCTTGGTTTGGGGTGACACAGCTGTGCCCTCTGCCACCAGGGTCTCAGGACTTCGCTCCTGGGATGAACCCTGAGAAAGGGCAAACCACCTGGGGTTGGTCAGGTCAGACACTTAAAAACTCAGGAGGTGGTCTAGGCTGTAAATTCTAGTTCATAAACATGCTGCTTTAGTGGTTGAACAATGCACAAGACCTTTAAAAATCTTTATTTGCCATCCCAGTTGTACTACAAGTCAGTGTCACCTTTCTGGTTTTAATTTCTCCTCTTTCACCCTCAGATTTTTCCTGCAAGCAAAGAGGAAATAATTCTGACAATCCTTTATCGAAGGTAGCTAATAAAACAATGGAAGGATGTAGGCTGAAGCATAAATGGGATATTGTGGCAGATGTAGATGATTATTAACCAGCCAATGTTTCCGCAAAGGATTCTAATCATAAACACAGCGTGGAGTGAATCTGGGTGTAGTAATAGCAGAGGTTTTATGGAAAATCAGAATGTGGGCTTTTTTTCTTAAACATCCCATTTCCTGGTTTAATTGATAGAGTGTGAAGCTTTCATGCAAATAATTTAGAAAAGATTATTTTGCGTCTCTGACATTAAGTACATGGTACAGGCCAGGAACAACATGTTGTAGAAGGATTTCTTGAAAAAGATTCTTATAGTGCTTTTTTTTGAGATGTGACTAGTGACAAATGCTAAACTCAGTGATATAAAAAAAGCTAAGTGTCTGAGGTAGAGGAGTATCTATTTTTGTCTGTGCAACCTATGTTTTAACGTGACTTTGCAGGAAAGACAATGATCAGAGAGATCATTATGCTGCAAAACTTGTAGGCTATGCTTCCAGTTGTATCGAATGTCCTCTTATTTAGTTTCAGTTTCATATTGTCCTGTGATATGTTTTGAGAAATAAAATGTTAGGTTTGTACTGTAATCACTGGGTTAGAGTTGAAATACTTTAAATGTATACCTTTCTTTCTTCAGCTCTGCTACAAGTTTGCTCCATCACTCTTCTTCTGAATTTCTGAGGAGAGAATAAAAATGTTAAACAGAAATCATCCAAGTAGGGCAATGAAATCTCTATTTAACATTTTACACGTCAGCTCTGCAAATACTGAGTTCTGATACCATTTGCAAGCATCAACACTTTGTCTTCTAGCAGCTGATATTTTTGAAGTGTAGAGTAGTGTCTTAGAGTGGGATAGAAAATGCTGGGAAAGGAAATACCGTTACACTGTTATAATACATTAAAAAGACAATATGATTGTTAATCCATGTGCTGTTTTTATAATAATTTGTATTATAATAGTATCAGCCAATCAGCCAATATATTTCAGAAATTTTGTGACAGGAAGGGCCTCAGGTTAGAATTTGAAAATAAGGGAAAATAGCAGAAGTTTAATCAAAAGATATGTAGAGGAACCAGTTTCTCCACTGGTCAGCCCCAGCTCTCCAGGAACATGATGTGAACTGTAAAGCCAAAGGGGACCCACAGTATTGACCTGGTGGAGGTTCCTCTTGCTTCATTTTGTATTTTCTGCAGGAACCAATGAGTCCACAGCAAAGCATGGTACTTACTGCATATGGTCTTTGTAGCCTGTTTTCTGGTGGCTAATTAACAAAAAAACCCTTCATTATTCTTGATCTTAATTCTTCTCTTTCTTTTTTTTTCCTTTTTTTTTCCTTTTTTTTGCCCCCCAAAGCTGTTTCTCTGCTAAAGAAATCTGCTTAAATTAAGCAGTCGGTGCCAAGTGAAATAATTCAATTATTGGCACTTTTGGTCTTCCATTTGAATAAACAGAGCCTTCCTGACGGCGGGGCAGTTCCTCAGGAATTCCTTTATGGTGAATTAAGCAGGGCAGTGATGAATAACTGGGAGCAAAGGACAGTCTGAGCAGCAAACGAAATTGATTATCTAAGTCCTCAGCTAACAACTTCAGAGCAATTTTGGATGGGACCGATATCCCCTAAGGCATAGGTGGAGCCTAATCTCACCCCAGGGACCTGCAGTTGTTAATGTGCTCTGCCCTGTTATCTGCCCTGCCTGTGTGCAGCTGAGGAGGGCCCGAGCTGTGTGATGAATTCAGGGTTTACAGGAAAGACCAGGAGCTGGCACCTTTGCTCATGGACCCCTGGTGCAGATGGGGTGGTGGTGACAGGACGTTCCTGTGGCACACCCAGTCCCTTGTCACCCTCCCACTGCCTCTTCACCCTCCGCTCCCATGTGAGTGTGTTCCTGCCAGGCAGACAGTCCTGCTGATGGTTGGATGCCGTGGCCTTCCCTGTGGGCACACCGTGACAGTCCAGCAGGCACCGGATTTACCACACAGCCATTGCCCATCCCGGTGCCTGAGGGGTCCAGCAGCTGAAGGGTCGGGTCCAGCCTGCCCACGCCTGTGCCCCAGTGCAGAGCATGCACCTTCCAGGGGAACACAGCAAACACTTTCACCATCCTGCTGTGATGCTTTGCGAGAGGCTAAAGCTTCTAGAAAGAGCCTTTACCTGTATTTTCTGTCTACAGCAAACCTGTGACCTGCCATGTCTGGTTATAGGAGAGAACAAAGCATCGTAGCACGGACTGATTTTAAGTGCACTTTACTTGGTAACAGACTAATGTGCTCCCTACCATCTTGAGAGACTTGTCATTCTCAGCAGTCCTTTCTTTTAGTTTTTCTTTAGCTCATTCTGGCTACTGAGGCTATCACTGTAAAAGCAGAACATCAAACCACTCTGTAGGAGTGTGGAGCATGATCTCCCCCCACTGTGTCCTGTAAAAACTAGCATCCAGTCTGATTACTGTCTTGAAAGGTTAAGGTGAATCAGAGATTGTATACTGCACACATTTTTTTTCTTTCACTTGCCTTATGAATGGCTTTCTCTAGATTAATTTATAATGCCACCCATTATTATCCATCTGATTACATTTAAAGAGGCTCTGCATTTAATATTGACTGCTGTTCCCTGATGAACATATTGGGGACACAGTGATTGAAGATAGAATGAGGAAATGGTATGTGGGACTCAGAATGAGAGCAGGAAAGAGGGATGATTTCAGCTGTTCCTGTTTGCACTGCCAGCTCACTGTCCTGCTAAAAAGGCTACTTCAGAACTGTCTGGTATTTTCAGAGTTAAGCTGATGATAAAATATGCAGCGTCTCCAGGAAGCTATACAGACTTACTGTGAAAAAAGCTTCAAGATAGATTTAGGAGCATCCCCACTGTTGCTTTCCAAAGAGAATAGACTTTGATGGGTACATCTTACTTCCTGTGCCACTAGAGCAGAGCAGAACTGGAATTGGCAGCAGTGAGGCTGGGAGGTTTACAAGCAGTGGCAGTAGCCTCTTGTTCCTTACCTATCTTCTTTCTCTGAAAGAAGAAAATTCAAATGGTGCCAAGCTTCGAGAGTAACCTGAGCTCACAAGCTTTAATCAGTTCTGCACTCGGGTGCCTATACAGCACAGAACTGTAGTGCCTGCTGAGGAATGATTCTGTTTCTGGATTATTTATTTCTCAAAACTTTATTTCTGGGGGAAGAGGACCCACAGCAGATGGGCAATACAGAGAGGACACAGCAGTTAAAGCTTTTCTCTTCCTAAGCTCACTGGTAACAGAGTGGCATGCACTGCTTGGATCTGGTTTGGATTTTCAGCTTCTTGCAGGCAATTGCTGCTTCCAGTGGCAAGTCCTAGGATAGCCAGCAAATTTTTGAGTTACTTTTCTCTTGGAGGAAAGAGGAAGAGAAGGGATTGTGGGAAGCTGTATTTCATCATCTTGGATATATTGAACAGAAGTAAGTTGTGACAATGGCCTCTCCCTGATTCTGGGATTAAGTTCTCAAAAATATTCTCTGGGACAGTGTGCTTGCCTCCAGTTAATATTTAACTAACTGCAAATTCATCAGAATTAAACAAGGAACTACCTCACTGTAGATGGCACATACTTATCGTGGAATCTGTGCTCCTTGTTCATTCAGATTGTGCAGAAATGGTACGTAATGTGTGGAAATATGGGAAAAGGGGAAAGACTGGTTGGGAAATAAAGTTCATGGACTGTCTAGATCCATTCTTTTTTTTTGCCTTGTCGTGACCTTATGCAGAAAATCAGTCTGATGCAGATTTTCAGGTTGCCTGGTAGTACAGAGGTCACACATGGAAGAGTTTGTCACTTGCAAAATTTTGTGTTCAGTTTCTTTGCTTCTTAACATTATTTGTTGGAGAAACTTATATAAGGAGCATGGGAAGCTTGGCTGGGCTCTGGCCAAGGAGTTGCAGCTGGTCTCCTAATTAAAGAAAAAGAAAATGATATATAGCCTATGGGGATCTGTCAGACACAGATTTATTGGGCAGGATGGAAGGGACTTAAAGCTGTCACCTCCTCTCTGTCACCCCCTCCCCACACAGTGCACGTGCACTGAGTTTCATGGTACTTTTACAGCCTTGCAAAAATCATCATCTGGAGCACTCTTATCTCCATGCTCCCTGCTTCCTTCCCTGTTTGCAGCTCCTCCAAGTTAACGGATGCATAATGCAGGAAATAATGTGCAAGATAAATTTATTCATATCAAAATAAGGGATTCTGCAGGTTAGGGCTGTTAAGTGATAGTCTGACTACCTTTGCGGGCTCCTAGTCCTCCTCAGACATCAGTAAGGGAAGGTACATCAAGATTGCTACTGATGAAAAGGAGTAACTGCAGCATCAGTTAGTTGGAATATTTTAAAATAATTTAAAAAATTAGAAGTTTTTCAGAAGTGAAATTTGTTGACTTATACTGATTTTTGCCATGTTTGGGTCCCCAGTTCGTGGGACATTGCCTGGAGAGGATGAGAAAGAGGAACCAGTTCATCCTGAGAGTCTCTGCACTCTTCTCTTGAAGGACTTCACACATGATCTTTGTTAATGGGGAACAAAAAAGGCAGGAGGGGCCAGAACCTTACAAACAGAGTTGACAAAAACCTGCTTGACGTTAATTTGTGCAGTTAATATGCTTTAACTACCATCCCTTGGACTTTTTCCGGCTTTCTCCCTGCATAGTTGAACCGTTCTACAGGGACTACAGGAAGAGGTTTTTGTACCAGTTACCTAATAACCCCACAAGTGTAGAAGCACGATTTGTCCCAGGCTAATCTGAAGAAAATTCATAGCTGTAAGTGAAATCCTGGCCCTGCTAGGTGTGATCTCATGCCTACTTTGGTCTAGTTAGGATTTCACCTTCAGAAACTTGAAAGAAATTTTTTTAAAAAAATGCTTTTTGAAGGGGGTAAGCATCAATTAAGCCTCAAGCAGTAATTCAAGGTACAGGACCTCAGTAGGATAAAGATGTGCTAAAAGTTAAGCTTGTGCTTAAAATGCTTTTCTGATATTTTTTGTATGTAGAAACCTGAATGGTCCAGTTGTGTACTCTGGCTGCAGTATTCTGCAGTGTATGCACCGCCCTAACATATGTTTTTCAAAGCTGGGAGAACTATTGCATATTGTGTCATTCTTCATTTCATGACACTGTTGATGCAGACCAGGACAGGAAGCTGTCTGGGATCGCGATACATCGTTATTTCTATTTATTTTTTTACCTCTTCTGTTTGCTCACTGGAAGGAAGAAAGCATTAAAGCAAGAAAGTAAAAACATAGAAGTGGAGAATTGCTTCCCTTTTGCAAGAAACTGAACACATTTTCTTTAATCTTCTGTATAATGTAACTCCTAAAAATAATAAAAAATAGATAAGTAATATTAAAAATTGTTTTATAGCTAGTTTCCTTTTGGACCTTGCTGCCTGACTGTGATTACAGGAGAAGCTGATCAAGAGATCTCAAGAGTTGCAGCTTCCTGGGATTGTCTGTAAGAGGAATGAAGAGCAAAAGAGTAACTTTCCATCATGAAGTATGTGCCACTATATTTCAAGTGTCCTTAAAAGACTTTTCTTTGGACATAATCAAGTGGATTCAATGACCCAAGAG
This sequence comes from Lanius collurio, assembly GCA_020086605.1. Lineage (NCBI taxonomy): Eukaryota > Metazoa > Chordata > Aves > Passeriformes > Laniidae > Lanius > Lanius collurio. Next base: position 6,109,496 of record JACBWW010000002.1, read on the forward strand.
GTCAGACCAACAAACAGATATCAGTCCTTAAACTGTCTGGTTTTTTTTTAAATGAAAGTCAGCAGTTGATCTCGGTAACATTTCCTGTGTTAAATACTGGCATGCCTTTTGGTGCTGATTTGCTATTTGGGTTATTTACATTAGGAAGTAGAGTGACCTTTAGAATGAAGTATTTCTTTTAAGAAGAATTGTTCCTTTTTGGTGAATATATAAAATGCTCCCTTCAGCAAGCAGCTGGAATCCAGCAGCAGGAGGCAGTAGAATTGATCTTCTGCTTTTCCTTAATATCTCAGTCCACTTTTCAACTATCACCTTACTGAGACAGTGATGTCTTCATTTATCTCATGGCCAGGATGAAAGCATTTCCCTCAATGACCTTGAATTTCTAAAGACTCGTCCATCTGCTGGTTTGATGTTTCAGGCTTGATGTGATTGTCTTTCCAGCAAAAGCAGAGCCCAGCCACTGACTAGCTTTACTAAACAGTCTGTGCAGTCCTGGCGGCTCAAATGCTTTACTCCAAGAGCTGTATATGGATGGAGGGCTATTATGTTCTGCAATTTTCTGCAATATCTTTATTTCCTTAGTTTTGGCAGGTTCATTGTCATGTAAAAGCTGGTGTACTGCTTCACTGTAAGTGAAATTGGTTCCTAGGGTATCAGGATGGAGCCCTTGAATGTTCTTATCTCTGCTGCTGTGGTATCTCATCTGTATGTGAGTAGTTAGCTGCATGTGAAAATGTTTGTTTTCATCTAGAAAGTTAATTTGTGATTAGGAGTGCCACGAATTCATCACTTTGCTTGCTGTATGAATGGACATAAAGAGACTCTACCCTGCCCTTGGGGGGTTGTGTGCAATCTTCCCTTCTCCTTTCAAAATTGGGTTTATTCTATTCTGGAAAAATTACAACAATAAACTTCAGTCTACTTTTCAGGTGGATATAAGATACGTAAGAGTTAAATGGCATTGCATATAACTGCTCCTATGAGAGGAACAGCCTTGGAAAAAGAGGGGTTTGGGGTTTCCTTTTTATGCCGTGCCTATGCAAAGAGGCCCTCAACTGAGTGCAGCTATTGTATGAACATGAAGCAGTAAATGGCATTTTGTCTGATTCTTATTATGCATTTTCATTACCTTCATGTGTGGCCTGGGAGGGAAGTGGGAAGGGAGAGCAGAACAAACCAACCCACTTCCCTCCCTGGTGGTAAACCAGAGTTTTAAATGTGAACTGATTTGGGGCAGCAGAAAAACAGACCAGCATCTGGTGTGTCTAACTGCAGGTTTTTGCCGTGTTCACATCCTGTATGTTTGTGGAAACTGGGTTTCCTCAGCATGGGATGGTTTAGAGTGACTTGTGCTGCCATCCTGAGAGTCACCTACGTATGGTAGTAGTGAGTATGTAAAACTCATTTGGTACTGGAAATAAGATTTCTTCCTAGAGCTGAGTTGGTTCTCTAGGGTTATTTACCGTGATAAATTTTGTTTTGCAGCTGAGAAGCTATCATCGTAGTTACCTTTTTTGTACATCAGTAAGTCATGTTATAAGAAATAATTCCTATATAAACATTTGTATGATTGTACCTAATTTTAGCCAGTTCTTAATTTGGCACTTTTCTCTGTACATTTACACATGACATTTTCATGGCTTCCTAATCCGAGTGTCAAGTTTTACTTTTTTGAGATTCAAGCTATATATAAAACAGACAAACAATGTATTTATTCTATTTTGTTGTCCAGAATGTCTTAAATGTGGTGGCTACAAGAGAGAATGGAGAAAGTTTATCAAAATACACAGTTATTTAATGGCGCTAACAGAAATTAATTCAAAAGCCTTATGGAAGTGTGACTTTGCTGCCCTCCTTCCTAGGCCCTTTCATGCCATTCAGTGAGGCTGCTGCCAGTGGGGAGAGAAGCTAGAAATCAGCAGAGCCCTGGTGCTCCAGGACCACTATGCATACACACTGAAGATGTCCTAACCTTCAGTCCCTTAGAAAAGTCTAAGTGATAAGTGTGGAGACAAAGGATAGCTGGAAGCTGTGTGATGTTGGTCCAAAAAGGAATTTATTGTGGGAGAAAAGGAGCAAATAGGATGGTGATGAGTATTTGGGGATAGAGCTGAAAAAAAAAGTTAAAATTTGCCCGGTGGATTTTTTTTTAAAGTAAATAGAAAGGAGGCACACTATGATACACAGTCTGAGCACCATGTATCTTAGATTTTTTGGATTTTCATAACATAATCTTGGCACAGTCAATTGTCGTAAATGCTCTAGACTGCCCCTGCCCCATGCTGGTACAGATGTTTGGTGAAAACTTTGTGAACACTGAGCAGTCTGTGAATTTTGTCCAGGTCTTGACAACAATTTTATGGACTGATTAATGACCTATGTTGCTGTAGTTGCAGATTTCCTCTTCTGTCTGCTAGTGTTGTAAGTAAAACAGATATAGCTTTTGAAAAAAAACCCGAAAAACCCAAAAAAACAAACCCAAAAAATCCACCGAGAAACAAACCCCAAAACCCAGAAATGCATTCTCTAAAGGAACTGCTTCAGAAGAGAAAGTAAAATGGAGAACTTCTCTCCCAAAAGCTGAAGAAGGACAAATATTCAAGTTACATGATCTGTAGGGTAATGTCTTGTGGCCCTTAAGAACTGCTTATCTTGAGTGCTTAAAGCAAGGAAAAGTGGAGTAGATGCTTCCCACTGAACCAGCAGAGGAAGAAGAGCTGTGCTAGTTATTTTTACTCTTGGTTAGGCAAATACGATTAGCTATGGGGGATTAAAATGATCAGATCTGAATTTTACTTTGATATAAGTAGGACCATATGTCTTTGGGAAACCCCATCTGGTTTCAGGCAATGTTAGTGAGAAAATGAGACAATTTCAATACTTTTGTCATTTATTGTGGGGTTTTTTTGGGGATGAGTGGGGGGTTGCCGCAGTTTCAATTTGTTCAGTTCGTGAAGTTCCTGCTGGATTAATACTCTGTAAGTGAAATGTTTTGTTTTTATTTTCCCACTTGTCAGCTTTATACTGTGTTTTCTAAAGGGACAGACACAGCTTGAAAACTGAATGCTCTAGCAAAGAAAAAGGAGCCCTTATGGTCCATCATTTCACATAGCCTTCACAGTCTTCAGAAAAATCTGGTGTGACCATTTTTTTGGAAGAAAGTAGGGAACAATGGCAATGGGGAATAATGTAACTAACTTACATAAGTCATGAACATCTTCAACGTGTTCTTGAAATGCAGGTTTCTCAGTTCCCATGTTCCAGGGTGTTCACAGGTTCAGTCTTCATCTAATATTCAGAGAAAGCAGAGAAGCAGATGAAACTGTGTGAAGTAGGTGAATTAAACTCAGCAAAACAGCTTGGTTGTTCTTTTTTTCCCCTGTGTTTCTTCTTCAGCATAATTGCATTGATTTCATTGAAGTTACTCCTGATGTAGGGATGACACTCTGGCATTGTTGTGGTTGTTTCTGTCCTGCAGCTGGACTTTCAGGTGTTACTAGCCAATTTGTTTCAAAATAGCACAAGAGTTAGTTTGGTTTTTTTTTAAAGAATAACCTAATATTCATTTAAAAGAAAAATGTTACAGATGACCTCATGGTTTAGAGTCAGCCAAATATGAATTCATAGGTTTTGCACTTAGTTTTTCTGAGAAAGAGTTCATCTTTTCACTGTTTTAGCTGCCCGCAGTTCTGCTATAGACCTGGAGCTTGCAGGATAAAGTTACTGTTTCATCTGCCACCTCATTTGGATCCTAAATGGCTACATCACCTCGTAGAGTACAAAATAGCAGTATAAACCAGAAAAAACAATACTGAGTGAGACTTGTATTATAAGAGAAAGTGAAAGGACCTGGTGCTTCCAGTCCCCAGGGAGGGGAGAGGAAAAAGCAGTACAATGGCTGAGCAGTACAAGCCAAGTACAGGAAGAAAATTGCTGTTTATGGGCTTCCTAAAAGTACCTACGTTAAGCTTGGTGTAGTATGAGAAATGCAATGATACAGAAAGAAAGGAAAATTTGATAGTTCTAAATATAAATCTGTGCATAGCCAAAGAGCAACACAATGCTTTTCTCCACGGAAATTGCATCTCCTGGGTAGTAAATGGTACTTCTGGAGCCATAAGGAATTCTGTTTCTCTGAGTAACAACATGATACACGTTTCTTAGTCCATGTTGTTTGCTTGCCAGAAATGCCATCCTCAGAGTCAGTGCTCTGAACTCAGGTGTTCAATTAAAAGAACTTCAGTGTTTTGGAAGGACTGTTCTTCCTGACGATTGTACTTGAGACAAGCTTTATTATAACTACTTCTTATTTCTTCAACCAATAAGAGTGAATGACAGAGGCATGACCAGATCTGCTGTTTGCACTCCATTCTTGAACAAAAAGTGATTGAAGCAGGGACCATGTCTCAAGATCCTTCTGTCTTGTGCATTCGTTTATGATGGTACAAAGCAGGGGGAAAGTGCTACATGCTGTGATAGGTCAAATATGATGCTCAGCCTGTACTTGCAGAATAAGAGGATCTTCTGTAGGGACTACATGAAAGGGAGATGGATCTCCTTCACAGGAACAAAGTCTGATTTGTAGTTCTGTCCTTAGGAAACGCACGTGCATCCATTTGTGTTATTTGTGTTTGTTTGTAATTCCTTGTATTTCAGAGCCAAGGAGAGAAAGACATTTTGCCTGTTCCTGCCAAAGGATGTAAATAAAGCAGCTGCTTTCTTTCACCATCTATAATGGCTGTCACAGAAACCTGTAGGAAGCAGGCATGATAAAGGGCACCAAATGGGTGAGCCAGTGAGCCACATTTACTGGCTGTGGCTTTTAGTGGTGCTGGGCTTCTCTCCATGCCAAGGCTGAGGAGCTCTGGCCTTATGGGGAGCTTGGCAGCTCAGCTCTTGGCCAGAAAGCTCTAGTCAGATTCTTGCTGTAGCGCTGGCCATCATCTCCATTTTCCCATTAGCCTGTGGCTAGCAAATGGTGACAGGCATTTGGCTTGAGGACTTCTCAGCTTCTGAGCCAGAAAGTGTGAAGATGATTTTCTGGTTCTTGTCCTTCTCTTGCATGTTTGTGTAACTACTTCTGAACGTCACCTCTTCTGCAGTAACAGTTTTCTTAAGCAATAGTAGGAAAAGAAAAAACATAAAAAAAAAAAAACTAAAAAAACCTGACACCTTCCCCCTCCCCCCCAAAAAAAAAAAAAAACTGCAGCAGCTCTCCTGCTTTTTTTGTCTCTAAAGTCTGGTGGTGCCACATCTGAGATGCTGTGTCCACATTTGGACTCCCCAGTACAGAAGAGAAATAGAGGTACTGGGGAGAGTCTGATGAAGGTCCACAAGGATGATGGACTGAAACACGTCTTGTATGAAGAAAGGCTGAGAACTAGGAGTGTTCAGTCTGAAGGAGAGAAGGCTCAGGGGAGTCTCACCAACATGTAGAAATACCTGAGGGAAGGGTGCAAAGAAGATGGAGTCAGGCTCTTTTCAGTGGTGCCTGGCGTCAAGACCAGAGACAATGGACACAACCTGAAGCCACAGGAGGTTCTCTCTGAAAATTGGGAAATGCTTTTTTTCACAGTGAGGAATGATCATTGGTTTATTGACCTTTCTCATTTCCTAGTAATGGAATTCCTCATAGCTAAAATTGTGTATTTGCATGTACCTTGACAAGGTAACAAGGAACAAACTCAAAAATGTTTGGAATCTCTGCAAGGGGTTACTGCTGAGTTTTCACTTTTGTTTGTGTTGAGGTGTTAGTTTGCTGTAGCAGCTACAACTTTATAACTGGGACTGACATGGTATATTCAAAGCACTGTACTGTTGTCACAATATTGTAGTTTTGCTCAGTTCTTCAGATGCTGGTGGGCCCAACAAGTGTCCCCACTAGAGAGGGCTTGCTGCCTGTCAGGGACATTGAGCTATGACAGTTGATCTTAACTTTGCAAATACAGACCACCACATGGAAAATGAAGCACTCTCCATGTTTTTCTCTGTGTATGCGTTCATTTATCAAATTCACAGTTGTTAGCCGTAGAAGTTTGTTGTGGAAAAATGAAAAATGGTAAGTTACCAAAACATCTTGCAGATTTTTATATGGACTTCCTCTCTGCCCTGTTTTCACATTTCAGTAAAATTATTTTGTCAAACACATGATTTTTGAAAACTTTTTACTACCTCTACTTACTAAAGATAATGGATTGATCAGATTAAAATATTACACTGGAAGCAGTTCGAAAATGTACAGTTGAAGTGCAAACTAGACTGTGGATTTGATTTATTTCAGACACATAAAAGTAAAACCTTGAGATCCAGACATTCCTTGTTTTTGAATATTATTCAAAATCTAGGTCCAGACATGAATCTTGCATTGGAAGCTTGACCAGTTTGTATATATCTCTGGGGGGTATTTAACAAGATTTGATTTGACCTGGAAAGTAATGACTGCTTAATATTTTTGATGAATAGAGAGGAGTTAAGGATTTCCTGGGGATGATCCTGAGGTCATCTTGCATTTCACAAATATAGCCTGCAAGAAGAGGTTGCAGACTGTCCCATGTGTATTGCAAAACTGATGCCACCATTGATAAACTCAGTACATAGTGAGTGTGTTGGGTGAACAGAGAATTCTTTTTCTGTATTAAGCACAGTTAAACAAGATGAGAGTTTGCTTAATGTTGGGTGAACAGAGAATTCTTTTTCTGTATTAAGCACAGTTAAACAAGATGAGAGTTTGCTTAATGTAATCTTTATTTTAATTTTTTAATTTTCTTTATTTTTCTGCAAATTTGAGATCATAAAGATGCAATAATCTGAATTTAAGATAAGATGAGGGATATATTTCAATATGTTGCCTCAGTGTACCTTACCAGCCTGCCATAAGGTCAAGAATAAAATTCCTAGAGCAAGGCATGTTTTAAGGACCATTCTGTAATGAAAAGCAGGGACTTCTTCCTCTGGGTACTTTCACTACTTTCGCCGTGATCCAAAGCTCACAGAAGTCTTTCTGTTATCTGTGGTTGGTTTGTATTGGGCTCTATCTCAGCAATGCCGTTATGTCAGCAATAATATTTCAGGAAGCTGAAAAGGCAGCTTGATAAGAAGGGAGAGAGCAGTCAGGACTCAGAAATTGCTGCCACAGAGCAGACTGTTCACACAGCATGAGTGTTGTTTAGAAAGTGTTGAGCGCTTTGGAAAAACAGATCTGCTGCAGCACATTGCTTAGGGATACTGAAGTCAAAGAGCATCCAACCATTGCTTTGTGAGTTGCCTTTACTGCAAATAGAGTTAATGTTTCATTATATTTGGAAAAATGCTGTAGAATTACCCTCTAGGCCTCGTGGAAAAAGTGAAACAACAGGAATGTTAGTTGTAACCCCCTTCTCAGATGCCAGGAAGGAGTCCTTGAGGCTGCCATAACCTAACAAGATATCCTGTTGAGGTCAAGAACAATTTTTTCTTCCCTGATCTTTCCACCTCATGCGAGGAGAAAGGAACTTAAATTAGTTAGAGAAAATAGAAACCTCAAAATTCTGATGCTCCGCTTGTTAATTCACGTGAAGCTGGGATACACATGGGAAAAGGCTTGTGTCTTTCTGAGCATGGTTGCACGGAAAAGCCCCCTGCTCTGTGCCTGGGAGGTGGGTGGCAGTAGGGTGACCATGCCCGACCGACTCCGCTCTCAGGAATGCAAGAGGGGCTGGGCTGGGCTGAGGGTATGCAGAATTTTACAGTGACCCAGACATCATGAACTTCTGCACATTGGGGTATTAAGGATTACATCCCTAAGTGGCTTAGCTTGGAAGGCAGTAAGTATGGGCAAAGAGGGCCTCAAAAACCCCTGGTCCCTGACTCTCTTTTGTCCCTGAGCTGGGAATTAAGTCCAGCTCTGCTGCCCACCGTGCAGCTCAGACTGGAAGTAGGAAGGGATGCCCAGCACACAGCAAGGGGAAGGGGAAATCCCATGCCACATGACTTTGTGCAGATGGTCTTGGGCTTCTCGCATAATCCTCTGCTTTTGTTTCTTGAGAGAGACCCCACCTCTCCTTTGCCTGAGTGGAAGCCTGTGTAGGAGGCTCAGTGGGGGAATCTTGCTGATTTAATCATTCCTTACATGTTGTTTGCCTGTGTATGGGACAATTGTGCCTGTAACAATCAATCTTGCACGCTCTCAAATAGGAAAATACAATGTATGATCTAAGCTGCATGCTGAAATGTGGTTATTGGAAATGAATTTTATGGCTAAACAGGACGGCATCATGTTGTCTCTCTGCTTTTTTGGGCTTTTAGTTATTTAATCACAATGCCATGCCGGCAGAAGATTTTACGTTTTTCCATTTAGCTTGCTGACTTAATCTTCTGCTTCTGGAAATGTTTATATGCAGATGACAAAATAAAGATTTTTTTTAAGTAAACTGGTGGCTTACTTTTTGATCATGTTAATTGAAAGGCTTATCTTTGTAGCACCTCCTTAAAGAATAAGAAAGGAATTTCCTGAATTCCTATTAAATGCATTAAGGTAAATAATTTTTGCTGTTTCTTATTCGTATTGTGGTTGCCTAGGAACAGAAGTAATAATATTAATTTGGAAGTGTTCCCCTTCCATTTGTCCTTCCATCAAATTGGCAATTCCCTATAGCTGTTGTGTTCCGTATGGTAATTACCAAATATTTACATGTCTTCCCTTATAGCTTTTGAATGCATTTGTAAATCTCTTTCTTCTCACACATGGTCTGTGTTTTGGTAAAAGAAGTCTATTGCAGGCGTTCCTAATTACTGCACTAACATTCCTTATGACGTTTACATGAGGAACTCTGTTCAGATCTTAGGTTTTGAAGAGATTCCAAATTTTGGAGGCTGTGAAGACAATAAGACAGTCCTGTTGATTGTAAGACTTGCATTTTTTTCCCATGTTGAGAAAGGCTAGGATTAGATGAGATAATTACTGCTGCAGAGCGTGTTTGATTGCTCCTAAGTGACTGAGAAATAATCTATTATAGGTAAAGCTGCTGCTACTAGTAGCATTCCCCTTCATTTCTATGTATATTAGAAGTGGGAATATGTTTGAAAGATCTGGATTTTTAGCTAAGAGTGTCACTTGTCTGTAGCCACTGTGCTGCTACTCTCTTTTGTTTGTACCTGTCATTTATCATATGGTAGATGAGAAGAAAAATATCAATAAACATCTATTTTGCCTCCCTCTAACTTCCCATATGTTGAGATGCTTACTTTTGCTCACTTAGCATTTGGCCTTCAAGCTGTGTGTTTCGATTTTCTCTTTAATGTATTTTACTTCTATTCTTAGTTTGGTGGTTGTAGTGCTTAGCAGCAGCACATACCTATCCTCTTTGTTCAAACTGAAGGCTTTAAAAAACATCGAAGTGATGATAAACCGAGGTGCGCATTATTGTGGGAGCTGGCGCCCTCCATCTTTCGTTGTAGGGTGGGGATTGATAATAAAAGCCTCCTGCCTGCTTAACTCTTGTGATTAAAATGGGACACATTGTGATGTTCTCCTCAATTAGCATGATCGGCTCCCGGGGAGCAAGGGAACGCTGGCTGGGGTGGTTCGCATTTTCCTCTCTAATGAGTAGAAAGAGTCTTTTGAGAATTGCTAAGTAATTCAGGCCATTAGGAACCTGTCAACTTAAACAATGCCCCCTCTGACCAGAAAAATGGTTGTGAGCAGTTGGACACCGTGGCAGATGTTGAACTTGCTCTCATTGTTCACTCTGCTCCAGGCAAATAGCTTTGCAGGATTTGTGCATAGCTCTGTTGAGGCAGTGCGTGTGGGTGTAAGCAACACATGTTAGCCAGACTTCATCTAGCTTTTATACTCCAGTATTTCTTTTAGTTAATTTAATGATATTGTAATAAGCTGCTAATACTGCCATTTACCACTTTTAGTATGTTTTCCAGCTAGCTATAATGAGAAACCACAATCAAGACTCAAAAAAAAAAAAAAGTAAACAACCTCCCCTCCTCAAACTTGACTTCTTTAATATTCTTTCTGTTGTGTTAATTTCCTATTTTGCATTTTGAAGTGCTTCTCTACAAACAGAATTATTAGAGGTATTGTTAAGCAGAATTTGCTAGGATCTGAAGCTTCTGGGGAAACATTCATGTCTTGAAACATCCTATAAATTCATGTGCATATTCAGGACTACTTTAGTTGAAATTCATTATGCAGCAATCTGTTTTATATGCCTTTTTGTTCATGCTCTAGAAGCAAACAGTGTTTTGACACAATTTTCTTAGAAACTTTGCCATACTTATCCTTCTGTAACATTTATTTATGTACGAAGATTAATTGATGAACCAATGATCAGTATTCTAAAGAAAAATTTTATAATAATTATTTAATAGGTTTGGTTGGAAAACAACCCCTTAAAACTTCCTACCTCCCGCAAATGTTTTTGCTTCTGTCTTGAATGGGTGACAGCAAATAGTCAATTTTGCACAAACAATTAGCTGGTCTGTTGGATCAGTTAATGGAACAAGCAGTGGTAGTAATGCAATGTGAAATAACATGTGTGCTTTGTAAATATTTATGTTGTAAGATCTCCTAGTATATTCTTGTGACAAATGAGTCGACCTTCAAATATTTTTACATGTTTAATAGACAAGTTTTTTTAAATGGCATGTGTGAAGGCATCAGTTCTCATATTTTAACATAATGTATTCCAAAAACATTTGCATTCATATTGTTATGAGATTTGTCCAAGCTTTAGATTTTTGTTCCTACAAATTAACTGTCCTAAATTGAGAACCTTTTTACATGTATGTGTTGCAGCAAAAGAGCTTTTAATTATAGCTTAGAAGAAACAAATACCTAGTTAATTAAAATGATTTGGTTAATTCAAATTTGTTACTGTTTGTTGTATATTGAAAAAGTGTATTGTTGAAGTAGAGTGCTTTTCAAAAAGAGATGCATCAGTTCTGCTCTAGTGATACTGGATGTAGCAAGTACTATTTAGGACAGGTTCCAATCTTGGTCTTGTATATCAGTGTTTCTCACTTTGTTTTTCAAAAATTCAGCTTTTACTGTTTGTTAGTTCTAAAGAAAAAAAGGCTATTTAAAAGTGTGGGCCTTTGAGGTTGTGCAGGGCAAGCCTCTCTGTCGGTGTGGATGCCGCTGCTTCTGAGGGCATCCTTTTTCTCAGGGGTTAGCCCTTGTGAGGGCCTTGTTGGTCTCAGATGCTGCAATGAGAACCCCATCAAAACAACACCTCATTTTTATTCCTGAGCATGACATTATACGATGTGGGATTACGTGGTCTGTTGGGATCAGCTGTCCCAGATGCACCCTCTTGCCCACCTCAGCCTGCTCCCTGGCAAGATGGAGTGAGAAATGAAGAAATCCTTGATGCTGTGCAGGCACTGCTCAGCAACAGCGTAAGCAGTCGTGTGCTATCACCACTCTTTGGGTCACAAATCTGAAACATTGCTCCATAGGGGCTACTATGAAGAAAATTAGCTCTATCCCAGCCAGTCCCAAGTGCAGGATTACTGGTGGATCATTGCATGCCAGGCTTCTCAAATACAGAATGCTTAGTTGTTGAAATTGAAAAGTGTGCTGCATAGTTTAGCTTTTTTCCCCCCTCTCCTATTTTCCCATTTTTTCAGTAATGCTCATGCCATGTGCCTTGCCATCATGTGATCCTGCTTTATCTTTCTTGATTTAATTGTGCTGAAAGGAATAAGACAGTAACTAGAGGCACCGCGATTCCCCAACTATTCTCTGTAACACTTGAAAATAGATCATAACCACAAGTAGTAAGCCCTCGTCAATGGCAGTGCTAAAGAACAGTGCAACATGAAAAGAAAGGAAAAATTCCATCTTGCTTTAAACATCAAATGTGTTTTATTGCATGCCTTAAATGGCGGTGGATTCTCCCTGTTTTGGACACAAGGTGTGTGTGGAGAGTGTCTGTACAGCAGCCCTTCTGCTGAGCTGGGCAAGGGCACACTGACTCCACACGGAGGTGGGGATGGGGAGAATCCCTTTGATCTCTTTCATCACAGCATTTCACAGAGAGAACAGGAGACTGACAGAAACGTAGTAGGCACTTAGGGCATTTTAAGCCTTTGTGATAACCAAGGATATGAAACTGTGCTCATGTACGTCATATTTTTTTTTGCTTAATATCTCTTCTGACCTATAGCCAGAGCTGTTAAACTTGTGCTGATGATCTCATTAAGTAAGAGATCATCACTGCTTTCTGGTGAGCAGGAATGGGCTAACACACAGGCTCCTGTTTACTCTTTTCCCAAACTCCTCTGAATCAGAATTAAGTAACGAATTACTTCAATAATTTTTTTTGTCATTTTGCATCTGATAAACATTTTGAGATGAGCCCAGACAGCTGAGTGTGTTACCACCGGCTTGCAGAAAGCTGAGTTCTCAGAAACTGAACTGATGTCTTTTATGGAAGAATTTCATGGGGTGTAAGGTTTGCCTTCACTGCTGGTTGAATGGGAGACCGCTGTGTTTCTTGTGCATTCCACTTCAAGGCCAAAGAGATCAAGAATGGATCTTCAGTACAGTTTAATGAGAATATTTCTTTAGCAGATGTTACATGATTCAGATGTTTCAGTCATGAGATCAGCAAGGCTTTGAAACTCATCTCTGTTTATTATCCTGTTGACAATAACATGCAATTATTTTTTAGCATTAGTTACACTTAGTATAGGATAGCTTCCCAGCTTTCCTGAGAGCTCCATTAGAAGTTTCTGATTTGAGAACCCAAATTTTCTACTTCAAACTTCTTTAATTCCTACACAGATTCTGTTTCAGAGAGCATGGGAACCTGTTATTGGATTTCATGGGAAGACTCTGTACACATCTGTATGCTGTAACAGTCTGTGGTTAAGCCATGATCGGCAAGGCACTGATATCTTTCCACATGTGCCCATCCAGCACCCATCTGTTGAGTATTAGTTGAGGGACCTTATGGATCAGGGATTTTCTCACAGCTCAGCTGTATCAATGTCAGGTGAACCAGGCTGGAGGGGGCAAGAGGCAAAGTGGAGAACTGGCATTTCAGAAACAGACTGGACGGTGTCTAGGAAAAGGTATTTTATAGGCGTGGCAAACGTATTTGAAAGTAGGCTGAATTTAAGGAAGGAGGCGTGTCATTGTCTCAGCATGAATGCTGGGGATATGTGCATTTTCTGTCTTTTTCTTCATGGCCTTCAATTGCTTAGGAAACAAAACTGTGGTGACAGTGGGATGTCTTTGCACTTTTGAAGTAAAATCTAAGATTTTGTAGTGTAAAAGTGGCATGAAAGGTAGGTTAAAATTCCTGTCTTTTAATTTTGAGGATTCATTTCTCTCCATCTACAAAATTAAGTAAGTGGCTTTAAAACATCTTTATAGATGGAGAGAAATGAATTTTCAAAATTAATACACACAACTTTGTTTTTAATTCCATTATGGATTTCTCTGCACAAACTGCAGTTTATTTTTATTGCAAAACAGAGATGTTAAGAGCCATTAAACTATCAGAGACATACATTAACACAAGCTATGGGGGTTCCTCTTGCTGTACTGAAATACCCCTTAATTTCCTGTGTGACCTAGCAGCTCTTTAGAAAATAAGGATAATGACATCCTTCTCTTTCCCAGCAATGTTGTGATGATTATTGAGGAAGATTGGGAGGTGCGTAAATACTTCTCATAGTAGTAAGAGATTAATCTATTGTTCTCACCATGGGGCTTGCTTTCTTCTTGTGGATCTCCAGAGAATATTTCATTATCAGGTTGTCCCAAGTTGAGAAAAGGGGGACAAGGTGGATGTGGAGAGTCAGTTTTGGGAGTGTAATAAATAAGGACCCTCATGCTGTAACCCACAAGCTAGACTATCAAAAAAGTCAAGTAGAAGTCAGAAAAGTACACCTTTAACATGCAATGTTCATGTGCTAAAAGTAATCAGTTAGGTATATTAGAGGTGAAATTTTGAAAATAAACCTTATTTGAAAATAAGAGAACTTGAGGGTACCAACTGGAGTCTTATCACCAAGTTTAATGAATGTTGATTGTCTTGTCATAAAGAGAGGGAATGCATTGATGGAACTGGCTGATAAAAAGTGGAAGGCATAGTGAATACACAGGTAGATTAGAAATAAGGGAGTAAATAGCTGAATGACCCCTAGGACTGGAATGATCACGTGCAGTGAACTTAAAGAAGGAAAAGGTACAGGACTGAGTACTTTGCACTAATAGCAAGAATGCCTGTTGACATTTGGGGGTAACCCTCTGCAAATGGAAGTGGAAGGGAATTGACAGCCTTATTACCTGTTACTGAAAGATTGTGAGGTGTTAAGGGGATTCAGCTGGGTCCTAGATTGTGTTGATCTAGGTATTTTTCTTTGAGTCAAGGAAGAATCCCTGATTTTTGAAAAGGATGGTGGAGAGACATCTTTGGGAATACTATACCCTTTTGAGCATCCATCCTTAAGAAAGATAAATTCAATAGGATAGCTGATGATGAAAGGCTTCTGGACTGCTTGAATACTAATTTTATCTAAAGAATCATTTGAACATGGTTTATTTAATGACCTAAGAGATGGGCTCAAGGGGGAAATGTGTGAGAAGTGGGTATGACCAGAGGCCAGTTCTCCTGAGAGAGACCTGGTCCTTTGTCTTGTGAGCTGTCATTGCTTCTCTGTTAGTCCCAGCATTTGGATCTGGCTTGTTAGTGAAATAATGGGACCACAGCAATACTAAGTGAAAGGTATGTAACTGTACCAGGAACATGAAGAAAAAAATAGTCTGCTTGGCACAGAGGGAGAAGTTTTTTACCAGAACAAGCAGATATGAAGCCCCAGATCTATTTGCAGTTGTAGAATTTAGGAGTATGGGCACAAGTCATGTACTGCTCTATTAGATTTTACAAAAACTGGCCTGTGGAACTTGCTTATGGAAAACTTAATGGAGGTCAGTAGAATTCAAGGAAGAATTTGGCCTTTGCCATGATGAGAGTGTATTCAGTGATAATATTGTTAACCTGTGAAGTTTGAGAAGAGATCCAAGTTGTTGTTTTCTAGTAGATGAGTTATAACTGGGCTTTGGAGATTAAATAGAATTTTGTTCCAAATTACTTCAAAGCTGCTGGGTTCTGGAGTTTCTTCTGTAGTGAGTCTGAATAATGGACACAGTGAAACAAGGGTCCACTTTCAGGTGGTAATTCCTCTGTTACTGTGCAAATCATTATTTCTTTTTTGTGAACATATATATTGATTTGGGCTTTTGTGGGTTACTAATGCTTTTTATTATAGTTTTCATGTGTTTCTTTTCAAAGGAACACGTCATCTGCAGTATAACTTGGCTGTATTTTCACACTTGGCACTTGAATGTAACTCTGCAATTTTATTAGAATATTTGAATAAATACATTGTTTTTTGGCTGAGTTTGTTCACCAACTGCTGCTGCAATCAATGAAGTTTTGAGCTTTATGGTGATAAAGCAATTGTTCATGCACCTAACTACAGATTAATAGCGTAGCTCTGTGTATTGAAACTTGGTGATGCTATTTGTGTATGAAGAGACACATTTTATCTAAGGTCAGATATTAAAAACCAGTTAATTCTGACCATGGCAAAGTGTAAATGTCGGACAAAAGAAGGTGGCAAGGAAGAGAGCTCCAGAGTCTGTGGTTGTATCTGTGATGCTGTTGTGCAGAGTTGTAAAACACAACTGAGAGCTGCTGCTAAGAGTGGGTTTTCATGACTACAGCATTTCTGCTGTGTTTTGAGGAATTTCTTTTGCCAGGGTGTCTCACTCAAGGACTTTAGTGATACCTACTCCTCCTAACAAGCTTGGGGGGAAAAAAAAAAAGCCAGGAAAAACTACAAAGGACAACCAAAAAAAAAAGAAAAAAAAAAGAAAAAGAGGAGACCCTGGAGCTACCTTCAGGCAGACAAACGCCTTGCAATTCAGCAGATTTCCAAGCAGCTTTCCTGTGGAAGCAGCTTGGAGGCTCAGGAATGTGGGGTCAGACAAGAGCTCAGTCACGGTGTATTCCCCGGCGGCTGCCCAGCATCGTGGCAGGCCGGCCCGCATAATCGTTCCAGGCGGCCCGTGGAAAACCACCCTCTGGTTAAGGCTGCATCATGCTGTTCCACCAATGGAAAAAATTGAACGGGAGGAGGGTGTGTAGCCTGCAGACAGAAATACATCCAGCCTCGCGCAGGGTCTGTTTTTAGTTCCCGGCGTTCTGAAGAGTTAGGCACAGTTTCCTGGCATGCCCAGGGCAGGGAGAGGCTGTGTGTCTGCGTGTCCCTGTTCCCGTGGCACTCTCGGGGCGGCCGGGAGGCTGCAGGCAGCGCCCTGCGGAAGGTAAGCGGGACTGGGGACCGGGAGGGGGATGCTGGGGGAGAGCCGCCGGTTCTCTGCTCTCCGGCTGCCGGCCAGAGTTGGAGCGCTGAAAGAAGAGTGGGGTAGGACTTGGGAAGCCTCTGAAAACGGAGGGCAGAGTGAGATGCTGCGGTGCCAGGTGCCAGGGCTGGCAGCCCCTGTGCTGCCTCCGCTGTCGGTGGCTGCCCCAAAGGTGAATGATTTTCCTTCAGAAAACAGTTCTCGGTGGTCGTTTGTCAAACTCCATTGCCTGAATTGCTGAATAAACCACTGCTGGGATCATTTTACATCTCTGCTATGACAGGGCTGGATTTTTTTTAAGGCAAAGTATGAGAAAGTGTGTTTAATAGTACTACGGTTTCTGTTATGTTAAAGTGACTCTTCCAATGAAATGAATTGAATAATCCCTCTGAATATTTTAAAAAATTATTATTATTATTCCATCTATTCTCAGTATTACTCAGAGTGACTTACAATAAACAGTGTACCCAAACAAGGGTGTAATGTTTGTGTAATGTTAGAGGAAAAAGTTTCAGTCAGCACTACTACCACTGGGATGGTATGGAATACCAAAGCTTCTGCATCTGCCAGAGTAGGTCTGGCACAGGTTTTGATCTTTTTACATGATTTTTTTAATACATAATTGTACACAAGTAGTGAAAATGCTATATTCAGTGGCAGACAAAATGAAAATGAGGAAAATGCCCAAGAAATGGAGAAGTGCCTTTGCTCCTTTGATTTCCTTTTTTTTTTTTTTTTTTTTTTTTTCCAAGTGGTGATTACTTTCCTTTTCAATGCAATCATAGTTTGCAACTTTGTTTATCCTTGTTGCTGATGTGGTCACTGAGTTAATTTTCTACCCTGGTGACTTCATTCTGGAAATCATGCATTTCTTTCTCTCTAGGATGGATGATTTGATAATGTTATACAATGTATGGCAAGTTACAATTTAGAGGCGAGAGCTGGAATATTTTCTGTCTGCTCACTTTCAATGGGAAGGGGGTATACACCTCCTATGGGAGGATGGACTCTGAATAGGGCAGTCTGTAGCTGTGAAGCTACAAAGCAAGTTTTTAGTGAGGAAACCTAATCCTCAGTGTACTCTTTTTGTTCTTTTAATGTGTGAGTAACATGCTGGTACTACAGGGGTACAGGAAAGGAAGCCT
Organism: Lanius collurio; assembly: GCA_020086605.1. Lineage (NCBI taxonomy): Eukaryota > Metazoa > Chordata > Aves > Passeriformes > Laniidae > Lanius > Lanius collurio. The sequence continues at coordinate 6,127,016 of JACBWW010000002.1, forward strand.
GAAGCTGTGTTACTGCTGTAGAGCTCTTGGCATGCAAAAATCAAGGTCTGCTTTCAATTTTCCAAGGGACTGTGTCTCAAGTTTACTTTTGCTGTCTAACTCCCCGATCCTCTGTCCTCTTCAGGAAGTCCCAGGGCTGAAGGTAGGAAAGCATTTACTTTGGAATTGACACCCTCAGGTATTTATGAATGTGTGAACTGAGAAGTAGAAAAGACCATGCCTGATTTCCCCCTCCTGCTTGTGGAGCAGCCTGTGTAATAGGTGACAAGCAGGGAGTTTTGCAGCTACCCCAACCCCTGTCCCACAGCCTGAAACACGCTGTTCTGCCAGTTCTTAAAGGAGGATTTACTCTGATTGCATGGGTTAAGAGCTGTTCCAATGGACTTGGAATGTGTTATGCCAGAAAGAGTCTTTGTGGGCAGAATGTGTTAATGTGCCTGTCTTGGATTGTTCTTCCTTTCTGCCATTTGCTCCTCTTCTTTGGTAGGGTCTGTCGGGCTTCTCATGGTGTTGTGAGCTGTGTCCTAGTCCAAAAATAACCTTTAACCTGTCTTCTCCAAAGCTGATGTTTTGGCACCTACAGTTTTTGGGGGATATGTGTGAGAGAGTATCCCCATAGCTGCTTGCTGACTGTTGTTGTATTTGATAGCATGAGCTGATTGCTACTGAAACAGACAGGAAAGGAGAAGAGCAAATGTTCCTGATGGAAAATTGGGAATCCCAGCTTGACTAGAAAGCCCAAGTCCCTCCTCCTGGTGTTACCGTAGGTAAAGAGAGCTGAGGCAGAGACCTCTTCAGGAATTTTTCTGAGCAAATCCTACAGACTTGAGCCCAGTCTCCAAAGTGTTGTTACTGCACAGCCCAGGGTGGGCAGTGATGCTGGAGCCCAGGGTCCCCTGCTCCCCTGCTTGGAATATCTTGGCTCCTTTCAGGTGTACCATCCTGCCCACCTGAGGCCTCAGGCCTTTAAATCCCCTGAAAGCACAGTGTTAACCTGCACCAGGACCTGGCAGTGTGCTTACAACCCAAGCAAGCGGAGAAGATCTTTCAGATCACTGAGTTAATTTCCCCTCTGAGGGCAGGAAATAGACCCTTAGACATATCAACTCTTTAACTACTGCAACTACTGCATTAAGCCAAGATGTTAGCTCGTGTTTCTGGTGTTGTTTTTTTTTTTTAAACAAGCTTAATGACTTTTATTTAAATAGATGTGCACTTTAGCCATTGTGTATAAATTCAATAACATTTACAAATGGTGAAATTTGTTTTTCCTGCCAAAGAAAAATAAGTCCCTAGAGATTTAGATTGTATCAGCACTGGTGTAATATGATAAGGATCTTCAGGCTTGACTCAACCTTCCATATTGCACTAACTTGAAAGCTATAAAGCCTAATTTAATAAAGCTGCCAGTGTCTTGGACCTAGAGTGATGGGTTGAGTGAAAGAAGGAATCACATCCCAGGTACGGGATGTGTAATTCTGATGTGATATAGATGTGGAGCACTGTAGAGCTATTGCAATTATTGTTATTTTAAGAGAAGAAACCAGAAAAGGAGAGTGTCCCTGTCTTGCTTAAACTGTGAAATTAGAAGTCCATCTGCAAGGTAGGTATAATTCACAACATGAAGAGAAGTGTTTGGGGTCATAAAGGCTACTTATGCTTAATGAGAAAAACAATTGGCTTTAATTTGACGTGTAAGCTACCAAACAGTTCCTAAGGAGACTAGGACTCTACAGAGACGAATGAGTGAGTGAGGAATTCTGGCTTCTAATTGAATTTTTAAAGCAACATAGTCCAATTTTTTTTTTTTTATACAGGCATACTTGTGGTGTTTTGGTTATTCATTCTTTGCATACAGTGGTATATAATGCAAAGAATCCTGCCAAGAGTACAGTGGTATAATTATTATGGTATATTTTTATAATAGGAATGTGATTGAGATTGCAGGAATAAGAAATCTGCTTCTGATTTGTGGAAGCATGTGACCAAAGTGCGTAGTTCGAAAAAATACAGTAGATTGTTTCCAGTAAGAAACTCCACATTTAATCCAGCTACAGTGTTGTGCAAACCTGCCCCTCTCATTAATTTCACATATCCGTCCATACGCAGCCATGCAGGAAGGGGAGGGCAGGTTCACATTCTAGCATTCTGTATTACTTTCATATTAAAAGCCAAAGTAGATTAAAAGTTAATTAAAGCTTCAAACCTGTAATTCTGTATCCTGGTAAGAATTCACAAAGCACAACGATTCCTTGGAAAACTTATGAACACATTAGTATCTGGAAGTTAGTTGTATACAATCTCAAAGACTTTGTAAGCCATTTAAAATGGACAATGTTTTTACTGTTAGGCGAAAGAGGATGTAAAAGTAGTTTGAAAGAAAATACAGGAATTGCTTAGGCAATTCAAACAAACAAAAAATAACACTAAAAGCTTTTCCTGATGTAATAAATCGCCAGCGTAATTGCTGTACGTCAAACCCTGCAACATTTCTAACCTGATCTGATGTTAAAAGAAAACAAGTTGGTAATTTCTTAAAAATCAGGGGACTTTCTGTTTCATTTTTTATTGTTCTGAAAGACTTTCAGGATCTCTGTTGTCCCCGCTCCTCTAGTTCTGATGACAGTTTCCTGGGGTGCACTGAGGAGCCATGCACTGAGGGCCTGTGTAAGGAGCCTGGTGCTGCCGTTTCTCCTCTCTGTGCCTCCCCACTCCCTGTGCACAGTCCGGAGGTGGCCGTACTGGCCCCACTCCATGGCTGGGAGCCCTTACCTGTCCATGTGGAAATGGGGGTTTTAAACACAGCAGAAAGCACGTGACTCCTGTTGCTTCATCACTAGAGAGAAGTTGATGGAATATACGCTGCCCTTACAGGCCCTTTGTATAAGTCTTTTTATCACTGCAGAGTGAGTTGAAGCTCTGCCTTTCTTTGGCACATGCTCATACCTGGGTGGGTGGCTGTGAGGGACTGCCCAGTGACAAGTATTCCAGGACTGGTCCTATCCCGTCTTGAAAGGAACTGTAGCAGAGCAGGTAACAATCCTCCTGTTCATGAAGAAAGTCCAATGAGTTTGTGATACGTGCTTGCTGCTTAAGCTACAAGTAAAAATAAAATACTTGGTTAGTTTATTTCTTTCTTTCCTCAAGGAAAGCTTTTCTTGAAAAGTTAAAACTGCGTCCTGCTCTTGCTCTCTTGTCCCAAATAACAAGTGACAGGACCAAAGGAAGTGGCCTCAAGTTGTGGCAGGGGGAACTCTAGATTAGATATTAGAAAAAAAAAAATCTTCCCTTGAAAGGGTGGTCGGGCATAGGAACAGGCTGACCAGGGAAGTGGTGGAATCACCATCCCTGGAAGAGTTCAAAAGGCATGTGGATGTGACACTATGGTTTAGTGGTGCAGTTGGCAGTGCTGGATTAACATGATCTTAGTGATAGTTTCCAACCTTAATGATTCTATGATTCTGTGTAGGATCTTACTTTATAGGGATGAGAGAGACAGCTAGCTCTGGATCTTAACTATTTTTTAGCTCTTAATCTAGCTCTCCTATTAAATGCTTTTTCCTTGTTAGTGATAGGGGATATTAAATTTAATTCTTCTGCTGTGCATGAAGAGTTTTTTCTTCGTAACGCTAAAAACTCCTGAGTACCTGCATTTTTTAACAAGCCTTCACTCAGTGGTGCCAGTTTGGTGGGATGATGTTAGCCTCATCTGCACTCATCCATGCTGTTATATTTTATTTTGTTTTGTTTTAATTTTTATTGGTTATGCCATTCTGGCACAGATAACGTGTTTAGTAAAGTGAGACTCAACTTCTCTGTAACTCTTCAGTAGAGTTTTGGGGAAGCTTCAGCAGGGTTAAGTGCTTTGAAGATCAGATATTACTCATCTACCAGTGAAAGTTTGTTTTCAGCAGCCACACAGAGGAATAAAGGCATCAAAATACATCTGACACTTAGCTTTGGTATATGTGTTTGTCTCGTGTGGGTAACTCCATGATCCAGACTAAAGTTTAACATTGCTAGGGTTGACTTTAGTTGATGTCTTTCAAATCCTAGGTGGTGGGACTGAGACAGTCCCAGTCAGGCAAGTCTGCTGAACTTCCCTAGGAAGATGCTACCACAGCCTCTTGCTTTTTTATGGCCACAGTCTGATGCTGACTGTGGTTGTGGAGCATTCAGCCTACTGATGTCTTCCCATCTGGATGCTTGCCATTTTCTGACCTGTAGTTTTGGAGGGTCTCAGCCTGGTTAGTGTGACTGTATGTGAAGCAGGTAGCAAAATCATGTTTGGTATGTGTTCCTGTTATAGCAGATGAGAGCAATGCAAGAGCCTTTCTCCCTTGACTCAGATCTCCCACCAATTCATAACACAATAATTCCTTGTTATATCTCATAAGCAAACCTAGTACTGGGATATTATTATTATGATTCAGTTTTGCTTGAAATATGGCTAGTGAGTCAAGTTTGGAAGCCTTTGGGAGTTTAAGACTGGAGAGGAAAGCACCCCCGCAATTTCTGAGCACTACTTGTATGTGTGTTCACCTTAAAGAAAGTAATTTTTTCCTCTAGCATTTGTAAAGCAGTCCAGCTGTGATGGTAATAACGAGGGAATAGAGGTTGCAGGCGCTTCTCCAAAACAGCGCTTGAGCTTCTGTGTTTGTGTTGTGAAATGAAAAAAAGTCTAGGAGAGCTTTATGTGGAGAAGCCCCAAGGTGGGGAAATACATTTTTAGCTCTAGGGTTATGACTGGTGTTAATGTTTGGGTGTGGTGGGGATGATGGGGTTCCTGGATTAGTATGTTTACATAGCTGGGTTTTTTCAAATGTGTCAAGGGGAACCAGGGTAAAGATTGAAAACTTCTTTTTTAGGGAATGTGGTTGTAATTGAAAGCAAATAAACTCTTAATAGTCATCGTCAGGCACGGTGAACTGCTTTCTAATTATGCTGATTATAATTGCTGAAAATATTCATAGAAACTGGTTTTGCTTACAAGAAGTGTTCATCCCTCTGCATAGGAAATGAGAAGAGCACATCTTCTGCAGCAGTGGATAGCTGTGAGAAATACAGTTGAAGCTGAACTCTGTCCTCTGAACTGTAATTTCCAGGGCTTCCGGAGATAAAATAGTGTAAAACACGTGAGTGTTTTAGAGCGAGCACAGCCAGAGTTTGTCTGTGACCACCACCCTGCCCCTGTATCATGCAGCCTTTGGGTATAAACTGCCTTGCTCTGCTCTTCCTCCACTGCTTGGGAGTAACAGAAATAAAATTGCTTCACACAAGTGTGAGGCAAGAGAAAAGCATGACAGCTGATTTCCAGGATGATGGTCTTTGTGCAGCTTCAGAGATGCCCCAATGTGTTACCGCAGTGTGCATGGATGTTGAGCCTGTCAACGCTTTCTGAATGGCTGGGATGCTGATAAAAATCTCTTGGGGCTATTTCTATGGAATTTATTGACTGTTCTGTTGTAGTGCAGACTGATTCCTACGCAAACTGAGACCCTGTTTTGTAGACATTGTAGCCTGAGATAAATTTTTTCCCTGACCCATTGTGGGACTTGTGTATCAGAGACATGTACAATGGGCCCTGGTAGCCATGGCTTGAGCCTTGGAGAATTGAATGTCTGTCTTTTGAGGCTCACGACAGCAGCTTGCTCACTACCTACTCTTAAAAGGATTACCTAACCATTGCACAATCACTATGGAGACCAGATGGTCTTTTTGCCTGTTTCTTTAGACAAATTGAATTCAGTGTTTCCTTATGAATAGATATAAGCCCCTCAAAGCCCCCTTGTTGAATGTACTTTCTTCTCCCAGATGAGGAATTCCGAATGTAAACTCATTGCTTGTTTGTGGTCTGTTCCTCTTGGATACAGGAAGAGAGTTCTGCTGGGTGTTCACAATTTGTTCAGGACCTTGGAGCTTAGGAAGTTTGTGTGTTGTCTTCTGCTACCCTTGAATCAATAGTCTTTTGTTCAATCCAAGTTGCGTATGACACTTTAAAAACTATTTACATAGAGGAGTACACTTATCAGCATAGGTAAATCAAACCTTCACAGGCAAGGGTATTATAAATAGCAAACATCCAAACTGTTAGAGAGAATAAGAAAATTACAGATTTTTTTTTTTTTTTGAGTGTAAGATGAAATTTCTGTGGCTTATCTGTTTTATCAGATATCTTTGTGATAACAGGTATTAATTCATGTTTATAGGTCTATAGCATCTCCATCATGATCTATCTCTTCTAAGTGATTTATTTGCTAACATTTTTCTGGGCTTACTGTCAAAACTGTTTTTAGTTCTAGTTTGCAACCTTAACCTTTGTTTGTGGAAGGTTAGCTATGTACCAATGAATTATTTTAAACTCTTTCAAGGTTCTTATACAGTAAATAGCCAGAAAAAGAGTCAGCAAGACCAAAACCCACCATGTTCAAATCAAGTAGCTATTCAATTGAAAATTATGAACTGTAGCCATGGAATTTAGGCAGAAAGGAAAAATTTTGGTGGTGGTATATTAAGACTGATTTCTAACTAAACTGCATGTTCCAAAACTGAGTCTAAGATCTTGTATTACTTCTTTTCTACAGAGTGTTTCAATTCCTAAACTGCTGGTGTGTTCTATGACATCCAGATTTGGTCCTTTGCTTAGAGTTGCAGTCTTTGTGTGCCAAGTGAAAAGCCAATACTTTCAGAGGGTTAGGAGGAGCTTGGGTCTTGTTACCTCTGGGTCTGTGCAATGCTTGGTGCAGCCTTTTTCTTGTTTTACTGGCAGATTAACTTAAAATCAGAACAAACCTAAAGAAGGAGGTTACTGGGTGGCTGCTGGAGTGAATTTCATGGTGGCCTTTTACTGCAAAGGTCACAGTTGGAATCCAGGCATGGCGAAAGATAAACAGATGCTGTGTGACATTGCTCTAGACAGTCTGGTCCGCATTGTAGTGGACCACTGCACAGTACCATGAACTGTCATTGGTCTTCCAAAAGGAAAACTGTAGAGGGATGAAAGTTTGTCCTAACTTGTCAGTGAGAAAAGGACAAAATTAGAAAATGAAACACTTCCTCAATTATTTATTTCTAGTAATTCAATGTCAATTGTCAAAGTATGCTTATAAAAATGTATTTCTAAAGTTCAGGAATCCTCTTCATCAGACTTATCTTAATTTGTAACTTTGATTTTTTTTTTCACGCAGCTGGACTGAAGTGTAAGTTATATTTGACTGAAAACCCTTTTTTGTCTTTTTTTGTGTTTTTTAGGAAGGCTGTGTGCAACTCCATTCTGGTTTTGGCAAGCATAGTGGCTGGCCACGAAGACAATGCAGAGAGCATGCTGACTGCTAACCGTGCCTGTGTTTGAGAGTGTTCCTACAGGTTTGCTCTTTCTTTTATACTATACTTTTAACCTATAAGTGCTAAGGGCTTGAAGTAGGGATGCTAAAACGTACAAACTCTGGAAGATAAGACTGGGCTTTCACAGTGGCTTATTTTGACGAAATTTTAATGAGGCAGCGGTGTATCCTCCTCCGGGTGATAGTCTGAGATATGATGTGTAAAGAAGCATAGTGCCAATGGAAAAAACATTTTGGTGTTGTTCCTGTATGTTACAAACACTGGAGATTCATTCTGAGTAACAAAAAGAACAGAATGATCTTTTTTACTTTGGGGTGCACTTTATGTAGGTTTGAAATCTTCAGTCACCTCAGTGGGGAAACTTAACTGCTCCAGTGTGTGCTGTTCACTGCAAACACTGTGAAAAGCTGAAGAGCATTTTACCAAGTGAACTATCAAACTGTGCTGAGCTGAATGAACATAATGCAGTTTTGTGCTGTACTGGAAGATGAGACTATTTGCTAACCAAGTTTTTTTTGTCTGATTTTTGGCATTTTTTTTTCTCTTAGATTAGCTTTAACATTTAAACACATAGCTGGGGTTTGCTGAACATTTTATTGAGGCAACGCTTGGTTGCACAGAAATCAGTCAAGCTGAAACTGCAGTGGGCTTGTCTGCTGGCAGAAGGCATTTCTCTGAAAGTACAGTTCACTTTACATCTAAGTTATGATTATCTTGCTGTCTCCCTTTCATTATGCCATTGTTCTTGGGAGCCAGAGATTTTGTAAGTTATAAGAAAAGGATGTTGCCAAGGGTGTGGGTGGAGGAAGGTGTTGACATGATTTCAATGGAGTAGGATTCCAGCTTTATAGCAGAAGGATAATGAACCTTAGAGAAAATAGGCTTTCCTAGCTTGCCCCTAAAATAAGTTCAGTTATGAATTTAATGTTGAACATGGCTATTTAATGGCTATTTTTTGAAACAATTGTTTCATATCATTTTTTAAATAGGCATTTTCCTGTGTAGAGGGTAAAAATGGCCTGTTATTTTTTGCTCTGTCTTTTAGCCATTGTCTCTAATGAAACTCTTCTTAATTTAGTGGAAAATGGGGAATTCAGAAAGCCAGTACAGTCTTCAGGGATCAAAAAATCATGCTGCTACTACAGCTGGTGCCAAGCAGAAGCCTTGCTCTCTGAAAATTCGCAGCATTCATGCTAAAGATGAAAAGTCTTGCTCTGTGCATGGATGGGGACATACCAGCAGCGGCTCAAACTACAAATCAAGGTCCCTTGCCAGAAGCTGCCTTTCACACTTCAAGAGTAGTCAGCCCTATTCCTCTAGACTTGGTGACACTGTGATGAAGGTCTCCAAAAGCAATGTCTATGCCAAACACAGGACAAATGCCTCAGGGGACTACTGCCAAGGGAATAATGCAGTGTTTTTGCCAGAGAATGGTTTCCACTATATTGGCCTCCAAGCTGGAAGTAATCATGCTGCCTCTCGAGAATGCAATGGCCACATTTTAAATTGCTATGGAAAGAATGAGAGTCTTTCATCAGCCTCCCCATCACAGGACAGGAGGAGCCCGAAAGTTCTCATTAAAACTCTGGGGAAACTGGATGGTTGCTTGAGGGTCGAGTTCCACAACAGCAACAACAGCAAGGTACCAACCGAGGAGTCCAGTGGGCCAGTGCAGTTGCTAAGGTATTCCCCTGCCTTGGAATCTAAGCCAAATAACCTGCTTGATGTCAGGAGGAACTCCAGTGCAGACTGTTCTTCAAGCCATCGTCTGTCGCCTACCGATTCAAGGCTTCGGTCTAGTAAAGGAAGCTCCCTCAGCTCCGAGTCTTCATGGTATGACTCTCTCTGGGGAAATGCTGGGGATATCAATGAACTGGATGGTTCTTATTTGACCAGGAGCACTCCAGATACAAGCATTCATGCCAGTTTCCCAGCAAGTGACAACAAGAAGTCCTTCAACCAAAGTTCATCTCTTTCCTCGCTCAGAGATCTCTATAAGGATACAAACTTGGAAAGCACTCCTCCACCTGGGATCAGGCTGTCTGACGAGTATATCGACACTCCTGGTAGCCTAAGCAACCGTGTCTCCTTTGCCTCAGACATTGATGTTCCCTCCAGGGTAGAGCAGGGAAGTCCTGCACATTACACCTCCTATACACTCCCGTGCAGAAAGTCTAAGCCCCTCAGTGAGGATGCATCCAAGAAAGATACAATAAAGAACCGAATGCGACGCATCAGTGACTGGACGGGAAGTCTTTCAAGGAAGAAAAGGAAGCTGCAAGTATGTACAAACCCCAACCTAAAAGTCTGACAGTTGGTTTTTAGAATCCTCTTATAAGCATAGTGATAGCATAATGTTTGTCTTTCTTGCAGGATAATTACATGCTTATCTCATTTATTAATTTGTGGAAATTTTGAAAAGTACTGCATCCCTGGCACTGTGTGAAATGTCAGCAGCAGAAAAAGATACACGTTATTTTGTGCCAATCTCCCCATCTATTTTCCTATTTTGTCACCTTCTAAGTTAACTGCAATCTTTGCAGCCTAATATCTCTGTGAATTTCCGTTTGAAATTGTTGCATTACTTGAAAAGTGACTTGGGTTTTAAACTTTCTTTTTATTTAAAATATGAAAATACAACCCCTCTCTCTCTATATGCTATGAATTAGCATACATCATCTGAGGAGTGTGGATAGAGCAGTAGAAGGACGACATTATAACTCTCTTTGCAGATGTTCCCTGTCTGTTTTATTGGCTTCGCACTCACTTTTTGCTGTCCATCCATCTCTAGCAAGGCAAGCAGCTGTATTGACCAAAGGTGCTTGTTCTGCCTCCATCTCCTCTGAAGGCATTACATGGAGCAACCTCCTCCTTCCTATGCGTCAGCTTAGTTCACCAGATGGAAAAACTTGAGTTGCCATCTGGCTCGCTGGGAGATGGTAGTATGAAGAAGGAGATGGGAGGCGAGAGCAAGAGGGAGGGAAGGGATGTTTCTTTAGAAGAAATTAAGACTAATCCCATTAATAGAAATTTAGGATGCCTGTGGTCAGGAATGAAATTCTCATCTCTAGCTGCAGGCCCCAGAATTGGGTCTTTACATACCAGACTGTGCCTAGTTTCTGTGTGTGAGTTTGCAAGCTGACTGTTTTTGGATTTGGTTTGGTTTGCATTTTTTTCCTTTGGGTTTTTTTTTTTTACTTTTTTTTTTTTTTTTGTCCTGAATCTTCTATGGTGTTTCTCATACAAGAACAATCACTGTGCTTCCCTAAATGAAGGATGCTTCCTTTCAGCACATTGATGTGCTGGCCACTTCAGAAGTTAGCAGAGAGTGAAGGGAACACCCGCTTCTGCAACTTAGGCAGCAGCTAAGCAGTAGATCATAACACATGCTTTATGTGGCATGTAGAGCAAATGCTGTCTCCTGTGCTGGAAATTCAGACAGGTATTGTGCTTAACCATGTGCATCTGTCATTGCGATATAAAACTCTGACAGACCCTTAGGCTCAGAAATGAGGTCAGCATAAGGTTTGCTGGTGTGCATCCTAGTTGGGGGCTACAGAACTGGGAAGTGAAAATGAAAACTGTTTATTTGTATCACTTCTTTTGTGAGTTGGTGCCTCATGTGCTTTATCAGGTGCTGTTTTCACCTTCTTACTCAGCTGTGAAAGAGAGGGCAAAAAAACTGGAATCACTGAAGAGCCTCAGTGCTGTGTTCCAGGCTTCTTCACTGATTTCAACATCTGTAGCTGTTCTGGATTTTACTGCTGGGCTCTACATATGATTTCTGCATCCCAGACCTTTACTATGTATTACTTAGTTATGACATTTTCAGAATGGCATTTGTGGTGCACAATTTGTAGCTGTTTTGAATTCACTATGCAGTGAACTGACTTCAGACACAGCAAGGAAATTTGGCTGGCGAGATTGCATCAAGCTTGAATCAGATTCTGCTAGACGGAAAACAACTCTAGCTCCAAAAATGGTGGTTTCTTAGAAAAAAAGCATAGGAAGTGGTTAGTCATTGATTTTAATCAGACAAGTATCCAGCGACAGGAAGGGTAAGAGGGAGGCAGTGAATGCTTTATAATTTAGCAGTTCCTTGTGTGGCTTGATTGGTTCCTTTCAATCTTTCACACTTTCGGTAACCTGGCATCTCTTCTGGGGGTTGCTGTGTTGTAGTTTGGTAATGCTTATACTCTTACCAGGTCCTTTAGCTTAAAAACACAGAAGTGTTCTGATCTGTCAGATGGCTGGTCCCTGTTTGTTCAACTTCATCTCGTCGAAGGCAGCATCTGTACCCTGCTCTGAACAACGTGTGCCTTCCTCCGTACATTAGTAATGACTGACTGTGAGTCACTTGGGCTGAGCGTAGGTGAAAGCTGGAATATTTCCCTAGAAGTGGGCCTAAGTGCCGGTGGTGGGTCACCCCAGCTGCCCTGGTGGAAGCAAATCAGCCAAAGCCCTGTTTTATGGGAACACAGGTCTAGGAGGCACAGACTAAGCTTTGGAATATTGAGGCCAGACCCTTTACACTAGAAAGGCAGTGGAGTTTAATCCCCTTTGTGAATAAATTGCAGCTTAAACACAGGTAGGCTTTTCTCCATCTTGAAGGCTCTTTCTAGACTCTCTTACTCAGTGCTTGCTAATTGGCAGAGTAAATGTAGTCCCAGCCGGTTTGTTCTGATCTGAGTATTGCCTGCTACATTAGTTATTCTTTCCTATTTTTTAATGTGTTATGATTTATTTAAAGGGAGAAGTGGTATCTTTTCTTGGCCTGTATTTGTGGAACTAGGCAGATGCTCCTTGGTCATCTGTGTTAAGATTGGAAGTCCATTTCCTTTTTGTTCTGGCACCCTTCCTCCATACCTGTTTTAAATCACCACAAAAGGATTTGCATATGGGATATTCCAGAGGAGTCCTTGGCTATGCCCTGTCCAGTTACTTAGATGTTTCCTTATGTCTGACTTGATCTGATGTATCCTGGAATTGAGCCTGCCTTTCTAATAATGATCGTGCACCAAGACTTGCAGTCATCTTTTCCATGACCTACCTTTCCTTGCATTGAGGTGTCCTAAAGTGTTCCCTCAATGCATCACTGGTATTCTACTGCAGCACACATCTTCATTTAGTTTAATCCATGCTGAAATGGCATTGGGTTGATGCTGTATCACAGTGCACTGTGTGTGAGCTGAAAGGTCTATGTGATGGATGTGAGACCTATGGACAGAATTTGGAAAGACTTGCTGCACAGCCAGATACTGCTAAAGTTAGTGATGTAAACTCTGTGTAACTCTTTAACATGGAGAAAATTAGCAAATGCTCTGTAAAATGAAAATCCAGCCACCAGAAACAGTTACTGAAGGAGGGTTCTTCAATTAAGTAAAATAGCCTCAGTTCAGGAATCATATCTTAATTTTATGACTTTATATGCTAGAGCCCCGAAGTAGGGTGTAAAGAAAATTTAAAAGAAAAGTATATGGAGTCAACCTCTTTATTTGACTTGAAAATTGGTATTAGATTCTCCTTTTAGCTTGGGTCCTAATGAATGTAGCAGACTGCATTGTTTCCTGTTCTTTACAGCTAATTATTACATGCATCCCTTTGCCTAATTGGTATCTTAGCCAATTTATCTTTTGCATTATCTCAAACATTGAGAGATCTCCTTGAATGCAGCTGAGCAGAAACAGTGATAGTTTTCTATCATCCCTAGATTCAACAGAGCAAAAACCAGCAGAAAGTCACCTGGCAGGGAAACCACCTGGAGTAGAAACCTAGGTCAAACTTTTTCAATGGTGGCAGATACTGCTACAATGACAGCCTCCTCAGGGACCAACAGAGACTGCCTGACTGCCAATTCAGTTCTTTAAGGAAAGAAAAATACAAGTGATGTTGTCCTGGTGAAGTGTATATATTAATTTTGGATTCTTTATCCATTTTCTCTATTCTGGTACTTCCTCATTCCTATGAGGAATGTATGTGAGGAGAAAACATAGGATTTGGGTAGTGGCTGGTCATTGACAGATTGCATCCCACCCTTTTCATTAATGTTTGTTTTTCCAATGGTGGCTCTTTACAACAGACTCCTTCTATGTATTTACCTTGTGTTATGTCTCTTTCTACTGCTTTGGGACTGAAAGAAATACATATTCTTAATAAGCTTTATACTGATGTTTTCTAGGAGACACTAGCAGTTCCTGGAGAATAGTCAATTAAAAAGCTGGATTTTGGCACACAAGTACAGTGACAGTAATTAAAACAAGGGTGGGGAAAGCTTTCAGTTTCCCCCTGGAATGCAGATCGCCAGCACAGTTGTATGATCCATGTTCTACAGTCACTTGTGGCATAAATCCATTACATGCAGGATTATATCCTGGTTTGCCACCCCACGGGCTGATCTTCCTCCCTTTACTGTATAAAAACCAGCTAAACTATTGATATTTAGGGAGTTACTCTTGGACAACACTGATTAATACTCTGCAAGAAGATTTGAGGAAGTTCTTTTACCAGAACCAGACAGTGATCTGAAAAGCCAGACTTGAAGTTCAATGTACTGTAAGGGAATGTGGGTTTCAGTTCAAATTGGCTTTTGTAAGGCCACAGCCAGTAGTGTCCTGCTGCTGGAAAAGTGGTTTGCCTGGCATTGCCTGAGAGGGTATACAATCCCTGTCTTGGCTGCACACCAGAAGTCCTGATGCTATCAAAACGCAGCACAGCTTTTCCACTGCAGTTTTGAAGAGCATCAAGTAAGAAGCAAAGAAACAAAAAAGTAGTTGTTTTCAAAGCTGCTGGTGAGAACAGCTCACAGGAGACCAATGTTTATTTACTTTGTTCTTAGTACAGTAGTCTGTGAGAAAATAAATGCTTTTAGAGAGACAGTCTAAACTTGAAAGTATAATGGCTTTATTGTTACCGAGGGTAATAGCTTCACTTCTCGAATCGTTTATTGCAATCTCTTATTTTTCCTTCCCTCACACTTTTACTGCAAAAGCCAACCTGTCTTTTGTGTTTTCTGTTCTTAAATCATGGTTTCTTTAGGTAGCATTGGCAACGCTTGAGTTCAGAAGACAATAAATGGCTCCTTAGGATGGGTGGTGTGGTTCTCAACAGTGAAGGTAGTACAAGAAGCTCTGTCATGGATAGCAGGAAAATCCCTGTCCATCCCTGGAGCCTGGGAGAGCTGGGACATTACTTGGAAAGACTTAAGAGAGAAAAGGTCCAATCTGCCAACAAAGTCCCACGTTGACAAGCAGCGGCAAGAAATGTGCCTACTCTAGCATCCATATCAAAGGCAAAGTTGAAGTCATAGGATCAGGCCCGATTATTTAAAATAAAATTGGCCAGCCTTCTCAATCCAAGGGATGAAGTTGCACAGTGCAGTTAGGAGAAAGGCCTGTCAGTGCTTGATGGGATGATCAAGCTCTCGGGGTGTTCCCAGCAGCTCAGAAAATACACAGCTCTGCAGTGTGGAGACTGGATTTATGCCAGTCAGCAAGTGTGTCTTTTTTTGAATCACATATTGTTTTAGATTAGATTTTAGTCAGTTGATCAATAATAACAAGCTTAAAATATTCTCAACTTCTGACCTTTTTTTTGTTGGTTTAGCACAGTTTGTATGACAAATAGAAAGTGGAGGTTAAAATCAGCCTTGTTGTGCTCAAGCTAAACCTAGCCACCTTGCACAAATGTGATAGCACCAAAGTATCTAAAACACTATAATAAGAAAAAAGCCCGTCATGACGCTGTTCCTGCTTGTACTCAGACAGATGTAAGCCATGGTGCCTGGGTTTCAGATGGAGGATTTAGTTGTCTCCTGGAGTACCTCAGTTTTCAGCCAGTAGTTTTTACTGAAATTTCAGAGCACTCAAAGGTACCGGAATTACCAAAGTGCTCAGACTTAGTGGTTAGGGTTTTAATGGGGTTCTGCTGAAAAAAACTGTATGGTAGCTGTGGTGGAGTCAGTGGCTGAGGCAAAGGCTATGAGGTAATGGTGAAAAGATGAAGGAACTGGAAGTGGCTAAACATGAAACAAATTTAATTGACAAATGAGGCATGTCTTTTGATTGTAGCTCTGGTGGCTGATTGCAGATAAATTCCTTTTATGCACAGGAGCCAAAGTGTAAAGATGGGAGTGAATACTTTGATAGCAGAATGGACAACTTCAGTACAGACACCCTGGCACCATCACAACTCTCTACTTCACTGTGGTCTCCTGGCTCCAGCCATGCCCTATCCCAGAGAAGTGAGTCCACCAACGCAGTCAGCAGTGATGCCTTGAGGCAGAACATTTATGAGAACTTCATGCGAGAGCTGGAGATGAGCAGGATGAACTTGGAGAATACGGAGACCTCATCGGAAACAGAAGACTCCAGTGGCGAGTCCCTTAGTTCCTTGGAGCAGCTGGATTTGTTGTATGAGAAAGAGCAAGGAGTGGTGCGCAAGGCAGGGTGGCTGTTCTTCAAACCCTTGGTGACCCTGCAGAAGGAGAAGAAGCTGGAGCTGGTCACACGACGGAAGTGGAAGCAGTACTGGGTCACTCTCAAAGGTAAACCCCCACGTTGATCCTTCACCTTGGGAGCAGCAGTTCTTTCCATCATGTCTCAGCAGCATTTCACACATGCTGGCTCTGTTAGTGGGTTTAGGGGGGATCAGAAAATCACACCTAACTTTACAAGGTCTACCCACCACTTGAAGAGGAGCATGTCCCTAAGCAGCCCACTGAACTGAGGTGCTGCTCAATGTCTTTGGGATTGCGTGTGCAGCCTTGTGTTTCATACCATAGTGGGAGTTGTTTTGTCTGACTTCCTAGTTTGTGTATTCGTATCAGATTGGGGACTTAAAAGATGCTTTTGGATGTTTGGAGTTCAAAGACCAAATTGAACCAAAATTTAAGGGTCGGTAGAAGTCGCTGGTGCCCAATTCCTTGTTACAGACACACAGTTCTTTAGGCTCTGCTATGAAATAAAGATGAGGTAGGTTAATGTAAAAACATTTATTTCATTTCTAGCGCTTTAGGTGGCAATATAATGAAGCGGTGAACTCCCTGTCCCAGAGCATTTGCACAGACAAGTGTGTGATTCAGAGCAGAGGGAGCTGAAGCAACAGCAGGGGAAGCCCTGTGGGGTGCCCAAGGCATAGTTGCCATGGTCCATTCCCAGGACTTGCAGGTCTCCCTCCTTTCCTACTCCCAGCAATACCCCTTCTGGCTTTTGGTATGCCCAGCTTCCCATCTCCTGCAGCTGCTTCTGTTGTGAAAACAGCCCCATGAGAAGGGAATCTGCTCAGAGGGTCTGCTGCAGGTGTGATTGTTGTGATCCATTTATGGCTCAGAGGGTGCTGCAAGAAGTGTATGGGTGTCAGAAAGTGTGAGAAGGAAAATAACATCTATTGTGGGGAGGAAGGGAAATTTAATGGGTTCATAGGCCTTATTTTAAATTTTGAATTGCATCCAAAGGATTTTCCTTTCAGTAAATATAATACAAAGTTAATGACTAAGGAAATGATCAAACTTGATAATTTCCTATCAAATCTGGGACTAGAGGAGAGAAAATAACAACTTTCCCACAGGTTTCTCTTTTAAAATAGTGCATGGGTGTAGACCTGAAGAAAAATGAACAGCAAACAGCAAGTGCTGGTAATGTTGTCCTTGACAGTGCTGATTTAAAAGCAAACTTGCTAGAATGAGGCAATTCGGCCTAATAATTCAGAGACTTGTTATCAAAGGATCAAAATGTAGGCAGGCTTAACAGTTTAAATCACTTGCCCTGATCATCAGATAGCATGATTCATGCTTACAAGCAGTGTATACGAAGGCAAAAACTGTACCTGAATTCCACCCTCTTATTGTGTGTGTTTGTGTTATGGAGTATGACTATAGTTTGATCTGCTTCTTTTAAAATTCCATTTCTAAAGATCCTATCAGAACTCTAAACTGAAATATGTTACATACAGTTTGTGCATTTTTGGGATAATGAGGCTCTGGAATTTCAAGGAGTTTAGGTGCTTCACGTTCTTTTTTTTTTTGCTATAAAATTGGCTTATTGGTGACTTTGAACTAGTTACTACCTGAGTTTCCACAGATACAAAAAAGGAATAATAAAATCCTTTGTAAAAAGCTAACATTGTAAGTGTTAGATACAGTGATTTGTACTTCAGTGGTTGATATGGCTGCATTCATGGTAAGGAGTCTCTTCCACTTTGTTAGCTGTTTTAAATATACATTCCTCATTTCCTTGATCTCTTACCTTTATTGTCCTGTGGAGACTTCTGATGCCAAAATAAACTTGCCTGTCTGGATATCAAGGCATACTTCTGTTTTCATAATATGCTATATCAAGATCAAGGCACTTGCTTTGGTTCTCTTTACACAGATTTTTGAATAAATCTGTATTTAATTTGTTCTTGAAGTTTAAATAGCCAGGATATTTTAAAGCATGACTTAAAATAGCCACATATGTAAATGGAGAACAGCGTGTTTCTTTGCACTCTGTTGAGATGTGTTTAGTTATAAATATGTAGAAGGCTTATAACCATCTGGTTACCTGCCAGACTTAAAAGTATACATGTCCTGAGGCCTCTGCTCCACTTTCAGGGCCACCAAGACCTGAGCCTGAATAGTAACCATGTACCAAGAGGAACTTTCTTTTCTATCTGTCCTGTCCAATTAGTTTACTTTAACAAGAGAAATTGCTTTCCCGTTGCCCTCCCCCTTCAGTTCAAGTTTTAATTAAAATACTTAGACAATAATCAGTCCCAGTGGGTCTGACAGAGCTTATGAAACTAGATGTTTCTAGGGATCACTGGACTTGACCCAAATATATACCTGGGGGTGCCATACACTCTAGCATACATGCATGACCTTCAAAATGTTTTATTTATGTACATGTAAATTCTCAGGATAAAATATGACTTATCTTCAATTAGAGCAAATAGGAGAAATATGGGAGTTTAAAACAGAACTTAGTATGCACTTTCCTAAAATGCAGAAGTGGAAGTGGTTGTATATTGGTGCTGCTGCTGAATACAAGAGAAGACTTGGTTTTGTTGGTTTAGCTTGCCCTGTTGTGTTCAAATGCCATTTCTGATATGCAGAGTGTAACAAACTGCGTCCCTTTTCCAACTGCAGAGATCCCCAAGTGTTTCAATGGCATAAAGAAGATAAAGTGAGGGCTGCCCAAGGGAAAAGATTGGACCAACTCTATAGGATTTGTTCTTACCCAAAATATTCTGCCAGTCACTTTGGACAGTAATAGGAAAAGGTGCACTTATGTAGTATAGAGTTATTTCTATGTATTAGATTCCTTACTCAAAGAACTTTTCAGTCAACAGGTGATTAGATCAGAGATCTCTGATATCTGTTTCCCTTTGTAATGATAATTTAGAAGTGCAGTTCAGTCCATTTCCCCTTAAACAGTCAAATTGGTGCATCTCAGAGGACCGTGGGTTATAGTATGAGGCAGGAAGGAAAAGCTATCAAGGATGGAGGGGACAGGCCCTTCCTGAGCCAGCTTCACTGCCAAAGGCAACATGGCACTGTAATCATACTGCTGTGGGCTAGGATCAAGTGTCCTCTGCTGGGATCAAGTCTCCTCCACTGTCCTCCAGAAGTAATTCCACTTGTTACACTCCAGATTGTCATCATCAAGGATGAAGTTTGTTTTCTGGATGCAAGCTTCATACTTCAGATTTTACACTATTTACAAGACTGAACATGCTCAAACTCAGCCCCTTTAAACAGTTTTAAATTACTCAGAATTGTCTGAGTCTCCAATTTTCAGCTTGATTCAAGGAAATCAGGTTTAAATTTGAGAAGTTTAGTCACTAAGCATGTTGTAGAAAACAAAAGATTCTGCAAATCGTTTCAACAAATACAAAGATTTCTTGAGTGACTGTTTACGAGAGAGTTGGTTCAATTTAATAAAAAACCACAAAAGCTGATTTAACTAAGTAGGAGTTAATCTCTTCTACATGCCTTAACATTTTAATAGGCTGTTTATTGATAGAATATTGTGGGTCAGACAGGACCTTTAGTCCAACTCACCTGCCACTGGCAGGGCCATTTTTCACTAGACCAGATTACTCAAACCCCATCCTACCCTACCCCATGGATGCTTCCATATTGAGGTGTTCTGGTTTATTTATTAAGTCCATAGATGTTTGTTGTGTCCCTATTAGATATCTGTTTCAGCTTTTCATTGGCAAATTCTTCATTAACTTTGCCTATTTTTCTGTGTAGAAGACTTTCCAATTTTTTCTGTTTTGGAAGAGGAGCAGAACTGCTGCTCCCTGTCTCTGAAGGGTGTCTTAATTCACAAAAATATTAATATAATGTTGGGAAATCGATGAATTACTTTCTTCTTATGTTTTTTTGTCCCTATGAACTGCAAAAGGTTGTACTCTACTGTTTTACGAGACCTATGGAAGGAATTCAATGGAGCAGAGCAGTTTGCCTCGATACGCCCTGTTTGCAGAAGACAGTATAGTTCAGTCTGTTCCAGAACATCCCAAGAAAGAAAATGTGTTCTGTCTCAGCAATTCTTTTGGAGATGTCTACCTATTTCAGGTAACAGGATGCATGCATAACTTTGTGGTTGTTTCCATTTTAGGATGTGTTTGTGACTCTACACATATATGCATAAGATTGCATGTACACATGCACACACACATCATATTTGTGCCTTTGACTTAGAAATAATAGCACAACTGCGCTGTTGCATTACACTATTATAATATTAAATATGTGATATGACTTCAGGTATTACACTAGTCAGCTCAGTCAGTTATGGTTCAGAAACAAAAAGAACAAGGATCACAAATCTGCAAGAAACTCCGGGTACCCAGTTGATCACAAGCTTCTAAAAAATCAACTTCATTATCAAATTTTTTTCATGTCTATTAGAATTCCACCTTTACAGAATAATGTGCTCAACCCTGAATCTGCTGGCCACAGAGAGTTTGTGCTCAACATACTCAAGAAAGAGAGCTAAAAATAATCAAAATACCTTGGCTGCTCAAGTGCACCACTGGAAATGTTAAGAACAGTATTATGTGGAACTGCCTGCATAGAGGCATGTTGATTCATAGGCACACTTGTACATGTCTCCAGAGCCACTTTGTGCAGATTGCATTCTCTTTACCTTGATGTTGCCTCTCCACTAACTTGGCACTTTTTCAGTAAGCAAATACCTCCTTCAGAATCTCACATATAAAGTTTTCTCTGCTGTCGCAGCAGCGAAGGTTTGTCTTTGATATCTGGTAGGGTTTACTTTCATTATCTGGAGGGATGAAAGATGCCAGTCACATCTTTCCCACATCTTTCCCCTTCTGTGGCTCTTGTGCTCCTGAGGCTTTCAGACCTCACAGGTCTAAGAAGCAGAAGCCGAAGGTTGGAGACAAGTTATGATGGAGTGCAGGAAAACCTCACACTTTTTTTATTTACACAGTTCTAAAGAAAACTTTATTTCACTTGGTCTAGATAAAGTACCTAAGATGACAGAGAACCCATCAAGCACTTCATGTCCTAGAGCTGTTGATTTTATTTTTTTTTCTCTTATCTGCTCATAACGTTGTACCATTGATTGGTTTCACAGGCGACAAGCCAGACGGATCTGGAAAACTGGGTTACTGCCATACATTCAGCTTGTGCTTCACTCTTTGCGAAGAAACTTGGGAAAGAGGACACTGTCAGGCTGCTGAAAAATCAAACCAAGAGTCTCTTCCAGAAGATTGACATGGATGGCAAAATGAAAAAGATGGCAGAGTTGCAGCTCTCAATTGTTAGTGATCCAAAAAACAGAAAGGCCATAGAAAATCAGGTACTGGAAACAATTTTTTTACGAGAGCATATTTATCATTTCTTCTTGCTTTGGTCTCTATTTATGCTTTCTAGGCCAGAGAGTAATTGTCTTGGGCATAGCTGGCACAGTGGTTGTAATTGTTGCCGGGTTTCTATAGCAATCCAGAGCAGTGCAGAAGGTAGGCTTCTCAAAGCTGAGCATCAGACTGGTCTGTTTTAGGAGCACAAAGCTATTTCTTTTCTGTGAAAATGTAATTAATTTTCACTGTCTTATGTTAATAATATCTATCTGTTACATTGCATACCACAGAATATACAGTATGTTCTGTGAGTAATTTGTTACTGTATTGCAGAAGAGATTAAAGAGTAGGTACTTGGCAATACTGTTCTGTACCTTAAGACAGGACATGAAGAATACTTAGTCCTTCCTCGAACTTTATTTGCATAGTGGCAGACAAAACCATGTGTTTCCAGTTGAAATTTAGCCATGACTAATGAGTACCTGATTGTCTGTGTGGTGGTGAACATGAAGCCTTACTCTTGCTCTCACTTCCACTATGTGAACCAGGAATCACTCCAGGGATACCATATGAAAGTACGTTTTGCAGTGTTGATGTCTTGCCCATGCCCCAAGTTTTGCAGGTAGTAACTGGCAAAAGATGCTTTAATTATTTAGATATGCTTAGTGTTCAGGAAAAGACCTCACTACTCATGGCTTTGTGTGTGCACTAAACTTGTCTGGTAGTTCAGCCTAAATAAGTCTGTGGACTGAGGTTGCTGTATCTTTAATTTTATTAGGCCATTTACAGAAGACTTCTGATAATTTGAACTGATTGACTGGTGACCATTGGGAGAGCTCATCCCTGCCTGCCTTTCCAGTCAGAGTATTCCTCTGTCAGTACTTTATGCTGCATATTATGGCCCCTTGAGTAGCAAATGAAGTTTATTTCCTTTGAACCAATACAGCATAATTTTTTTTTTTTTTTTGTTATTGAAACACTTGTAGTTTCAGGGATTTGATGCTTATAACATTTAAAATTCATACTCTACTGGCTTGGACTTGATAAATAGCAGACTGACTGGTACTGACTTCACTGCCAAGCTCTTGTGGCACACTTGAGTCTGAAGCTGTATGAGCAGAGTTCAAATAACAAATAGGTTTGTGTAGGGATTTGTGGTGCAGATGTTCATAAGCCCTTTGAGTGCTCAGATGTTCATAATTTATTTCCAGGTCACTTTATTTCATGGTCCAGAGCTGAGTGAGGTGAATGGAGGAGGAAAAATGTTAAGCATCCTTTTATTGCAGAAGGCTTTGAGACCTAGAGAATATACAGGTTTCTATAGCTGTCTAGTGCTTGTAAAATGATGCATTGATGAAAAGTCCTGATGTATATTAATTTATCCCTCCCTCATTAGATATTCCTGTTAGTATTTAATTTAGAGTCAGCTGAAAAGTATTAATGATCTATCTTAATATCTGCTAATTAGACGGTCTGTCCTTGAAGAACCTTCATTGTTTTTCAGCTCTGGAAGAAACTGGCTTCATTCTGTAGAACTTAGACCCATCTCTAGGGCTGCAGAAGATTTATTCCTGTTAATCTTCTGACTATATGTGTCTCAGAACATTGAGTGGGGTAGACCATTGACACAAAGAATGAAATGGATCATTGCAAACATCCACTAGGTAGCAAAGAATAAATTTATAGCAAGATTTTTCTCCATTCTTGATCCCTTTGATCTCTTTGAAATCTCTCCTTACAATTGCCTAAAGTTTGCTGGCAAAGTCACTTCAGAGAAAAGTTGATAGATAACTGGGTAGCTTAATCTTCTATTTTGTTGTCTCAGATTGGCTTTTGCAAAGAAAAAAAGAAACTCTTGATGTAATTAGTAACTGAGAATTCTTAGTGTGCTTAGTAAGGTAATGATTTTGAGAAAACGTTATTCCTGAGGGAATAGTTTGGGTATATGTAGCTGTAGTTGTTTAGTAACTGGTTGTTTAGTTGTCTTTTGCCTATTTTGAGTAACAAGAGAATATAAATTCTGATTTTGGTTTTGTGTAATTTTGATGGTGTTTCAGTCATGTGGCAGATATTATTCCTTCATGCTGAAGTACACAGCATTGCTAATACTGTATTTCATAAGCATGCCATGCATCCTGTGCTGGAAATTTTCACAGGTGATTTATTTTGGAAAGCCAGCGCAAATAATGTGATTGACTTCAGAAGGGCTGTAGTGGTTTTTTGCATAAAAAGACTTATTTTCACTGGAGTATTATCTTGGAAGCTCTGATTTCTATAGCCCTTCTCCTTTTCCTTCCTCTTCCTCAGAAAAGCAACCACCAAACATCAACTTGCTTTTTTCTTTCACTTCTGTAGAGACTTTAAACCCATACTTCTCTGCTGAAGACTTAATAATTCTCAAGGCTTTACAAGCAAGCAGTACCTTTCCTTGTTTCACAGTTACCACTACCTGAAAGGCAGTTGTACTAAGGAAACTTGCACTTCTAAAGTTACTATAGGTATTTTGATATACTTACATGTGCTTCTTTTTGGTGTCAAGCAAATGGACTGAAGAAGCTCATCCGATACTCTCTGGTAAATTTTGTGAATTTGAGGGCAATCAGTTGATAAAACCAGTGCTAAACAGAAGTGCAAACAAACAAAAAAGAAGACAAAGTTTTTCTAGAGAAATTGTTGTTTTGTAGATGATGCTATCGAACTGGTTGGGAAGTGTTTTCAGTCTTGTGGCTTACATGAGGGATTCTCTCTATCTGGGTTTACTGGTGTAGTAATAATAACAATAATAACATCAATAATAATAATAGTAATAATAGTAGTAGTACTTTGTAAGTGTTTAAGAGAAAATGGTAGCTATGGGTAATGCTAGTCAGTTTAGAAGAGATCAATGGAGCTTCTGCAAGAGCAGCGTAGATACAGCAGCCCCTGGCAGTGTGGCTGAAAATCTCGAGTCTGCACGTGCCACCTACAGCCATGTAAGTTTTATTTCTATGTGAAATAAATACATTGTGTGTGATGGTATTCTCCCAACATGTAACTTCTCCCCTAAAGTGCAGATAATGAGGACAAAAGGTAGCAAGTTTGAAAATCTCCTGGTGCTGAGATGAATTTTGAAGTCTTTCTTTAAAAATTTTTAGTTTTCCGAGATGTTTAACCTCCTAGAGAAACCATGGTGTTTGCTTTGAATATGGAATCCTGTTGAACTGTTAGTGAAAGGGATTTTTATCATTTTTTCAGAGCTCTTTTAACAAAATATTGGACATTAAGTCAGAGGTGGAGCTGCCTCTGCCTGCAGAACTGGTTTTAATGGGGTGGAAAATCTATCTCGCAAGAGAGGGCACTGCAGCCCTGGGTGTAATTGTTTGTGTACTTGGTACATAAGTCTGTCCTGATGTCTCACTTTAGAACAATAATATGATTAATAGTTGCTTGAAAGCATTATGGAGTTTTGTCTTCAAATTTTAATATGTTGGTATAATCATGTTTTCCAAGCTCTTCAGAGGTTTCTGATGTGATTCATATTTTCTGTGCATATGATTCTTACTTTTCAGAGGGTTAGGAACATATGTACTTACTTGCAGGCACTGAAATGTTGAAGTATTAATGAGAAGAACAGGCACATGCTTGGAGATACATTTTTTGTAAGTTTTTGTGTGTCCTCCACCTTAAAAGTCTGTTGTCATAAAAAAGATAAAGGGATCAGTAAGATGCTGGTCTGTTTATTCTGGATAGTCATTAAATCCAATAGTACCTTTCTTCTTTCTTCCTTTCCCTGTAGTGGTCTTCAGCTTTTTACAAAGAGCATAACTGAATTTCTTTGTTTTTAAAATTTACTTGTCTCTTTCTCTTTTCTCTCACATTTGAGGGAAGATGGTTGAAATAAATCTGGGAATTTATTCTTCAGGCTCCACAAAGCCCAAATTTCATGTCTTAACTTTCTATAAAGCATCTGATGAAACATTTTCTGACACTGAGATCTAAATTCTTAACAACACTCAAAGAGAGTCTTTTTGGGGAACTTTGCTAGCACATGCCAGCATTGCTGCAAACAAATTCAACTGGAATCTCAATACATAGTAACTTTTCATTCTTCCATATCTTCTTAAACTAAAAAACCCAAACATTATCCAAGCTTGCCAGAACAGCTCTTCAGTTTGTATGGTGTTTGAACTGGCTAAAGTAGAGCTCTGCTTTCTGAGAGGTCAGTTCAGTTTCTTTCTAGGTGTAACTCTTCAGTAAGGATGGTCCTTCCCTACACCATTAGCAAAATATTCCTCTAAAGTAGTAGTAGACTGAGAGTGAAGTGAGTAGCAGACAGAAAGTTAGGAAAGTTCATCTCCGTTCTCTCTGCACTGTTGTTACTGTTTTACAGATGAGTGAATTTCCCTCTTTGTTCTGCAAAGATTTAGCATAAAATAAGGAAAAATGAATGTGGAGCTGTATAGCATTACCTCATCCAATGGAGCTGGTGGGGGAAGTGTGTGCAGAAAGGGCTGGTGGCCTGGGTTTTGAGGAGGGGCAGCTGGGTAATAAAAGTCAGTGGCTTCCTTACTTACATCCCTAGCTATAGACATACATGTGGTACCACCAATTTCAATCGGATAATCAACAAGAAGTAAATTAGGTATATCTGTGTGCGGTTGTGTGCTATCAGTGGTGTTGGTTTTTCTATTTTGGTTAAAAATTATGAAAATTCTGTTCTTCCAGTGCATCTAAAAGGATGGCATTTATGGTAAAAAAAACTCCATTGTCTTGTTATTTCAGGAAGATTTCTTAACCTTTTTTAAGTCACCATGCAGAATGAAGAATAAAGTGTTGCTAATTGAACATGAGTGTTGCTGTACCCTGTTACAATGCCTTTTTTATTTCTTTAAAGTAAAAGTTATGATAGTAGTGTTTTTAAAGTAATGGAATTTCTGGAAGAGTGATGTTTTTGCTTCTTCAAGTTCTCTTTAGGAAGTAATGACAATAAAAATCTGTTCCTTGTCCCCAGAAACCAAGTGACTCATTTTTCCAGATGGATACAATATGAATTGTGTCTGAGAACCGGGGACTGGAATGCGAAAAGTTTGGTGTTGTTTGTAATGTGGTTGAAAAGCTGTACATATAAAACTGCAGCAGAAGTTTCTTCTCAATCTACAGAGTTCCCAACATCAGCTTCCAGAGACACTTTCCATCTGGAAATAAGATATTGTGTAGGGAAAAATTTAGAATTTTTACTGCTATAGATAGTGAATTGTGTCAGCAAGACCCTTGTGCTTCTGCATGGTATAAGAACTACTACTAAATAAAATCAATTTTGAAGGCTTAAGCTTTGAGAGAAGGCCCTCCTTCCTGTGCATCTTTTCTTTTGTGCTGCTTTGAATAGATGCCAAGTGAAAAGCTGGTGTTTTGTTATCAGGTGAGCTGTCCTGGAAGCTTTTTCTATCCTTCTTCTAGGTCCTTGAAGCATTGTTACATTGAGTTCATATGGTGACATTTCTGACCCAGCTTTACAGCATTCACACTGCTTTGGGTTTTATTATACTGAGCTGTTTTTATTTTGTACAGAACATGTGTTTGCAAACAAGGCAGTTCTTCCTCAGCTTTCCAAAAGATAATGGTTGCACTGTAGTGTACGAAGGACAAGGAGCCAGGGGCCGTCCCTGAGCCACACTGCCTTTGCTGGGACTGTTGAGGCCTTCCCTTTCACAGTCTGCAAACCCTAAACCTGTTCCAGCTGAGGTGCTGGTGCCACTGTAAATGTTACCTGCAGACAGAACTGTAGACATGTAGGAACTATGGATCCCCAAATCACTTACTAGGAACTATTGGTCTGTATATTTACCCTTTGCTTTTCCCAAGCTCCCACTTGAAAGTTTAGCTGTAGAAAACCTAGCAGGTTTATTGACCTGAGAGACGTGCTTTCAAACAACTTCCTTTAGCTCCTCTATGTGCGTGACTTAAAATGTTATTACTTTGCAATTGTTTCTTAGTGTCTGAACAGATTTTTCACTAACCTGGAGAAGAATTGACTGTTTATGTTTTGAAAATGATCATTACTGCAAGTACTGTCAGTAGCATGCTGATGTTCCTTTGTGTGTTAACTCTTAACTTTTTCCTGCACTAGGCCTTTGATGCAAATTCTTATCCCCTCACATAATTACTGTCTTGTCTTTGCACCAGGCTTCCTTGCATGATTTCTCCTGGTGGCCCAGGCTAAATAATTCTCAAAGCTTCTCACATTTTATTCCTTTTTATCTCTCTACCACAGCTTCCTTTTCCACTCTGAGAGGATCCTACTAGGTTCAATACAATTATTTGAGTGGCCCCTCCCTTGCCTTTCTCCCAAGCTCTTTCATGCTGCCACTTAACTGAGAAATCCTTGCTTAATATTTGCCTGGACTGACAATGACATCCTCCCTTTCCTCTGGAAAAACCCTTTAATGCTTTCACATTTTGTGTGTGCTCACTTGTCTCGGTATGCCTCACTTCAGGCCGTGTTGCTTCTCTCTTTTCAGACTCACTTCATGCTGCTGTTAGCCTTTGTTGCCCATTCCTGCTCCCACAGCTGTCTGATGCATTCACTTTTTCCTGCTGCTTTTGAGCAGATTTCAAAAGGGCCATTTTGTCTGTGCATGATGAAGTTAAGTCCTTGAGCCTTCTTTCGGGTAGTCCTCCCACGTGGGGCAGAGATTTGCCTCACACCATTGCAGAATGGGGATTGCAGCAGCAAGTCTGCAGGCTGTAAATTAACTTTCTGGACCAGGTCATACTGTGCTTTGAAGCTGTTGCTTTTTTATTAGTGTGCTTCTCCCGTTTAGTCTTCAGGAATATAAATCTCTAGGAAGAATTATCATAGTTTAAAAGGCTCAGACAAATGGCAGCTGGTATTGGTTCATGGTCTCCAATTGGTTCCAGACATCCCTGGTTTTGATAAGACTACAAGACAATCCCAGAAATTCCTTGCCTACAGCTTTTGGTAATGCCATTAAATGTAACATTGTGATTACTGATGCTTTTGGAGCTGATTAGCTAGTATCCTGTGTGACTGATAAACACTGTAATTTAATTATTTCTTCAGAATGCCCCCATGTTGTACCCTACTCCTCCTTCTTAGATTATCATTATTTTAAAATACAACTTCATGCAAATATTCAGTGGGGATTTTGAACAAGGTCTAAGATACACAGCCTGTGCTCAGCCTGTGTTCAATGAGGACAGGATGCTTCACTCCAGCAGTGCCCAGAACAAGACTTGCTCTGTTCCTGAGCTATTAAAAGTTGTCTTGGCTCTGTACCCACAGAGGTGTCATCTCGAAGGGAAAGACGTTACCTGAGTTTGTAGCTTTTGGCTTTGTTAAAAGCTGACAACCATGTTTTCATTCAAGCTGGATGTTGACACAGAGAAAGAGCTCATCTTGCAATCTTGTATTGGAGTTGTCCCATGCGTAAAGTACTGGCAAGCAGAAAAATGCTCTGTAAGAAGTGCCTGAGAGCACAAAGAAAGCAAAAAAAAGGGGAAATTATCAAATAAACCCAAAGAAAAAAAAAAGATTATTCTTTCTGGAGTGCAGAGGATGCATGTTTCAAATGTCTGTGATGAGAGCTTAGACAAAGCATCTTTGTTATATGTATGTCTCTGTCCATTTTCACTAGACTTCTGAGAATTGATCTCATGATAAGCTTTTGTAAATTCTCTCTTTTGCTTTTAATAGTCACTCTTTGAAAGATTTTTTAAGTGTACTGTAAATTACAATTTTGCTTTCATACCTGTACAAAATGGTATATTGTCTTCTGTTTCTTCACGCTACTCACCAAATAAGATTTACCTCTTACTTCCAAAAGTAACTGATGCTACAATTTGTGAGCACATGTGTAAGGAAGCTGGACTGGCTAAGGTCTCTATAGGTTGTAGCACAAACCTTAGCACTGTTTTGTTAAAAGGGCCTATTTTGCCCTTTCATTGCTTGCTTCTTCATTCTTGAAAGTAAAGTGGCAAAATACTGGCTTAATTCTTGAAATATTTGGCAGCATTATAAGGAAACTGAACTGATTTTACTTCTAAACGAGCCTAAAGGGCATAGTCCACCTGAGGTTTTTATATTGTCAGCTTGTTTCCTGAGTCACAAAGGTGCTTGTCCCAGCCTTGGCTAATCTCAGAGTGAGGTGATAACGTCCTGTGCACGTGGGGGCAGGCAGGTGCACCAGGAAAAGGTATGAAGCCAACGCTCGTTAGAGAAAACGTGATGAACTCTCTGCACAGCCCTAAACCACCTGTTGAACATGCAGCCTGCAGTGATTGGAGCTGACATTGGAAGATCAGTGTTGTCAGGGGATTTTAACAGTCTTCAGCACACAATCTTGGTGTACCTTGACCTAATGGACATGCCTTTGCTGCCTTCTGCTGTATCAATGTGCTTGCTGCCTTTTATATTTGTACTACGTATTGGTATTGATGTACGTGGTACATTCATTGTACAGCCTGCAGGGCAGATTTTTGCTTCAACTACCAGTATGTAAGTTGGGGAAATGAAGAGCAAAATTTGACTGGTGCAGTGCGTAAGAATATGTGTTTAAATAAGTGTGTCTGTTTTAAATGAGTGTGAATATGTTTGTTTAAATGAGTATGTATCTATCTACACAAATACTTAAAATCTGTCATCTAAACCTTGATTCAGAGCTTTGTCTAAAAAATATTTGAGTCTTCACTTTCCATTTTCAATTTTCCATTGAAACTGGATTAAGTTGTTATATCTTCATGTACCTGTGCTAGATATATTTTAGAATTAAGCATGTTTCCATTCCTGCTTTTGGTCCAGTGGTTTGTATTGAATTTATATAGCTATTTTTGGAGTTTGCCTGAGTATAATCATGTCTTACCCTATTTGTCAGAGCAAGAACATGAGTATTGTCCCCTGTTTACAGTTAGAGGAGCCACAGAATGGTAGTAGAGAATGAACAGAACCCACCACTGGAACTACTTTGCTTTGCACAGTTTGTTAGAGTAGCTGTGCTACTTTGCTTTCATCCAGCCAGCTACACAATCTAAGCTAAAAAAAAACAAGACTAATTTTCAGAAAGGAGGGGATGGTGGGAGGGAAGAAAGGGGGAAAAAAAGAAAGGGCCTTTGTGAACCACAGGGTTGTGTTTTTATGTAACTGTTTTTGTGGCCATCAAACTACCCAAAGTTCATGGTATGTTCATCTTGTCAGTATGTGTTTAAGACCACCAGCTTTGTTTCATTTCAAGTCATCTTTTGGGTTGATGTAACACAATATGACTGAATGTGTTTTGGCAGGGAATAACTAATCTAATCCGTATACTACCAGATGAAAGTAATTTACTATGGGTTTGGGGAAGAGCTCGAATTTTCAGTGCAGCCCACAAAGATATTTTTCCCCCATTTAATTGTCCCTTTTTTATATCTAAACAGATCCAGCAATGGGAACAGAACCTGGAAAAATTTAACATGGACCTTTTCCGAATGCGATGTTACCTATCCAGTTTGCAAGGTGGGGAGCTCCCAAACCCAAAGAGCCTTTTGGCTGCTGCCAGTCGTCCTTCAAAATTGGCACTGGGGAGGCTTGGCATTTTCTCTGTCTCATCCTTCCATGCACTGGTAAGTCCAAATGCACTTTCATGGGTGTGTTACACAAAAACACCATGTGCTTAGATGTGGAATTGTGCTGGGAAAATACGTGGCTGCACCCACATGCATTGTTCAGACAGCCCTGTTCCCTTCTCACCCTTTCTGCCTGTTCCTTGATTGCAAATAAATTTTCGCTACAGGATATGGCCATTACTTTGTTTTTTTGGCCCCAAAGGACTCCAGACTTGGAATCCTTCCTAAAAAGGAAGTATTCTTAGAATAGGCTAAAACTAGAGACAATTTAAAATTATATGTCACTTTTTTTAAGAGCTGTGGGCTGTGTTTCTAAAGAAGAATGAGTGAGATCCTGAGCTGCTGTAACCTGTTGTCACCCCATTCGCTTCAAGGAAAGTACAGCAGTAGCAGGTTTGCTTCTGCTCTTTAACCTTGGCAGGGCAGCAAGGCTGATCTTGGCAGCGAGGCCTGGACCACATTTGCTGCATGTGAAGTCTGAGTAGTAGTACTGAAAGTCCCATCAGGGAATGTGTTCTTCTCTGCCACTGTTTTTATCTGTGTGGTTTGTGCCGTTCCTTGTTAATAACTCAATGCCACAGCACATTTATCTCATATTTGGCAATTTTGTGTCAGTCTTCCTCTAGCAATTTCATATCTGAATGATATGTTATCATTCTTTTTCAGAGCTTTTTCATTAGCTTCTTTTGTGTTACAGAGAAGTATTTTCTCAGATTCTCCTTTCCTATGACTTCTAATTTTGCGCCATGACAAAAAAATTGTTCTGCCACGTCACTGGAATACTGAAACAAGCATCTCTGCTGAAATTTTAAAACACTATCCTTGCATTTTGACACGTTACATTGAGATAAACAGAAGTAACCCTCATTTGATGCTGCAGGTTGAAATAACCGCCAATATTTTATGTTATGAAAGCGATACAGAGAGGTCTGTCTCTGTGTTTACATAGATCTGCTCCAGGGATGAAGCTGCTCTCAGGAAACGGACGCTGTCACTGACGCAAAGGGTTCGAAACAAGAAGGGCTTATTTTCTTCTCTAAAAGGACTGGACACATTGGCAAGAAAAGGAAAAGAAAAGCGACCTTCCATAACTCAGGTAGCTCTCATTTGCTGGGGATACACAGAATGACTTGTTTCTCTTGGGGTTCATGCTGCAAGGTGTTGTTGGTGCACAGGGTAGAAGACATCTGTCCATCAAACCTGCATCCAGGGTTTCAGTAGGTGTGGCAAACTTGCAATGGGATTGTCACTTGTGAAGAATATATATCTAATTTGGGTTTTTTTTTGTGATAAATAAGATTGATAGATGACAGGTTCTGACCCAGTAATTTAATTATTGTCAGCATAAGACCATCAGGTTGGAATTTATAACAAAACTTCTCCTCTAGCGCATTGCAAACTGTTTGGAAGTAGGGTTTCTTTCAAGATAGTCTCTATGCACAGTCCTGAATACAGTGTGTACTTGTTTGTGACTGGGACTATGAAGCACTGTTGCAAAAAATAGGCTGATGTAGGTCACTCAAGGGAAAAAGAGACTGCTGCAAAGACAGCGATCTTTGGCATGGCCTCCTAAAGCAACACCCACTGCCTGGAAGTCCATTTTAGCACTGGGAGAAGACTGCTGTCATGCAGGGAGTCAGCTCTCAGTATAGACAGATGACAAATAATGCCAGACCAGTTTACTTGAGGCTTGGCTCAGGTTTGATGTGCAGAGTCAGGCTGGCTCTGGGGAGAGGGGCTTTGCTGATGTGTGCCCCCACTGAAATGCTGCATTGCTGGTGAAACCACAGCAGCTTTTTCTCTTTCTGGAACTGAACTAATGGCTCATGCTCACATTTAGTGCAAGCTCCACACTTCAGGAGTCTGTGTTTTCTCAATAAAAGCTCAGTTGTATGTGAAACAAAAGTTTGCTGCCTTTTCCCTGAAAAAAAGGTAAATAAGAACAGAGACACTTCTTGGCAGTGAGGCAGAAGTTACAGAGGGGCATTCTCACTCAGAGCACTACTGTTTTCACTAGCCTCTGCCATGTCCGTTGTTATTTCTACAAAGCAGCATTTTGGGCATTGTTTATTAGGTTTACTTTTTTCCTGTTGTTCCCTGGCCCTTGATTTTATTACTCAAAAAATCTAGGATCAGCACTTGAAAATTGGCTGTTCTTGCATGCCTGGTAGTCTGCTGTGGAATATTTAAACAAGCCTATCTGTACACATCCTGCAATAGACACAGAGCTGATGCAACTGATTCAGTGTTGCAAAGTAACACATCAGGGTTTTCTGGTCTAGTAGTTTGTATTTTTAATAGGTAAATATCTATGTATTACACTGGCATTAAACTTCCACTTGTTACACATTTTAGCATATTGATTGAGATGTGTTAACATGGTGAAATTGATTAATAACACTCAAGTGTCTTTTACAAAAAGAAGGAGCTAAAGGAGAAATTTTCCTTAGGTCATCCTATTCACATAATTTCCCGTGTTCCCCAGCAGCTGACTCTGGTCTGCAAGTCCTGAACCTCTATTTCTTTATTAATATGAGCCCTGAGGGAAGGAATGTTATGCCCTTTAGCTCCGTTCCCAGCAGAGCTGATACCTTGCACTGTTTTTAACTGGGTAATATTTCTTCTCATATGCTTTATGGCCCATGAAGGGGATTCTGTGGAGCTCAGGGACCGGGAATCTTATATCTGTGGCAAGGAGAGGAGGGTCCTGCTGCCCTCCAAGTGCTTTTCTGAGCAAAGAAAAGGGAGCCCTATCGCAGGCAGAGGTGCCCTCAATGCATCTTCACCCTTCTTATTCCAAACCTTGCAACCAGCTGGCCAGCTGGCCCAAAAATGTTTTCATTTTCATAGATGAGCTAGGGTTCTTGGGGTTTTTTTGTTGGTTTTTTTTTTTTCAATTAAACATTTTACATTACAGTTAAGGAAATGTAAATGCTGAAAGTTGCCCATAAAAGTAAGGAATTTTTATGGGCATGGCTTTAAAACTGACCCATGAACCTAGAAGGTGGCTGAAAAGAGAGCCACATCCTTGTTCAGGCTTGTGTATATGCACATAATTCTATATCAAAATCAGAATAGGCCTGAGGATGTCTTTCTTGTTTCTTTCAGACAACTAGGTTAAGTAGAGAAGTAGAGGTTGCTTCTCTGCTTATTGTGTTGAGATGTTTCTGTCAAAAAATAGATTTAAAAAAGTCTTGCTTTCTTGGATTTAAGTTAATTTGACTGTAGCTGATATGTTTTAATTTACAGTACCCTAGCTTCAAAATCGGATGGTATAGTCTTGAACATCATTATGTCAGAGAAGTTTTTAATTTTATCTTGTTTATTTTTTTGGCATTAATAGAAAATGTTGAGAGTTTCTGGGCTGGGAGGCTTTTGTAAACATTAATGAAGTGGCTCAGTCTTCTACAAATCAGTTAATAAAACTGCACTGTAGCAGATGGGGGATATCTAGGCTCACGTTATCCTCAGTTTCTTAAATGCTTATCTGCTTTCTTATGTCTAAATGGTGAACTGTTTTGAGAAATTATAAGCAATAACATACTTTGATTACATCTGTGGGTGAGACAAGGAAGTTCAGAAGTGGTACCCTTTATTTGCATTGGCAGAACCTGGATTTTGTATGAAATCTAGAGAGAGTTTGTTGTTGTCTTGGATTATCTGAAAGGCTTTTGCTAATACCAAACCCCCCAGAAGCTCAGATATAAGTCTGATATTGTCCTGATTTGTTGACTGCAGAAGGAGTTAAAGAAATGCTATTTAAATTTGCAGTTTAGGAGGGTAATGTTATTCCTTGCAAATCTCAATGTCATATATAAAGTGTATAGATCTGTCCATATATCTTATCACTGAAATATCTGTATCCGTAGTCATTTATTGGATTTTTAAAAATTTAATTATTAAGCCTAGCACCTTTGTGAGATGCCAGTAGTTAAATTTCCAAAG
Organism: Lanius collurio; assembly: GCA_020086605.1. Classification (NCBI taxonomy): domain Eukaryota; kingdom Metazoa; phylum Chordata; class Aves; order Passeriformes; family Laniidae; genus Lanius; species Lanius collurio. The sequence goes on from JACBWW010000002.1 coordinate 6,161,717, forward strand.
CATATGGGCAATGTACATCTCAGGTCTTGCTTTCATCACTTTCGAAGCAGACACAGTAGTCAGCTACTTTCATTACTTAATAGTGTGAGGTTTGGGTCACATATGGAAAACTGGTTAGAAGAGATGAAAAACTGTAGGGTAGGACTTTTGGAAACCAACAACAATGATTTGAAATAGTCCCTTGAAGTCATGATGAGATTTGTAGTTCTCTCTAACAGTATCTCAAAGGGTGAAATTTATAATTCCACTGTAGTGCATGATTTGAAAGTAAATGATTTTAATCTTATTACTAAATAGTAGATAGGAAAAAAACAAGGACATGTTTTATACATACTTGAATCTGTGTGCATGTAGCTTAAAAGAGAAAATCTGCTTAAATTTTCTTTATATGGTGAGAGTTGTATTTCTTTATTACTTCTAAGAATAAAGCAATAGAAAGTACAAAAAGATTCCTGGGGCTTAGCAGGTTGATATCTATTTCTTAATTTAGTTTTAATTTTTGTTTTTTTTCAAAGGCTTTACCCAGAACAGATAAGAAGTAAAGGTGTTTATTTGTTTAACCTACTTATTTATCTGTAATATTTTCAATAGGTTTTTGATTCAGCAGGAGGACATGGATTTGCTGGTGTGCAGAATTCAGCCAACTCTGCTGAGGTAAGATATGCCTGTTCGCATTCTGCATCATCATGTTTTTGAATTTCTGAGTGCATTTGTTTAAGGTAATGATGGGGCTGGTTCAGATACCCCAAAGAGGTTCATAAAATGTATTATTAGATGGTGGCATTATAATTCTGCTAATGAAACTGTTTTTACCATAAGTGTCTGAGCATTCATGATAGTCTTTAAAAACAAAACCAAACCAAACCCCTAGAAGCTTCTTCACGCACCAGTGCATACAGTCTGTACACTGTGAGAGAGACTTGGGGCTGAGCTTGTTTGAAAGCACCCTTCACAGTATGACAAATCATAGGATGGTTGGTATTGGAAGAGACTTTCATAGGTCATCTAGTCCAATGCCCTGCAATTAACAGGAAAATCTTCAACGAGATCAGACTTCTCAGAGTCCAGTCCAGTCTGACCTTGATGGTTTCCAGGGACGGGAAGAAACCCAAGGTATATTTTCCCCCTTTGTCTGTTTCAACAGAATCTTTGTATTTTGAGTTTTAAGGCAATAAAATCTATGTAAAGTCTGTGGACTCTGTCATCAGAGATTTAGTATAAAGCTGGAGATTGCCCAAGTAAAGGAGAAGGATGGAGCATCCCTCAGCAGCATTACCCAGTAAATAGTTATGATTCATGTTCTCTGATGCCCAGGAGGAGATCTGTTGCTTTTCTCTGCCTAGCCTCAGTCATGGTCCTTCCCCATTCCTGCAGCCTCCCTGGGGCATAGTGTTGCTGTCCTCCAGTCTGGAAGAACATCTCCCACTGACAGGATCTAATCCTGTAACACTGTTTTGCCTTCTGAAAGTATCTTCACATTTTGTCTGTTCTTTGAAAAAGTACACTGAAATAACTGAATTCTCTTTGTTACTTGGCCACTTGCCTGTTACTTCCTGGAGTGGGAAAGTATTTAAACCAAATCACTCCTCTGTTTTCAAAATAAGTTGTAATTATGGGGTTGAGATCAGCTCCTGTAGAGAATGCCTAACAAATTCCTCCAGAATGTACCACTGTGTGTGGTGTGAGATAGCACCCATGCCCCATCTCGGAGACAGTAAACACAATTCATTCCTGTTCAAATGTGCTAAAATATGGAAAGATTTGCCACATGAGAAGTGACCAAATCTCTTGGGAACTGGCCCTTAAGGTTACTCCTAAAGGCCTGAGGCACCAGTCCCTCAGTTGGATGCCAACCCCGCTGAGGCTGGGAGGTTGAGAGAGCTGCCTTACACAACAGGGTCTGCTGTGGATCTCCTGTCCTCAGGCCTAACAGGAACATTTACTCTTCCTGAACCCTTCTGAAGAGACAGAGAAATGTTTTGAAGGCACTAGGGAGCAGGCAGAATGACGTGCTCTCCCTTTGGTGAAGTGTCAGAGAAGGGACAAGGTCTGTCTTCTTGTCCAGCTCTAGATAAAGCAGCCATCTCCAAATTCAGGCAGGGGCTCACAGCCCTGTTCCCCAGGTAGAGGGGGACCATCAGAGGACAATGTGGCTGCAGGTTTTGGGCCAGGATTTAAAAATTTTGCAGGGTTGTCATTCAAGACTAGAAAAACCCACACAATTGAGGTGCTGAGCAGAGCTTGGAGCTAGAAAAATATTTTTTTTATTATTATTATTTCAACCCTATTTCTGAAACCTTTTTTCAATGGGTATTAAATACAGCGTGGGCATTTTTAAGATCCTGACATTTTGGTGAATCATACGACAACTCAGAAATTATTCATCATAACTTTGAAAACCGTTACTCTGGCATCAGCCTGGTTTCACTGGCTGATTTAAAATGAAAAAAACAAAACCAGCATCAAAACTTTTATAAAATGCTGCCTGCGGAGGGTAGCAAATGACAAATAGTGAAGTCTGCCAGAGTAGCTGTATTTTCCCTGAAAAGGATGATAAAACCAGAGGCAAATAGTGGGAGGAAATTATGAAGTAACCTATTGGTCCTGCAGCAGCCCTGTGGCACAACGTGTGACAGTCTGCAAATCCTGGCGCCTCTTTCTGGAAAATTGGATGGGTTGTTATAACTTTATGTGGCAATGAATGAATGAACTATTGTGGAATTAGTCACTGCAGGCATAACAGGAAAAAAAAATCTCTTTTCATGTCAGATTTTCTGAGCTGGAAAATGTGGATGAAGCAACGGTTGGTTCCTTGACTGCAGTTAAGGAACACAGTCATATTTAATAACAGAGGGAAGTTTATCTCAAACTGTATGCTTGAGCATCAGTGGAAAGGATGGCAAGGAAAGGATGTAGCACACGTTGGCTGCAGAGCTTTCTGTCCTGTTATAAAAGCTTATATCAAAAAGACTTTGAACCTATTTTTCATCACCTTAATCCTCTATGATATGAGGTTATGGATTTTTTTCATCTCTGGCAGTAGTGAGATTTATTTCAGTTGCACAGATTTGAAGAGCTACTGTTGCAGGGCAATAAACCGTTGTAGTAGTTGCAAACCTCCCTTGCTGAGGCAAACATAGCATCGGTTTTCCCTGGAGGAAGCCACCAGGGAAATGCAGCCTGACTAATTCGTGCTGATCTCTCACAACCTCCCTGCCTTGCCCCCTTTCTCCGTTCTGTTATTTACACTGTGGAGGTAGGTCAGGCTTCATTCCCAGGCACTTGATTTAGTGCTGAGAGGACTACAGTTCCACAGGAATTATCTTCTTCAACATCACTGGTACTATGAGCAGGCTGTAGCTGCAGCTGCCTAGGTCAAACTTCACCTGGTGTAGATTTCAACACTGTGATAATTGCAGTAGCAGAACATGATTCCTGTTACATATAAGTTGCTGGATTTCAGTAGGATTTCTGTTCACCCGTGGTAATTGAAATTTCATGTTCAACTAGTTAAAAGGGATGGTTGAGCAAGACCGTCAGGATTAATGAATAGATTTAGTTCATTAATATTATTCCACCAAACCAGTGTTACTCTGGCATTACATTATTACTGTGCCACACTCTGGGTTCTCTGCAACCTGACTTTCTGCATTGTTTGGTAATTACCTGGCTAGGGTTGTTTGCTTCATCAGTTTTACTGCCACAGTTGTTATTTCCAAAAACAAAATAATATTGGTCCCTCCATTGCTAGTAACAGATTGTTGTCAATAACTTCACTGCCTGCAGCAAGGGAAACAGTCCCTGTGCAGTTTTAACAGCAGCTTTTAGTTGTGGTGCACCCCTGGGCTTGTGTCCCTGTGGAGAGAAGGGAGAATTGTGTAATCAAGGGTCTTTATGTAGGCAACAAATCCACCCAGCCCAACAAACAAACCAAAAATACTAAGAGAAAGCATGGAGGAGGTAGAGACTCCTGAGAACAGCTCCGAATATCTTAAGATATGCCTTGGATGGAAGTTTTGCCACTTTATGGAGTTATTGTCCCTTTCCTGTGATTGCATGGGGAATCAAGGGACCCCATCTGCATAAATGTAAATGCCTTGATATGGGTATTTAAGTGATGTGCTCAATAGGCTGACCCAAATAATATGTGAAACTCCAAATTCTGAACCACTCTTGGTGTTTGTCTTCTCCTTATGTGGTTCCTTTGAAACATGCAGCCTGAAGTGCAGTACCGGAGAAAGTGTGAAAGTGAAGGGTGAGAAAGTGACAGAGAATTTGTTTAGGACCGATGTTATCTGATCAGGAGGAGTGATGTTGGAAAGAGGGAGAGTGTGGAGCAAAATGGTAAACAGGCAAATAGCCTGTGCTGCCAAAGAAACATGATGTTCTGAAACTGTAAATAGAATAGCAGCACTTAATTTCTGCTTTAGTCCTTTATTTTGTTATGGCTAGCCTTGCTCCACAGTGCTCTCTGCTGGAATTCTCTGTTGTTATTTTCTGTCAAAATGACACTAATTCCATTTATGTAATTATTTACAGAGTTATTTTACATTTATTGGTTAGGGAAAATTGTAGTTGTCAGTTCTTCTTAAAAATTTATTTCCACTGTAATATAATACCAGGTAGCTACATATTTCCACAATGAGTTAAATCAATAATTAGTATGAGATAAAGACATAAAATTCTGTAATGGGAAAGCACAGCAAGTTCAGTCTGAGCTCTGGAAAATCAAGCCTTCGATAGTCAATGAGAGCAGGTAACAGAACTATTTCCCTGGCTTGCCATGGGGAAGATACACAGCACTGTGTTTGAATACATAGCCACTTCAAACTGCTAATGTAATTGCACTTTTTTGGGGTTGGTTTATTTTTTTTGTATGTTTGTTTGTTTGTTTAGGTTTTTGTTGTTGGTTTTTGGTTTTGTGTTTTTTTTTTTTTTTGTTGGAGTTTTGGGGTTTTTTTTGTTTTGTTTTGTTTGGGTGGGTTTTTTTGTTATTTTTGTTTTTTGAACATCCACATATGTTATACTTTTCTCCCTTGTTTCCAGCAGCAAGTCGACGATTTTTTGAATGTCTACTGCTCAGTGCCAGAGAGCATCCAGAAGGAGAGTGCTTGGGAAACACAGACATACGTTCATTTTGGTGACGGCCAAGGAGTGGCGCTGACACTCAAGCCAGAGCACAGGGTGGAGGATGTTTTGTCTTTGGCATGCAAGGTACTTATTTTTCATGCACAGTTGCACCTTGTAAATAGCTGTGGACTTGAGAAGGAACACAGTATATCAATGGATGCGTAAATAGTGAAAACTATGATAAGGTTATCTTTATATATGATAATACAGTAATGTGATCATATATAATACTAATAATACGTAATAAGCATCTCCCTGTCACTGTCTCCAGGCACATTGCTCTCTTGCCTTACTTGTGGTTTTTAGATGTTGTAGCCAAGGCAGCAGGGTTGTGGAAAAGTTTTCAGAAAGTGTTGCTGGAGTCAGCACACAGGGGGCACTTCAGAGCAGTGACAACGTGCCAGGTAGTCAGCCCTGGGGAGTCTCAGCACGTCTCCACTCTGTGTTGTCCTTGCAGCAAACCCGGTTGTTCTGTGCAGATTAATCAGAGCAGCAACAGGGACTGGTTGAGTTAGAGCTGGGAGATTAAGACATTTAAGACTGCTGTGACAAAGGCAATCATATATTCACTTCTGAAAGGACCTTTTAAAGCTTTTAATTAAATACAAGCTCTACTTGCAGATTTCAATGAGTGAATTCACTCCTGCAAGTCAGTGCTGGTAATTTGAGGGGGATTGCTATAGATCATGGAACAGAAAACTGAATCACAGGTCGAAGGTAAAATAGAAATACCAGTTTTAGCTAAAAACAAAACACCAGCACCTCTGGAACACCGTCATATACCTAACACTTCTGCTTCCACATGTGTCAGTGCTTGAACTTAGCTCTGTAACTTCATGATTCAAGTCACTTAAGCTATGCTAAACTGCTTTTTGGAAAAAAATAGCTTTTTACCCCTGAGTTCTGTTTTCTGGGCATAGATTACAGTGGATTTCCATGTAAGCTCATTGAACTGGCTTGGAATTAATGAATTTTGAGGCTTTTAATGGAGGACAGGGCCCAATTTGATGGCTCTTTTCACGTGCTAATATTGGGTGGAAGGAAAAAAAAAAGGAAACACTTTTAACAATCCAGAGTAAACTACAGTTTTTAAAATCAAAATAAGCACTCTGATTTAGGCAAGTCCCAATTTGTCTCCAGGGCATCATTAAGAAGAAAGTATTTTCTTGTGGCTTCTCCTGGTGGAGACCGAGTCCTGGAGAAAATGTTTAATGTTAGGCTTTTAAAACCTTCGCTGTACCTTGTCAGGCCGAAGGGATTGTCTGAAACACGACTTGGCCACCAGGTGGCATGGAAGAGCCAGAACAGTTTGAAGTTTTTACGGTGCCGTGCAAGACCCCTAAAAGAGGAAATAAAACTTGTAGAAGTAAAATTAAGTTGAAAAGGAAATTCCTTACGTCTCTTACTTTATCACTCCAAAATATTTGTAATCGTAAAGCTGGCTCTTAATTTTCATTGTCTGTATTGCATGAAAATTTAGTTTTAAATTCCTTGATTTTTTTTTTCTTAAATGTTTTTCTGTTTTATTTTGTCTTTCTATTCTGTGTGTAAAGCTTTTCATAAGCATTCTCTAATGCTGAATACTTTCTGCTCATCTATCGTGGTTCTTTTCCTTCTTACATTTTCATTCTGCTCTGGTGAGTGTAAGGAATCTTTCTACTTAACAGAAAATGTTTGAATGCTGTGTGGATAAGGCTAAAGTTCAGAAGAGTTGTTAGGGGATTTTTTTCCCCTTCATACATGCTTTATGAGGTTTATGCTTTTCTCATTTTTGTTTTCCATCTGAGGTTTTTGGATAGCACCTCCAAAAACTTGTACATTTGAATTCAATTTTTCAGAATATGTGTAACTTGTAAACTGTAGAATGCAATAAAACATTCATTAATTACTAGTTACACAGTAGAGTTAAGTTTTGTAAGCTGAAGAGATGCCTTAAAGGGGTTAAATAACCCTCATGGAGGCAGTCAGTCCTTCTCTTTTGGAAGTGTTGCTTCCTCCCGTGTTAGAATAGTCACTCTATTAATATGCTAAAATGAATTGTTTTGTGCAGTGGTGTCACCAGTATCCTGAGTTTTCCAGACCCTTCCATCAGTGGCTCAGCATTTCAGGCTAATATCCTTTGGGAATATCCCTATTTCCCTTTGACTTCCTATTGAGACAGGATCTTTGCTTTGACCTCATGTGGTAAAAAAAAAAAAAATAGGGGAAACTCTCTGATCGTAGATGAAACCCAGCAATAAAAATAAAATCTAATAAAGGCAAACCCTTAGGGAACCTGCTTTCCATCCCATCTCCTCTCCTAACTGCCCATATGTGCATATACATTTTCTACATCAGAAGCAAAAGCTGCTGAGCAGAACTGAATCATTAGCAGGAGTCATGGAGAAAGGTGGTTGTTAGTGTTGGGTTCAAAAGGACAGAAGACAGTTGTGATGTCTTTGGAAACATATATTAGTACTCAGTTAATCTAATAGCCAAGACATAGTGTTTATGAAAGGATTTGGAAGGATTGTAAAGCAAAATGGGAATGGCACTTGAACCATATCTTTTAAACAATGCACCTAGTTTTGTTTATAATACAAAAATAGGTAGAAAATTACTTTTTGAGATTGTTTTTGCATGATTTTAGAAGCTTGTTGTGTCTGTGTCACTTCTCTGTCTTCTAAGATTCTGGAAATAAATAACAAATTCCAAACTCCATTCTTTTTCTTTAGATGAAACAGCTGGAGCCAAGACACTATGGCCTACAACTCAGAAGACTGGTTGATGAAAATACTGAGTATTGTGCTCCTGAACCATATGAATACATAGTAGACCAGGAAAGTGTGACTCCTTTTAGATAAGGTTTTGTGATGTCTGTAGCTGCAGTTGAGTTATCACCTACAAATATGTGAAACTTAGATCCAAAATAAGGTTTTAAAGCTGTTCTGGGACTGCATTCTAATTCACAGTTTTAGTTGGCTAGGCACTGCAAACACTTTCTTCAAGAAATGTTTGAAGATTTGAATGAGGCTTTTAGTTAAAAAGCAAAGTGCCAGTTTGTGCTCCAGGGTGGGTTTTTGATCTTTAGCTTTAGTGCCACTGATAACAGTGATGCTTACACAGTAACACAATTCACTGTGCAAGGACAGCAAGTCTTGATGCAAAGAGTATTGTGCTTGTTTCTCATGCTGTATCTGGGCTTTGCTGCTTGCACTTTCATAAGTAGGTAACTTCTGCTACTGTTCTTTTCTAACAGGTATATGATGAAATAGAAATTTGTCCATTAAATGTTTATCATGTTCATCTTACGAAGACTGAAAACATAAGTGATTATGGTAAGCTCTCAGGAATTCTTCTTTTTATTCTTCTCATTACTTACTTTCTCTCTTTGGGGTGTTTTTGTTTCTGAGAGCAGATAGAGCCATCCTTGATAGCTCAAAGTGTGAGTGCAAAGAACTTGATGCATAATGACAAAGACCCAGACTGATTGTTTTACACTGGCAAGTGCATTTCCTATGTTTTGGAAGGGTCCACTTTCTAATTTTGCTACATTGGCCAAATAATTGAAGCACGGACTTGTCATAAAAACAAATGTCCTTTACCAGGACTAATATTAGGGCTCTCAGTTAGCAAATGGTCAAGGTCTGCCATTTTTTTTTTTGTAGTGGGATCTTCTGTTGGCACAGTATCAAAAGTATATTTTGCAACAAGTTCTGGCAGGCTTTTTGTCCATGGGAGGTAAATAGATACTTTGCAAGGATATCTTTGTAAGGCAGCTCTGTGCTGTTCTTTAGCTGCAAGCCTGTTTTAAATTATTTTCTGGCCTTTCCCACTCACTAGTCTGTATAGTTTGCTGCTTTATAGTTTCAGTTCCCAGTTTTTGGAATTGTTTAGGAGACCTGTATGTCTCATGGACACTGCAGAACTCTTAATGTAATGATGAGCTGTGCTATGTTATTGAAATGTCATGGAGCTGAGGTAGAAAATACTTTTTTTGAAATGTAATTTTTTTTACAGCAGAGCATGGCATTTTCTGGGAGTTGTGAAGTCTTACTAATTTTAACAGGCCTTACAATGACTGGGAAACCATGTGATAACTTCTGTATGCTCTGTGGGTGTGTTCTCATGAGAAGAATCTTCTCATGTAAAGTCTACTAAATACACAAAATAACAGGGAAATGTTTCCAAGAAAGTTTGTTTGATTTAAAACTCTTTTACTTCAGGCTTTGCTGTCACAGCCCAAGTTGCTGAAAATGAGCATCTCACTCATATCCTTGTAAGTGATGTTCTCCCTGATGGACTGGCGCACAAGGAAGGTATTGTGCTTAAAACTGTTCTTCATTTTCTTTTTTGAGTCCAAAAACTTGAAGGAGCTTTAGCAATGCTGTCTGAAATGGTTCTTGGCTTTTACTGTTCACAGTTTTCTTTCCTGAAGACCATGGAAAGTATGTAATAGTAGGAAAAATAGTGTACACAGAGTAACTGAATTATCCTTTCAGTGTAGAGGGAAGAGTTCTTGTTCACCCTCGGAGACAAAGTCTGTGTTCAGCCATCCAACCGAGTGCTTTTGCACAGAGGAACAAACTGGAGAAAGAATTCATCTCACACTAGGGAATTTCATGAGCTTGATCAGTTTCCATGACCCATCGCTTCCACTTTTGCTGGCAAAAAGCCTTCCTCCCCAGAATAGTTTTCTGCATACATTTCTGTGAGCGCCTTCCCACTGTGCTGCTCAGAAACTGTGCCTCTCTTCATCGGCACATGTGAGGATCACGTGGGTTCTGCTCTCTGAAAAATAAACCCAGAGAAATGGAAACAGACATATTAATTTGCCACCTGATGGTAATGTCCACTTGGTTTTGCTGACTTTGAAAGACAGCACTTGCCACTGTTTAGGTTTATATAAAAGCTGATAAAAACTCCATCCTTAGTTGTTGCAGCTTTGTGTGAATAATTTGATCTGTGTGACTAGTGTCTTGTTCTTCAGAGACGATGAAATATGTGTTATGGTGCTGTATAGTGATGGTATCTGGTTGAGAGAGGTGCCTCTATTCTAATCTTCTTGAAAGCTGTGCTGCTCTCCCACCCTCCCAATTCTGTAGCATCTTTAAACAAAACCAACTTGATTGTTGTACTGTGGGTAGCACCTATCAAAATAAGCAAGCATGAGGTCAATCTGTATAAGTATAGCACAAATAAAGCTCCCATTGGTTCTAATGGACTTGTGGTAGGATTAGGCTATTTGAATTCTAACAAAGAAGGTAAAAGATGAGTCAGCATATGGTTTGCATTATGACCCTTTTTATATTAAATTACCTCTGTTTTTTTTTTCTTTCTTTGCTTTCACATGCTGCCAGGGCTCCGAGTAGGCAATGAAATCCTGAGCATAAATGGAGAGGCTGTGTCTGATCTTGATCTCAGGCAGATGGAGCTACTGTTTTCTGAGAGAAGTGTAATGCTTACAGTGAGAACAAGCCATTGTGGGACCCAGCAACCTTTATGTGTGTCCTGGTCAGATGGTGACATTTCCAGGGACCCAAAGAGTTTGTTGCCCCCTCCAAACCAGTCACAGCTCCTGGAAGAGTTTCTAGATAACTTCAAAAAGAGCGCAGCAAATGGTAAGAAATGTGTTAATTCTATTACTTTCACCTCACTTCAAATATTACTGTTTTTTAAAACTCAGTCATGATTAAAATTATATGCTTGCCTAAAAAACACAAATACAAGCTATTTAAGTTCTATTTGTGCTCAATATCTGTTATTATTTTCTAGGGAGCAGAAATGGAACAGAATATGACTATGTCTGCAGGGAAATGATAATATTTTAATCTGTTTCTCTGTATCATCCAGTATTATCAAGTGTTCTCTTATTTGTTCTGTGTCATCTTGACTATCTCCAGCACATCCATTTCCCGGGCATCAGTGGCTGAAATGATGTGATGGCTTTCAGAAGCAGAACATTGTTCTGTGCTTGCCATGCTTTCTGTGTGGCAAAGTACCACATTCATTAAGGGCACCTTCAATGCCATAGTCATCATCACCTCAGAAAGGAGTCATTTAGCTCTGCTCCCATCCAGGGATGTTGTGCTCTCATTGGGTACAGCAGCCACTATGTGGAATAAAGCCTATGAAAAGAGCTTTTGTGGGGATTGTTCTGCTTCTACCTGCTCATATTCCTTACTCAATGTAATGCCACTGTATTGAGTACTGGGTGGAGGACATATTCTAACAGTGTTGTGTCAGGGTGAGATACTGATGGGGGGGCACCAGGCAGGGAAGGTGCCTGTGTGGTAAGGGCTGCTTTGGATGACATCACAACTCCCCAGCCCCAAGCATGTTCCAATTCCCACTGCTGGGTTGCCTTTTCAGCTGGAAAGGAGGAGGTGGCATATAGAGGGGCTCTGCCACTCTGAGTGGAGGCGAGCCATGGACTCCCTTCCCTTCCTTTATCTGATGTTACTTCACTGGAGAGCCACATCTCATGATACCAGAATATTTGTGAATGTCTGTCTGAAATAGAAAGTATGTAGGGCTTTGCTCCCCCTTCTTCCCACGCCTTGACTATTTCTCAAGCAAGATAGAAGCAAATTTAACTAGATTTTCAGTGTAAAAGGTGCAGTTTCCTCACTCTGCCTCTGGAGGATGCTAGTAAAATTCTTCAGGAAAGCTAGCCAGGATGCAGCACTGAGTGAAGGGAGTAGCAAGAGATACAAAAAGAGATCACTGATTTTTGCATATAATTACGATGGCAAGTGTTTTCTGATTGGAATTTTTTTCGTAATTAAAAATGGGAGAAGAGAAAGAATCACATAGGAGAAGTTGTTAGAATGGATTTAATTATAAAGTAATTTTATTAGGTCATCTTTTGAAATTAAAAGAAATCTGAATACAAGATTTGTGATTCAGTAAGTAGCATCTCTCTCAGGGGCCATATTTCAATTTAAAATGCCATTAAATTGACTAGTGGCACATAAAAGTTAGTGTCATAAACCAAAAATTATGATAGAGCTAATTAATTACATAATTATATCAGGGCTATCATCCAGCTTGTTGGCTTGATATCATAGGCCAGCATTACCTCGAGTATTCAGTGTAATAAATGTCTGTGTCCATTCACTAGATTCCTCATTCCTCCGGGATAAATTTGTAGCCTGTGCAAATATTCCATTATAATAGGAAATTACTGTAGTATGTATTATATTTTAAGCACTAGTGGATAAAGGGACATAGTATATTTGCTTTCCTGCTCAAAAGCAGTTAAGGAGGATTTATTTTATTCTGAAAGGGAACAAATAGTTCTAAATTAAGCTTCGTGAGAAGTTTTATGTTAATCAAATTCAGTGCTTAGTGTCTGATCACCTGATCAGTTCAAATGGAAACAGAAGAAAATGGCATTACTTTGAATTAATAGACAATCATAAAAGGTTTAACTGTTCTGTGTCCTGTTACTCACTAAGGAATTGAATAAGATTTTAGGTTAGCATAGAGGGTATTTAATGATCCAAGCAGGGATTTGGAGGCCAAGGACTCTCAAATTCATATCCAGTCTTTAGGAAATTCATAGAATCATTAAAGTTGAAAAGACCTTAAAGGTCATTGAGTCCAACCTTCGGCTGAACACCACCATGTCAACCAAACCATAGCACTCATTGCCACATCCAGTTGTTCCTTTAACACTGCCAGTGATGGTGACTCCACCACATCCCTGAACAGCCTGTTCCAATGCTTAACCACCCTTTCAGTGATGAAATATTTCCTGAAGTCCAACCTGAACATTCCCTAGTGCAGCTTGAGGCCATTTCCTCTCGTCCTATTACTTGTTCTTTGGGCGAAGAGGCTGACTCCCACTTGGCTACAGTCTCCTTTTGGGGAGTTGTAGAAAGCAACAAAGTCTCCTCTGGGCCTTCTTTTCTCCAGGCTAAACATCCCCAGCTCTCTCAGCCACTTGTCATATGACTCTCTCCAGACCCTTCACCAGCTCTGTTGCCCTTCTCTGGACATGCTCCAGCACCTCAATGGATTTCTTGTAGTGAGGGGCCCAAAACTGGACACAGCACTCGATGTGCAGCCTCCCCAGTGCCAAGTACAGGGGGGCAATCCCTGCCCTGGTCCTGCTGGCCACACTATTTCTGACCCAGGCCAGGATGCCTTTGGCTTTATCGGCCACCTGGGCACACTTTCCAGACACTCTTCCCCAAGCCTGTAGCACTGCCTGGGGTTGTTGTGACCCAAGGGCAGGCCTTGGCACTTGGCCTTGCTAAACCTCCTACCACTGGCCTCAGCCCATCAATCCAGCCTGTGCAGATCCCTCTGGAGAGCCTTCCTGCCCTTCAGCAGGTCAACACCCTTGCCTGAGTGTCACCCATGAACTGATTGAGGGAGCACTTGATCCCCTCATCCAGATTATCAGTAAAGATGTGAGACAGGACTGGCCCCAGCACTGAGCCCAGAGGAACACCACCTGTGAATGGCCTACAGCTGGATGTGACTCCATTCACCACCGCTCTCTGGGCCCAGCCATCCAGTCAGTTCTTAACCCAGGGAAGAGAGCCCCTGTCCAAGCCATGGGCTGGAAGTTCCTCCAGGAGAGTGTTGTGGGAGTGTCAAAGGCTTTAGTGAAGTCCAGGTTGGCTGTGTCCACAGCCTTTCCCTCACCCACTGGTTGGGTCCCCTGCTCATGAAAGGAGATCAGGTTGCTCAAACAGTACCTGCCTTTCCTAAACCCCTGCTGACTGGGCTTGATCCCCCGGTTGTCCTGTTTAATACTGTTCGGTCTGCTTGGGTGAGGTTGACTGAGTCACTCTTAAGACTATAGTTTTCAAAAATAATTTCTAACATTTGCTTGTCCATGATGAATCTGTTCTTCTGAAGTAGCACCTTTGAAAGTCAGTTAGTGTGCTGGAAGATGGGACCTTTTTAAAAAATTGAGCTCAATTTGGCTGAAGGTACATACTGGGAGTTAAAAAACCTCAATGTTTCTGCTGTTACCTCCCTGTTTTTAGAAATTAGCTCTGTCTTTCTAGAGTGCTATGAGGATTAATGAGCTAAAATTAACAAAGTGCTTAGAAAATGGAAATTTTCAGCACTGAATCACACAGTAATGCCCTGCCTAGTGCTTGGCGATGACCACCACGCAAAAGCAAAACAGAACTTAAAATCACTGGCTTCATATAACTTGGATGGTAATAGTTTGTCGACATTTGTTTGCAGTTTTGTGACTGTTTGTCATAACTCTGATGAATGCCTTTTCCTACATATTCTGCTGTGTTGAGGATACCCAATTATACCTTGTGGCAAACTTTGGCAGCTTTTACTGTACAGAAGGGAAGTGATTGACTTTCTCCGAAGCCACTAATTCTGCCACTCCTGAAAATTATTCCCAGGGAATTTTCTGTGAGAGTGATTCATTTTCTCCAAGAGATTGTTATACCCTTATAGCTGTATTTTGGACCTGCTGTGGTTGTATCATTTGATCTCCCACATGGCACCACTGTGTTCCTGCTGCTTTGCTGCTTGGCGAGTAATAAGCTTATACTGGAAAAGAAATGAGATGAAATAATTTTAAAAATGCACTCATAAATGTAGAAAACCAAATAACAGAGCAACTAAATTTGCTCCAAGCTCCAGTGCTAAGGAAATTAAGAAATATTTATGTAGAATTAAAAAATGAGGAAATTGGACTGAAGTTCTTACAGCTGTGGAGCAAAAAAAAAAACCAAAATAAGAGAGTCTCATTTTTAAGATAGCATGGATATTTGAGGAATAAACAACATAGAAGGCACAAGAATTGAAAACTGTATATTTAGGGCAATGCTGTGTGGGTTTATGGTATATCTAAATCTATAGATACACCATATCTATGGTGTGAGGCAGGAGGTAGAGGCATTAGTAGGTGTGAAAACCCATTGTAGAATGTGAGTTGCTGTCAGAGTTGGGCAATTTTTCTTTTTCCCCAGCAAGTGTGACTTTGCCAAAAAAAGCTGTTATTTTTTGTTAACTGACACTGTTTAAATCAACCCTAATTTGTAAATAGAACTCTGTGATTAAAAGAAAAAAAAAAGGTGAGGGATGGCAGGCCGGATATGCTTTAACAAGTTTCCAAGATGAAACACTTTTTTTCTATGAGGGTTAGAAAGCTAAATGGGAAAGAAACTACTTAAAAAAAAGAAAGAAAATTAAAAAATAAAAAATAAATGGACATATTGTTCCTGTGCTCTCTGTGGTACTCCTCACCTGTGGAGTAGGTTGCTTACCTTCTGTGCAGGGCCTGGCCTATCTCTCTGGAAATGTAGTCCCAGGAGCAGTGAAGAAGTCTTGGTTGCTGCTTATAAGGAGGAGGCTTGCTCCTCCTCCTCTTCCTCTAGCCCCATGGCACTCCTCCCACCCCTGTGCTGGCAGCAGCACTTGCTGCAGCCCCTGCAGCTAGTCAAGGAGAAATCATTCTCCCCCAGCCCCTTCACACTCAGGGAGTTGAACTGATGGGTGCAGAGCTCTGATAAGGGCCAGAGCCAGGTAAGGAGGAGGAGGAGTGGGGAGCAGGCAGGTGCCAGGGGAGAGCTGGTTGCAGGGAGAGTTACTCTCAGAGGCAGCAAGTTCTTCAGTTGAGCTGCCCACAGAACACTGCTCTAGCAACTTTGGAGCAAGGGTTTTGCCCTCTGCTTTCCTTCCCCTTGCACTAATGCCTGGGCAGCAGCATAGTCTGGGACAAGCAGGTTTGAGTCACTGCTGCTGAAGCTATTTTGTGCTGTACAAGGCACGGCTGGAGTCAGGGAGGGAGAGAGTCAGGCTTCGTGCTTTTTCACAAATGACTGGGCTGTGTACTGGAGAGGAGCAATTACATTTTTGCTCCTGATCTGCTAAACATTGAGATATTTTTACAAAGTGTCACCGTTTCAGGAGGAGGATCAGGGGTTTGAATCCGCACATGGAAAGTGGCTCTTCTGTTTACCAAAACATGTGCAGCCTCTGATTTTAATCTTAGTAAGCGCCCACAGAAGCAAAGCACATCAGTTGGCCACAAGTTTAATTTTTTATATGACTAAGTTATTTTTAAAAAGTGATCTTGATAATAACAACTAATTTTTATTCAATTCTAAGGTACTCCCTGTTTCTAATGCACTTTGCTAGGTGTTCTAGATGCCTCTGTAAAGTATAATTACAACTCATTGCTTCTCCAGAAAACTTTGCTCCATTCAGCTTTGTTAGATACCAATGAGTTGAGGGAGGAAAAGGAAGACAGATGTTGGCTCTGCTGCCAGCTGTCTCTCTGCATGTCACTGTGCACATCTTTTCAGGTAGCATCCCTACATTCTCTTTCAGCTGCAACCTGCCCTGAATATCAGGGTATGAGAGATCTGTGTGTCCTTCTTAAGAGATAAAGTTAGGAGGAGTTGACACTAAGGTGGCCTCTAGCTCTGACAGCTGGACCACTGGCTCAGACCACTCTGCTTCTTGCTGTTTGCCCATAGTTTTTCATAAATGTCTTTAATGTATTGCTGAAAGCATTTCATAAACTAAAGTAAAACTAAAACTTAACTGAAAAGCATTTCTAAAATAACTTCTACTTTTAGTTCTGCTCAAATCAGGTCTTGTTTGTTTGCCTAGCTGCTGTTTCAACATATAATTCTCCTTCCTTGTGCTTTATGTGTGAGGTGTCAAAGAAATCTGTTTTTATTCTTTCTTAGGAAATTCCTTTGAGCTCAGAAGAGGTGAATATTGCTTCTTAGCTTTTCAAGTCCCAAGGACACCTACAGTCCTGTTACATATGGGCCCTGATCTCTGTTAATGGTGCAGGTCTGCATAGATTGCTCCCTCTTGCCTGGTAGGTCTAATGCCAGGTATCTGATGGTTTTGTGTGGTGTGAGGCAACATACTAAGAAAGCCTCTCTTTAACGCAGACATGTAGTTGTCTTTGCAGCATAACTGCTTATCTGCCTGATGATAGATGACTCTGCTGGGCTTTATTTTTCTTACTTATTACCCAATTCAGCAGGAAACCACATCGATGTGATAGGACATACTCATCAGAGCAAACTCAAGGGGCGGGCTGTGTTGACAGTAGTCTTGGACAGCTGTGGTGGGTTGGATTCTACTCCAGCTCTTTGTGTGCTGTTAACGCAAGTGTCTTTGTCCTGTACTCTTGTGCATCACTGGGAAGACTAGGTCTGACCTGTGACAGCACCTGGGGGTGTAGCAATGTAGAGATTAATTCAGAGAAAGCATTTGTGTCTTTAGAAGACGGATCCATTGGAGCACTTGTTGCCTACTGCATGTTTTGCAATACAAGTGTTTCCCAAGAGTGGCAGTTTAATGAGCTCTTGCTGGCACTTGGCAAACTGTCCTGTTGGCTTCTACTAGATGTCTGTGCAGCAAATTAAAAGATTGCCTGTGCTATAAAATGGGACAGCCTTAAATGCTCTTGGCTTTGCTTTTCCACTGAAAGAGCATTCTGTTCTGCTTTGCTAAATGCTGCTGTGATTTAATTCCTTTGAAGTCAGTGGGCCAAATAGTTGAAGTTTTTTTCCTGGTGTAAACTTCATTAAACCCTTTATAGCTGCACCTTCTGGCTCAGTGATATGTAGGCATAAATCATCATATTGCCCTTCCTACTGAATTCTATAGAGTGACAATATGGATAGTAAGGAGGTTTATTAATTATGATAAAGTTAGAGACATCCACATATAGACTACTGCCGTAGGCATGATTTAAAACACATCAAACAACAGATGTTCTGTGTTTCACAGAGGTAAGGTAGGTTGAGTAATGATAAAAACTGTCTAAGTTAGCCACAAACTCTTGCTAAACCATTAAGTAACTTTTTCTCATCCTTTTCCTTTCTGTTTTCATTACTTTTGTGCCTGTAACTGAGATGAAGAGGAAAATGTACCACTGAGGTGGTATACTTGGAACCTGGGCAGGGCTCATTTGCTTGTTTGCTCATTTGCTCATTTGCTTTCCGGCTGTCCTTGGTACAAGTGACCTCTGAGGATGGCCAAAGCCATCCCATGTGAGCAATCCTGCAGGAGCAGCAAAAACAAGGAGAGGGACCCCTGACATCACCCCTGTATGTCCAGCAGCGGTAGCCTGGAAGGACCTAATGGCAGCAGTGGGTTGCAGCCTTTGCTGTCTTAGGATGGTGGTGTAGAGGACCCAGCTTGGGCTCTGCTCTGTCTTCCTCCTCTGTACTGCAGCCACACATCTCCACACATCTTGAACTGGAATAAAAGGGTGATGCACTAGCTGTGGCTAGCACTGGCTGCCAGTGAGACTGTATGGAAGAAGGCATTTGTTATGCACTTAGGAAACAAAGGCATTTAGATAACAATCTGAGAAGTTGATGTGAAATGTTAAGCTTAAAACGGAAAAGCCTGAACAGCTGCCTGACTGGCAGATACTTGGGCAGAGAAAGTTTAGAATGTTAAATAACCGTATAGAAACATACCACTGAGGCACAGGAGCTAATCAGGCATTGCTGCAGAAGTGCAGGCAGCTATTTCCTATTATGTTGCTAATTTGTACCTCCTATTGATTACTGAATTAGCTAATGAGTCAAATTACTTTGCCTCACCATGAGCTGTTAATGGACAAAGGAATCTAAGGGACTCTGCTCCAGTTTCAAAATGGATGTTTCTGTAGATATTTAGAAAAGAAAAAAGAAATATAAGAGAGCATAAAGCTGCCTATAGAAAGTCAAACTTGCACAAGTAGGTGGCTGATTGGAGTGAAGCCACTGTTCAGCATGTCGCCCAAAATGTCTTAAGAAAGCTGTATGATACAAGAATATTTGCATGAACATACTGCCTTGTTCTATACTTGGAAATGTGGAATGTTAAAAGAAGTGTCACTTTCCTCACTGAAGTGTGAGAACAAAGAGTAAGACTTGTCCTGCTTGATCATTTCAGATCCTAGCCAGAAGTAAGAATTTCTCTTTGTCAAGGTATGCAAAAAGAAGAATTTCTCTTTGTCACATATGCAAAAAGAAGCAGCCTGGTTGCATTGTACATTGGGAAGCATGTAAAGCACCTTCTGATGTTTCATAGTTTGCTCCCTGAAGCCAAAACATTTGGATGAGAGGGCCATGAAGGGAATCTTCTTGGCTGGTCTGTAATTGCATGTCTTGTTTGGTAACAATTAGTCTAGTTAGTGACAGGCATCTAGGAATTCTGTGTTTAAGAATCCTGTCTAGGAAGTCTGATGTTATGACAGCTGTATGCTGATTTTCTTTCCAGATTTGAACATATGGAAAGGATTCCTGAATGAGTTTCTAGCTACACCAAGGAGTCAGTTGTTACAGCCTTGAAGCTAAGTCCTTTTAACCAGTCCCAAAATAGTTTACAAAACTCCCAGATTACCAAAAAGTGATAAAAAGCAAAATATCTTACAGAGATTTAATAATTTCTGAATTACTAAATGCAGTTAATTTTACTTGTGTTTTTCTAACACATTCTGTTTTCTAAAAACTTAAGTTACTTGTGCTAGTAGATGATGATTTAGCAATGAAAATTTGAGCTAGTTGTTATCTGAAGTTAGTTCAAAGGCTTTCAGAAGAACTTGAAAATTTCCTACGCAAAAAGAGGAAGGTGGTTTTGAATTGATAATAAATTTAGTGTTTCACTATCTTTTTAACTGTTGGTTAAAGCAGCATGAAAGCTATAAACCACTGTACAGTTATTAACCACAATTACTGCCTGCAAATAAATTTGGATTTACTCCAGCACTGGAGTGAAGGCCGTGAGTACCAGCTGTGGGGAAAAAAAATGGACTGGCACTGTGCAATAGCTAAAAACTTACATAAATTCCATGAATTGAGCTAACACGAGCACTCACTTAAATCTGGAAAACTTAATTGGAGATTAATAAGAATCTGCACTTAGGGTCCATGGTACCTCAGTCTCTTGCCCAAATCCATGGAGAACCTCAATGAAGACAAAAAGTGAATCAAATAGCTTTGGCTTTCAGCTTGAAGTGGTACAGAATATGGTGTGTTTCAATAGATATTTCTCATCTGTGGCTGCAATCTACCCACCTTTTCTTAGAGATCTGTTTTCTTAATGCAGAAGTTACCTAGAGACAGTTTTCAGCCTAGAAATCAAATGTGGCCATAAAAACTCCTCATGAATAAGCTCAGTGTGTAGCAGCCATTTTTCATATGTTGAGGCTTGTACTAGTAGGATGTAAGAATACAAAAAATTTATTTGTTTATTTATGTGCTACTATGATATGCAGAGGAAATAGATGAATAGCTTGAGGTAAAGTAGGACTTTTCAATCCACTTCTCCTAGGTGGAAATTAGATCTCCACTTGTTACCTGAACTGGACCATTCTTGTGTCATGGTCTTTGAATTTTTCTTCAGCTGACTTATCACCAGATTTCTAATAATCTTTCCCTGGCCAAAGATTGTTTAGAGAAAAAAACTCCCTTTCTTTGAAGGTGTTGAAGAATTCAAAGTCTCCAAACACCTCTTGATATTTACCCAGACCTAGGCCTTCATGATGGAAACCCTGGAGCAGCAAGTCCAGTGTCCTTTTGCATCACAACTTTACTAAAATTACCTAGATGTATCCCCTTACTTTATCTTCTAGACCTTCCTCCTTTTACTAGCAATTTTTCCAGTACAAATGGCCATTGGGGGTCAGTTAATGAATCTTCCATGGACTCTTCTATTGCTTTTCTTCTTCCTGACCATAGTTATTGTGTTCTTTGCAACCTAGACAGAAATCTAAAGGGCTGTAGAGATTGTGTGGGCTCTGTCTTATATACCAACTGCTGGGTGCCCCTTCCATGCTGATCCCAGGGAATAACATGAGCCAGAGAACTGAAAGCTCTTATCCTCGCATAAGCAAGACATATGAGTTATTCATAGCTGAACTAGTGAACCCAGAACCCTTAATCTCTCTGGTGAAACTTGGATGCCTTCTGTAACAGAGATTGTGAGAGTGTCTCTTGAAAGGCATTCAATAAATTCCTTTGGATCAACTGTTACTTTTTGAAAGATATTTATTGATGTTTTTCAGAAAGGAAAAGGACCTGCTTACAGATCTTATTTTTTCAACTTCATTACAAAACTATAAATATACCATTGAAAACCTGAAATATATTTAGTTGTATCAAATCAACAGAAATAAGCACACTCATGCTACCTGCCAGGCTGAATGGTTTAACTGAAGTTATGAGTGGTGGTCTCTGATGGAGCATTTTTAGAGCTCATTATGCTGATTTTTCTCTTCTCTAGGCAATGCTGGAATGGTTCACCTACCATTCCCTGTTTTTCAGTAAGTCTGAAGGCATGAAGACCATGAAAGCTTTGTTCCTTTCTGGGAGTTGGCTCAGACTTTGGTATTATTTGCACCAGGGATTTTGGAAGTATTTGTTATCTTCTCTTGGAAGTTTACTTTTCTCTTGATAGTAACATTGGCTAGAAGAATACGAGAACTGTAAGCTTATCATAATTAAATGATCAGTCTGGAGAATTTGCACAACAATGAAGAATGCAGCTTTCCATACACCTGGCTTAACTTTATTACCCAAAAGTAGTATCTCATTTCCAGATAAACCATGCAGCTGTGTTATGGAATCTCTCTGTAATAGGGAGAGGGAGAATATCCTACATGCTGAAGATCAGCTGTGTTGTGCTTTATTGTCAGTTTCTAGAACATTTGGGAATTAGTGAAAATATTGAATACATTCTTTTCTAGTGGACAGTCTTGACCTCCTGCAATCCTTTGTAATTGGGGATCCTTTTTTTCTTCAGGCTAAAATTCATATTACTATCTCAGAAATAAGTTGATGCCCACCTTACTGCTGTTTTTCATCATCTGTCTGAAATCACTGGACAATACCAGTGTTTAAAACATGTTGTCAGTTGCTCAGATCTGAGGTCAGGATATCAGTCTTCTACAGACTAGGCCAAGCCCATCACAACTGCTAGAGTACCACTAGATCTACAGCTTCTAACTACTGCAGATTAAAAACTGCAGCAGAGAGGACAGGAAGTGAGAGTCCTCATTCCCTTTCAAGTGCCAGAGAACTGCGAACAAGAAAAAGATCAGTTTGTGGCAGTGGAGTTGTTAATGAATGTCAGAGCTGGAGTCAGCAAGAAACTGGGGTAGGACAACTATCAGGGCTCATAATCCACGTGCACTTCTGATATAAATGTTCTCTTAGTCATAAACATTCTTTGCCAGGATCTTTAAGCACCAGTATTAATGAAACTTAAAGTATTTCTTGTGCTCTATTGAACAGAAAGAGGCTTCTAGCCATTTTTACCTGTGTAGCTGTATTATGTATATATGCATCTGTGTAATATTTGTGCTGTGCCCAGGATGGGAAGGAATTTCCAGTCTCAGCATGTTCAATCCTCTGCTGGTTACAGCTTTGGACAACCCTATTGATACATTTATCGTCTTCCATTTTAAAATAGATTGTTTGCATTCTTTGTGCCTAGGTAAGTCTGTTCCAGAAATCTATTCATGTAATGAACAGACATGTTCCTGGCCAGTGTAATGACTGATCAGTATCTGCAGGCCTTGGCCAATGCTTAAGTAGCTCTAGCTCACAACTGCATGTTGTCTAACCTTCCTCCACACTTCCATGCTTTTCTTTCATATTTCCAACTCATGAGTCACAGCTTATAGAAGCAATGGTTCTTACAGATACCTGAAAATTTCTTCTGTGTGATTTCATTCTAGGGCTTCAGCTTCATCTTCAAGGTCATCCACATGTCCTTTATGCATCTCCAGTCATGCTCCTAACTAATGCTCTGTATTACCTTTGAATGATTAGAGTATTTAGTTGGAGTACTTCCTATTGTACTTTCTTTGCTGAGACAAATAATGAAAATATCAAATTAAATTACTCCCCAAACCCACCTTGGACAAAATCTACAATCTAGCCTTTCCCAGGCCTTGGAGTTCATTCAGACAAATCTATTCTTATCTTACCTGCTAGTCAGTTCTGTCTTGTTTTAATTCCTATCTTTTTCATTTTGGCTAATAATTTCCCTTGGGATATTATAAAAGTTTCTTGTTTATTTTTTCTCTTTTTTTTTTTTTTTAAGCTAAGTTTCCAGAAGACTAGATTTATCCGATATTTTTGGCTTAAAAAAAAATCTTTTATTAAAGGTGGAGGTCAGATTAGTTTGGCAAAATCTGCATGCAGTGTATGTATGTAATAGCCATTTATCTCCATATTTTTGATTTTTTATTTCCTTGAATTGATTGTGAAAGCCTAAGGTTACTACATAGGTTACAGATCCATATTTTTCAACACTTGATTACCTCAACATTCTCATTCTTTCTTTCAACATAGCTATTATATGTTGTTCACCATCTATATTCACTTCATCCTCTTCTCCCCATCATCAGTTGAATAATTTATTAAAATCCTTGCTCCAGAGTTTCAATTTCATATGCCAGGTTTTATATGTGGAGAGCTAAGGTTTAGTCCTCTGCTGAGCAGCTTGAGGGCAGCATGGCTTGCACACACCTCAGACACGGTAATTTCCTGCTCATTAATTGCTGTCCTGCCTTACTCAGCCTTGTTGATTACAGACATATTTCAGCCTGGTTCAACCAAGCCCTATGGGACTGGCTTTACCATGGCCTTTAGAGTCAGAATCTGTTTGTTGTAGTGAATGTTTGGTGATGTGGTAGGTGGATTGAGTGAAGTCAGGGATACCAGGAAAGACTGACAGCTACTAACTGTTAATCAAGCATCTTACCTGAGCTGAGACACACCCAGGTGCAGTTCCCTCACCTGAATCCAACAAATGGGTGACTTCATCTCTCTCACCCTCTCTCTCCTACAGTTGAGGACAGTTATCAAGTAGTACACAGAGCTGCTGCTCTTCACAGATCTGAAAATGGTGCCCTGCAGTGGTCTTAGTTTGTCTTGGCGTGAGACACTGAGTACATCTAATTTTTTTGTGTCTTCTCATGTAGATGCAGAAGAAATTTTTTATTCAATTTATCATTGTCTTTGGAGTGACAGGTGGAAACACATCTTCTTGCCATAGTTTGAAAAAAGAGGTGGTTACACCACCTACACAGTGCTTGACATTTGATAACACTTGACATGCTTGTGATGGTTATTTGGCATTTCTGTAAATCAGTGAGAACAGTCTGAAACGGAACAAGTTCTGATGCATTATGAAAAGAGAATCATGAATAAAGGAACAGGATCCTCAGCTCTCTCCTCATGATGATTTTGCCTTTGCAGTGAGCAGCTAAACTGATAAGAGCATCTCTGACTTGAAAGTAATTAAGGCTTCTTTGTTAATTAAACAGAAGAAGAGAGATAAGTGACATTTGCATTTGCTGATGGCTTCTTTATGGTAAATGAATTGCCGGATGGTCGATGTTGATGTTTTCCAGTTGATTTCCTTTGGATTCTTGGCTGGGGTTGTAGCAGAGATTATTATTGTCTCACACATCTGCTAGAGGATGCATTTCCATTGTACCTCACTGCTCACAAACACATGAATAACTTCCACATTCACCACTTGTACGTGTATCACTGCATCAGCATGGGAAGAAACATTCCCGTAGGCATACAGAGCTCTTGGATATGCTGCATGTGTTTGTTTTTCAAACCAACTGTCCCATCTGTGTGTTCTGGGCCTACTTTTAATTGAATGTTGAGCAGTGTGACACATGACTTAAGAAGTATGCTTTCTCTCAGTTTTTAGTGGTTACACTACAGCTTCCCTAGAATGACTGAGTCACTTACCTGCCTGCTACCAAGACACAGCATTGCAGGAGTAATGGCATTTTTTGGTGATGCTGTTGGTAGCCAAAGGTGCTGAGTGTGATCTTAGTACTTGGTGGTTCATTGCTGGAAACCAAGAAAAATGTTTAGTATGCCTTTCATGTGATGTAGTTTAAGCTTTTCACATAGAGGCACTCTTTCTCCCATGTGCTTTTCTGGGAATTCTAGCATTTAAATGCTGCTGCTAGTTTTCTTGTTTGCAACAAGCTGATCGTATTGGGTTTGTGTGGCAAGTTTTTGGTAGCAGGGGGCTACAGGGGTTGCTTCTGTGAGAAGGTTCTAGCAGCTTCCCAGTGCCAACTGGCTCCAATATGGACTCACCACTGGCCAAGGCTGAGCCCACCAGCAGTGGTGGTAGCTCCTCTGGGATAACATATTTAAGAAGGGGGGAAAAAAACCTGCATGATTGCAGCTGGAGAGAGGAGTGAGAATGTCTGAGAAAGACAGCTCTGCAGACACCAAGGTCAGTGAAGAAGGAAGGGCCGGGACATGCTCTGGGTGCTGGAGCAGACCGTGCAGACCATGGTGAGCTGTTCCCCTGCAGCTCACAGAGATCCATAGGAGAGCAGAGATCCACCTGCAGCCTGTGGAAGACCAACACCAGAGCAGATAGGTGCCTGAAGGAGGCTGTGACCCCATGGGAAGCCCACACTGGAGCAGGTTTCCTGGCTGGATTTATGACCCTGCAGACCACCCACTGTGGAGCAGTTTGTTCCAGAAGGCCTACAGCCTGTGTGAGGGACCCACTCTGGAGCAGTTTATGAAGAACTGTGGCCCATGGAAAGGTCATGCTGGAGAAGTTCAAGGAGGACTGTCTCCTGTAGGATAACTCGACACCAGAGCATGGGAAGAGTGTGAGGACCCCTCCCCATGAGGAGGAGAGAACAGCAGAGACAACATGTGAAGAACTGGCCACAACCCCCCATTCCCAGATGCCCTGTGCTGCTCAGGGGAAGGAGAGAGAGAAGATTTGGAATAAAGTTAAGTGTGGGAAGAAGAGGAGGGTTGGGAGAGGTGTTTTTAAGATTTGGGTTTATTTCTCATTATCCCACTCTGATTTGATTAGTAATAAATTAAACTAATTTTCCTAAGTTGAGTCTATTTTGCCTGTGAAGGTGACTGCTGAATGATCTCTCCCTGTGCTTATCTCAGCCCATGACCGTTTCAGAATATTTCTTTCCACTGCTCAGCTGAGGAGGGGAGTGATAGAACTGCTTTGGAAAACACTTGGTGTCCAGCCAGGGTCAACCCACCACACCAACTTAGTATTTTTGTATCTGGAGACACTCCTGTTTACTAGACTGGAAAAAATATTGCTTCAGAGA
Source organism: Lanius collurio (assembly GCA_020086605.1). Classification (NCBI taxonomy): domain Eukaryota; kingdom Metazoa; phylum Chordata; class Aves; order Passeriformes; family Laniidae; genus Lanius; species Lanius collurio. Next base: position 6,187,920 of record JACBWW010000002.1, read on the forward strand.
TTCCTGTACTCCAGCTGGAAGTGGTAAACATTTCAATTCACCAAGCATGAATGTGTGTGTAAACAGGACAGAGAGGTGTACTGCAGCAGAGAAAAATTATGTTAAAAGATTTAAACCATGTTTTGTTTAACTTATCAGTCCCACTTTTCTTCCAGACAAGTTTATCACAAGTATGTCAGTAGAATAAATCAAATGTACTACTGTAATGGAGCTGTGTATGGGAAGTTTTAGCCATGATACACTCACCATTTACTATACTGGAAAGCCTCTCAAGCAATGTTTTCAGTGAAGTATTCCATTTGTTCTTTAAGTAGAGAGAAACATAATTTTAGTAGCATCAGAGATATTTTGTTGTTTTTGTTTTTAATAATGAATTTAAAAAAATCTGGAAGTGCTGGTTTGACTTGAATTTCAATGATTTTTAGGAACGTATATCTCCTTGCATACTTTTCCATCCTCATTCCCAACAAAGAACCAGAATATTATATACTGGAAAAAAACTCATACTTGCACAATGATAATGCCTCTCTTGATTCTGTGCATACTCCCTACAGTTTTACTGCTAGTTTTCCCTGAAAGAATAGTGGCTACCCAGCTTGTAAGATAACACTTTCACATTGCTATTTGTGAACATCTTTGATAGTATGGCATTCCATTGTAGAGCTAAATCCAAATTTGAATGTTTAAAGAAAATACATTTTGTAGGGTTTGGCTTTGCAGCTGCCCTTCCACTTAGTGCTGGAAGTAGAAAGAATTCCAGTATTGAACTTCTTGCTGTATTTATGTCCTTAAGGTTTGCATTTGTAAGTTCCTGTTCTCTAGGGTAATACTACTTTTTTTCCACTTGATTTTTTTGTTTTGTTTTTGTTTTAGTTTTGGTTTGGTTTGTTGAGGTTTTGTTTTGTTTGGTTTTGGGGTTTTTTTTGGTTTTTGGTGTTTTTCTGTGGTTTTTTTTGGTTTGGTGTGGTTTTTTTTTGTTTGTTTTGGGTTTTTTGGTGGTTTTTTTTTGTTTTTTGAGCTATGCAGATCCAAAGGAAATCCCCTTCCACAGCAAAAGAAGGAAGAGGAGACAGGATATGGATGCTAAACTGATCAACAACCCATACATCCTTCCTTCCTTCCTCATGTTAGTTCTCATACAATGTAGGATGCAGTAGGATGTCTTTTTTCACCTTGGACTCTTTCCGTGTAACTTTTTTTAGGTTTGGTTATTTAAAATAACATTTACTGTTGCTTCTCCATCGTCAGCAACTCAGTCTGCCAACAGCAAATGCTATAAAAATAGGCAAGACTATATAGGCCTACCTCTGACAGTCCTATGAACTACAGAGGAAAAACGAAATGAGGGTGAAGGCAGGAAAAGATGGGTCATCTGGAAAAAGCTCTATAATATTCTATTTGCCTGCTTTGGGTGTTGTTGTCCTGATTTATGGTTATGTTTATGTTGTCTGCTGGTTGTTTTACCCTCTTTTCCTCTTTCCACATTTATGCTCTCTCTTCTTTGCTAGTGTAAGTTAATTTTACTCCTTTGGAAAGGACAAGTATGTTTAGCGATCACTTTGTAAAAGTAGGGAAATAGGATTTTTTTTCTCACTAGCTAGCTACCTGAGATCAGATTCTACATCCTTTATGCGATTGCAAAATGTATCTCAGGTGCCTGCTGTTTAGAGAGGAGAAGGGCTTTAAAACCCAGAGGGAAAGTAAAAAGAGCTCAGCTGGGAAACAATAGAAAATAATATCCTTGGCATCACCTTACCCTGAAAAAATTGTTGTTTAAAGGTTAGCTTGCCCAGGAGTTGAGAGTGGTGGAAGTCAACAGGTATTCATGTGTACTCATATACAGCAGAGCCTCAAAATTACTTTAAAAGTCTAGAGGGAAGGAGAAAATTATTCAGGCTTGGTGGAAGAAGAGAGGTAAAAGCATAATAAAATAAATAGACAAGACAGACTCTTTCTTAAGGTCTTAAAGATGATGTATGGCTGGAGTGGAGTTGTATAAAATGTGTTTTTTCTGCAAAAGTGGTAACTTGGTGTACTGCATGTTACAAAGGCTCTTATGTATCAGAAGCCACACCTGACTCTGGGAGGAGAAGGTAAGAAAGCCTGAGGGGAGAAATGTGATGAGACATTGTTTCTGCAAGGACAGGGAAATGAGAAAATGGTCAAGTCTTTGCCCTCTAGGTGGAAAATGTCAGCCTCAATGCTCAGCTTGACCTGGGCGCCTTAGTAACCACATAGAAAAACCCAAGTTGACAATGTGCATTATTTGCATGTCTTTCTCTGTCTTATCTCTGGAGTCTGTCAGCCATGTTTTGTCTTACCAGGAAGGCTCCTTGTGGGTTGCAAGGTTCTCTTTTGGGCCTAAAATTCTCATTTTCCTCCCTGCTTCAGTCCATGTTGGTCAATTCTTTCTGAGAAGAGCTGGTCCTACTCTGCATGGACATGACAACAGCAACACCCAGGCAGCTAAATTCTGTTGTCCTTCCCAATTTCTTTATTGCAAGCTGTCATGATTTTACTTCAAGATGGGTGGTATTTATTTTAATTACCGATTCAGCTGCTGGTGTCAGTGATTAAATAAGAATCTTACCTTTCACTTAAAAATAAATCTCCAGCATTTGTAGGTGTTGAGAAAGAGTTAGAAAATGTGGTAATGCATTGTGTATTATACTCTAGAGGCTTAAAGGCTAGGAAACAAAGCAGCAAATTTTAACCTCCCCTTTATTTTATTGCTGTTTTACCATCTGAGGTTGCTGAAAATCCTTTTTCCTTTTTCTTTAATTTTTTTTTTGGCAGTTGCTTTATCATTTTCAGCTACGTGGATTGACAAAACTGCAGATCAAAAATCACTTTTTCACTTCTAGGATTTTTAATTAGAATTTCCATGTGAACATCTCTGCAGACTTTCAGCAGACAATTGAGGAAATATAAAGACAAAGAACATAATTTTTATATGAATGTTCAGCATTGTTGGATAGCTCCTGAGTTTAAATGTAAATGTTACTGAAAGCTACAGTCAGTAAGTAGAGCAGGGCAGTGCTGCCTCTGGTTTTTGCATTGCGCCAGCTCCTGTGTAGATGGACTCTAAACTTAGTAAAATTGGTAAACTCTTTGGAAGAAGAAGGGCATGTGTCTATATTATGAATTATGGCGTTTGTTCCAGGGTAAAATCATCTTTTCTTCTTAAATCTTTAAAGGATTCAGGACTAAGTCATGTCGAACAATGGTGTGCTCATCCAAGGAGAACTGCTGAATGCATTTAATAATCTTCACTGTTTGTCTCAGCACAGAGTGTGCTGATTATAGATAGTACTGCCTTCAAAAGTATGCTGTTAGCAAGAGTGTGAGGATTTTTTTGGTAGATCAGATATGCACATTACTTCAGACAGTCTCAGATGTCCAGCTGCTGTTTGGGAAGAAGAGTTTCAGGCATAGTTGCTCCTTGCTTTAACCTCTCCCATTGTTTTCTGAGGGGTGGGGAGGATTGCAAATTTTATATTCCTTCTGGACATGGCACTCCATGTCCTGGTCTAGTTGACATGGTGGTATTAGGTCATAGGCTGGACTTGATGGTCTCAGAGGTTTTTTCCAACCTAATTGATTGTGCGATTCTCTCCCCCAGTGTAAATGTACTAGACAGTGAAAGTGTTGGCAGGTAAGAGCAAATACTTTTGTGTCCTATAACCCTCTAATTTAATTCTGTGTTTTATTTCAAATGCAGACTTTAGTAATGTGCCTGATGTCACATCCAGTTTGAAAAGGAGCAGTACTGATGGCACTCTGGACCAAGTGCCACATAGGGAGAGGACTGATCCACCTTTCAGGGTAAGAACATACTTGACACAATCCTTATGAACCAAAAGGCAGTATTTTGGTGTTAATGCTCTGCATTTTGTTGAAAAGAATTTAACATGTGGCGTTAATTTGAAATGTTTTGTATGCATATTACCTGTACTTGATGTTTTAGTATTTTGAGGTCACCTTGACAGGTCAGCATATACAACACAGCTGCTGCATCTGCAGCGGGATGGGGGTAAATGGCAAACAGGTGGAGACTTCTCAAATTCATTTTTCTGTGTGGCTTGAACCCCATTCCTGCAGAGAACAGTAAAGCTGCTACAGCTTCCTAATTGGTTCAGTTTGTTTTGTCTTTTCTTTTTGCTGGTATTTCCAGGGCTTGCTATTAATATTGCAGTGACCATAGCAATAGTATGTCACTAGTTTTATGCTGGACTGCAGACTTAGAGAGGTGCAGCATCTGAGAGACAGTGATTGCCACTTTCTAATTTGGAGACCCTTTATGTGTCTGCAGTTACTGTTTGACTTTGGCTGGACTATTGGTTGTCCTTCTGTCAGCCAGGACTTCGGGGGCTGAGGCAGGAATGCCCAGAAGTAGTGTCCACCTTCAAATGCACTGGTCTCCGAAGAGCAACTTTTTGTACATTTTGCTCTGAATCAGGCAAATTGCAACCTGGGTCCAATTCAAGTGCATATTGTTTTGAACCTCCCAACTGCAAGTGTGGGTAGTGTTTTTGTGTTGGTGGCCATGATTTTACCTGGCATTGCCATTCTGACAACAGAAATGTGTTTTTAAATTCTGTTGATGAGTTGGTTGTATCTTCAAGCAAATTTGTGATAACACTTGTGTTAGCACTCTTGCATAACAGGAATGACGTTAAGAGTTTTTATGGTTCTGGAATAGATTACTGTCTTGTGCTAGGTTGAATGAGAAATTGGTAGAGAGGAGACAGAATGTAAAAACTCAGAAGACTGGAACAGGGAAGATACATTGTGCCTCTAACCATACTGAGAGGAGCTGTTAATCTTACTTTTGCTATTACTTTGTAACCTACTTCACTCTTATATAGGTAATTTATGCTCTTTCCCTAGAGAATAAGGAGCTCAGTGATTGTGGGTCTTCAGCCCATCTCCTGCTGCTCAAGGGGATTCCCACAGAGATGATCCGTATCCTGTATAACAATTGCTTATGCTTCCCCAAAGTCTTTGCAACGGGACAAGAATAAACTGGATTTTCTCCCCTTGGGACACATTGTTCCTTTGAAAGGAGTATAGTGGATTGCTCTGCTCTGCTGTTTTAGTACTTCTACCTGGCTTTAGGGGTGGTGATCTTTGTGGGAGCCCAGCAGAGGTGACCCCAGAGCTTAGGATGCTTTGATTGCTGTTTGCACCAGGCCAGCCTTCCCTGGGTGCCTTGGGGTGTCCTGCTCACCCAGAGTATGTGCTGTCCCCTGTGCACTGCATGAACATAAAGGCTGGCCTTCTGTCCTGGTAGAGGGGAGGAGATTCTGGGGTACCAGCTTTGCTTTAGCAGAAGAACAAAGCCAATTGTGATGGCCTGTGTCAAATACACCAGGTGCCAGAAAATTAGGGAGAGTTCCAAGGATTTAAATACACAGAGAACAATTGATGTACACTAGTTTTTGCTCTTAATGCACTTAATTTGCTTCAATGCTCTGAATTACATGCTGCAATTAAACCTCAAAAAAAGAGGGGAAAATGGACAGGTCTGCTCCCTGCCCTCCCTCCAGCCTCAAATCTGTCAGATTCAGCAGTTATTAGGGCTTTTGCATGATTTGCTGAAGTAATTGCCCATTCTGTATTGCAGTTCACTTCTTGAACTGACATGCAGGTCTGCTAGTGTCATTTTAAAAACTATCTGAGGCTGTCCTAGTTTTGTAGGTGCAAGGGTGGAAAACAGCCTGGCAATCAGAGGCAGTCTGACTTGGACTGCAGCTGTAAACGAGTCTGTGACAGCTCTACAATTTCTGCAAATGGTTTGTAATTGATTGCTGTCTTTCTGTTGGAGGGTGCCTATTACCGTCAGAGCTTTTTGTATGACCCTTTTGATATCTCCAATAGATGTAGAAGTAAAGAAAACCCAAACCTAACAGTTAAGTTCAGGTGGTGTATATTGTATGTGCTTTTGTGATTGTGTATAACAGGAATTAAAATTATTTCTGTTTTTATAGCTGTAATTTAGGACTGCTCACCAGATGAGCAATAACTATTGCTAATAAAAGCTAGTTTGAGGAAATTGTGCAGTCTCGAAAAGCATAGCATCTGGATTTGGTTTGTGGATTTTTTTTCCCTTTGCCTTCTGTTTCCTGCATGTGCTGGCTTGACCTCCCACGCCTGTGGGACACCATTAGTGCAGTAGGCAAGTAGGCGATGCTGCAGAGGTATGGGGGAGAGGAGCTCTGTAAGCACAGCTCTGTGGAGGAGAGGCTGGTGGTGCTGAGAGTTCTGAGCACAGCCTGGAACAACAGGCAGTTGGGTGTTATTTCAAAGGAGACACAGCTAGAGATGCTCACTTTCCAGTTGATAGCAACTGTAGATGTAATTGTTTGGCTCTGAGAGAGCAGGCTCCTTTGAAGTTTGATTGATTTTTCCCCGTAACATGTAAGTAAATAAAAAACAGTCTTAAAGATTTGGATGTAATGGTTGCATGTCTGATTTCTGGATTTTGTGTTTCATGTTTGGAGCATTTTTGTTTGTCTGTTTTTCACTATTTTCTTCATCTCATGCCAAGCTAAGGTTAGGCATCATCTTAACTGAAAGTACAGTGAGGCATTTCAGAAGTGTCTAGTAATCTCAAAGAAATAAGTCTTTTGTTGCATGTGTACTACAATCAAATGCACCTTCATTCAGTCAGTCATTAATTGATTTTTTTTTTGTAGACTGAGAGATTAATGTATTTAGGATAGTTATATGTTTGTCTTTTATCTGAGAGCTAACAAATCAATTAGGAGGGCAAGAGAGGGTAGTATCATTCCAGAAATGGAAGCTGTCCCATAAGTTCTAAAATATTATTAAAAATACATGGATATCAAGAACTATCCATTCCAGAGGCTCATTAGTTCTGACAGCTCTGTATTCTCTGGGATACCTCATTTGTACTTTAATACCTTTAACTTTATTTTCAATTTTATAGATAGGGATAGATATTATACTTCAAACACAATTTGCTGCAGTACATTTTCAAACTGTGTTAAAATACTGTTTATGTGGCAATAGCATGTTGTCGTTGTTAGTGTTGTTTCTGGAGTATGTAGGTGTTCTGTTGACAGAAGTATATGTGACCTCAGAAAATCTGGGAATTGAGCATGCCTGTTGGTGTAATTAAGTCTAGTTGTGTTTAATCATTTTGAGAACTAATTGTCTGTGCTCCTGGTACTCAGTTAAATCCTGGTATGTTGGCAGTTGCAAAGAAGCGAGCTCTCTGTACATCAAAGTAGCATGAAGCTGAACAAAAAATGCAACTTTTCCTTTCTAGCCAATATAGTTTGCAATTAGAAATCACAGCTACTTGTGATTTCTGATTGCAAACTATATTGGCTAGAAAGGATTCTCTAGCCCACTGTTTTTTTAAGATGAAGTTTAGTAGTCTGTTACTAACTTGCTTATCTCTACTTTGTACTTTCAGTGTATTAAAAATAATCTTTTATGAAGCATAGCTAGAAGGGGAAATTTTACTATATAATTACCTATTATTTTAAGGTCTCTAGAAAGACTGCTGTGATCTGATTTTTGGTTGCTTTGAATCTTTTGAGTGTCATTGGAGGGAAGCATTTCTGAAATCATATTAAATCCTAACAGACACAAGGAAGTAACTTCATGTAAATGCATGTGTGAGAAGGAGAAGATGTATTTTCACTTTAAGTATTTTACAGATCATAAGAATAAACCTTAGGGTATACTCTCTGCAAATATTTCACATAACGTCATTATATCCTCAGCCGTATCTTAGAGGTCTTTAAGAAACTCAAGAAGCCCAGTAAAAATAGCTAGTGTGATGGTTTTTAACCATTATAGCAGTAGTCAATGAATGCAGAGTGGTTTTATGGTAGCATCTTCAAAAATTAACATTGCAGGTGCAGAAATGGAATCTGCTGTGTGAGAAACTTTGAATGTTAATAAGAATTTACTTTCTAAAGAATGGTCAACTGGTTTCATCTTGTAATGCTTTCAAAATGGTGCTGTATTTCTTTCAAACAATGAAGTAAAATTGATCCTGGGAATAAGTTGAATACAGAAGCTTGGGGAAATTGCCTTTGCTGTTGCTTCTTGAAATAGTCACTTTACTCTCAGCACTGGTTATTGACCGTACATGAATGTCTGTATATGAGGACAAATCTATACCCATCACTTCTTAATAAAAAAGAAATAAAAAATTCTATATACCGCAGAGGCAGAAAACAAACTTTTTTTTCCTTGGGAATAGCTTTCTTATTGCAATGACCAGAAGTTATGGTTAAAAGTCTTTGAACACCTTTCCCTAACTTGAACTTATTTAGATTATCTCAACTATTTCATCTTCCCCTCCTGTTTGATGACCATGTTCACTTTCCATTTATCTGCTAAGGAAATGAGAGTTCATGGCAAGTCTGATGAGCATGGCACCTTTAGGAAACACAACTCTGCATCTCGTGCAGGAGGGAGCATTTTCATCAAATGCTTTCAGCTTTTCATGGGGATGAGGTCCAGGTCAATATGATGGCCCTACTTAAAAGGCCCATTTTTAGATATAGGGGACAAAAAGAAGGTGGAAAAAAATATGTCCTTGTGTGTTTCAGAAGTCTGATTTTTGGTTGCTTGAGTTTCCTATGTAATATCAAATCATCCTTCCAGTGTTTTTGAAGCTTGTGTATTCTGTTTATTGTGATGCTAATTGTTGACATTCTTCCACTTGCCAAGGCAATGTGAAATATGTTTCCATGAAGTTGGTATGTCTGGGACCATGGTGAGAAATCTGGTTTTTGGTCTCCTTGCATACAGTGCTGCTTTTTATGCTCAAGGAGCCAGCATGTACATATGCCTGACTTGGGCGACTGTTTAGGTATTTTTTGTAGCTCCAGTCTAAAGTACACATGCAATTGAGCAGCTCATTTCCATATCTGATGGTGCCCAGGAGGTGTGAAGGCAGTCAAAAGCAAACCCATCTTCCATGTTCTACATCATGCAGCTAGCTGAGGAGGCTTCCCAAAACAGTGCTTTCAACAGATGCATAATACATATGTTGGAATTTCAAAAAGAAGTCCCTGTTACCTATTAGCTGATTTCACACAGCTATTTCTGTAATGAAAATCAGCAAGTACTGTAAAGAGTTTGCTGCAGTTTGTGGTTTTGGCCTCTTGTATATACAGTATAGCCACAGCTGGAGGGGTGGTTTTCATAAGTTGCAGAAATTAGTATTTTGTCTTCAAAATCTCTAAAGCTGATTTCAAAACCCCCTCACCAGTAGTAGGACCACAGCCATCAACCTCTCATGCAGAATAGTTTAAGAGTAAAAATCCTGAGGTACAATATACTTTGAGGTCTAGATCCAAACCTGGATGAGAGAAAAAGTATCTCATTGCTGGCCTGCCTGAATGCTCGGCTGTAAAAAAAAACCAACATGGTTTTATTTTTGGGGAGAGGAAGGGATCAACTGTGGTAGTGGTCATGGAATGGTAGGGGTGGAAACTAGTTAGTAATAATTACTCACAAAATTTCAGTCCAATCCCAAGAGAAAATTCACGCAACTGTTCAAAGTTTGTAGAAGATATGAATGGTATTTTATCTTCCAGAAGAATGCAAGTGGATGCTAGGAATGATATATCCCTATGATTTATTACCAAGAAAACATTGTACACTGTGATCTGTAGCAGATGTGCTGTGGAGTAGTTCAGGGCACTATTATTCAAAACACCCAACTGCCTTCCACTGCCGCTGTCAGTAAATGTAATCCTATTTATTATATGGATCATATGTATTATATATAACATATACGTGGTAGTTCATTGATTTATTTTGATCTGGTGATGACACTCATCACTCTCAGAGATGAGTAGGGGATCACCAGACTGACTATGTGTGTACAAGCAGGGTACAAGAAATAATTTTGTTAAGCAGACCATAAAAATCAAAAATCTTGGAAAGGGAATATTAGTACTAGCTACGTAAACACTAGTTGTTGAGCTCTACCGAAAGAAAACCAAGCAGCAATGACCAGAAGCTCAACAGAGCCCCAGACCCACTTCTTGCATGGAGGCAATTCCAGCTGAATGTCGTGGTGGCTTCTCATTAGCTCTGTTTTGCATTGCCTGGACATTTCCCACTTGTGCAGCATGTCATTAATTGCAGGAGAGCTGTCTGCCTGAAGGTTTACTCAGCATCCATAGGACATTAATGATTTTTCCTTTATTTTAATCATGAAAACGTCTCTTTAGCAGTTGATGAGATCTAAAAGCTTGGGGAGTAGTCTGCAATTAACATCTTTTTTTTTTTTCTTTGGAGGAGGGGGATTAACAACATGATAGTCTCAAAATCATGTATAACCTCTGCAATCCAAGTGTCATTTTCTTCCAGATGTGACATACATTCAGGGAATCTCAGAGCTAACGCGGGAAAATAGCATGTTTCTCAGCAGTGGTTTCCTTGATTCATTTGTGCCTGGAGGGGACAGTTCTGCAATGAAAGCATGACGAGCCTATGGGGAGTTCTGCTAATTATTGTGCTTCCCTTGCAGATAGCCCAGCCTGTGGTGAACCCCTACCAGGGTTGGTGGCTCTGTGGAGCCGCTGCCAGACCCCTGCTGTCTTCATGTGCCTTTTGAGAAGGGTATCAGTGAAACTGTAGCCTGTTGGAAGTTCATAAGAATTTTGCTAGTTAATCTTGGTTTCAGTATATTAATCAATTGCTCAGAGAAGAAGGCACCAGAACTGGTAGACTATAGGTTACAGCAGGCTTGCTGTAAACCTAAGAGTGAGTGCTACTGTCCTGGATTTCATTTTGTTGTGTTGATCTTGCAGTTCTTCATCTCGTATGGATGGCCCGAAATTCAAATGTAGGAGTCGTGAGTCTTGGTGAAGTAGCTTCAAAACCACAAAGCTGAAAGCATGGAAAGTGCTGTAGCTAATGTGAACCTGTAACCAGGTCAAGCTGTAGATGGAGACCTGCTTGCATAGTTACTGCTAGGGAGGCACAAGAATGGTAGGGAAGAAGATCGAAGGGTCTGTGCAGTGTGTGCAGTTCTTGCATGCAGAGGTGTGACATTGTGGTGCTTTGTTTTGTGCTGTTGCATTGACTCTCGACAGCTTGGGGGGAGGGGGTATTTGTTGTTTTTCCTCCAACTGAAGGAAACATCCTCTCAAAAGTACTGAGACAGCTTTTGGTGTAAAACATGCAGATGGTTTTGATCAGGAAAAGAAGCTGTGTTGTGTTGATGCTTGCAAATGAAGGAAGCCAGTGGGAGATGACTTATAACACAGCTTTTCTTTGTAGTCATCTGGGAAAAATCCATAAGGCTTACCTGCAGATAGAAAGGGAAGCATATGACAACAGCTCTGAACCATTGCAACAGGATATGGTTAGCAGTGTCTCTGGATACGCCCGTGACTTCTCATTGATGAAGGGCAGGAAGCTGCCCGGGAACCCACCACCCTTGGGCCTCCAAAAGCCACCCCCATCACCTGCACTGCAGGATATGACAGCAGTGTTTTACTTTGCAGTGAAAGGCAGAGATATCTAATCATGCTCCTGACAGACCTAGGGAACTGGGTAACATCTCTGCCAACTGCAGAATATCTGGTGGTTTGTTTTTTTTAGAAATCAAGATACTGTTCAGTTACAGTGTTGACAGTAACATAGGTGTTTTTTCCTTGTGGTGCAAAAACATCTAAGCCCAATTTTAGTGCATGCCGAGGTATGTGATGTGCCCAGCAGTCACCTATAGCACACAGTCACTTTAAAGTTGCACAAAGTTTCAGTATAGGATTTCAGACAAATACTGCATCCTGGATACTATCATAACTTCAATGAGGCTTTGATTCCTATTTTGCTCTGTCAGGAACATCTAATGACAAAGGTAGATCTGAAATTCCAAAAATGAAAAACATCTGCTACCTGCAGCAAATTCTGCAAAATAAAAGATAACAAAAAGGTATGTGAAAGAATGGAAGAGGCAGAAGAAATAAAAATAACCTAGAAAAGTAAAGGGTCAGTTGAGTCAGATGCACAGGGAGATTCCACCAGATTTTCATGTTTTGTTACTTGTTTTCTCTTGTTAACATATTGTGAGCAGACAGACTTCCTCTTGCATGGTGATTATTTCCTTCTGAGACAGCAGAATCCCCACTGTAGTGCCTAAACAAAACCTTGCCAAAACCAGGGGAGAGGTTGATGTAGAATTCAGAGAATCTATATTTGTCTTTACAGGGGGCTTACTGTGTCTTCTAACATTTGAAATGCGAAATGTTGACTACTAACAAGAACAGATACGAGTTGCCTTCTCTGCCTCCAAAGGTGGCACACTGCAAAACTACATTGTGAAACATGAATGCAACTGCAAAGATAATGTCTCAGTGGTTGCTATAGTTTCTAATTCAATACTTGAGAAAAGTTTTTGCATTCAGCACAAAACAATTTGAGTGAGAATGTTACAAACGATATTTAAGATGCTTGAAATTAAAACTAAAGCAAGAATTCATTTTAAATGTTTGGAATGCTAGCTAATTCTTTGTATCACTGGAATTAAAGCAAGTGTCTTCACTGTGGTCAGTTATGCTTTGAAAATACATTTTGATGGCATTTTAAAAACCATGATATTAGTATAATAAGCATGACAAGAAAATATGCAGAAAAATCATCCACCCACAGTTATAAAAAGTAAAAAACTGGCTCCATCTAGATCAGTGTAGAGATCTGGAGCCAAGCTGTTTTAATCCTGAGCTTATAATGCCTAGAGACCCCTAGCATCGCAGAGTTCCTGTTACTGCAGGGTATGTAAGTACATGTTGTGTATATGTATATATGTGCATGTGTGTGAGTTTCTACATATGTATGTTGTATATATGAATTATGCTTCTGTGGTCCAGACTGATGTTGCAAAGTGCTCAGCATTGTCCTGGAAGCGAGCCACTGTTTCCTTTCATTCAAAGTGTACACCAATGGAGCAAAATTAGCCTTTTACCTTCATGCATTAAGGGCAAAAGGGGGATGGGAAATGAACTGGATGCAGATAAGCACACCTACACATATCAGGACAATAGAGGGAAGCCTGTATTTTGAAGGATGTCACTGTTATGGTAACTATCAAGCCTGGTGCCACTGAAATGCAAAGATGAAAACCAGATGTTGGTAAAGGGAATGTGCGTTATTCAAAGAACACAGGAACAAACAACAGGGCTATGTCACTTTTCCAGTGATCTTAAAAATATTTCACAGTGATGGATTATTTCACTTGTTTTTGAAAAGTGCTTGAGTGCTGCTTGTGTGTGCTTCTAGAGAAAAAGAAAGGCTAAATGAAAAGCATTAATTCATTTGGTTTAGTTTGTGTTGTTCCCTTTTTTGATTTGTCCAAGTCCCTCAATAGGAGTTGGAAAGATTACTGAAACATAATTGTCTTTTTTCTAATGAATACACATTAAAAAAAAGCTGTTAATTGGTAACATCTTTTAGCTGGCATATGGCTAGCTAATAATGCAGGCTTAATTAGCAAATCTGGAGAAGAATAACTTCCTAATATGGAATTAAAAAGGCCTGTCATTGTTTTTCATCAAGATTGACGATATTGCTTGGACCTGAAATTTAGCAACCTTTTTTTATTTTTTTTTGTCCCAGTGGATGAGCTGTGTTTTAAAAAGTATCTATTAGAAAAACAGAGCTTGAAAGTGCCACCTCTAATGCAGATAGGAAACAAAGAAACAGTACATCTCAGAAAGTATAGTTATACTCTTAATACACTTGGATCTGGTGACCTGGCCTCTGCTATTTTTAAAATGCCATATGCAGCATTGTAAACTTTTAATTTCCACAGACTAATTATTTATTTATTTTTTTTTTAATCTTCAGACTTGCTCTGTGGATCCCTAGGATCTATGGACTACTGCAGAGGCAACTACTAATGGTAGATAAGAACAGTAGCCTTGTACATGCTGTACAGTAATCTATGAATTTGGATTTTTAAACCAGACTGTCCATCCACTGAAAAATGAAATGTTAGGGAGCAGGCAAAACCTCTCTTGCTCCTTCAAGACCATTTCCTCAATTTTCTGTTATAGTCTTCTCACCCAGTGAACCTGATATCTCTCTCCAAGAGAAAGAAAGGGCACAGCCCATCCGCTAAGCAAGATGTTCCTGCTGCCGTGCTGTGTTCTGCATGTCTTATCAGCAGCATGCTGTTTCAGGGCTCCAGCATAATTTTTTTTCTGAGAGGCAGGCTCTCAGTGACTGAGCTGTACAGTTTGGCAAATGCTGAGCTGTCAAGTTGTGCTAATGATTTGGAAAGAGATGGATGTAAGTTTAATTGCAGTAATTCAAGGAGAAAGCTGTGTTATTCCCTTGCTTGTGTGAAGGTGAATATCCTTGAAACCTCAGAAGTAGTGCACATGTAACCAAAATACGGATACCCAGGCTTGGTGTATCATTTGGGTTCAAGAGAAGAGTTTACTGGAGAGCAATAGGTGCTGCAAAGGGGGTGTTGAATGACATCTTACAGCTCAACTGCATTGCACTGTAAGAGTGCTGTGATAGGGCAACATGGGAGTTGTGGTGTTCTATTATGCCACTGGTGTAGTTCTCCTTTTATTAATGAATTGCTTGTCAGTCTTTTATCTCTTCAGTTCACTGTTTTCATGTCCTATAATGTTTTATTTAAAGCTGCATTGTTCTTAGGGTAATCTATCTGTAGATCTAATTGGTTTTGTGTAAATATGTCAACATCAGAACTCTTACTTTCAAGCCCGAATTTATTGCTGAGCTCATTTTAAATTTCTTTTTATTGATGTAGTTATGGATAAAAAAGTTCAAATAAAGGACAAGCATAATTATATAAAGAAATCATCCAGAGAGCTGCCCATTTGTTTTTCATTTTATCATTTCAAGAGCAGTTGTATGCCACAACATTTAGCAGTGTATACCCTTGACAGAGCATCAGTCCTATTGATAAATCATGCTGACCTTCAGGGCAGTCAGCACTCTCTAGATATTTTTAGGTATTTGGCTAACTTTCTCAAAGCACCTGATGTTTTGTTTATGCAGTAAATTTCACAGGCAGGGAGGCAAGTATATTTCTGGGGAGACCAAACCCATCTTCCCTTGTCATAACTGCACTTCATCCTGCACTCACTACATCGAGCTATTTATAAAAAAATCTTCTCATCTAGCGTCTTTTTCCTTCATTTGTAGCAATAAAGGGAGGCATGGCAGGTCTGTCTGTACTCTCATACTCTGCTTAGCCTTGTTGCTTTGGGATGTTGTCAGCATCTCCAATTTTGTTAATCAGCACGAACGAGAAACTTGCGCAGCTGAGCTCAGAGGGAAGGTGTGTTCGTGGGGGATCTCAACATCCGTGGCTTCCTTCCTTTTCCTCTGGCAAAGTTTGTATTCACAAGCCACAATGCCCGCCTTCAGGAGGAGTAAAACCAGAGCTAAGAGTTTAGCGCTGGCTCGCAAAACCCAGCAGCAGGCAGCAGCAGCTTACGGCTCCTTGCACAGGATGCTCTCTGTGGTGAGTTCTGCAGCGGCGTGGCTTCAGCTGGGGGTGCTGCCGAATTAGGCTGAGGTGATGGGGCTGCAGGAGCATCCAAGCTGCCTGTACCTGATAAGTAATGACTGTCCCAGCATTAGTAATCAAGTTATGGATTCTGGCAATGTGTAGTTGGTGGGTGAGTTTGTACCAGTAGTCTCCATGGGAAAAGCTTTTGGGTTTCTGAAGTTTGGGGGAGGGAAGGGTGGTTGTCTGCACTGTTTGCTGCCGGGCTCAAGCAAATTGTTACTTCTTGCATCTCTCAGAGAAAGGACTAAGTAAGATCCATATTTTGACAAGAAGTGAGAAGGTTTTAAAAAGATTCCTCGTGTAAATTTTGAAATAACTGCAGCATGAATATTTTAACTGTTTCTCTGTTTTTTCACAATTAAGTTAGTATTGTGGAAATAGGGAGGGGAAATATGATCTATAATCCAGGTATTGTTGGCAAAATATAAGAAGGCTGTATATATGTGTTACACAGGTGGCAGAAAAATACATGAGCCTCCTGCATTAAAACTGTCATCAGTTTAAGGACCTGGGGTAGGAAGAACTGACAGTGTTCTTACAAAATCAGGGTTTGGGAAAATTTTTATTGTGTGCTTTGATGTTACCTCATGAGACTCTCCTTTTTGTGACCTGGGCTGTTGTGGTTCCTGTTTTTGTTTTCCTGATGCTCTCATCTTTACATTTTGTATAGTCAGGATTTAGTGTCCTGCAATGGAAATCACTTCTGTTTTGCTTTTGACTTTGGTATGAGTTGGGTCAGATGACTTTGGAGACTGATTCTAGAGAACCTGAGCACAGCATCTATGAACTCAGTGTTTGCTGCTTGTCCTGGGGACCTGGTCAATGCAGGCTCTTGGGCCCAGAACCCTGCTTCATGACTTGGTTTATAACAAGAGTTTCAGTCAAGTACCTCGGTCACCACCAGTGCTTCTGTACTCAGGGAGAAAGATGGGCATCTCTCTGTGTGGCAGGTGAGAGGGAAGGTTTGCCACCATGCAAATATCAATAGCTCAGGCACCACATCAGGGGGGTTGCATCTTAGCTATTTTACACAGCTGTATGTTCAGCCTTCTTTCAAGCCTTACCCTCTGCTCTTTGGAAAGAATTACTGGGTCAGCAGCTCCTCCTTCTTCTTATAGTATTTGTGATAATTCTAAATGAGGTTGGTGACATCTGATTGTGTTAACAGGCTGACTTGCTAACATTAATCTCTCTGAAATTGGGAAATTCTAACTCAAAGACAAATGTTCATTGTTAATTCCTTGCCTTTTGTATAATTTGGAAGTGTCTAGCAGGGCTCCTTCTTATACCTTGGTGAAGAGGATTTGCTTCTCTCTCCTTAAAACATAACTCTGACTATGCTTTGCTTACTGCTATGAAGGGTCTGAGCAGACACTGAAAAAATGCTCTCCTTTCAGTGAAGTTTTAAATATTTTCATTAAAAGGCAGTCAAGAGACACAGTGAAACAAAACAGACCCCTAGGATTTCATTGTCAGTCTGGAACAATTTCATATTCTGAATGGCCTTGAAGTTGAGAAAAGAAGGAGAAGGAGCAGAAGGTAAACAATGACTGAAGCTACTGCTTTGGTTTAGTTTCCATTGCCGAAAGCTGAGCAGCACTTTTGCCCAGACATCTGTGGTGAAAATCCCACAAGGTATTTTTCAGTAAAGCTCTGCTGGCATTTTTCAGTTTTAATGAACAAATTAGAGGAGTGAGGTACTGTATTGATGTGTAACATAAAGCAACTTTTTTCTGTGTTTTTTAAGGAAGCTAAGGCCTGCAACTTTCTAGCCTTTTATGTTGCTTGGTTGCAAAGTACTTCCCAGTTTGAGGAGATGCCAGAGATGCCCATAGGGTGATGCACCCACAGAAAAATGGCAGCACTCAGGGCTACCTCTGTTGTGGAGAGAAACACCTTCTAACACAAAGTAAAAGGGATGGACATCTCCAAGAGCTTTCCTTTTATACAAAGGGATGTAAAGGTGCCTCAGGCTATTTATTGCTCAAAATTCCATGTAATTTTATTTCTTCTGCTATGTAATTGTATTTCTTCTGCTGACTGGTGCATTCAGTCTTCCTGGAAATACATACATCAGACAGAGCTGACATGTTAGCTGTTCATTTTTGGAGGGCACAAGTCAAATCTATTTCTGCAGGATGTTTCTGAGCATGTTTCCTCTTAGGGTAGGGAGTTCAAAGGATCCGTGATCCAGCCCATAGATGTTGTCTGTGTCCTGCACAAGGATACTGAATCCTGAAAACTCTTCAAAGGACACGCCTGGCTTTCACGTCACCAAGGAGTCTTTCTTAAACTTCTTAAGCTTGAGTCTTCTAAGTCTACTCAGAATATTCCTTTCATCACTGTTTCAAACAAACCCTGAAAGGCTGGCGGAGTACATGACATGTATAAATGAGGGCAAAGTAAACAGCAGCATGCAGAGACCCTGTAACACTAATTGACCTTGTGCAGCATTTATGCTCAATCACTATAATTCAGTAGAAAGTCACAGGATAGCCATGAAATCGTCCTGCTAGTTCTTAACCACTGCTGATTAATGTCTTCTGCTCTCTTGCTGATTAGTTTTATGGGGTTTTGTTACTCCACAGGGACAGCACAGCCTCAAATGATGATATGCTTGTCTACAAGGAGCAAAGAAAATCTGTAAGGCATCCTTGTAAAAGTATCTTTTTTCCTCACGTTAGGGGAATAATCTGTAATATTTCTTATCCCAACTGTTATTGAAAGTGGAATATGCTGCATCTCCATCTGACAAGCTGAGCACCACTGCAGTTGTTGGCTGCTGTGGGTCAAGGTGACATCTCTGTGGACTGGAACTTTCCCTTCAAAGGTTACTTTGAGCAGTCCACAGTCACAGAGAATACTCCGTGCAAAAGGATGTGGAATCTTAAGTCTGAGTCTCAAATATACAGGGATGAAAGAAGTGTTTTTCCAGGCTGCTTCTACACATCCTTCTGTTTTCTAAGAGGCCAAGAGAGTATTAGGCAGGAGGTTGCTTTCCCTGACTGTTAGATCTGTAGAAAGGTTTATGCAGCCTTGTTGAAAAATCTTGAATATGGCCAATAAACCAGCACAGTGCTTCTTAGCTTCCTTCTCCCTGAAATGCAAGTATATGTGGGATTTTTTTTTTTTCTATAAGCCCTCCATAAACTCCATTTGTCTTTCCCAGCTCTAGCACTTTTAATCTAAATTTTTGGGTATTTAGCCTTATCTGTCTGCCGTTCAGTGCCAAAGGTAAGCTGAAGCTGCTTGTAGTCCCCTATACATGTTGCTGAAAGGGCCAGACATAATTTCAAATGATGGATTTTGGAGGAGGTTTGCTATTTCCATTATAGTTTCTCCTCAGCTTTTATCTGTTTCCAGCTACCTTGCAGCCGTGTCCATAGTCAGTTATCTGGACTTCTCCTTTTACTGCTTTAAATGTTTTTATTCGGATAAGCTGCACACCATAAGGTGGCATAAATAAATTTTTTAACACTTACTATGTACAAACAGCCTTGGTCCTTTGCAAATAAAAGCAGCTGTGTGCATGACAAACTTACCAGTTTCATCTGAGAGTCATATCTGCCTGTATTAGCTATTGCAATGTCAAGATCAAAGCAAATTCAGGGTTAATTCCCATCTCAATTCAAGATAGCAGTGGATGTGTGTAGTATCAAGAGGGGGTTCCTTTTGAGACTTCATGGCTTAAGGGCACTGGACTATCTAGTTTTGATTTGACATCCAGAATGGCCAGCTGGCTTTAAAATCCCAGCTGCAGGGCAATCCCAAATATAGGACAGAGGCTGAGCCTCTCCTGCCCACACATGCAACATACAAAAGACGTGGTCCTAGGGGTTGTCACTAGAGACTTTCTAGAAAAGATCTGTTTTAAACAGTTTAAAAGAACAAGAAATTATTTAATGTCAGCGGCAGAAAGTAGCTTCCAGAGCACCAGGGAAATAAGGCAGAGATCCTGACCTAGGTGGTAAGAGAGTTTTGGGAAGAAACATGGAGGAAGAATTGTTTTGTGCTTCTCTACTTACTTGTTGCTATGAAGTTTCTCCTTTATTCTAGGCTCTTGGGCAAGAACCAGTGGTTCTACTGGCAAAATGGGTTCCTTCATCTTCTGTGGTCTGTGCAATGTGTATGAGTGAATGTGAAATACATTTGTCCCATGATCAAGTAGCATTTCAAGCTTGCTTTGACTCAAATGTAAAATATCACAGTGGGTACAGAGACTGAGATCTGGATATTGCACGATCTGGAAGACTCCCATAAAGGGAAGGACACAGAGCAGCAAGACTTAAGGGAAAGACAAGATCCTGTGAGCAGGGAGGTCAAGTGCAATATTTTTAATGCCAAATTTGCAAACATATTCAGGAACATAATAAAGTTTATAAAAATCACAGGCTGTACCTGTGTGGTAACCCCGTACCTTGGGCTTAGGCCAGCTATGCAGAACAATTTTTGGCAGCAAAATTATATTGCTTAGGTGATCAAAAAGTATTTATGTTGAGCAGTATCATCTATTTCCATATGCTTTCCTATACAGTGATTCTTGGTGACAGATGCAGCACTGACCCCAAAACTCAAGGTGATGTAGAAATAACATGTTCCCCATATATGCTCTATATGCAAAGATGGTTGAGGGGGAATAGAGGATTTCTGACTCTTCCTTATAAAACTGTGCCTGATGATGATGCTTGTGACTTGCTTTCAATAGGCTGCCTTGCATCCTTGATCCCAGTGTCCTTGATCAGTCATCAGGCTGATGTAAATCAAGCTGCCCACGTGCATCTTGAGCTGTAGGGAGTATAAAATCTGAAACATTCTGATAAAAATGCAAACCTTTCTGACATCAGAAACAAAGAAAACAAAGCTGAAGTGTTCTGGCATTCAGTTGTTTAGAAGCTGCTTTAAAATAACCCACACACACCCACCCCACTTCCTAAATGATTTGTTTGCAAACCACTAACTAATTTCAGTGTCACAGACTGACTGTAATTTTTAAATGTGTGGAGCTGTAATTATAACAAATACCATTCAATTTATATTGTATTTTGTTGGGTCCTAATAAGTGTTGAAAATACTAAATGTATCTAAATTTCATAGTCCTGAAAGCTGTCATTTTAGTGGATTATGAAGATGGTTGCATGTATCAGTGAGTAGAGTAACTTCATTTTTTTTAGTGGTGGCATCTTTTAAAAGTGGGAGCTGGGAAGCTACAGAATGATATGGACTACATGGCAAATATCCGACATTTAACATTTATTTTCATCATATCGGTGTTTTGTCACAGGAATGGCTGAGATTAAATATTCCTAGTCCATTTAGCCTCCACTTACTTAAGACTTTGTGTAGCTCAGTTCATTTTCAGATTAACTTTTGCATTTGTTCATTTGATGGCCTAGGATGTTGGTGAACCAAGCTACACAGGTAATCAGTGGTGAATCAGGACACCCAAAAAGGATCACTTGAAACAGCTTGTGGAATAAATTAGTACAAATTGAGGCAGTTCTGAAATGCACTCATGTCCTGATACATCACTGAAACAAGACACACTTGAAATAAGGCAGCATTCATGTAGTCCACATTTGAATGTACTTTCTAAATAAATAAATTGCACAGCATATGCAACTTTGTCCAGTTTATGCAAGTGTCTGAATGACAGAAGCACTGAAGAAAAATTATTTCATGTAGTACAAAGATGTGGATACTGAATTGGGAAATAATAGTGATGTTTTAGCTTTCAGGGAAACACCACATAAGAAAGAGAACAGTGAAATAATTTTAAAATTAAGGTGTGAAGATCATTGCCTGCAAAGTTGCTCTTGGATATTAGTGGTGCAATACTAATACAAGAGCAAATTACGTGACTATTTCATCGTGTCAGAAATATCTCCTTCCAACTTTGCATTACAAGATTAACAGTTGTTCTATCTTCAATTCCTACCTTGCTTGAAAATTTTCTTTTTTTTTTTTAATTCTGTTTTAATCATTCTAAAGAATCTCAACTATTTAGGTACCATTTGCCTTTTTTGAAAGCAAAAGATCCTGATACATGGTTGTATCCTTGGAGAAAGTCTTGGCTTTGGAGACAAAACTTCAGGAGGAAACACTCTGGAACGAGTGTCTCCTCCTAAGGGAAAAGGGCATCCCATTTTCCTCCACCAATAAGACAAGTGGGTCACAGCAAGTGAAGCTGGAAAAAACAAACTGTTTATTAACACTCAAACAAAACAGGGTAGAGCAGGATAAAAAAACCCCTCAAAACACAACAAATTCCCAGAGAGGGAACAGACCCCCGGGCTCAGACCAGCTGGGGTCACCCCGCAGGCTCCCCAGACCGGCGAGGAGGGAAGGGAGGCAGTGAGGCAAGGGGAAGGGAAAAAGAACAAGGGAAGCCAACAGAACCCTTTCCCAGCCGGCTGGAGCACAGAAGAAAGCCGAAGAGCAGCCCAGCGCTGCCGGCGCACTCCCTGCCGAGCCCCAGAGCCCTGAGCCCTTGGGCTGAGCCGTTCAACCACCCCGCACTCAGGTCCTGTGGCCCCGGGTCCGTCTTAAAGGCACTGCAGCCTCGGGCATTCAGTGGAGGGTTAAGGAATAAAGCAGCTTCATAACATCACCCCAGGACAGAGAGAAAGAATCTGACCATCTTTTGACACCCCCAGACATTGGAATCTGAGCCCTCAGCTCCATGTCTCATTGTTTAAAAACCAACAACATAACACAACACAATATAAGTAGCAGATGAAAAATAAAATAATTATTCTGGATGCTTATAAGATATTTATCTGTTCATTCTTTCTGTTTTGATGCAGTGAGTGTTACAAAATAAGAGAGGTGGAAAACAGGGTGGTGCTAGTGTCATAAGAATTGAAGTATGTGATACATCCAAGTGCTCCTCATCTTTTGCATTCCATGAGCATGTGTCTGAAGACTGAATACAATTTGTGCTGGAAAATCACTAGCAAATTTTAAATTATTTTTACTGCTCTGATCTGATTCTGCTATAAATTAAAGCTGCTCAAAGGTGTCAAGATACACATCTGACAAAAATCAGTGGCATGCTCTGGCCCCTGAATTTGGAACAGGAGCAATATTGGAGGAATTTAGAAAAAATTGTAGTACAACTTGTGTTCTAAAACATCATCGCTTGCCTGTTTCTTCTCACTTATCAGAGTGCAGAACAGATCAGTGCATTGTGCCGAAACTTCCAAGAAGTCCAAGCAAGCAATATGGAAGGACAGAAGGACAACCAGGATCCACCTCCACGACCACTGGCTCGCCACCTTTCTGATGCAGACAGACTGAGGAAAGTCATCCAAGAACTTATGGACACTGAGAAATCGTATGTCAAGGTAAAAAAAAAAAGCGTGACTCACTGCAGCTTTGTTTTTGGGGCTGACCATGACTTGTAGATGGTCTTAACATATTCTGAGCTTATCTTTATATTACCAGTCTTCCACAAGGACCATAACGTACAAAATTTCCTTATCTAATTACTCCTGGGTTTTTTTGGCAGACTTGCTCCTGTAGCTGAGGCTGTAGGATTTGATGTAGTAGAATTAGTTGTAGTCAATTTGTAGTCACCTTGGAGAGTGTCATTTGTGGGGAGAAGATAACTGCAAACAAAAAGGGTTTTCCAGGGAATGTCTCCCCCATTTTCAAGATGAAAATAAATCTTGTAGAAGAAAAGAATAGTCTCCTAAAAATGGGAAAGAAAAATTTAATTGTGGTAAACAGTGCATGATGAGTTTTGAATCAGCAAAGCTAAAAGACACAACTCCAGTGGGTTGTAGCATCACATGGGAGTTATTTCTCTTCTGTAAGTCTGTAATTTGTTCGATGTATCTCTCTTCTTTTTATAAACCCTAAAATCATGTGACTGGATGCCAGAAGAAATATGAAAACATTGATTTCATCCACCTCCAGCAAGAAGGCATCATCTCCTTTTCTGGATCTCAAAACATGTGTTTACAGATATCAGTACTTGCTGCAATAATGTTTGTAGAAAAGAAGAGAAAATACTTTGTTCGTCCACCAATGCACTAATATAGCCATATGCTGGACCCTCATTTATGTCCACCTGATGTTTCTTTTAGGGGAATTATTTTAGCAAAGCCTGACCATGGATGCCAGAGATATATACTAAATTTTGCATCAGGGAAAATCCTGGCAGGTTGCACATGCTTGTAACAGCATTCTCGGGGAGCTGCCTCTACACAGAATTTCTGCTGTGTCTCTAGAGATTGGAAAGCCCCACAGGGGGCCCCAGCCCTTCTGTCATGCTTTGGTGTGGGGTAGTAAGTCTACAAAAGTGGCACCAATTCTGTGAAGAAGTGACTGAAAAAGCCCTTGGTCACACCTACCTGACAACATAACTGAATGGTTCAGTAACTTAGAGGGTTTTAAAATGCTACACGTTGTTCTGAGTATTACTACAGATGTTTAAATAAGTGGCTATTTATATAGTTTATTTAACGTATATGTTAAAAACATTTGATGCTGTTCATACAGACAGACTCACTAGAAAACCATCATCTGTAACATTTCTTCCTCATGCTAGGCTAAAATATAATTTGTTATAATCAAGTTGTAAAGCCTTAAGGATGAAACAAAAACATTCCACTGAAATCAATGTGTGTCCAATTTAGCAGTAGCTTCAGTGCTAGCATAGAGGCAATTTTGTTACTGAAAAGGAATTGTATCTTAAGTTCATTCTCCAAACTTACCCCTCTCTCAGGGTTACCACATGATGAATACTTACAAAATGTTACATAAAAAGTGAACAAATATTCTTCCTTGCAGGACTTGAGCTGTCTCTTTGAGTTATACTTGGAGCCCCTTCAAAAAGAAACCTTCCTTACTCAGGATGAGGTGAGGGAATATCTGAAAAATGTCCCTTTCATTCTTTTACGGGTTAAGACCTTGGCACTTGGATTTTTCATTGCTGAGAGCATGACAGAAAAAGCAAAAAAAAAAGATGTCAATAGGAATGACACAGTCAGTGCCTTTCTGTCTGGTGTGTGCATCACTTCCTTTTCTTAAAGGGTAATTGTTTTCTGAATTAACTGCTGACAAACCTTCACTTTTTGTATGAATTTTTTATAAAACCTGTTTGAAAAGTATTAACAAATACATTACTGGCCTTTGCAGTCTCTCTGTGTGTTACATCTCCTTAGTCCACTGTTTTCAAAAGACCACGTTTGGGTCCATGGAGTGCTGTACCTCACAGCCTGATGTTTTCCACAGATGGAGTCCTTGTTTGGCAGCCTGCCAGAAATGCTGGATTTCCAGAAGGTGTTTTTGGAGACCCTTGAAGATGGAATATCTTCTTCCTCAGATTTTAATACATTGGAAACACCATCTCAGTTCCGAGTAAATATTTCATCATTTCATACTTTGTAGCGTGCCTGCAGATGTTTGTGAAAATCTGGCTTTAAGAAGTTTCTGGCTCTTCAGAAGTTTTAATAGGGTTGCTTTTATGTTTGAAGCTTTACTTTGGATTACAGACTTCTATTCAGCAATGAAAGATAAGTGCTATTTTTCATGGTCTTATCTTCCTCCTTCCCATGGCAGAAGTTGCAACATGGGAAAAGGCAGAGTAGACTTGGAGTGCACAATAAACTGGCAGTGTTTGTGAGGCAGAACTCCTTTGTAGAGACCTTACTGTCACTGTGCTGAATTCTGCCCTGCCTGTGCTTCTCCCTGCTATGCCCAGCTAGCCCACCACAGACTGGGAGCTGTTTTTGTTAAATGCCACATGAGTTTCCCATGTTGTGAAGTCCAAGAAGAGGGGCTGCGAAGTGTAAATGGCTGTAGCACCACCCAGTACCTGCCCTGAGTGGAAGGATAAGATTCCCTGGTGATGGAGTCACTGGCTCAGGACTGAACATGACTGCTGGCAGGTCTCCTGAACACTTGCTGCATTTTGTGTAGCAAACATTGATTAGAAGAGGGGAGAGGGCTGCTTTCCTCCTCCCTCATTACTCCTCCTTCTTATATTTGCTTTGGGAGGCATTTTTCTAGAAACCTCTCTCTTGTGATTCAGTCCCTCCCACATCTTCCCAACCTCCCCTTCATCCAAGAACATCAGAGGTGTCCTATAATTACCACCTGCCTGAAAAAAGGAAAACAGTTGGAAAGCAATCCTATATTTGTTTTACTCTGTCCCTTCTGGCTTTGGCACTTTTATGCCTTGCTTCCTATGGCTCATGTATTTTTCCTAGCACAGCATAGTTATATATCTGTTGATTTTTTTGTTCCTGTGCTGCCTGAAATATAAAGTAAAACAGAATACCTGCTCAGGAAGAAAGGAGAAAATTGCAGGCTATGGCTAAATAGGCTGACCTCTACACTCAGCAAAATACAAAAATATAATCAAATTATTACCAATAGTATATTCATGTTATATACATATAATACAATATATGTATAGAAAGATAGCAGATAATCCGTCCAAGCATTGAGTCTGCTTGTTGTGTGGCTGGATATTTATTTAGGATTCTAGTAGTGAATTAATATTTTGATTGTGTTGATTTCAGAAACTGCTGTTTTCCCTCGGAGGCTCCTTTCTCTATTATGCTGACCACTTCAAACTGTACAGTGGCTTCTGTGCAAACCACATCAAAGTTCAGAAAGTTCTTGAGAGAGGTAATTTATTTTCTTCATTGTTGTAATTCATTTGAATTAATTCAAACTGCAGTGAACTACTGTAACAAATCTTGTCAACTTGCATAGAATATGGGATAAAATCAAGGAATAAATATTGATCTGAAACAAGGACTAATCAGATGTCTTTCAACAGGAAGATCTAAAATCAGAAGTTCTGCTGAAGGATGGTATAGACCTCTGAAGAATGAGGTTCCTTTTGTAACCTCCAGGCAGTAGCCTGGAGAGCTATAGGAACACCTTCCACAAGTTTGTGCTGTCTGCAGGCCCAGACTCCAGAAAAGCAGCCACAAATGGTAGAATAAATCAGGCATTACTGCCTCAGCCATTTGCTGCAATGCAGTGGAAAAATTAGAGGAATAATCTCACCATCATAAAATTGCTTTCTTAGCCCTTTTGAATGTTATTAAATGCAGGGAATTATTATGAGAGGAATAGAGTATGCTACTCTGTAAACCATCCATTGAAAAGGGTGAGAGTTTTTGGTGCTGGGTTCAAATTGCCATTCCATGTTTTCCAATTATTGTAGCTTCCATGACTTCCATGTTCAACTGAGGTTTTAAATTTGTTTCTTTGTTTGTTGGTTTTTTTTGTTTGTTTGTTTGTTTGTTTTGTTTTTTAAAATTTGCATCTAGCCAAAACAGATAGTGCCTTTAAGACTTTTCTGGATGCTCGAAATCCCACCAAGCAACATTCTTCTACACTGGAGTCGTATCTCATAAAGCCTGTTCAGAGAGTGCTGAAATATCCTCTGCTTTTAAAAGAGCTGGTGTCTCTGACAGACAATGAGAGTGAGGAGCATTATCATTTGACAGGTAACTTCCTTTCTTCTACAAGAATGAATATGAGTTAGGTTTTATTTCCTGCACTTTCTGAAGATACAGGTAGGCATTCTGGTAGATAGCACAGAACTTGTCAAAACCTAGAGAGAATTCCCTCCCTCTCCTTAAAAATAACAAGTATTTTTTTTCATTCCTTCAGCTAGAAGTCCTGCTTGATATGTCCTAGTCCCTTTGAGAAGTAGTTATGCCCAGAATTTGCCTTGGCAAGTAGGACTGAGGTCTTTCTTCATGCACAGGAGCATGTCAGGTCACAGTGTTGCTGGTTTTCTTTTTTACCCACTTGAGAAACACTGA
Organism: Lanius collurio; assembly: GCA_020086605.1. Classification (NCBI taxonomy): domain Eukaryota; kingdom Metazoa; phylum Chordata; class Aves; order Passeriformes; family Laniidae; genus Lanius; species Lanius collurio. Next base: position 6,215,268 of record JACBWW010000002.1, read on the forward strand.
CCAAGGCTCCATCTTGTGGTCATCATTTAGTTCTTGAAATATGTCAAAGTCTAAGAGCACCAAAGAAGGAAATCTTTGTCATTTGAGGTCTTTCTGTGACTTCTGCTTGTGTAGAAGAGATCTTTGTCAAATGTTTGCAGTCCTCCCATGCAGAGAGACTTGTCTAACGTGCTTTAGAGTTGATTGCTTTTTCTAGACTCACATGCCTGGGACTTTACCCTGGCAAATTGCAGTTCAGGTCTGTCAGCACCTTGTGGATGAAAATCAAGAGATGTGTATTTTATGGATCAATTGTTGTTTTCATAGAATGGATGCAGGCAAACTACATCATCAGTGAAAACTCATGAGGCTCTTACTCTTCAAAAGAAGCTTCTTATATTGTTCCCTTGCCCAAACAACCTGGAGGGGACTTTTATGCAGGTCAGGATAGATGCCAAACTGCTAAAACGCTGCATCATTAAGAACTGATGAAACCAAGTATCCCTGTCCAGTTCCATTCTGAATTAACACAAAAATCTAATGGAATCTAGTGACATTCTTGTTTGGAAAACAAAATTTAAACAAAAGGCAGCGTTTCACGTATACATGAATTTGTACAGCCTAACACTGTATTTCTTTGTCCATTCTGGGGTGAGACAAGATCAATTTGTTTCTCTTAAAGATCATTAGATAACTTATTCTAGGATGAGTGTAGATTACTCCAGAGGTCCTAGTGGCCCTCTATCTACAAGATGCCAGATTTAACCATGGTTACTATCATATTGCTATAAATACTGATATACTTGGGGGCTTGTCACTGGAATGCTTATTGCAGCCTTTTCAGCCACTTAAGACACCACATGAGCATTTTTCACTTACTCTGACAAGGAATTATTTCTTCTGCTGTTGCTATAAGGAAGTACTGATACAGAGCTAAAATTCAGTTCACCAGACTTTGGGAAGGCAACATCATTTTATGTGCCTCAAGGGGAATTCAATTTGAGATTATTGTATTTAGAAAATACAGATGAATTACATAGCTATGTAATTTTTATGAAATTTTTAAACCTTACAGAAGCTCTGAAGGCAATGGAAAAAGTAGCAAGTCACATCAATGAGATGCAGAAGATATATGAAGATTATGGCACTGTATTTGACCAACTGGTTGCAGATCAAAGTGGAACAGAGAAAGAGGTAAGAGAAGAAGCAGCATGTTGCATTGACTCTTGAAGCGTTATCCAGCTTGCTGCTGGGGCTTCATCTCTTCCTGAGGTAACTTTGGGAACTTACTTGTGCTGGACTTGCTCTGTTCTCCTTTAATATTTTGACTTCTGTTTTGTATCTGCCTGTCAAGTTTCTTTCTGTCAGTTGGTTATGGTAAAATTTTCAGACAGCTGCCAGGGCCGCCTTCTGGACTGACAGGAATTGCAAGCAGGAGTAGACATAGCTCTCAGTAGGAAAAAACCTCCTCTTGTCAAAATGTTGCAGAGATTATCCATTCCCCAAGGCATTCAGATTTTATGCTATTGAGTTCTCGAGTTCTTAAATTCTTAACATATTTTTTCACCCGTATAAATGAAAATGGCAATTCCAGGGATTTCACATTAAGATCTGTTATTCTCATTCTCTACACTTCCAGTGCTGAGGCATCCATGGGTATCTGTCAGAGCAAAACCCATTAGTTATACAGGCTGTGTGCAGTCATCTCCCAGAACTGGGGCAGCAAGGCCTCAACTTAGCCTTTTGCATCAAACAATTACTAAGCAGATCAAATCTGTAAAGCTGGAAATCAGATATGAGAGATGTCATCTCAGTTGTTTCATTTCCTGCTAGTAAAAGTCAAATTGTCCCCGTTGACTACCTGGTTTCTCATCATTTATGGGGAAACAAAATTTGACAGCCTGTTTTATTCTTCAGCATTATGTTGTGTCCCACAGAAGAAAGGAATCTCAGAGTACAAGACCTCCATTAATTCTGCCATTGGCAGCGTTATTAATAATCAAAATAATTTAAAAACTAAATACTCTATAGAAATTAAAGATACTTAGAGCTAACATATCAGGCAGTTCATATGTAAGATTACCAGATCAGTTTAATATTCTTCTAAGTTATTAATAGGAAGAACTTATCCCTCTTCCATAACTTAGGGGCTATTACTTGGTAACCTGTTTTAAAAAAGATTATTCACGCTTTTCCTGCTGTAGTGAAGATCTCCTTCTATACATAAATACAGAAAACGTAGACCCTAAAGTTATCAACGTGTACTGATTGATTTACATATGTGTAAAATGCAGCACTGATACATATATTTATACTGTTTATTTATATTATCTACTGTTATAATTTAATACAGGTGACAGAGCTTTCAATGGGAGAACTTCTGATGCATTCTACAGTTACCTGGCTGAATCCTTTTCCATCACTGGGCAAAGCAAGAAAAGACCTTGAACTTACAGTGTTTGGTAAGTGTCTTCCTCAAGGACTCTGCGCTTTCAAATCTGAAGATTGCCACATTACATCTTCTCACAGAATAAAAGCCCTAAACTCCCTTCCCTGTCATCATGTGATATGTAGGATGGACTTTTATCTGAAAAAACACAGTTGTATTTCCTAACATGAAAAAAGTTTATTTGTTTGCTGGTACTATTTGCTCTGTGAGCCACCCTCAGCTTCTGTCTTGCCTATATTTAAACTATAGAAATCAGTGATTTTCAAGGGGCAATATTAGAGTCTTCAGAACAATCTGTTAAATGAAGCTTTCAAAGGAGGCTTGTAGGAAAATCATGATTTATTCTACTCTTGTGAATTCAGACTAACTTCTGCTTTACAGCTACTGCACTGAAATCCCCAGCCAGATTATTTTAAACTAAAACTTGATGTGGAAATGTGAACATACAAACAAGTGTCCATTTATTAAAAAAACCCATATTATTCTAATATTTCAGTGGATAAACACCTTCGGAAGAACTCCAGATTGATGACAGACAAGTTTCTCTTTCTCAGGGCACTCCTTCCCTGGGAAACATGGTTAGGGGAGGGGATGCTTCAAACAGAACAAACAGAAATTGCCTGCCAGGCTCCTTGGATGAGCTTCTCAGTGATCTGCATATGCTGGACACTTCCCAGCAGGATATGTATGAATGGAAGCATCTGGGTCTGATGCGTAGCTTGGACTGGTCACCTGCCACTTGGGAAACTGATTATTCTCACTTGGAACTCTCTGCAGGCAGCTTAGAAAATGCATCCAATATGTAGAACTGAAGTAAGCTACCAAGCTCTGGGGTTAATACTGTGTTTGCTGAGGCTGCATCCTGCGTTCATACTATTGTCCTTCTTTCCTCTGGAAGGAAACATGGATGCATGAGCAGGGATAGAACTAATTGTGCCCTAGCAACCAATCTAGGATCTAGGATGGCTCTGAAGAACCATCCCTTAGTTCACCTGCAACTTCAATGCCCTGGTGTTTCCGTTCCTCCTTACAGATGAGAGTAATGCCCCTGATCACATGGCCCTGTCTCCCTGGAGTCTGAAAGACTAGATGAAGTTAGTGAGACACTCCAGTTGGATTTTGTGGAAGCCAGAGAAATCTTGCAGAAGGAAAAGTAGGAATTGAGATATCTGAGAAGTTAAAGAAATGCTGAACTGCAGGAAGAACAAACTGTGTCCTTCACAGCACACTCTGGCTATAGGCCCTTTAGTCCACTTGAAAGTGTCCACTGATTACAAAAAAAAATTTCTGCATCTAACCTACATCTGCTGTATTTCTCTATGTGAAGACTTACAGGAGATAGGTGGTTGCTGGTAGTTTCAAAATAAATGTACAGAATGGCTTCATCCTAAATGTCTGGAACAAAATCTGAAGGAAAAATATTGCCACTGCATGAATGTGTAGGATGAGAAACCCAGTTGTCATCTTAATACAGGGAAAATGCTTTTCAATGTTTGCTTATCTCAGCCTTCACATTCCCATGACGATAATAATCAGCTTCTCCAACACAGTATTTTCATTGAATGTTATGATATTATGCCTATAATTAGCAGTTTTCCTTTTTTTTTTTTCTCCTTTCTCTTTTTAGTTTTTAAGAGGGCTGTAATACTGGTGTATAAGGAGAACTACAAATTGAAGAAGAAAATGGTAAGTCTGGTACCATTGGAGGTGGTGGGTGTTCAGGATAGAACTGCAATGTGAGATGGACCATACCAGTGTTGAAGGGGGAGCGACTGATGTGAAACAGCACTTTCCCTTGCTAGGCTGGAATTCTGGCTATCCCTGCTAAAACCGGTGCTCAGTATCTGTGTAATAATAAATATTTTTTGTTATTTAATAAACAGCAGCATCTTCTGTGTGAGCCCCATGTTAGTTTTACCAGGTGGAATATGAAACATTCAAAATACTGAATCATTAATTCTCCCAGATTACCACAGGGTGTAGATGAAAGGCCTTTGTTTTACCAACCCTTGATCATCCTGGAAGGAAAGGAAAGGAAAAGGGGCATTATAAACATAACCTTCTCTGTACTCACTTACGGACTTGAAATTTGGAAGTCAGGTAGCAAGTTGTTAAGTTCCAAGTACCAGAGGTGATGTACTGCACCATGCTCATTGTAACAGATGGAGGGGCTCTAAAAGTAGCAGCAGCAGCTATATGATTAATGTATTCTGCTGATCAACAGTCTGCATGTTCTTTCATGGGAAACTTCTTCCCTGGTACTACTTATAGGCAAAGTATAATTTTTATCCGTTGAAATCAAATGGCTTTTAAAAGTTGAAGCTATTACAAATTCCAAAAGTTGTGTCTATCACTATTTCAAACTACATTTACAAGCACATTTTAAGGTAGTGAAGTAAAGTTTAATGAATTTAGTTTTTCTTCAGAGGCAGGTCTTTTAAGAGTAGCATGAAACACCACCACTTTTTCTACTTTTGTTTTCTTTTTACAGCCTACTAATGTTCGTGCTGCACATAATTATGGTGACTTGGATCCATTTAAATTTCGTTGGCTGATTCCTTTATCTGCTCTTCAAGTTCGACTGGGGAACACAGCAGGTAACTCTCTTGCAGTAAATACTTTAGGACTGAATGCTTTTCTGGGATTCTGTAATACTGCTTCTTCCAAGATGTCTTTCTGGAGCCTCTGGAAACAGGCAGATATAGAGAAAATACTATCTCTGCACTCAGGGGGTACAGGCTTGATACATTTACAGACTTTCTTCATTTGGTATGTTGACTTCTGTGCATCTTAACATGATGTGAAGGAATAACAGAATGGAAATCCCCCATAAAAGGAAGGTGGTTTACCACAGCTGACATCCTGGTTGACACCCTGATGCTGTGTGTGTGCTGATCCTCATGATTTTTCAAACACAGGAGAGTTGAATGTAATTTGTGTTAGTAGAGGGTTGTGGGTTTATTTTTAAGCTGATCTTTATGGTCCTGCCCACTTCTGTATGTTCTGTAAAGTGTCACAAGGTCTTTAGGCACACCTGGGTGAAGGCCTATTAAGGCTGGAAGACAGGGAGAAGCAGCGAGAATGGGGGAAAGCAGCTCTCCAAGTTATCAAAGGCAGTGCTAGGCTGCTGCAACAAGAGAGCTCAGGGGACTTTCTCTTGGGTGTTCTACCTTGGGTGAGATCTTCTGTAGCTTCACACATGGCTGAATTAACACTGCCTTCAGGAGAGTGAGGGAGCTCTACCCTGGTCTTTCTAGTGCCAAATGCTTTGTGGAGTGTATGCAAAAGTAATGTTTCCTCCCATGCACAGGAACAGAGAACAGCTGTATCTGGGAACTGATTCACACCAAGTCAGAAATAGAAGGCAGGCCAGAAACAATTTTTCAGTTGTGCAGCAGGTAAGTTTTACATGCAGGTTGTATTTGACAAATCACATTAATGGAATTTAAAAAATAAGAAAATATTTTCCCCCATGTGACCTTTGCATCAGCAGTTTTGAAGCAGTGCTCATGATTTGAAGCCAGGCACTATGCCAGTCTTTAACTGTATATTGTAACAAATACAAATGGGTCAATCAGTGAATTAGGTGCAGTGATCCAATGTCAGAAATCTGCAGATATAGGAACACAAGTTCCAGTATGCTATGGGAAAAGTAAGTGGTTATATCAGTTATCTCAGTTGGTTAACAGAGATTACTTTCTCATAAAGACCACTTACAGTGGTGACTTCCTCATACAGAATTTACCTTTCATATCATTTTCAAAGAGAAAGTAACCAAGATCTCAAATACAAGGTGTGTGAAATCTCTAACAATGTTAAGATGCAGGGAGGTTGGAACTACAGGATCTTTAATGTTTCTTCCAACCCACAACATTCTATGAGTTTATGATAGCTGCAAACCCACTACTAAAGCAAGCTTTTGAATAAAAACACCGCACTAAAGCACATCAGGAGAGAGGAATTGGGAACAATTTATCCCAGCGTATTACTTCAGAGAGGAAAATTAATTTCTGTGTTTTCCTAACTTGCAGTGATTCTGAGAACAAGACTAATATTGTGAAGGTCATCCGTTCTATTCTGCGTGAGAATTTCAGACGTCACATAAAATGTGAGCTACCGCTGGAGAAAACATGTAAAGATCGCCTCGTCCCACTCAAGAATCGTGTACCTGCCACAGCCAAACTGGGTGAGAAATGCCTTCTCAAGTGAAAACTAAAGTGTCTGAAGTCCCATGCTGCTAGGGGGTTCACAATTATTACTGTGACGAGAGAGTGTCATGTCTCAGACCCACAAATCCCATTTTTTTTCCTTGGACTGGAGCAGTAGTTTCTCTACCATTCAGTGTGTGACAAGGGCTAGAGGAGATAAGCAGGCTTGCTATCCCTCCTCCCTGTACTGTGATGTGTCATTAGCTCTCTTTAGAAAGACTTAATAGGGCCCAAATTAACTTTGCTGGGAAGGAACAGACTCCCTTTGGCATACAATATTAGTGTTCTTTCCTCTGGGTTCCCTTTAGTAACTCAGCCCTACTAACATTTACAGCTAAAACAACTGGCAGAAGGCAGGGCTCTTGCTTCTTTCAGTGCATTAAATCTGCATCCCAGCTGTTACTGTAATTAAGTACACACTTCAGACATTTTAGTTAAATAAGTAGTTACTAATATTTCAAGTCTTTATCTGATCAGTTCCCTGTAAAATGCCCTTAACATCACAGGATGATGTTCAGTTCAGTTCAACTTCTGCCTATATCTTGGCCCTCAAGTGCTCAAGGTTCCCGAGTTAGTCTTTGTTTCCTGCAGAAGTGTGTAATTGTAACTAGACTTTTTGGAGGATTTTATATGTATTACACACGAAAGCAAGCATAGAGCCCGGGGGTAGGTGTAATGAAAACTGTGCCATGGGATCACACAGTCAGTATCAGATGGCTGGCACATCTGACTTGGAATGACTATGGACATCGTAATCATAAGTGGGATCTTAAAAGATATAACCAGCTGATGCTTTGCTGAAAAAAATAAAACTTGCATTTTCACTCTGCACAGCTTCCACGAGATCCTTGAAGGTACTGAAGAACTCATCCAGTAGTGAGTGGAATGGTGACCAGGGGAAAAGCACCTTCCAGGACTCTGATGAGTGCAGCCTGAGCAGCAGCACTCAAAGCAGCAGCTGCCACACTTCTGAGAGCATCCAGGAGCCCAAAAATTCATCTCCCGATAAACACACAGAGAGCCCTGCATCTGACTTTTCTAATGTTCTTGTCAAAGAATCTGATATCCTCAGTGATGACGATGATGATGAGGACTATCGGAGCCTAAAGAAAGGCAGCCCTACAAAAGACATTGAAATACAGTTCCAGCGGCTGAAGATTTCCGAGGAACCCAGTGCTGACTCTGAACGGGATCAGGCTGCTGAAAATGAGGAAGAAGATGGCTTTCAGATAGCAGAGCATCCAAAGCTTGTGCGGGGCCACTTCTGCCCAGTGAAGAGAAAAGCGAACAGCACAAAGCGTAACAGAGGAACTCTAATGGCAATGCAGGAACGCCACCAATCCCTTGACAGTCACTCTGATGCTGCAAACCTGGATCTGAACTCTATGTTAGAGAGAGAATTTAGTGTCCAGAGTTTAACATCTGTAGTTAATGAGGACTGTTTCTATGAAGCTGTGGAGAGGCATGGAAAATCCTAGCTTTGTAAGCACTATATTAAAATATTCATTTGAAGTCCACATAAAATTCAACAAACATTTTACTTTAAAATTAGTAAATTCATGGAAGCAGGAAAACTACTATCTGATTTTGTGCACTAATACATTTTTCCACAAAAACAGCTGTAAAGGATTCTTAAGTTATTTTAATTTATTGTGGATCAAAAATAGATTAAGTTGGCCCAGGTTTGTAAATTAGTTCATCCCTTGCAAGCAGTTATTAAGATGATGTAGTGTTCTTGGGGATGGCCTTGTTAGTATTTTAAGTAATGTGGAAAAGGTGCTAGTGAGTGGCAGAGGAGTTTACAATGGAAAGTAGCATTGCAAACTGAATTTTTCAATACCTTGGGCATTTTATTTCTTTGGTTTTCATGTTTGCTTTATTTAAAGCAGAATTAAGTTATTTTAATGTGTTTTAGTGCACAACAGTGCAGACGTTTCATTTTTGTATGTTTCAATGCTGTTTATACTTTATACATATATGTAAATACAAAAACAAAGCTTGGCCTGTAATCTTTTATTTGACTATTTTTTATTTTCTCTATGAGCCTGTACAGTAAAAGACAAATAAGTATTGTACTTAGCCATGTTTTCTACTTTTTATTGTGCTGCTTTTCTGTAGTTGGAGCTTTAAATCCCAAATTCTTTGCTTCTGCATAAATGAGAAGAGTATTAACAGACCTTGAGGGAACTGGTGCACTTTATCCTCCCATAAGCCAGTCACTTGAGTGTATTTATAAAAGTCTTGGCTTCTGTTTTTTAAATTTCTCTGCACAGTAGGATGTGCCAGGATAAAAAAGCACAAAAACCCAAACATCATCTTACATGCTGAAGTCTGAAAAGTATTTTTCTTCCATTTCAGTAAAGCACTTCCATTCATACAAAATTCAATTACGTCAAAAGTATTGCAACTTAACTACCTGTCTCACAACATACTTTGTTTCTTGCTATGTGTTCTGGCGTTTCCCCTGAAGTAAAAAGAACCTGGACTGCCTTTTCCCTTTTGTCTGCAGCTGAATGGCATAGAGAGATGCCCTCTCTTCCACTTTCTCAAAAGTAGGTCTTTCATATCTGCACAGATGTAGGAACATATAAGCCTTTTTTTACTGAATCAACACCTGTAGATCAAGCAGTTAAAACTAATAAAAATCAGACTGGTGCTGTTACAGCTGATTTTCCTCTTCAGTCTGACCAGTACTTCCCAGTAAACTTCCTGTTGTCTTCTTTTGCCTTAGTTCTTCTCTGTAGCTGAACACAAAAAGGCTTGGGTCTTCATCACACATTTTCCTGTATGCATTGCACAGGTTTCTGAACTGTGACATGGAGAGCTGGAAAGGACGCAGAGTTGGATCAACATTTGCTGTCATCATCAGCTGTTCTGTTCTTTTCAGGCGTCCATTTTCAGGAAACAAGGTCCTAAAAGATAAGGGGTGAAGAAAAACAAATGTCAACAGTTCAGACAATTACATTTCCCTTAAGAGTAACATGGAATTTACTTAATAGTAAAGCTATATTAATTATGTCACTATTTTAGCTCTGGCACTCCTACTATAGCTCATTATCTGAGCAATGGGAACATGTACGGGTCCTTTTTCTGCAAATACAAATTATGACACCATAGCAAAGCACATACCTACATTATAGACTACACACTGTATGTTCACGTTTGCCAACATTAAAAAGAGCTTTGGGTATGGATACGAGCACAGACCCTTCTTAGAATTAGCCTCATATTTAGAAAGTAACAACAGATTAAACTGCACGAAACAGAGCAGATCCAGACCATATGACTTTCTTTCAGACTGTTTCATTCCAATGGGAAAGACAGTTATCACTTGTCATTATTATTCTCATTCTAATGTCAAAAAAAAAAAAAGCCAAGAAGCAGGAAAGGAGTATTTAATTGCCATTCACTTTTTTAATATTTGGAATGTGGGAGTTTGGGGCAGGAGTCCTAGATTTTGTTTTCAGCTCTATTGCTGTTCATAGATAGGTGTATCAGTACATTTACTCTAGGGCCAGATGCATTAGCACCTCTCTCAGAAGTTCCCCAAATTTTAATGTATTGTATGGCTTTGTATAAGTAAGTGATAGTTAGTTCCTGGTGGGTGAATAGAACACAAAATTAAGAAGGAGTTTAAAATTACAAGTGAAAAATGAAACTTCTGGGAGACCCATTTTGGAGTATGTGCTACTTCAGGCCTTTGACAAAAACTTCCCATTAGTTCAGCGTCTAGGTCAGCAAGGTCAAAATGGATCAATTTTTATTTTGATACCCCTCTTTCCTTAGATTCAGTAGTTAAAAAACATACCTGGAGCGAAAAGTATTTTTATTACCTTTTTTTTTACAGACTATGAACCATCTTATAAATGTCCATGAACCGTAACTCAAACTATATTATGGACTTCATAGCTCAATCTTTTATTTCACATCTCAAATCCCATAATTCACACAAATATAAAATGGTTCTATTGCCTTGTTTTTATACAGTCTGTGTGATAGATAACCTTATAATGAACTTAACAGCTTTATTATACACCAAAATTTGCTATTTTTTTCGGGTCAGCTAAAGAATAAGAGGATTTTGTTTCTTAGCTGCCCACTAGGGCTAAAGTATGATAAGCTGCGACGTCCAAATATGCGACGTCCAAAAGTTCAGATTCCCCCTCCTTGCCTCAAAAGAATGTAAAGCAGTTATTGGCAATTTGAGATTACACAAGAGTCAGGAGGGGTTTTTTAAACTTTTTAAAAAATATTGTACATAACATAAATAATGCTGATTGCACATGCCTTCTGCTTATACTGTCAACTGAAACCATTCCTTCACAAAACAAAAAAAAACCCTCACCACCACCATGTAAGTCAAAAACAAACCAGTCTAGAGTTTGGATACTTCATTTCTAAACATTTCCCAATGCATACTCAAACTTTAACACAGAGAAATCTATACTCGTTTTAGATCCAATGTCTGCATCCCACACATCAATGGCATTGTTGGCCTCAAGGAAAAAAACCCAACAAGCCAAAACTAGATGCAAAATTCTTTGTTCACCTTTAAAACGATGACATTGAAGGCTTGCAGCACAGTATGGTGGTATCTACCCTAATTCTAGACTGCATCAGGGCCAAAACTATGCCCAGCAACACTGAGGGACCCCAGGCTGCAGGAGATGCCTCTAGTCCCCACAGCACCTCTGTCACACGTTCTGCAGTGCTGCAAGCTGGGGGCTGCCCATAAGAAGTCAGACACGTAGCAGTGTTGAAGTTTTAACAGGATCCTTGAAGAAGAGACTGCAGGTTTCCCACATCAGATAAACTAATAAATTCCCTCAGTAAGAGATGGGGATTTTTAAAGAGCCAGTAAGAACTCCATAAAAGTGCAAGCACAGAAACAAAAATTTGACCTTTTGACATTATCCCCAAATAAGTCAAATTTGTTACAGAGGATGTTCTCCTCACACTTTCACTAAAATCTCTTCACGCTACCATTTTGGTTCTGGATTTTGGTACTTTTGGTTTTTAACTCAATCATTTTGTAGTTTTTGTGGTTGGGCTGGGTTTTTTTCATTTCTGAGACAGACAAACTATTGAAAAGATGACCACTTTATCCTAGTGATTTTAACAACTTCAACTGCACTAACAAAAATGCACAAGTAATTATTTCATAATTATATTAGATATTAATCTCATACTTTTGTGTCCAGAAACCACTCTGAAATGGAAAGATCTGATGAACTATGATGAAAAATTAAATATGGGAAGAATAAAATCAAATGCATAGCTAACTGATTTAGTAGCTGATGCATTTACAAAAACATTACTTAGGAGTTTTTCATTAAAAATACTTACTCAATTCCACGGAAGCAGTATTTTCTTCTAAACTGAAAAACACTTCGAACCACTTTTTCTACCAGCTCAAATGGCTGCTCTATCTTTGGTTGCACCAATGGAGTGAAATGCACCACAGCCACATCCACCTATATGGAAAAGAAAGATAAATTTGAGTAGACATCTTCCTCTGAGACACATTATTTCTAAGTTACCTGGCTAGACATCAGCAAACAGACACAATATAGGAAGGAATTACTGCAGCAGGTAACCCAGCTGTGCAGGGACTAATGTCATGGTATGGAATGTAAAAATTTGCCTTAGCCTTCAAGACCCTACAGATTTTTAGTCTTAGTTATCTACATATTTCCAATTAGTTCACATGCCATTAGTACTTGGTACTTTTTACCCCCATGGCACTCTGTCCATTTAGAGCAACTTCCAAGTAATCTGTAAAGTAATTAGCACTTCTGTCTTCAGATGCTTCCACAAGATAATTCTGACATAATACACAAATTAGACAATATTTGATATACAGGCTGAAGGGCAGCTGTAGAAAATTGGTATTATAATTAGAAATCAAACTCATTCCCTATATGTTTTCCGTTGCTCCAGGGCTTTTCTAAACTGTAAGTCAAGGAATTGCTTTTCAATGTATTAAGATTTCTAGTCTATTTAAAGGAATAGTAGGTAGAAATAAGTGCACTCAGTTTATGTGACCACACAACTCTGTATTTACACTGTGTACCACAGTTCATCCAAAATTATGTTTGAATGATTCCACAAAGATAAGCTTCTATATATTCTTTTATAGTTCTCAAATCAGACTGGTTCATAGAACAGTCCCTTGCCCTGTGTCTGAAAAGAGAATGAAATAATACGTTCACATTTTGTGTTTATGTGTATATGCCATGCAATTATAGAGACACTGTATTATACAGAAACTTCCTGAATTCAGACTTCTGTATTAAAAATTACGACCTGGACTTAAACTCCAGTTCTGCACAACAATTAATAAAGCAGCTCATCTTCCAAACTAGATATTAACAACAACAAAAAAGAAAAATTTCTGTGGAGAAGCACATTGAAAATTTGTACAATGCGTACAAGTACTAGTACTGAATGATTAAAAATTTCTAAGTGCCAGATTTTAAAAAATATTTAGTCTCTCATTAAAAAGTGTCTGCTAATATGATAGGCAATCACTGAATTTTTAAAAAATATCTGACAGTCAATATTGGCACTCACAGAATATGAATTTAACATCACATGTGCTAGTTCTGACAGAAATAAGAGACACAATCAGACCAAAGAACAGCTGCTGCTCGCAGCACACTCTCAGTGTATCAATTGTTCAAGATAACCCAGAGCACAAGAGTACTTCAAAAAACAAAGTTTTTCCTACTGCTTCAACCAAAACTGCTCACAGCAACCTCTGATGTGGACATATTGACACAAAGGTACCATCTATCCATTTTGTTCTTTCCATGGGAACAGCTCAGCTGTCAAGTACATCTATCCAGTACAAATGCTTCTACAACACAAATTAGTGTACTTCCAACAAATCAAAAAATCCAAACAACGTAAGTTTTTCACGTAGACAGAACTTACAAAGCTGAGCAAACATACTGGCTAGAGAAAGGAAAGAAAATACCAACTAATGGTGCTGATTAAAAAAAACCCCACAGCAAGTTTCCAGTGTTAGCACTACTGATCTCAAGTATATATTACTGGAGTGTTTTTGTCTAGTTGTCCACCTTCTCTGAAAGCTAGAGTTAAAAATACAACAGAAAAAAACCCTTAAAATTAGTAAAATGTGAAGCACAAGAACGTACTTAAAAGTCAGGTGACAAAAAAACTTGACACATGAAATCTGCAGTGAAACACACGTAAGTTATTTCTCAAAGCAGATTTTTAATTTTTCAAGCATTTAGAGCTTCTGCCTTTGCCCCAGACTGCTCTTGTCAGGAAGACCACAGGGATATAGAAAAAAAACCTTCTGTTCACACTGAGTATAAGAAAAGTTAACCTTTTTGAACATAGCAAATACATACTTCTCATGTCCAATCAGCTCCTTGTACAGAAATACTGAGGGCACATGCATATGTTTATCTGTATTTTGGTGAAGAAATCAAACAATCTTGCAGAAATGCTCCTAAGTGAGAAAGGAGGAGTCTTTGGGAGTTAAGAGCCACATCTTTAACAACAATTTCTGAAGGAAAAGAGAACATAATCTAGATGCAGTGTACAGCTTCAGAGCCAGACAGCTCAATTTGCAATCTCAAGGCCAGTGGGCAATAATTTCTGCTTCTGAAACAAAACACAACACTCCTCAGTTCCATTACAGACACTGTTTTCTTTGGACCCCGGGAAAGCTGCTTGGTTACTATAGCAACAGATACAGGGGAAAGCTTTTCATTTGTAATTGGCCTCCTTTAAAACTATACATGCTGTTTTCCCTATACCTTTTAATATGCATCAAATAGAGAGTAGTATTATGAAAGCCAATAGAGTACATAAGAGCACTTAAAATACACAAGTTGATTTCATGATAATTTTACTAGTAACACTTTTCACCCCACCAAGCATGTTAGAAATATTTACAAAATAACACCCAAGTCTTGCAAAAAAATGAATATTAAAATTATTCATCTGATACACCCCAAACCGTCAATAGTACAGCAATTATTCACCCCTTACTGTTTTAGTATATCTGTACAATGAAGGTTTATGTTCTGGTAGGGGAGGAAGAACACAACAGAGTGCAATTTAATTCACACAAGTCTGTAGCCTTGCTAATGAAATCAACACTCTAAATCAGAACAAGCTTAAGTGAGACAATTTTTACTAATTGTTGACAATAAAGGTCTCATAATGGGCAGTACATGTACCTTGCAACAGGGCTGTGTTAAAAGCAAACCCACATAACCTTTCCTCAAGCTGTAATTTACCCATAGGGAACTGAAACCTAAGCAGAACGCATTACAACTTCATTAAAACAGACTGCTTGAAATCCTACTGAGAAAGTTCTAAGCCAGCACTTTCACAATCCAAGTGTTCAGCAGCATTTTATCTACTGAATAGTTTGTTTCCTACAAACAAATGTTAGGTCTAACACCAGATATGTGCATCTCATAGCAATCTTGTTCCAATGAGAGTTTACTATTGGCTCACTCCCAGCAGAAAGTAACTATACCCCTGCACTAATAGAAATAATTTCTGGGTAACAACAGCTCTGCAGTAACTCCATTCACACCAGGCTCACAAACAGAACCACAGGAGACCAGAAGGCAGGTACAGAACCTATGTGCTGCAATGAGCAAGACCTCTCTCCCAGCTTCTTGTTTTCCCATACCAACTTGTTGAGGCCACTTTTCCGATGTGCTGCATTTACCACAGAAGCCTTATCACTGGCTTTATTCCCTTATTCTTTTCTACAGCCTCATATAAAGGTAAGAAGTTACAGGATAACCTATGGAAGGCTAAAGCTATCAGAACAGATAAACAAAGCCTGCAGTTGAATACAAGTGTCCTGCTGTTCCAATTACAAATTAAAATGAATTGCACAGTTCTTTTCCAGGAAATTTAAACTCTCAGTAAAATTATTTGTGATGAAAAAAACAACAACTGACAAGCAAGAAAACTCTCCGGCTCTCAGTGCAAATTAAATGATTCCTCCCCCCCAGTCCCTAAGTCTACAGTTTCTAGATTCCCAAGATTTTATTCCATTTAATCACTGCTCACACTTTCCATCATAGAACCTGGTATCATTATGTATTTAGGACTAAGGGCCTCCGTCTGTTTTATTCCATAATCTCTTTGCTTTCCCTTACTGAGTGTTTTTCAAACAAAACTCATTAAACAAAGTACTCCTTTATTCTCGGGTAGATGGAACTAAGAGAGAGAACAAACAGCAGTAATGCACTTGCTGTGGTGAACAGGAAAAAAACAACATTCCAAGAAATTTTGTTAATACACGCCAATGCAGTTTTATATGAGAAGGGATAGTCCCATTCAAGAGACACTGCATTTTCCAGGATATCTACAGTGAAGAAAACATCTCAGACCTCACATCCAGCAGTAAGTCCTACACAAACAGGAATTAAACATAACTGTATTTTTAATTGCAATTGTAGTGCTTATACTTGAATTTATCATGCCTTTAACTTGGTTCATCCCATTAAGTGTAATGTATGGCTACCATTTGCAATGTTTCATGTTTATGCTTGCATGTTTGTGTATACTAACATTTTAAAAAGGAAGCAGTGAAAAAGGCTGATTCAGGGTACTAATTAGCTGTTTCAGAATATGAATGAGAATATGAATGAGTTTTTTGAACGAGTTTTGAGCTATCCAGACCTGGCAGTTCCTTCTGTAAAAGGAAGTTAAGCCATCTTGCCCATGGGCCTGTACAGCAAATGATATGTATTTGCCAGAACATCTCTTCCCAGCCTGAACAAACTGAAGGGATTTAGAAAAAGGCAGATCTTTGAAATAAGATTTTAACAATGAGTAGCTGTTAATATTCTCACCTTAACTTATTTTTAATATATATATGCTGGACAGAATTAGCACATCCTTGAACAATTACCTGAAATAAATACAATATAAAAAGATTAGAGTATAAATACATAAATTGTATATTGTATAGAAAATTATTCTACATATTATAGAGGATAACAGTATTATAGTGAATAAATATTAATTAGTTCAGAAATGCTACTAAAGACTGATAGAATACATATTGATTAAAACTTTGTTGTCATGTGTAATGAACTGAAACAAGAGTACAATGCCACAGATATTTTGTATTCCACTTATTTCAATTTTATTGCTTACTATTATGGCTTTTCAAAAAAGTTCTAATGTTGAAGACCAATTTTAGTATCATTGTTCATATTTAGATAAAAAGTCTGGATCATGCTTTCTAAGACAGAAGTCTGTCCTTTGTCTACCCCTGATAAAAGACAAAACCAGCCCCACACAAAAGGCAAGTCAGGGTACTACTTCTGATTCCTTCTCTCAGAGGTTTCAAACACCTGTTCTGCATCTCAACCCCAAAAGTCCAGCTGATGCAACAACAACAGTTCTGTCTTTCCAGCTGCACAGTTGTCTTGCTGCCTAAAATGTTCTCACCTGTCAAATGAAACTGGACTTTTCATAAAAGAATAGCAAGGAGCATTTTTATTTTTTTTTCAACTGCCACTTCATGGCAACTTTGCAAATTCTTTCAGAGAGGTGAATGATTTAAAAAAGGTATTTCCATAAATGAGTTGTTTCATACCAGTATCAAAAACATTGTTTTAGAGACAGAAGCAGATCATATTCACTCTTATTACTTGCTAAATACTACTGCTCTAAGTCAAGGAACTGAAATCACTGAAAATAAAAAATTGATAAGTTCAAATAAAAATGAAATAAAATATTTAGAAAAGTCACATGTGACTAATTGTGAAAATACTGCAAAAACTAAATTCCATTTTATTCTCCTCCAAACCCACGATATTTTGTAATACTTATTAAAAAGATGAACAGGTAATATTTAAAAAAACAGAAATAAAGGGTTACCTTTAACCATACTTTAAATAAGAGATAGTATAACAGTACTCATTGTTATAAAATAGTCAACAGGAGCTGGCTACAGCTATCAATACACTTAAACGTGGTATTTGAAGAGTACAATATATTTTCTACCACAGTGTTTTCCTACCACAATGACTTGTAATCTGCAAGTTTCCAGTGTTCCATTTACAATATATATTTATCTAGCAAGCCTGCAATCTGTGTGCTATTACCAAAACCAACTGCAGTAAAATAAGTTTTGCTTGATGGCTTGCAATCATGTATGAAAGAGCAGTAGCTCCATTTTACAAGCAATTCTAAAGCACTGTCCATTTGCCATCATTTCTGTTCAAGTACCTTGCACACAGCAACTCAGCTGCTGCAGGGTCATATTCAGATATTCATTCAGATAGCTCTAATTTTAAATGCTAGCTTTTTTTGTTCGCTGATTTCTTTTCCTTTCCCCCTCTCACTTCTCCTCCCTCCCCTTTCCTCCCTGTTACACAGACAGCCACAGCTTGGCTACGAAGCTCCCAGTTACTCATTTCCAAGAGGGAAAAAGTAGACAAAAGGTGACAGAAGATAACCATCATGGCATCAGCAAGCCTGCAGTTCTTTGCTTTTATTCTGGCTTTGTTTGGTGCTTTTGGAGATATCGCAGCCACCTTGCTACCAAACTGGAAGGTAAATGCAGACGTTGGCTCAAATATCATAACAGCTATAACACAGATGCAAGGACTTTGGATGGACTGCACGTGGTACAGCACTGGGATGTTCAGCTGTACCCTGAAATACTCCATTCTCTCTCTCCCTGTCTACATCCAGGCTGCACGGACCACCATGGTACTGTCATGTATCCTATCAGCCTTTGGGATCTGCATCACTACAGTCGGAATGAAATGCACAAAATTGGGAGGGGACATTGGCAGCAAAAATCATGCTTGTTTTGCTGGAGGGGTCTGCTTCATTCTTGCAGGAATCTTTGGATTAATACCAACATGCTGGTACACGAGAGAAATTATTTCAAGTTTTCTGGACCAGACCATTCCAGAGAGTAGTAAACACGAACCAGGAGGAGCAGTTTATACAGGATTCATCTCAGCAGGGTTTCTGCTTATCGCAGGTGTGATCTTCTGCTCTTCCTGTTTTAAAAGGCAGCAAGGAGCATGGATTTACCCTCCAAAGCAGCACCATTTCCCATCCACAGAGCAGGAGAGCAATGCAGGTTACAACCTGAAGGACTATGTATAAGTTATTATTTCTATCCATTGAAGCATTTCTATCTATTTGGGGGGGGAGGGGGTTTTGTGTTAAGTGTAGTTTGATTATGTCAAAGAATGTAAAACATAGCATTTAACTTTTCCTGTATCTGGGTTGAAGTTATATTCATGCAAGGCATTTAATTTATAAAGGCATCCATGAAAAGGAAAAATGGTAGAAAAGACACTTGTCTGCTATAAGAGTAGTTTATTTTGTAGATTTTTCAAACCTTTCTTCCTGGCTTCCTAAGTAACACTTATTGAAGAAAAAGGAACTATTTTAAAAACATAACTGACTGTACAATTCATGTATTGATGTCTTGTTACAGCAAAGAGGATTAAAAACTAACTGCCTTCTGTTTAGTGAATTAGACTTTCAATAACACGTAACATTTAGAGTGTATTTTACATTTTTATCTTGATTTTAATTACGATGCAAGGTAAAAAACCCAAAAACTATTTGTCCAAGAAGCCCAATTAAAAGGTTTTTAAAAAGCAGACATATCTGTCTTTCATTCTCAATTCTAAATTGCCTTGGTAACTAGATTTTGTAAAAAAAAAAAAAAAAAAAAAAACTAAACCAAAAAAACACAAAGAAAAAAAATACATATACAAAAAAATCAACCAACCAAAACAAATCTGCAACAAAAGCTCAAGGCTCCAAACCTTAGTTGCACTGTATACTCCGCATATCAGGCTGAAGGATCAGCAGCACCATTCAGCTCTTGCCAAACACAGCTCTCCTGCCCCAAACTGCCACCTGCTGTGGGTTTCATTTATTATTGTTAAAGGAAAGCATGCTGGACATTCACCAACTGCTACTAATCTGTCACTACACAGTGAATGCTAGATACGAGCCACAGCAGGACAAGAGAAATGTAACCATAACTGTGAAAACACCTGCAAACTGTAGCAAACAGAATAGAAACTAAATTATCTGTGTTCAAGAAACATCTGCAAACATTCTAGCTTACACTTGCTAAAAGAAGCTATGAATAGCTCAAATAACACAGCAAACACTTATTGTCCTCTACATTTCTGACCTTCTAAAATAACCTTTTAATTTCTTTTAGTTATTCTTGTAGTGTCTGTTTCAGGCACACTCACGGGTATTCTATTACTGTAAAATCTACTATTTAACAGTGATAAGGAAACAGCTTCTTTATTTTTTTAACTGTCTTATTTTGAATAATTACCTTAAGTCACCACACAGATTTTGTTTTGTATTGGTCATTGGCAAAGCATTCTATGTAAATACTTCCCTAAATGAGAACCAAATCAATGAATGAAAAGGGGTGTGATACAGGCCTTTAAATTTAGGAATATAATGCTGGATGAGCCTTTCAATAAAATCAACTGCTATTTATTCTGCATATTTATACACAACTTTCGTTTCCCATGGGCTAATCTGATATTTGCTAAAACACTGTGAAAGAGCCCAAACATTACATGTTTAGTGTGTTGGAAAAAGATGATCTGTTACAGTATTTGGGAAAGTGGACTGTTTTATGCACTTAATATGTAAGGAGTCTTTATTCACAGGGAGTCTTCATTCTTCATACACAGAATGGCATTACATCTTGCTTTTATTCTACTGTTACATAGCTCTTTTGAGTTTCCTATGTTTTAATCAAGCAGTCTGTTTGGTACTATACCTAATGCAACTATCAGCAGTTATTGGGTATTGCAGAGACTTCACAACAACCAAAAAGCTGATTTCTTTTTTCCTAGACACAATGTTGTGCAGCACATTCCATTAACCAAGAGTCTTTCAGGTCTCAACACTCACAGAAATGTCGAAATAATATTCATTCATCAAGCAAATGAAGTAAACAACTCCTCACAAACATGCATCTCCACCTTTAGAAATAGGTTTGACATGACACTAAGCCATGATCACTGCCATGTATGGGAAATAAATCTGTTTGCAAAAATTATAACCAAGAGGCATTTTTACAGGAGGGCATAAGAAAAAGGTAATAATGGCATACCAGGAGCAAAACAAAATGTTCATTGCTTACATATGCTGCATATTTTTTTCTCCTGAAACTTTAAAAAACGGTACCTATACTTTGTATAGCTATGAAACAAAAATCAAGCACTGAGCCATTTCATTCACAGTATGTTGCAAGAGCTCGTCAAGAAAACAGATTCTATGAGAAACAGCAACATATATATGTCAGTATACAGCTAAAAGAACAAGGACAAAACAGAGGCATTCAAAGGAAACAAAATATAGAGAAAACAGGTGCCAATACTGTCTGAAGAAATTGTATTTTCTGCTTATGCAATATAAGCAATACTTATTGCTTTAACTCAAAAAAGTACATTAAATAAAAATATGCCTGCCTTTAGTTGTACTGCTTTTTTTTATTCAACAGAGCACCAACTGACTCTAGGATGTGCTTATACTAAGATACTTGTCACAACTCTGTGTGTGTTATCTCACTCTTGGTCAACTATGACCTTTTCAGTACAGGAAAATGGAAATATCAGTTATAGCTTCCCAATTCTGGAACAAAGTCTGCACTAGACTTTTGACTACACTAGCTCTACTAGTACTCAAATTGTACCCACCACTGAGAAATCATCACCATAAAACTGGAATTTTAGCCTCACTTAAAATTATTTCACATATTTGAGAGTGAGACGGCATCCTGAAATTATTTTCCATTCAGCAGGAGACAGGGAAAAAAAACCCTAGGCCAAGGGCAAAACCTTAACGCAAAAAATAGAATTTCTTAAGCATTGTCATTTTTTTTTCAAACCACATTGTTGTTACAACTAGTAATTAAACATGTCTGAACAGTTACTTGCTCAAAAACTACTAACAGAATTTCAAATTATCATCAAAATATGCCCATATAGAGGCCTTAACATTCATAAAGATAAAAAAGAAAATAACCTTCCACAGGTTCTCAAGAGATTTGCCAGAAAAGTAAAAAGGACCAAGAGGGAGATTCTGATAAGTACTGAGGAGCTGAACCAACCAGTTTAAGGGGGACTTTCAGAAACTGCAAGTTCATTTCTGACACAGAACAGCAGTTTGACAGGACAAGGGTAATGGGTTTAAACTCCAAGACAGTTGATTTAAATTAGATACAAAGAAGAAGTTTTTTAAAATGAGGCTGGTAAAACACTAACATGTTGCCCAGAGAGATGGTGGATGCCCCACCCCAGAAACATTCAAGATCAGACTGGACAGAGCGAGGAGCAAGCTGATCTAGTTGAAGATGAAGATGTTCCTGCTCATTGCATAGAAATGGGACTAGATGACCTTCCTGCCAACCCAAATATTTCTGTGATCCTACAACTGGCACATGCATTCAGGGACACAGGCCTCACTTAAAGTCAGGCACAAATTTTTACAAAAAAAATACAAACCAAAACAAAAAACCCCTTCTTGTCCAAAATACTGATTAATTTGTTCATTTTTGATTCCTGTAATCATAATGGCTATTAATAAAAACCAGGGGCAACAGGAAGACAAGAGGACTACAAAGAAATCGTTCTCTACTCACTCAAGAACATATACGAGGAAGCAAAGATTGTTACTTTTTTAAATGATCAGTGGGATATAGCTGTGGGAAGTGCTGTAGCAAATAGGAGGCAGTAAAATATGCTAAAGATGACTGGGGTGAAACAAAGATTATAGACATGGTAAAATTAGAGATGTTTGACAAAGGTGATAAATGAAAAGCTTTTCTTATCACAGTCTTTCAAAAGACCCATCAATTTCTTAAAGCACAATTCCCAAACTGTTTAGAAATGCAAACTGTAAAATAGCAGGCTTTCAAAAAATACTCCAATCCTAGCAGACTATCCTGCCACTAAATCCTAATCTCCCTCTCCAGAACACCCAAAGAAGTATGCTGAATTTGCAGATAGGTTTGAAGGTCAAAGCCAAGTTCACAGGAACAAAAAATCACCGTCTTAGACTAAGCATGCTGCATTTACAGGAATTTCACATCACTCCACTTTGTAATATGGAGATGTTCAAATAGAGCAGCCATCGACATTCCTTAGTCAAAATAAAATACTTTCTTGACCGATAAATTAACAAAGACCATAAATAAATACAGAAAAACCTACCTCTGGCTTTGGAACAAAGGCTTGACCTGGAATTATAAAACAGTTTTCCACAGTGCAGAGATGTTGAGCTATGATGGACAGTCTGCTACGTTGGTTACTTCCTGGATTAGCTGTAAGTCTCTATGGGAAAATCAAAACATGTACATCAGTCATACTGAATTGACAAAGTGATCAGTTATGTCAAAGCTTGATTTTCAGTATAATCAAATTTAAAAAAACATCACCAGTTAATCATTAAAAACTCGTATCAAATTGTATGCCCAGTTCATCTAAAATAATCTTCTCCAATATAGCAGCATTTCACTAAGATACCACACTCATTTACAACCTCAGTCCTGCAATCAAATGCAAGTGAAAAGGAACTCCTAGAAATTCTGCAGAACTAAATGAGTGTCAAAAGAATTTTGTAAGGATACAAGAAAAAATAAAACTATTCTGACTGCAGGATTCAAAACAAATCTAACACCAGCTGACAGTACTCTCACAATCCTTTCCTTCCACTGTTTCTGTGTAAAACATTACTACTTTTTTTCTTCTTCAAGATGAAATAAGGCTCCATAAACCCAAGATCAGCTAGAAACCAAAAGCTCTTCATAATTAACTGGTCTACACTTACAACACTTGCAAGGAAGCTGGATCTACTTTACATAAAATTAGAATGCCTAACAGTGAGAGCATTTAATACTTAAAACTCAATTTAAGTATTCTCTGATTTTCCCAAGAAATTTTTGACAAAATAGTAGCCTGGACAGAGGTTTCCAACATTTTTGTGACCTGACAAGAAACACATTTTATTGTGTTTTGCTTGCACAAACAAAATTTAAACATATAAAGCATCTTGTAAAACAAGTCTCAAATTATGTAAGTCATTTCACTAACTTACATAAAACCAGAATTTTGATGATTACTGTTCTTATTTAACACGGCTTCAATAAAAAATAAAAACTAAACCCCAATTTTCATATCTGGTAATATTTGTACATCATGTAGTTTCATATGAAAAGCCTATTCATGAAATGCTGACATGCTGATTAAATCTATCCCTGAAAAATAAAAGCTAAACCTGTTGTTGAAGTTTCACATTTTTTCAAACAACTGTTCCAAAAGGCAGTTTAGCATGGAGCAAATAAATACTTTCCAACAACTTTTTGGAAAGACTGCTCAGTGATTCTTTTTGCCCCCATTTAAAGCCACCTTCATTGTTGTTTCAGAGGAAATTATTATTCTCTGAAAAAAACCCAGACTGCAAAGTCCAACAATGCAATCAGACACGCACTTCCTTAACCTCTGCAGTGAAAATGAAACTGACCTAATGGCAACACTAGGAGCATTTCCAATGCCAATTCAAACAAACCTATCTTTACTTCTCGCAGAAACCATCTAGTAAGTTTCAGGCAGTAAGTTCCTGCTTCTCAGTTACAGAAGGGATAATTTAGTATCTGGATAGCACCATCTTAAACCACTTCAACTACAGCAGGAGGAACATACCTGTGTAGGGCACACCATACACAGACCCCCTGCCATGGGCAGAGACATCTGCAGCTAGGTCAGGCTGTTCAGAGACCTGCCCTGCCTGACCTTGAAGCTTCGTTTCCAGGGATGGGCATCCACCACATCTCTTGGCAACCTGCTGCAGTGTTTCACCACCCTCACTGTAAAAAACTTCTTTCTTATATCTAAATCTGCTGTAGTGAGGTGTCCTGCAACATGTATTAGACAGTGATGCCTGTGGGAAGACCCCCAGGACCTCACGGCGAGGCATCCCAACATGAATCTACCACTTCTGGTTTAAAACCATTACTTCTTGTTCTATAGCAACAGGCTGTGCTAGAGGATTGATTTTAGAGTTTAGATTTTAGGGCTGGAAGAACCTGGCCTAAGTGACAGATTTGAGATGAAGCACTGAGGAATTTGGGACAAAGCAAAAGTTCTTACCCACAAAGTGAATAACAATTAAAAAAATTAAGACTGTGGAAGAAAAAAATTATCTGCTTCACACTCAAAAAGTGTTAATTTTTACTGCAATGGATATTTGGCTTTATCGTCCTTAACAGGCCTCAGATTCAACATATAAAATAACCGCTGGTTCTCATCAACTTTAATCACTTTACTAAAATCATATCAGAACAGAGTGGGCTGCAGTAGTAGGTGTGTAGTGACATAACTCACACCAACATTGCTGTGCTACAAGGAAACAGAAAACCAAGAAAATACAACCAGCAAGAAAGGCAAATGTATTTACTTCCCTGTTACACTGGCAAAACGAAGTCTGACCATAAATAAGAGAGTACATTGCTTCACTTTCTTACAGTTAACATCACTCCATGACAAATCTTATGTTTTTGCTGAGCTTATAACATACACACAGACTTTGATGTTTAGATTCTTAGCTTAGAAATATCCAAGGACAACACCAAATTTTTGAGTATAAGATATTTCCCTATCAAAACCATAAATTCAGAGATACATAAAATATCAGTAGCAACTCACTATTATCTTCATTACACTGTTCTCTCTTTCCTGGTACTGAATAAGCCTGTATACACCAATTTACAATGGTTACCTTAAGCAACTCCAGAGGGTCAGTAGAAAAGACACAGAGCCTAAGTACTGTTCTTTGTCCTTATCATAAAATAAAATAGTAGCTTTAAAACAATTTCTTTTCATTGTATCAAACCAATAATGGAAACGCAAACCAGAAACCATGAATAATTTTGTCTTTAGAGGAAGACCTGTGTTTAAATTGTGTTGTATAAGAATCAAGAGATCGCAGAATGCAAACTCTAAACAATTTAAACTGATTCATTGCATGACCTTGAACAACACATTCCGTTTCCTAGTGTTTCTAACTTCTCAGTGTTTTAAGTAGAACTGAAGTGTGCATGGTATTTTGCACCTAATTGAGCTATGCTGGGTGCAGAAGATCTATAATCTGCATGTCACTGATGATGTGTGCAGCTGGGTACAGCTACAGAAAGGCCAGAGTGCTCCCACAGAGTGATAGGTGAATTTTTTCACTGCTGTAACAAAACTATGTATCTTACCCACCATCACTCTGTATTTCACACCACAGTCCATTAGCCATGTTTTGCAACAAGGCCTAATCTCACATGGCATGAAGACCTTCTGGGAAACAGATGTGGATTCTTTAATGCCTGAAACCAAATGAGCTCAGAACTGAATTAAGAAATCTGGTTTATTTCATACCAAATGTTTGCCCCTGGTGTTCTCTAGAGCCACATACTGGAAATACTTCTTCAATCTTGATTGCAAGACTAGAGCAATGACAGCACAATATGGTTTTCTTTGACCCAAAAGATGACAGTAGACATTCCACTAGCATATATACTTGCTACTAATTTTCACAGAGAAGAAAAAAAAAAGCAGAATTTTCCCAGTTGAATTTTTACTTTGAAGAATTAAAATTAAAACAACATACACACTGAGGCTCCACAAAGAAAACACAGTATTTACAAACAGTGGAGTCATAAGATGGAAATTCCGTTTTCAGGCTGATGTGCAGTTCCTTTTTTTTTTTAATAAAAGCAAGTGAGATGCTTGTAAAAAGCCAGACTGCTTCCATAACTGCAAAGCAAAAAGCTTTCCGTTCTGTATGTTGTTACATGTTTCATGCAATGGCAATAGAAATAAACTGTTAAGTCTGAAAGCACTGTGGAGTAAGCCAACCTAGTATCAACTGATCTGGCATTACCAGTACTACTGCACTGCAGATAAGTTTGGCCTTCTTTAAGAAACTAACTATTAATACAAAATAAAATATCAATTTGCTCTTGGACTTGTGGTGACACAAGTCAATTAAGATCATTTTACACACACAAGAATGGCAGCAATACATTAATATTTCTGACATCATGTCTCATTCAAGAAAGCCAATGCCATGGTCTTTACAAACATCCCTTGTGTTTTAAGTGTTTAATCACAACTGGAAATAATGCTAACCTTTTGTTTTTTTCTTATTTCAAGGAAGGTGTTTCTTAAAAAAAATTATTTTTAATAAAGAGGATAAAAAAATAAATATAAGTGTATTTCTTGAGATGAATGAAAGCTAAGGAAAAACAGACTGATGACAAGTTGCACAAATGACTGTGAGGGAATAAACATTTAAAAACAGAAGAGCGCTGTGCCATCTATTCATGTAAAAGAAATCAGACTTCTGAAAAGGACAGATTACCTCAAGGAAATATAACACTCCATAAGACATTAAAAAAAATTATGTGCTTGTCAAAGGATCAGAGTAGATAATTAACTCATCAAAATTCATAATTTACAGTCACATAAACTAAAAATTGACCCAACCCTTGCCTCTCTTTTCAAAGCCAACTAAGACTAAGTTTGTAGTTTTGACTAAAAGATTGCGTATAAATAATTTTTTATTCAATTTACCATCTGTGCAATTTTGTAAAAATGCTATAACTTTACCTCCCCAACTTCCTTTTGAAAAGTCAGTGTCATCTGTGTCCTGCCATAAGAAAAAGGTCCATCCCTTTTTGAAACATTCTCAAGCCATTTGATGATTAGAGGAGTTGAAACACTGAAGGGCAGATTTCCAATGATGTGTATATCTGGTGGTTCTGTTGACATTAAGCAGAAGAAAAACAACTGTCAAAAAGTCTTAGATAAGATTTTTCCAAGAAATAAAACACAAGAAAAATACATGCCTATCAACCTAGACTTCAAATATAAACATACTTCAAATATGTTTTTATTATGCCACACCAAAATGATGCCTGTCCATTTGTAGTCACCTTACACTGATGAAACTCTGCTACTATTCTCGGTGTTTAGTTGGAAAAAAGTGGTTAGGTTTGGTTCTCATTTACATTTGAATAAATCATTAGCTTTCAGACGATTTTCAGCTGATGAGTAATTTCCAGCTGAGCTACTCCAGAATAGCAAAACTACAACAGCGTTCCTGTGATGTCAAACTACAACTATTAAGTACAGAGTCATACACATACTTCTGTCCAACACATCCTCCCAGGGGCATTTAACTGTGTCCTAACAACCTTCAGAACAACAGCCTAAGTCACACTGGACAGAGTTCTTCTGTATGGAGTGCTCTGAAATTAAAAGGTAGTAAAGTACAAGACTTAGCTGTAAGAAGTGATGCCTGTTTTTCAGTTATGGATCATATCAGTATCTGTGTGTGTTGTACAACACAACACAGGGATTCCACAAGCAGGGACCCTTATGTCTAAGCAGGAGTGAAAGAGAAATGGACAAAACCCAAAAGCCAGTGTGCTATTTCTTAGATACTACAATATTTAATAACATGAATAAGCGATTACAATATCAAATTCAAGCTGTTTTTCTGCAACACTTATTATACACTTTTTAGGCTGTGGTATTTTTAGTCTATCTGTGATATTACAAATTTATTAGAGATGGTGGTTTTTGAAACCCATCAGCTTTTCAGATTTTCATATGGCAATAACCATAGAAATGTATCTTACCTCTTACTGGGCAGCTCAAAACCCAATAGTGGCTCTGTCTTCAAGAAAGGTAAATTTTTAAAACTCCACTACACTGTCACACATATATTTGCTCATAGTTTGTTCTGTGAAACACTTACCTTTTGCAGTGAGAAAAATACAATATACAATTTTTAAAGGTAAACATGATGTGCCATGGTCTTTCATGTCCTAAGTCAAAAAGCATTTTACTGCTCTTCAGGCACTGCAAACAGTGACTTTAATAAATATGGAAAAGGGGACTGGGAGGTCATCTCTGATTTATCTAATATTACATATTTTAAAAGGCAAGTGAAATAGTATCCTATTGCAATCTCTGGGTTTTTTTTAAAAAAGGCAAAAAACCGCAATACTGATTAGATTCTATTTTTGCCCAAGATATCCAGCTGAAACCAAAGCAATGAGAAACCTAAATTTTTGAGGGCAAGTTTTCCAAAAGTTTCAAAGCAAGTTACAGAAATTTCTTCAGAGGAACAACAGCAGTGGTGATTTCTGACTTCTTCAAAAAGAGGAAGAAGCCAAGAAGTACACCATTTGACCTCCTTTTATGCTGTCCAGGAGTCCTATTTGTACAGTCAAGAAACTCTAAGGTTAATAACTGGAAAGCTCCTCACTGTTATCTATAGTCAATGTCACACAAATTCCACTGTTTAAAAAGGAAGAAGGTTGTTTCCTTCTTGGGGAAAAAAAAAAAAGAAAAGAAGTAGTCTCTTTCTCTTCAACATGTACCAGAAGAGAGTAACACTTGCACTGAGTGAGCTTCAATATTATCACTATTTAAGACTAACTCAGAAGCACAAAAAAATGAAGTAAACCAAGTGCAAATACTAACCATCCTCCCAGTTCTTTTTTAAGTGCTTTGGAAAAGCTTTCTCCATCTTATAGGTCAGGATATCTCCATGAACGATGCGCACTTTGCCTGGAGCTGCTTCAGATAGCATCTGTTTGTAAGCAAGCAAACAGAATCCACAGTGAGTGTTAACCAAACAGATTTCCACTTTCAGCCACAGCAGGAATGAAACCATTGCTATATATTTACCTTCAACATACAACAAAGCACAGTAGGAGCTAAAACTGAGAACACTATTAGTTAGTATTTACTTTCAAAAAGGAAACACTAGAAATAGGTTAATGTATGATTCTGTAAACACTTAACAATTCACAGATGTAGAATTCTTACTAGAGAATTCGAACTTGAAAAGGCTGGCATGAGTCTCTTCAACAGCAGCAATTAACAAGCCCCAGGTCACTAGCAGGACCTCACCGGATTCAACTAATAATGCAAGCAGGAAGTTTTGAAAGGTTTTTAGATCAATTACCTACGGAAACAAGGGCTCATGTTGTTTATTCTGTTTCCCCCACAGCTTTAGGGCCTATTATCCAATTTCAGCCATATGTGATACAAGGCTATAGAAATAATAATTTTCTTTTTACATTAAAACGGTGGAAGAGATTCTCTTAATATTCCCTGTAGTAGTCTACACTTGTACCCTTAAAAAACAAGGGATCCACTGAAAAGAGGAAATGAGTACCTAGCAGTACGGAAGATCTCATTAACTTCTATCTTTCTAGACATTACAAAATCATCTCCATTGTCAGCTTCTGCAGCCCAACTGCACAACTTATCTAGTATTTCATTAAGGCTGATATAGAAATTCAGCACTGGTTAGAGTTTGACAGCCAATTCTTTTATTTCTGGTGTCAGTTCCTATTATGAAAATTAGTTAAGCTTTTTTAGAGTCATACTAATCTTTTCTCTTACGCTATGAAATTATGCACAAACAGCACACTTCAAAAGCAGTGGTAACATTTTCAAAGATGGCATTTGGAGATATTGATACTGTAAGAGAATAAGGAGAAATGGCTTAAAGAACAATTTTGCTTTTGCATAGAAAACCAAATCCATTAATAGTTAAGTGCCAGTGGCTAATTGCCAAAATAAACTGCTCACCATTGTTAGTCCCATCTTCAATCTGAATGAGGTTTATATGCCCAGGGGCACAAACAACTTTCACCATTCTCTGAGCCAAAGGAAAATACTGCTTTCTCATACTGCTCACAAAATGTTGTCATGATATTCTTGAGTAAAAGTTTGGGGGTTTAATGATCAAAATAGCTAAATTTTATGTAGAGCAATAAAAGCTAAACAAAAAACTAAGTGTTCCTGCATGTTTTAAGTGCAATTATTTCCAAATAGAAAAAATAAAACTAACCTTAACTCCAAACCCCTTAATGGACTTTTCAGCATTACACTAGCAATTATATGACATAAAATCTGCCATGGTTTGTCAAATCTTTCTTTGAAGCAGTTATAAATGCTCTAACAGGATGAAAGATAATGTTAGATCAATAAAGTAAGAGAACAGTGTCGTTTGTTAATAACAGTTTTCTTATCAAGAGGAGTTGCTGAGGGATTGCTGAAGTAGTTCACTTTACATAACTGAGAAGTGCATTTAATTTGTGACCACAAAATCATAGTCTTATATTTCTAATTTGAAATAAAGACTTGGAAACCCAGTGAAGCTTCTTTCATTTGAAGGGAAAATCTGTGCAACTAACACAGATCCAGGAGCTGCTGTGCAGCAAGGATGCCAGCCAAGAGTGTTCCATCATACAGATGCTCTCATTCTTCACACACAACCAAAAGGGCACAAAGAAAGCATAAGGGGCATAGTTTTAAACATTAAATGGTGTTCCTGGAATAATTTTATATTCAATACATTCTCTCACTCCCTTTCTCTCCTCATCAGTCTTTCCAGCTTAAAAACTACTAGGGCATATGGCATAGGGAGGTTGTGATTCTTAAAGACTGAGCCAGAACTGGCAGACTCTCAGCTTGTGTAAACTTTAACACTGTACACATACATTCTACACTGTATTTCAGCTTTGCAGTAAAGAAAATCCCCACTTCAGTTTTGTGAGAGACCACATCTTGAAAAACAGTTAAAGAAAAATACTGTATGCTTTACATCAGCAATTTTAAAAGTATCTAATAGACATAATTTTAAGTAATAGTCCCCAATTGTTATTTTAATCTCTGACATTTTCCCTTATTCAAATCTCAACCCTTTTATGAGCATGAGTTCTGACAGTTTGGAAAACCAGAAAAATTATTACAACCTACATTATCAGAAAATAAAGACACACTGTTATGCATCTTCTTATTTGTAGGGGAAAAAAGCAATACCAAATTTAATACTAACAGATGCAATATACCTCTTGCTCATTCACATCCACTGTTACTGAGTTATACCACCTCTATATTCACTAACCTCATTCAGACATTCACTGCTACTGTGAGGACATTGGCAGTTAAAAATAATGACTAACATTATGTCACTCGAACAGTAAAGATAATTACACACCAAAAGCTCATTTTAGATGCCAAGAAGTATACTTTTATTCAGATAAAGCTGTTGCAGTACATGCATTCTAGAAGACTATAAAAAACATCCAAGTATTTAAAAAGCTCTCTTTACTAAAACAAGTGTAATTTAATCTCAAATTTTGTCGAGTCCCAAATCTGTCCTTAAAATCTAAAACAAAAATGCTGATTTCCCCCACTCAGGTGAAAACATGAAAGTTTCACATTTCATTTGATGAAGATGGCATATTATACGTTATTAATGGCCAAGCCTACAAAGACATAATTACATGCACATTCAAGTTGAGGCATATGAGCATGTTCATTCATATCATACATTTTTTTCATCATATAAAGAGATGGTGGCAGTTCTCAAGTGAACTACTTGTTTATTTTTGCTGCTGATTTACTGAAACACAGTGCAATTTAAGGAAAGCCCTTTCAATTGCTCCGAGATGGTAGAGACATAAGAACAGTCAAATTTTAAGATTCTTGGCTCTGTTTTTCTTGTTGGATTTATACAGCCAAACTCCACAAACATCCAGCAACACAAGTAGATAGCATTTGAAAATGCCACAGTGACTCATGAACTTATACCAACTTTAAAAGAAAGACAGAAAAGGTAAAGAATGTTTTTTTTTTGAAAATGTAAAATAGATGCTTGCTTTATTCTTCTCTATCTGGATGTTAACCCACATTGAACTCAATTAAGTGGAGATACACCTTCTGAATTTTATAAAGCATAATTATTAGGATTAAAAGGGAAGATAAGACCATACATAAGGACATTGCATTCTGCCTTCAAGTTATGATTTCAGTCAAGGTGAAATGCACCTGAAATGTCTCAGGTCTTAAAAACAAACCCTGACAAGCCTTGGCAGTAATTCAGTTGCAGGATCAGGTCCTAAAGGGCCTATGAGAAAGCAAGAACAATGAGTTGCAATGTTGTGTATCTTCAAGCAAATTACAGCTCTGGTTTCTACCACAGAACCAACTTATTTTCAGAGCCCAGATCCCAACAAGACACTTGGAATCTCTCTAAGTTCTCAAAATGTTCTTATTCAAGGCTGTGGTTACATGTATACAAATTATTCTTTAGTCGGTACCTGCAATCCTGGAATAAATCGAGCATCTTTTTCAATTAAAAGGAGTTGTTCAACACCAGCACTGAGAATGGATCGGGTAATTCCTCCTGGCCCAGGGCCCACTTCACAAACATGGGCATTTTTCAGCTCACCGGCCTGTTTCACAATCTTGTCTGCAAGACACAAAGAACATACTAAGCCTTTATTTTCCAGGAGATCCAGCTCACTAAGATAACCTCATTGTTTACTGTTACACAAGCACAAGCATGCTTATCTCAGAACAGACATAAACAGTGACACATCCCAGTGAAATCCCCACACCTGCTACATTGCAAAGAATTGAGATTTGTTTCATACTACTACAAGATACACTGAGCTATTTGAAAAAAAGCTAATTTTAGTTTTATGTCTTCAGTACTTATTGTGCTCATTACAGAAACAAATAAACAGAGAATATCACTCCTCATCTGTACACTAGCAGTACTACAGGGCTGCAAGCAAGCACTTGTGTTTGACACCCTAAAGTCTCACTACTTGTCCTTAGAAAGGTATTTCCCTACAGTATGTGTATTTCAAGGCAATCTAAGAAATAAGGATGATACAGTGAAGCGCTGTCAAGATTCTATTACGTACAGAGCAACTTTTATGGGGGAGAAACTGGACTAAATGAAGAGCTGGAACACAGGCAATGGGTAGCTATAGAAAACAAGGCATTTGAATGGTGAGGAAGGAATACCCATATGTAAGTTAAACCACACAACATTAGAAAGTAATATGGACATGAAAGAAGACAGATTAGGGACTAGAAAACGTAGCTAATGAAACAAAGGGATCCTTAGGAAGCATGAAGAGAAGATACTGGTAGAAATTATGCTGCTCACTCCATGATCTCTTATGTATGCAATAAAAATAAAAAATATGCAAAGATCTGTCTACTTGTAAAGTTTTACTAAAGACATGCAGACATTTTTATTCCGGGGTAAGTGCCTGGTTGTTCAGGAAGTGGAACTGAGTTTCATGTTCTGAATCTTTATCAGCCTGAATCTTCAAACATAATCAAATCACTAGCTATATGAAGCTGTACAGCACGTAATGCAAAAGTCAGCCAGCACCATGCCAGTGAGGACACCCACCCCTGTGACAGAACAGCGCCAGCTTTGTCACCCACTGCTGACATGAAGCTGGAAAAAACTGAATTGTTCAGAACAATGCAACTGGTTCAAAAAAGCTACAACCCTTCTAAAAAACTAAGACAAATGACTCTCATAACTACAGCACATACCAAACTCTAAACTGCACGATGTATTAAATACTCCATATGACACAATTTGAAAAAAAAATGCTAATTTTTAAGTCAAATTTATAAACCAAAATAGTATCCAAATGATAAAAGTACTACTTTGGTTTAGATTTTTGCATTTCAGTCAATAACCCATATTTTATATAGGAATATAATTTCTATCTAAAAAATTCCGCTTCAATTTATAAAGAAACCTATTTTTGAGGAGTAAGGAAAAGTAATTTGTCTAACCTAAAACTACTTTTAAAAGAGGCCTTTATAATAAAGGTTTACCACTGAAATGCCATTAGTCTGACAAATGCTATTATGCAAATATCATCTCCTTAGCTATATTCTGGATTTTGACAAAACTGGGATACGTGTTCCATATTAGCTAAAAATATTAGAATAAAATATTTAACCTGTCAATCGCAAATCCAGTAGAAAGTTCTGGGAAAGTTGTTTCAGTGCTTTAAGGCGAAAGAGTTTAATAATCTCTCCAATAGTTGGCAGGGGAGGCAGACGGAAAGCTGCCACCTTTCCTGGAGCAGCCATGAGACAAAACTCATTCCTTCCTCCTAGAGAGACACCAAAAGATGATTCTAATAAATTATACAATTACAATAAATTATAACTAATACTGAAAGCCATACTAAGCTTACAAACCAAGAGGTGATTTAAAAATCATTAGAGAAGGACTATAGGAAGACTAAACTCCATACAATTCTGACTTCTGGATGCAGTGCTTATGCGCGGCACGCATTCGGGATATTTGGGCAAGTCGCGTTCTGCAGCTGCCACAGGGAAGCCCTCTCACACTGGCTCAATGTCAACCTTCCATTACTTTAGAAAACAATCAGTAAGGAGGATGACTTCACGGCACCACGTAACGACAGAATGTATTTAACGTGTCCCTGAGAAAGGTTGGAAGAGTTCCACCCGCAGGCCCGCCGCACCCCTCCCCGCGCCTGCTCCCGGCGGCGTCCCCCGACTGCGCAGGCGTACCCGCCGTCAGTGCAGCGGGGGCAGGCCCTGGACGGGGCAGCGCGGGGCGCCGCTGCCCGCACCGGGCCGGGCCGGGCCAGACCGGGGCCGCCCCGCCGCCGCACGCGCTTTCTCTCCCCGCCTCTCCCAGCGCAAAGGGACCCTCGGAGCGGTGCCCGGGCAGCGCGGCGCCTCCTTACGGGGAGCATCGGGCGCCAACCCGGAAGAGAAAGAGGCACCGCGCTGCGCATGCGGCCATCCCAGCGCCTTACCTGCTGCGCGCGGGGAAGGCGGGGCCGCGCCGCAGCGCGCGCGCGCCACGGGCCCCGGGCGCGGGGCTGGGAGTTGTGGGCGGTTGCTGGCCACTGCTGGCCATAATGGCGGGCCTGTGGCGGCTCAGGCCTTTCCGCGCCCACCGCATAAACCTGTCAGAAAGCTTTCCTTTCCCTGATCCTCGCGTGGCTGCCAGGGAGGAGGGAATCAATTGGGTTGGGCAGGTCCTTGTGATCCTCCATGCCAAGCTGTGACTGAACACCACGATGTCAATTACACCATGGCACTCAGTGCCACGTCCAGTCTTCCTTAAAATCTTTTCAGGGACTGTGACTCCACTGCCTCCCTGGTTAGCCCATTCCAATGTGTAATCATCCCTTCTTTGAAGAAATTCGTTCTAATGTCCAACCTCTTCTGGCACAGCTGTGACAACTGACGGGAAGCTCCATTGGAGCTGTAGGCTTTGCTGGCCGGGACAGGCATGAAATAACAGTGGTGTGGGTGTGCCAGTGTGGTACCTGGCAAAGATCAATCACTCTGGGCAATAAAACCCCAAACCCGTTGACGTTCATCATCGTGCTTTAAAGTGTAGTTTATCCATTTCTGTGGCAGCACAGTTTGTCTGACCCCCTTGTATACGGGGTAGCCTGTCACCTGCAGGCTTCAGTAACAGGCATAAGGAAGGGTGTGGAAGGTATGCTTTCCAAAAAACGTGGGAGTTGAATGGAAATACAATAGATTTGCACATCAGTCTGAAATGGGATTGGTCTTCTGTATTTACAGTGGGCCTTTATTTTGTTTTGTTTTCTGATTTAAGTGAACCATAGGTAGGATATTTTTCGTTAGTCTGGATACTGCACACATCTGTGTGCTCATTCCTGTGATCAGAACTGTAGTTCATCCTTTTTCTCTGTTTTTGCATATCTGAAATTTACAGTTGGAGTTACACAACACATCTTGCTCAGACAAAGAAATTAGCAGTGAAGAAACAGATTCAATAATAGTATTCATATGAGTAATTACATTATATCAGTGCATATGCTTACGTATATTTGCAGGTATATTTATATCTACAGATATATTCTTAGGACATTTTATGGTTTTGTTCATCCTGAAATACACTGGTAGCACCAAAAGCCATTATGGCAGACTATTTCTGCAATATGTTTTGTCACAGTGGATTAAGTAAGTTCTCTTCTCCACAGCACTTTTAAACAAGTATTGGATTTTAAGGTTCTTTTTCAATTTTGCCCAAATCATTCTGTGCTATTATGATAGTGCAACTGAATGCTAAGAAGATATTTCCTGAAAACTAGACTTACTAAAAAGCCAGAGGTACTAAAGGATATTGTTAGGTAGATGCAAAGAAATAAATACAGTAAAGGATTTGCAAAACATAATTTCTCACTCAGGAGAAATAATGGGTGTAACTCTAAAACTCTGCATTAGGCATAGTTTCTACCACTAATGGCCTATTCCAGTTAAATAATAAAGGCAGGTGCTGTAGCGTATGTTAGTGCTGTCCTGTGAAGAATTCAATGAAGGAAGACTGATACACAATATCTGGATCAATATCTCTTTATAGATGTGGGTTCAGTTGTGTTCTGAGACCAATCAAGTTTATCACAGTTGAAACCTGTGCATGTGAGATAAATAATACACGTGTGAGGAGCTGCAAAAATTTGTGTCAGTAGAAGAGAGAATATGAGAAAGGACTACATTTCCAGAAAAGTGAAAATGCATCTAATTACTCAGTTATTAAAAATACAGGGAACTTTGCAATTGGTATCAGTAAGAAGAAGATCTAGCTAGGGTTTATTTGCATACAGTGGAATGTTGGCATAAACTCTCATGGTCTTAGTCTGAAACACTGGAGTTTTGAGTCTGTATGTCAGTTTTAATATGTATTATTTGAATTTAAAGTCATTATAAATTAAATATAAAATATAAGCTCCACCTGTTGGTGAAAATGTGGGATTTCAAATGGTATTTGCTACTAGTCCAATGGTAGTAGTTCAATTCCAAAACGACTTTACAAGAAATTAATATAATGGTGATTTTTTCTACTTAAAATCTGAAAAAATTTGAAGGAATATGGGCTGTGACTCAGGGGGAGCAGGTATGAAAATGGCATAGGATCAATCAGCTTTATGACTAGCTGAGGCATCCAGGCTGTTTTATCTCTCAAGCAAAAATTGATGCCAATTTACATTTTTCTCTACTTAAGAAATGTTATGTTAGAGCATTGTTTTAATAATGCATTTCTTACTTGATTGCCACCAAGGCTAAGCTTTTTCATCTCACAACCTCAAATCTCCTCAGTTTTTGTATACAAGTATTGTTCTCATGGTTAAAAGTACACACTTTTTTTTTCATTAGATGCCCATGCGTATAAGTTTCCAGGTTATTTCATGTGGTCATTACTATTACTGTATTAATAACAAGCTTTAATAGATTTATAATTAAATACTTGAATGAAATCCAGTAATCTTTGCTAATCTTTCTACCTTTAGAAACTTTCTGGTAAAAAAATCACTTGCTAAAATAAGAGTTCTTGTTTACAGCTGAAATGTTTTCAGACCACGTTGCTGGCCATGGTAACATTGGATCAGTCAGACTTCTGCAAGCAATTTTTTGCGTGCAACCACACTATTTGATACACTCTTGTTATTAGTGTTATTGCTGTTACTGTTTGTTTTCCTTATTTAATTGCTTCTTTTCCAGTAAATTATTATCTCAACACATAATCTCTGGCTTTTGTCCCTTTCTTAACTGGAGGAGGGTGGGGGGAATGGAAATGGCTGCTTGGAGTTAATTTCCAGCTGGTTTTAAACCACAACGACCAATCATTTCTGGAAGGTATCTTCAACTAAGTCTTGCATATTCTGCAATAGGAAAAATGGGCCTTCCAAGCTTTCATCCATTCTACTTATTCCAGCTCTTTGTTGCCTTTGCAAGTTAGGTAAGGCATGCAGGAAGAGCACTTCCTTCTTATGGTCCTAACAAAGTTTACAAAAGAGATATGAAAGAAGGAAGCTGGAAGGAATTTTTCCATTCCTGACCCCCACCCTGAGAGTCTCCCGTCTCTTTGTACTTTGATGTACTGGAGTTGTCCCTGGAAGATATTTCTGATTACTTACTACAAAGGTACTTGTGTAACAACAAGGGGTCATGAGCACCACAATGAAGACAGTCCTTAAATGTGCAAAAAGAGGATGGAATATGCAGAGCACTTGTATAAATAGCAATAATTAAACTTTAATGACCTCTTAAGTTAGACTTTGAGCAACTCCATTTTCATATTTGAACCTGGCTCAAGAATCTAGTAAAGAAGGTCTTAGTCCTATTTTTTTTTTTTATTCCTTCAGGGTGAGAGCAGTTGACAAAATCATAAACAAAATAACACAGAATTTTGAAGTGCTGGAGAAATGTTTTATTTTGAGAACAGGAGCATTCACCATCTGCTTATTCCATCATTTGATTGTGTCCTGACCTTACATGCAGAGCCTGCTAATTTTGAAGCCAATGAAACATTCAGCACATATTCCACAGATCAGGTGGATGCCAGAGAAAGATAAACTGAGCATCTGAAGAAGCCCAACGTCAGATTCTGAGAGCAGTTTTGCAGAGACGCCATCATGGGATCACTTGGAATTCTTTACTTGACTACAGCTTCATTTCAGGATCACCTGCCAGCATTGCAAGGGTTGAAATCAAAGTTGTGTCCATAATGATGAAAAAGCATGTTCACCAGACTTGCTGAGCTCATTCATAGATACTAATTATTTACTGGTTCTATGTTCAGGTCTTTATAATTTAAAAATAACTCCCTCTAAAAGGAAGTACAGTATTACTGAGCTAAATTATTTTGTTGTTTGGGAATATTGTTACTAGTTTTATATTATGGCATCATGTTAGGAAAAACAGGATCCACACCATTCTCCTGAAATGCCATGCTCCACTCAATTCAGAGACAGAAAAGTCTATTTGACAATTATTTTACATCAAGTTAAGGTAAAGATGACAAGATGTAAATGTCAAGATTACATTGTAGAATGATAAGGAAATGTAATATCCAAATGAGGTTAGAGGCAGAAAATCTTGTATTTTCCACCCTGCTGGATGTATTCTCATACCACAAGGCCTCCATTCTTCAGCTTGCTCTCAAAGACACTGTTTTCTATTGTTTGTTAAAATAAAATGTTTATTATTTCTGTTACACTACCTCATAAGGATCATAAATAGATGTTAGGAGCCCATTGCACCAGGCACTGTACAAACAAACATAGTGTCTGCGCCCTCCCTCAGGAAGACTTTTGTGACCAAATAAAATGTTGAAGAAAATAAATTAGCAAATGGGAAGAAGTTTAGGGAATATAACAGCAGGGAGATGTACATTTGTATAGTCACAGTAATTTTAGAAGCCATGAGCTGCAAAAAAAGTACAAAACTGTTATGAAACCTCCTCAGTATTAACTCTGCAGAGGCTCTGTAAGATGGTTTCTTGCTCTGTGATAGTGAAGGCAATACATTCTAGAGTCCCTGTTTTGGGTTAAATGTTCTGTGCACTTCAATATTTACACTCAATGTGAAATAAACCTGAATATTACTTTAGCTATGTCTTCTGGTAGAGCCAAATAATTCAGTTGTGGAGAAAATCTTCCTACTTATATTGGTCTACCACTGTGGATTTGTCAGGCTACATTTTGATCAGGAACAGTGTTTTTCTTGTTACCATATCAATAATGCTGTGTAGCAAAAACTGAACACTCAGAGAAGAAAGACTTCCCATTAACAAAATATCTGGCAGAAATTTCTGTCCAGACTGCTGAGCTATTTCCTAACATAACTCAGGAAGTACAAAGATCCATGGCTTTCAGTATTGTCACAGCAGATGGCTAAAACTCATGATATTTATTTTAAAGTGTTAGAATTTCTTTTAATGCTCAGTTCTTTTGATGTGCCTTTTTATTTGCGAGCCACTTAATCAGCTCAGGTCACATTGTAAAGCTCTAGCTGTAACCAACCACACTAGAAAGTTTATTGTTAGTTGACAGTTTTGACTTGCACTTGACCATGCCATTTTAGGTGCTCGGGCATTTATAAGTAATACCAGTTAAAGCAAATTTTGGGTTAACATTTCAGCAATGCCAGGAATTATGAGACTCAAGATGACTCTCATTTACATTATCTGCTGGCTTCTGCAGAAAGGGGGATTTTCACACTGCAAGTAGGACCCAGAAACAAGAACCAAAGACTCAGTACTGCCAACAGCTGTACTTACCATCCATTTATCATTGGGAATTTTAAAGCATTGTGAAACATTGGTACTTTAGTGAGCTTGGTCTTGTTCACCTGACACCCGACTGTCTGTGTCGGAGAATTCCCTTGAGGATAATAGTTGTTTGAATCTCAGTCTCTCTGATGGAGTTTTGAAAATTGATGTTCCAGTTTTAAGCTTTAAGTATCCCCTAGTTAAAAATATGGTGAGTAAAAGCTTTCTCCCTTGCAACAGCTCCCACAAAGATATTCATTAAAAATAAAACATACCACATCATTTGGAATCCAGACTTTTTTACTCTGATTGTGTATCATGGAAAAATACAAAATTACCTAAACCTTTAAAAGAACACAGATAACTGTTCATCACCACATCATGTTGCCATCTATGCCTCTTTTCCAATAGTTATCTTAAGATCTTGTAAAACCCACCTGTGGACTAGCAGTGACATGGAGCCTTGTACGTTCCCTATGACGAGAGATCACAGAACAGGCTGTGTCCCTGTGTTTTCCTTTCCTGATGCCACATGTGTTCTGCTGGACAGTGTAAAAACATACATTTACCTCATCTGGACTGCAGAACAACGTGTTAGAGTTAGATGAGATCCTTGAACTCCTCTTCTTCCTTGCTTGTGTCAGGCAATTCAGTTGCTGCCTGATCCCTCAGATATGAGTGATAACCCTTTGTGAGTGCCTCAGCTGTGGTGGGTTGTTTGTGCTCCCAGAAAATGTGACATGAAAAAAAGAGGACAGAGGGGAAACCCTTTAGCTTCAGTTGTCTAGATTCTGTCTTTCAAGTCCAAAGGTGGGATTTGGATCTGGGAGCTTGAGCATGAAAGGATTTCTGGCTTCATTGTGTGGGAAGGGGATTTATAAAATGCAGAAGGCAGAAACTTCAGGATGTGAATGCTGGGCCAAGCTCTTTGGCCACTGGGTGCCACTCTTGTTCCACGACGAGTGAACTGCTGTCTTTAGCAAGGACCAAAAAGTTTACTGACTCCACTGAAACTCCTTATGTCGAGTTAGGCTGCCAGAATACGAATGCCATATATTCTGCCTAGCAGAAATAAAAAGCAGAAGGTCAATGACAGACGCTTACAGTAAGCAAGAAAGGAAGATT
The DNA here is from genome assembly GCA_020086605.1 of Lanius collurio. Lineage (NCBI taxonomy): Eukaryota > Metazoa > Chordata > Aves > Passeriformes > Laniidae > Lanius > Lanius collurio. The sequence goes on from JACBWW010000002.1 coordinate 6,257,019, forward strand.
CAGCAAGCAAAATACAAGCAGTAAAACCTGGAAGTTCAGGTCTGCTGAATATACCACATGTAAGGGTAGGTTGTTAATCATAGTTGGGAGCTCCTAAGAAAGCAATGTCAGAATTTTTATTTTCCTAAGGAAAGGGTGAAGAAACTGATTTAAAAAAATATTTTTAAAATAAAACATGTAATTAACAGATTTTAAGTCAGCTTTTTGCATCCAGTGCAGCTGGCAAAATAAAACGTAATGCCTCTGAACCATAACCTATTTCTATCATTAGGGTGCTGTAACAACCACAGCATTTTGATCATGCATTTCTAAGGGGGCAAACGACTACCACTGCTGCAGTACTGGGTATGGGAGAGTAAAGCTAACTGCAATGATTGCTCTGTCCAGACTAAGAGATGTGCTAAACAGAAATAAAAAATGATCATTGCTTCCCTAATCAACAGTGTGAGGTTTTTTTTATAAATACATTATTCTGAGGGTTTACCTGGCATAAATTGCTACAGTTCTGTTAAAGTTGTGGTGACAGCACTGATTTCTAAAAGGTGGGAAAACTCTTTAATTCTTTTATGTCTTGTTAGTTTGATTTGATTTTAAACCATAAATATTCTAACGTCTTAGAAAATGCGACAGTGACCTACTCACTTCCAGATACATTCTGTCATGCTATGATCTGAAAATGGAGATGGATTGAGATGGATTTCTTTCTGGCTCTTCACTTGTGGAATTCTTGTTTGAAATTAATTTGGAGCCACACCTTCTCTTGGACTGCTAATGAATGTATCTGTTTAGCCCTGTGTATTAAATAGATACTATTCAATGTTGTATTCAAAGCTTAGAATGGATTTTTTTAATTGTAGTTACACCCAGACCCCCTCGCAGAACTAGCACATCAGAAATCATACTAGCATAGCAGAAGATGTGACCTCTGTCAGGGACACGTTGCCATGTGAGTCCAGAAGAATAGGTGGAAGTGGATGCTAACAGATGAAGAGAATACAAAGGCACTGAGTTAGCACTGGTCAGCATGACAAGCTGTCATCTCAGCAAGGCAGCATTTTTCCTATAGAATCACAAAAGAAGGATCTGAAGGGTACAGTGACAGAACTCTGCTGATGTTTACAGGGAGGGCAGAGGGGAAGAAACATCCAGAAGGTGCTTCTTTGAAATGTGGGCTGCTCTCATGAACCATGGCCTCTCAATAATAAGTAAGTTTCCAGGAAGCAGCCTCAGAAATATTTGTACAGAGGCAACTGAATGTGAGAGTTTGTGGCATATGTTGCAATATAAAAGGTGAAGCATTGGAAGATGTAAAGAGAGGAGGGATCAGACCAAAGAAGGAGGTAGGGAAGTATGTGATGAAGGATGGATATGACAAGTTGTGCGAGGAGGCATTTATAGGAGAGAAGATTGTTTAACTTTGAAAGATATGAAGAGTTGAGAATTGGATGAGAATTTTAGTTCTATTAATGCAACTTAGAGATGTGTAGACATATCTGCAAAACAAAGATTGGGGATGAGGCCCAATTAGATGTCCAAGGTGATAATAATAATCTGATTATATGAGTAAATGGGAGCGCAGTGATCAGAAAAAAGTATTGCTAGGAAAGAACATTTTAGGGAGGTTTTTGTCCAGGCTACGCCATCTCAGGCCTCATTCTGGGCACAGAATTAGACACTGGAAGCTTTAGCTCTTGCTCCCCACTCTGCTAAGAGTAAAGTGAATTGAGATTGGAAAGCACTTGCAAAAGACTTGATAGCAGAAAGAATGTGAAAGTATTTGAAGGAAAGGAGGATTCATGCTGTAGAATGAGAATACGAAACTTGGATCTGGCTATGATCTGGACAGCTGAGAACTGGAGAAGATTCAGCCAAGACTGAAGGTTTATTGCTCTAAGTACCTTGTAAACTGTGGTTCTGTATCAAATAAAAGACCTTAAACAGGAATTAAAATCAGCGGGAGCCCTAGGCATGGTTTCATCTGGGTAAGTAGCACACTGACTTGTAGTGTTACAGTAGTGAACCAAGACATCATAAGAAGAGTGGAAATAGGACATTGGGAGACTTTGGGGTGAAGATAAGTGACTTGTATTTGATATGAGAGAAACTGAGACTTCTTTTGATTTTGAATCCACAGTGACTAGGCTGCACAGGGTCTAAATACCTTTGTAGATATTATTGGAGCCTGCAGTCAATTATGTGACACTGCTGGAAAAGAAGTCCTTAGAGACTTGACAAGATCTCTGNGTTGGAAGGAAGCTCTTGAGATAATCTAGGCCTGTGTTTCAGTTTGTACCCATTTCCTCTTGTCCTGTCACTGGGAACCACTCAGAAGAGTCTGGATCTCATTTTCTTCATTTTCTCTCATCAGGTACTAAAGACACTGATAAGATCCCTCTAAGCCTTTTCTTCTCCAGACTCTTTCGGCCTGTTCTCTCATGTGCCAGATCAATAATTACTGTAGTGGTCTTGTGCTGGATTCAGCCTGGTGAGTCCATATCTTTCTCAGTCTGGGTAGCACAGCACGGGACGCACCACTCCAGATGTGTCCCACCAATGCTGAGTAGAGGGGAGGGATCACCTCTCTCAACCCACTGAAGGCTGCCCCAGATATTATTGCAATTGAGTGATCTTGTCTTAGTTGAATCAAGATCTTGTGTTTGGAAGTTCTGATCGCTCTATTCTGTGCTATTCTCAGGACATCTCCTTTTTACTGGGGATCCTGTAGGGAATAAACTGGCATCTCATATGATGGTCATCTGTAGAGGGAACTAAGCAATGTGGTCACCTCTCTTGGAATTCTTCCTGCCCCAAAAACACAGGTGATTTCCAAGCCAACCTGAAGAGACTTTTTCTGGGGTACACTACTGTTCTTCATTCTGGACATGGTTTTCATTGTTTCAAACTGGTGGAGGAAAGTATGGTTTATTCTCGGCAGCTACAGAAAGGCACATAACTTGATTAATGATCCTTAACAGACAGCTTCTAGGTAGACTTTCCCAAGTCTAAACCTATATGCAGTAGGGTGACAGCCATTTGCCACCATCACCTTATTTGACTTATCAGTGTCTCTTTGGCCACTTGGTAGGATCCACAGCTGCATCCAATTAACCTGCCTTGGGTCTGTTACTCAGCTTTGGGAGCTCTGACTTGTCTGCTGCCTGTGTACTTCCACTGTAATTCTAAAATCTATCAATCTTTGAAATGCAGCTACTGGTAGTCAACATGAGGGATCCATAGACATTAGTTTTTGACTACTCACAGTGAAATCAATTAAGGACCTCCCCCTTAAGGCTAAGGTGGTCACTTCTCCTAAATCACTTCAGTTATCTACCATGATTGCCAGTGTGTATGGACAGAGAAAACTAGATCCAGCTCAGAAGGAGGGGCAGCCTAGAAGTTCAGGAGGTGTTGAAAAACTTCAGAGCTCAAGACCATAGGCTTTTGACTCCTTTGGTTTTCTTTAAGCCCAAGTCAAAATTCCTGTCAATTTTCTACATATTATCTAATTTTTCCAGAACTAAAGACGTTGCTAGAAGCAAAACTTTTCTTTGTGTGATGCCAGATAGAAAGCTATTTCAAAATCAATGATTCATCAGGGGAACATGGTTCTGAGTGAGCTGTACAAACTCCTGAGCTGCAGTGATGTTGTTGTCCTGAATATGAGTCTGAAAAGAACGATCCCTGCTTAAGTTACCAGTAGACATCTGCACTCACTTTTCTATAGTCAGGGATGGCAGCTCTATGCCCTGGGCCATGCACAATGCCAGTCACACAAAGACAACCCATTGACATCTGGGTCATTTACAGGCCTCAGAGATTGCTCTGAAATATCTGTGAAGGAGCCGCTGCCATGTTGATACTCCCTCTCTTTGTGTGACATATCTGAAAAAGAATTATTGCTAGGGCCTCCACCTGCTTTCCAGCCTCTGTAGCTCATGTTGCCCTACTGCCCATTCTGCCACTGAGCAAGGCCTTGTTGTCATCCATGTTTCCTTCACCATGAGACTGCTCTCCATCTTTTCTGACTATGACAGAGGGTTTGCTGGTTTGACTCTCTTAAGATGGCTCAGTTTAATGTCACAACTAATGCAAACACCACACAGAAGACAGTAATCCCACTTCAAGGCAGCCTGAGAAAGCCTTTCAGCTACTCCTGGGAGAAGGAAGAGCTATGCTTCAATGAACAAGGGTCTCTGGAAATGCTATGCACCCTCTTCCACTTCCTCTGCCCCTCCCTTTCCGTTGACTTCTTCCCAGTTACAGTTTTCTGGTTCCCAACACAGCAAAAGCCCTCATGCCTTTGACGTGGCTCAGTATTGAAAACACTAATCTATATATGTCATGTATTTATGTCACATGGATGCCTGCATTGCATTGAAAGTCAATGTGATTTAGTCTCCAAACTCAATTCCTTTGAAAATGTTACCTTTGGTAATCCCATGTATTTGATGAAAAATCCAGTTGTAAATATAATTTTGATGTAGTTGATAACCCAGACAACTAAATGTTATGATTTTCAGAGGCTGTAGCATCATTTAGAGACATTAGCAGATGTGGTGGGTTTTATAGCCATATTCATCTGATCATCCTCTCCCAGCCTAAACACACATTGAAATCTTACTCTTGTCTATTTCAGAAAGCCAAGTATCCAAACAAGCAAATGAAAGATAAGGGCTTGTGAAAGCACTGTCTTGGAAAAAAGTCTCAAGTTAAAGTCATTTTGCCAAACGTGAAAATAACTTGAAAATACTATAGATTAATAGCCATCTTAAGAATGGCCTATGCTTTTTCCTGCCCCTCAGGTAAAGGGATCTGCTCAGGCTAGCCTTGGTTTTTATTTTAATATTTTCATATTTATATTCTTCTAGACATCTGCACACAAAAATTACTCTGCTTAAAAAAATTGCATAGTTCGCACTGTCAGTGCTGTCATTGGGCTTTGATACTTGGATATTCAAGTCTTTTACTGAAGCAGATATGTAAGATGGAACTGACAAAAGTACCTTTTCTAGAGCTTCTGAACAGAGAGTACAAGGAGTAACTCTGTGCAGATAATTAAAGGATGTTTTTTGCAGAAAGTGCTTTTGCAATATAAAGTCATTCTGTATTTAAATATCTTAGGTAATCTCTGGGTTTAGAGAGATTTTTACTTTAATTGTTCATCTTTTCCCTTCCCATAGCACAATTTAATCATGTGCTCCGTCCTTTTAAAGTGACTGGGTGGAATTTTAAGTGGCAGCATACTAAAACAGCAATTCAGCTGTGGAGCTGCTATAATTCTGATGGTTTGGGTTCAACCCTACATGCGAGCATTAATTAGCTTCAGTTCATGAAGCAGGCTTTCAATGACTGAATTTCTAGATTGATATTGTCTTTTAGAATAGTTTTCATTCCTCATCTTAACAGTATGCTCCAGTGCTTTCTGGTGTTGGCAGCTAGTGAAGTTGAACTCACACGGTGAGGTATGAATTACATTTTCCCCCCTCAAATTTATTTTATTAACAAGGAATTTGGAAAATGCATAGATCCCTTTCCTCTGATGAGCCTTGGATCTCTGTACACTAGTTAACACCAATCAAAAGAAATAGGATAAAATCAGCATAATAAAATGCCTTCTGTTCTCTTCTTCCCATCACAACTGCAAACGTTCCTAAATGTTTTCTGATTACTTCTGCAGAAGGTGAAGTGTTCTAAATCCTTCCTCCCCTAGCATTAATATAATAGAAAGTACTAGTGAATAGATTGAGAAGGAATGAATTTACTCTAATAAATAGTATTATTGCAGACACAGCTTTAATGTACATTTAAGTTGGGCAGTAACCAAATACATTAGTCTGGGTGACTATGGAGCCAGTAAGTGAAGTGATAAAGAGTCACAATGAAGACTTCATATCTGGTTATGTTAGAATTTATTTTAAACTGTTAGTGGAGGACAGACATAAGAAATGACCAGGTCCCCCTCTGCAATATTAGAAAATTCTCTAAGTGCAGGCAAAGGTGACAGAAATCAGAAAGCAAACAAATGTGGTGTTGCCTCAAATGGTCATGTAGGGGGTGAGTGTGTCCCAGGAAGCTGAACATTGCTTATTTACCTAGCTTTATTATTTTTATATAATTTTTTTTTGTATATTCTTGACAAGAATTGTTTAAAGAGGAGCTTTAATACTTGAAAATTTTCTGATCTGCCCTACATGAAAATGAAATCTTGGCTTTCCTGACAGTGCAATGCTGTGCTGTCTGTTATTTAGCTGGATCCTGTTTTGGGAGGCAACAAGCATTTTCCTGTGTTCTTTGCTCAGAGTAGGATCAAGCTTGAGTACAGCATGAAAATCTATGTTCAGATATTTAATAATATTTTTTTAGTAAAACCTGCAAATCTTGTTTCTTTTCTGATAAATATTATTTTTGTTTGTTTTAAATCTCCTATTTTATCACAGAAATCAGTCATTGTCTGCCAGAGGATCTGCTTCTCATGTGCATAATTTATATCATAGATAAAATTCTAGGAGTAAGCAAGTATGAATCATACCAGTCGAAACACTTGCCTTTCAAACCATGCTGCCCAATAACAACAGAACAGAAGGTAATTCAAATCAGTTTTATATTCAGTCAGAAAGCTCACAGATATTTTTAAGGGTCATGTCAAATATATGTAATACAGTTTATGGGAGAGAGATTGCAGTAACAGTTCAAGCTATAGTCTTTGTCCTGAAAGCATATTTAATCCTTGTCCTGACATTCTTTTGAGGGCTTGAGGCAAACCTCTTAGCATTTCTGTGACTCAGTTCCTCATGTAAAACTGGAAGTAATAAGTTTTCCACCTGACAATGACATTATGACAAAACATACATTCAAAGCATTTTGAACTCTACTTAGAACTTTATTCATGGCTATTTACATGTATAGCAATATGACAATCAGCATGTAGCAAAGCATTGACTATTTCATTATAAACAAGCCAGACCATTTAGAATTAAGTTTTTTTTCTTTGAAGTTCTGTGTTCAGTATTTGCAATATAACATTCCGCACCGATATTGACTAACAGCCAAATTCTACTGTCCTCATTTTGGCAAAAACTGGTTAATTTTTTTGCCTGGACTCCAGAGTTTTGATTCTGCAGAATGCTGAGCAGATACAGTTTCTTTTGGTTTTGCTAAAAGCTCTTTCAGTTCAGCACCTCCCAACAGCAGACCATTTTTAAAGCATTTTCAGGCTCCTTTATGTATGCACAGTGTTATAGAAGGATGATGGACTTGCTCAGATAGAGGTAGGGTGGCTAGCATTTGTTATTATGCTTGATGTTTCTTACTATAGATACATCTTTGCAATGCTAAACACATAATAAAATTGTTGATGTACATTCCTGTCAGAGAAATTGTACTTGGGCATGTTTGTGTTACACAAAGTCCAGTTCGGTGAAATCTATCTGTTCTCCCCATGATTTGTATTTGAAGTAACTTCAGTGTTGACGAGTATCACAGCAGACATTTGTTTGTTTCATCCTCAAACCTTTGATATTAAATTCAAAGTTGTCCAACTGTGCCTCTTAACTACCTTCCTCTTGCCAGCTTGGTAAGGAATCTAAAAAAGAATGATCTTAAATGGCTAACTCTGCATTGGTATGCATTCTGCATAGCCCTCTGAATTTTCTTAGCAGCTCACAAACTCAGAAAATTACATGGATATTTTACTAATATTAATGAGCAAATGGTGGGCATTCTTCAATCTAAACATTTTTATCTAAATGTAATGTAATAGTATAGTAATGTATAATTAATGAGTGTGATATGTTGCAGGTTGATTATGTGCCTACGACCTTTTGAATTTGAAGTTTGTCTTTCATTTTTTTAACCTTGATGAATTCCTAGAAACATGAGAACAAATACATTGTGCTTGTTACAGTAAGAGGGAATTGTGTGTGTGATATCTAAAGCAGATAGGTATCTGCAAATTTCCTGTGTGCATCCACGCTGCAACTACTGTGTGTTAACTTGGGCTTGTGCACGCATCCTTATCTTTGCTCACAAAGTCCCATTTAGTTCAGGTTTTTTTGACAGTAATGATTTCTGTGAAGGTTTTTGCAGCCTTAGACAGCAGCAGGAGGAAAAATGTTGCTTTTGTGCAAAGAACCCATCTCAAGCAAGGGCACAAGAGATTCAGTGTTTAAGGCAGTGATACTGGGGAATGGTCAGCAATAGGCTGGAGACCAGGAATTCTGCCTGAGAGGAACAGCCCTTATCTGCCCTCTTTCCTCCTTATTTGCATATGTCCACAGAATAAAATGTTCAGATCTGCATATTCATCGTTTGACCAGAATGAAAGAAGATAAAAGCTCTCCCCAAGCCCACTTTTTTTTTTGCTTAATAAAAGCTGTAAGACCACTAAAAACTAGGCCTTTTATTAGAGTGTATAAGTGCAATCTTATCTGTGTACCTTAAGGCGAGTGTGACTGTAAGTTATCTTTCATATTCAGAATTACTGTACCAGAGAAATGGTCTCTAGACAAGAATCAAGTCAGTCTGGTAGTGTAATAGCTGAATAATAGAGATCAGCCTTCAGGACCCAGCCTTGAGCCTGACATCAGTCCTCTGTGCATGAGCTTCAAAGGAAACCATATTTAGTCCTCTAGGACAGTAAAAAGATTGTTTGAAGTTAGTAAAGCACATGTGTAAGTATTGGCAGGCTCAGGGCTTTTATCCTCAATGAATACAAATGTCTTACCATGTTAGAAGTCATTATTGTTTAGAAATAATAGATGCAAATATTTGAAGCAGATAGCCTTTGAAATATGCTGGTTTGAGTGGTTCGTTATACTATACAACTTTTGTTTCCTTCTGTGTATTCTGAAAGGATACTAATATATCTTTTAAATAGTTTAAGCTTTTTTTGTCCTTTCTTGCCTTTGAAAGGAGAAAAAGTGTGTTTCCATGTCAACTAACGCATTTGTTCCCATATATTAAAACCATTGTGTAATTGAGATTTTTTTTCACTGCAAGATATGACTTGTTGAAGGACAAGTGTACTCTTGTTAAATAGACTTAACTGGTGAGAGTTTTAAAATGCAAATCATCAGCCCACTCTCATTTGAACATATTCAGCAACATTTAAGTAGACATTCCTGGAAAACCTGGCTGCAGTTTTAATGAAATGGACACCCAACTTTATTCTGCAGAAATGCAGAGTTTATCAGACAATTAAGTGATCACATAGCACGAGTGAGAGTTGCTGCTGCAGAATAGAGAACCTGACTGAGGTGAGAAAGCCTCAGCTCATCCAGGTTCCAGCAGTAGGAAGGTTTAGGCCAGCCAGTCCTTAATAGGGTGTCCTCCACCTTGTAGGTGGTCACCAAGGTGACTTCAAGCCTGGTACGTGATTGCCTGAGAAGCATCAGGAGACACTGTGAAGTATTGCACTTTCTGGCCCATCACCTGCTGTGCTGCTTTGACCCTCACAGGTTTGCATTCCTCATTACTTGGTTGACAATGCATGTTTCATTTAAGCTTTTTGTATTTATAGAGCAAGCTTGGTGGAAACACTTTCACTTTTTTCTTTTTTATTCTCTGTTCCTGAAGAAATTCAGGCAATTTTCCATCAAGAAAGAAAAAAAAATCACAGAAATTGTTGACCAGTTGAGATTATAAATCTACCATGTCACTTAGTTTATTACTTTTCTGAAGGCATGTAAGCTGCCTTTAAGGCAGTCTTTATAAAATCTCCTGCTAATCAGAAGTACTCAAACCTTTGAAAAGTTTGTCACTTTTTTGCAGTTAACAGTATTTCTGTTAAGCCATTTGATTATACCTAAAAGCAGGAAAGAAACAGAAGAGTCCTTGTAATGGGGTTGATATGACACAGACACCCTATGATGGATTTTCTGTGAAGATTCTCTTGATTATTTTAGTGCAAACTAAGGAAAGAATTTACTAAAATAATTTCTACTACATGCAGCTTGGGAGGAGGGGAAGAGGGAACATACAAGCCCATGTATTTCAATTTACAATTCCTAGTGAATAAACTTAAATTATCATAACACAACTTCAATCATTATAATAGCACTCTTTTTATTGTAAGAGCCAAAGTAATTAATCTGTGTATTTATGATCCTTGTCTATGATTAGTTTTCTGTCACAGGATGTGGTGAGTCTATGCTGTTATGACTATATTTTATTTAATAATATTTTCCTACACAGTGCTGAACACTTCCTGCTGAAGCAGCTGAATGGACAAATCCATGAAGATATCTTTCATTTTCCCTGACAGTGAATGATGTTTCCATATATAAACATAATAATAGAGTCGTTACATATGCACTCACATTATCATAGCTGCTGTGTGCTCAGTGTTATTCAAAACAAGGCAGGAAGCCAAATTTTCCTAGTTCCCATTTTGATTCAAATTGTAGTTGTAATAAAGGGATTTTCATTCAACCTAAATGCAGTTTCATCCTCGTCCAACAAACCTCCCCACTTTTTTTTTTTTATTATTATTATTTTTCCTTTATTCTAGGTCACTCAGTCTTGATGCAAGTAAAATTCTCCTCTGGTGGTGATAACAGCAGTGCTACTCAATGAACTATAACAAGGGCTCTAAATGCATCTCCTGTAGCATACCACAGTGATTTGCAAAAGTGGGAATAAATCAAAGCAGTGAAGAGATGCCATGTTGAGCCAGAAGCTAAATGTTACATCTTGTTGCATGAGGCTGGGGGGAGAACAGATCCTGTTTTTCTGGCAGCACAATATCTTTGTGCTTGTTACCTCCGATCCAACCCCATTAAGACAATCATTCAGAATCTGCAGGAAATTGTCACCTCTTTCTTTCATGCAATGGCAGCTGGTATTGGTGCCTACACACATTTCTCATTTCCTTCAAGATTTTCAACACACATAAAAAAAAGAAGCTTAATTTATATTAGAAAATGTGTCAGCTTACCCTGAGGCTCAGCATGGGCACCAGGGGAAAAAATAAAAGATAAATGCCTCTAGGTGAACTGGCAGAGGCTCTAATTCTCTACTCACTTTACTGCTACACAGTATGCTCTGCATTAATCATTTCACATAGGCAGGCATTTAAAAAAACCTTCAACTATTTTAAAACAAAGATGCATTGCCCTGAACTTAACAATAATACAACTGCATATTGTGGAACAATTTCAGTTCACACATACTATATCCCCTAGTAGAAGATGTATAAAATAATATTGGAGCCTTCTCCATCATAATTTTCATTGTTCTGTTTCTTTTGTCTATACAGGTATGTCCCCTCTAGTGGGCATTTTTTGTCTGTGGGTAAGCGTACATATATAATGTAGTCATTTGTTGTCATTCAAATGCTGGCATACACCAGATGTTTCCTATCTCCCATTTTTATTACGTGGCTGGATAAATGCATTATATGATCCTAGTGAACTGTTACACCTCAGTCCAACTCAAATATGGGGTGTTTTTGACTTTCTGTGCTGGGATAGAGGGAAACATTTTTTCTCCGTTTTGTAGCTTATGGGAATGTTGCGTGATGGGGAGGGAGTGGATGACCAGCAATCAAATGAGGAAGTGGTGGACTGGAGCAACAAATAAAAGTGTGCAAGATGATGTGAACAGGAGAGATGTCACAACTAAAAAAACAGAGCAGAGGCGGGGCCTATTCCAAGGCCTATTCCAAGGGGTATCCATGCAAATTAGCGAGGGCCTACAGAAAAGCAGCGTGGGAAAAGCTCTAACACCTCTTTTGGAAAACTCACATGACTGGATGCCTTTCTGAAGTGCATGTACACTAATACACATGGCATGGAGAGGACACAGGAGGAATTCAATGTTTAAAAGTTTCCCATGCAGACTGGTCCTAGAGAGAAGAGGGTTCTAGGGGAACTGGAGGAGTTTCAAGAATCACTTTCTCCAGGATCAAAAATGATCTCTCTTGCTGTGGACTAAGCCAGTCAAAGGTGGTAGGAGGCCCATATGTTTGAACAAATCCATTGTGATGGAACTGAAGCACAAAAGAAGGCACGAAAGAGGTGGAAGAAAGGACTGGTGATGCAGGAAATATAGAGACAATGATTGTGCAGGAATGGGATCAGGAAAGCCAAATCCCATTGGGAATTAAATCTAGTGAGAGAAGTGAAGGGCAAGAAGAAAAGCTGCTATGCATGCATCATTCGCAAAAGGAAGGCTAGGAAAATGTTGCTTTGCTGCTGAGTGGGGTGGGGAACCTGGCACTCAAAGCCATAAAGAATATAGAGGTACTCAGTTCCTGTTTTGCCTCAGTCTTTACAGATAAGATTGGCATTCAGAGATCCCTGGCTTCTGAGGCAAGTTGGAAGATCTGGAACAATTCATACTTACCCTCAGCAAAGGAATATCAGGTTAGGGGTGTTTTGACAAGTCCATGCAAACTGATGGGGTGCATCCACAAGTGCCGAGTGAACTTGAGGGATTCTTTATTTTTGAATATTCGTGGTGATGGGAGAAGATTCCCAAGAAATAGAAGAATGCTAATGCTGCTCCTCTTTTCACAGAATCAGCTCTGAGCCAGAGGTTTCGAGTAAAAGTCAGAGGTGCCTTCCCACCTCAATCACTCTGTCATTGAATTTTTTTCCGTGGTTTCAGTTGCGTGTCTCAGGAGATGCATTTGCCGAGTGAAAAAATTTCTGGAGTTTCCTTACTGTATTAAACCTAAGTACATATTGGTCCATGGCATACACAGACACCATTCCCATGGAAATGACAAGTTTAAAGGGTGCATAGTTTGGTAGGGCAAAACTAATTTGTTCCTTTGGAATTTGAAAGGATGTATAGAAATAGTATTGCTATGGCACAAATGTAACGTGGATATGGATGTGTATGCGGTATGAGTGTAAAATCAGAGCACCAGGAAGGCAAATGGTTTCAATGGGCATGATTTAAACAGCAGGAATGTATTGCCAGCAATCATACACAACAGCAAAGTACAGTTCTAAATGTTGATTTTACTCATGCCTTTTTCCTCAAAGGTTATGGTTTGTGGGTTTTTTTCACACAGTATAAAGGGATTCATAGCATCATTAAGAAAGCAATGAAAATGCTAGGGAAGGGGTCCAGTTCTTTAGCTGGCATAGGATGGCATGTTTCCACTCAAGTCAATACACTCAATTTGCAACTCTCAATATATGGTCTGAATGCTGCAGAATGAGTAGAGGAGGGGAGAAGGTGATAAAAAAATACAGAATTTGGTAAAATCTATATACAGTTAAGAAGTACAGCCTAGAAACTTTCTTTGTTATAATGAAACTGAACTCCTCTTGGATCAACTGATGAATATGAATTGCATGTCTTTTGCAGGATCTTAGAGAGAGCCTTGGGTCCACAGAAGAATACACCAATACTGTTGCTGTAATAACAACAATAACAATAAAAAAACATGAGAGTAGCAGGGTAAATGGATGCACTGTACCTTTTGGCTGCCTCCAGCTTTGCATCCTTTCAAATGGCTTTTTGAGAAATGCATTTGAAAAATCTTGTGTTACTGTATACTTTGTGTTATGTACTGCATAATTTGTGCTGCTGTATTAGAGCATAATAATTTTAATACTTTCACGTTTATTATGTCTTATTACATTATTTATTAGGATTGCCATATTAGAGGTCACAAACTATTTAAATGGTAGCTCTTTGGTTTTGATCTTCATATCTTTCTCAATCAGAGAGGCAAACATACTGCCTGCACTGAAAATTTTAACTGCTTTTTCTCGAGCTGAGTTAATTTTTTCCTAAAGGATATACAAAATGCTCAGTTACTTTTGAGTTTTCTTCTCCTCTCCCCCCCCACAACGTCTAACACTTTTCTGCCAAACAATTTAAAAATGGCTGATTTAATATTTGTAAATAGGTACTTTTTATAAAATAAGAACACGACAAATGTAACAAACAATTGTGTTCATATGTGCACAAGCATTACAGGGAGCTGGTAACCTGGTTGCCGGCTAGAAACTGCCTAAAGCGTTTGCCTCTAAGTACACCACACTTATTGTTCTAAAACCTATATGCAGACACAGATTCACACGTGCTGTGCTGCTGGGGAAAACTCAATCTGCATAAATGCAGAGGAAGTGACAAGCGATAGCATGAGTTTAAAATGTTTGCTCCTGTAAAGAAGGGGCTGTGGATATGATTTTGGTGCCCAAGCCATAGCCCCCAGAAGTCGTGCCCATATTGCTCTGGTGCTCAGTTGCACCAGGTTTAACCTGGAGTGGTGTATTCCTGCTAATCTGCTAAAAGATTCTGTTGCAGCCAAGGGGAGCTCTGTCAACCTAGGTGCAGGGGCCCAAAATTTAGTCAGTTCCTAAAAGCTGATTGTTTCATCACACAGTAGAAACTCTTCAGTTTGACTCTTGAATCTTCTATAACTCCGAGTAAGAAAAAATAAGGTATTCTTTTCTAATTAGGAATCCCTATTTCATGCAAAGTTTTCTTTAAAAGCTTCTACATTGACCATAAACATGGGCATCTAAGTTCAGGGAAAAAATGGAGATTTTTCTGTCAGCATGGGACTGGCTTTCTACAGAACTACCTCAAGATCCAGTAGAGAAAGCTAATTCCCATCTCCCCCTTAAGCAGCAGAAAAACATTTTTATCTCGTCTATACTTAACAAAAGTAACTAACTAAACTAACATTACTAAAAAGTAATGTTTCAGCTGTAGCTTTAAAGACTCTGTTTATATAGTAGAATCCCTATGAAAGGTCTTTCAAAAGTCATATTTTCTATTTCTTGGCCTTTTTATGCTTTTAATCTTTCATATTTCCTGATTGTATTTATTTTGACCTCCATCAAGTGAATTCTCTATTACTGTTATTTTTGCAATTTTATGGTATTCTTGTAGCTTAGTGTATTCTCTTTGATCTCCTCCCTTTCAGCTTTTTCTTGGGTCTTTTTCATCTTTTAAAAAAAGTTTTCTCCTTTTTCTATTCGCATCTCTGCCTCCCAAGTGCAAGCCTTTATTTTGCATTAACAGGTAAATGTTTGGAAATCACACAGTCACAAAGATTCTGGAATTTTCTACTGCTGAACACAAAATATTTCAAATTCTTGCTTCAAAGGCTTTCAGGAACAAAGAAGCTTTTCTCAGACCACTAGCAAATCCACCGAGTTCAAATGAATTGTCTTTGCCAGCAGAGATGAACTAATAACAGAACAGCATAGTCTTGCAAGAGCAGCCAAATATGTTAGGGGAACAAACATATCCTTGACATCATAAGAAAAAAAATCACAGTTTATCTCTTTAATAACCATCTTCAAGGGAAATTAATGCTACTTTGTCCTTTGTGCAGAACAGTAATTGGATTGTGTGTTTCAATTATATCTGGACAAAGGCCAGGATATTGAAATACTTCTAAATATTAGATTTTCTTGTCCAAAAATTAGATTTTATTGGCATTCTCTTTCCGAGATTTCTTCATTAAAAGCTTCATTAAGCATAAATCTTCTTTCCACACAGCAAAAAAAGAAGAAATTATTTTAAAAGGGTCATTTAGAAAGGTTTGCTCTCCCCTCCTCCCACTGTTTATGCTGAGAGAAGAGTTACCTAACAAGGTTAGAAAACAGCCTGCCTTACCTAGGATGGTTTTCAGCTAGTTGCTTGAACTCATTGTCCCAGTTTGGCCTTCCGTACCAGGTTTTCTGTCTCAAACCAGTAATTACATCCATCTTGTCATCACAATGTAGAGCTATGTGAGTAGCCTAAAGGCAAATTTACAAGATAACAATTTTAGAATCAACAACATATATTCCTAGTAAGAGGCAAAAGCAATAATGCTGCTTTGCTGGGAAAGGTGGAATGAGGGAAAGGAGACTGTGCAATTATCAAATGAGGGAAGAGGGAGAGGAAGAGGGAGAGAGAGAGGGAGAGAGAGAGGGAGAGGAAGAAGGAGAGCAACAGGGAGAGGGAGAGGGAGAGGAAGTGTTAGAGAGTTCAAAATATTACTAGAATTGTAAAAAAACACTTCCAAAAGTGCCTAAGATCCAAGTCCAGAGCATTCCAGTGCCGATGGAAAAGACAGTGGATATACCAGCTCAGCAGGGGTAAAAACAGGGGTCCAGCAGAGAACCACCCAGATGATAAGGGGTCTGGAGCATCTCTCTTATGAGGAGAGACTGTGGGAGCTAGGCCTGTTTAAAGAGAAATCTGAGAGGGGATCTCATAAATGCATGTAAATATCTCAAAGGCAGCTGTCAGGAGGATGGTGCCAGACTATTTTTGGTGGTATCCAGCAGCAGGATGAAGAGCAATGGCCATAAACTAAAACTTGAGAGTTTCTTCTTAACATGAGAAAGAACTTCTTTACGCTGAGGGTGGCGGAGCACTGGAACAGGCTGCCCAGGGAGGTTGTGGAGCCTTCTCTGGAGATATTCAAAACCTTCCTGGACAAGTCCATGTGTAACCTGCTCTAGGTGAACCTGCATTGGCAGGCAGGTTGGACTGCAGGATCTCCAGAGGTCTCTTCCATCCCTAACTATTCTGTGATTCTGTGTAAACCCCTCAGTGTTTTGACCAGTCTCCTCAGGTGGAGGCAGGTGCAAAAAGTGCACTTCAAGTGAGCTGCATCACTCCTGGGTGCCAGGACAAAAATCCCGATTTTCATGGGCATTTACTGTCCTTCACTTTCTATACTACACCCATTACCATGCTATCTGAGTATTTCCCAGGTGCATTTAAAAACAAAAACCACTGTCACTCCTAATTGTACTGCCATTGTGTAGGAGAATGTACTTGTTTCCACTACAGACTATCATCATTGCTGTCACTACCAAGCAATTACCAGCAGAAAGCAAGTTTAAGGAAGGGCTTTGCATTTAGCCCAGGGCCTAGCATCAACTAAGCATGAGTATCTTCTTTCGCAGAAGCAGTGGCTGGAATTTAGATCCATTTCCTGGGAATACTCTTTATTTCTTCTTCTAATGAGTCTTCCATGTTCCTTACCAATACAATTATTCTCGCCAAACAAAGTTGTCACAAGAGGTCATGTTTCTAAAAGCTTCTTCTTGTTAGTTTGAGCCACTGTCATGAAGGACTTGAAATAGTCTAAGAAAGAACTTAAAGTGTTTGGTGAGAGTGGGAGGTAAAAACCAGCAGAATTTTGCAGCAAAACTGTCCCATTGAGATGATGGGCTGTTCTCATTGAGTGGAAGTTTCCCAGAATTTTTGGTATTAGCCTTTGCAGTAGCTCACAGTGTTAAAACTGCCTAGGAGACTCAGGGATATTGCAGGGAGCAACAGGCTGAAGCACGAGTGCCTGTCCAAGCAGAGGCAGACCATGTGTCTTATCTGCTTGACCATCTGTTGCCAACATGGAGTCTGCAAAGAGCTCAAAGCATTGAACGAACATGTCTGAGGAGGAGACACTTGTCAGTAAAGGAGGGTGTACTAGAAGGTGAGAAATGCCCATCCTCCTTGGGTTCAGCTTCACTTGACTAGTGGTCATCTGTATGGTGAGGCAGGGAGAGAATGCAGAGAATATTATTTTGGTTTTTTGCTAGGGGAGAAGTAAAATATCACTCAAATATTACTAGTGCTGAAGCTCAGATTTTGAGGAGTGATGAACAGGAATTTACTAAGAGTAACTAAGTCCTGTAAGATGAGGGGGCTTTGTGGTTGTCTGAAGAAGATGAGGCTGTTACTGAGCACAGTGCTCAGGTCAGAGTAGGAGAAAAAGCCACTGAGGACCGTTCCTCCAGCAGGAGTGGAGATTGATGGTGGGGTTGAAGAGAAGAAGAAGGCCCTTCAAAAAAGTGCAGGGCACACGAGTGAAGGGAGACAGATGTCCCAGCAAGAACAGTTGTCACCCTACCTGACTTCTGGCCTGATGTTTGCCCAAGAGCAAAGTGAGGTGATAGTTGAAAGATGAGGGCAACTTTGTGTTTTGTTAGGACAACTTCTTGTGTTTGTCCCCAACAGCTTCTTTAACAGCAGGTTTTAGGTGATACCCTGTGATATTGCTAATGCAGAGCAGTAGTTTCTGTAACTGCCAAATACTTCACAATGGGAGTAGATTTTTCTGAATACAGCTTTATGCACATACCTCATTACTTGTTAGAACCTCTAAGGAAAGCAGAAAGAAACAATGGGTTTTTTTGAATCAGCAGAGGCAGAAAAGGAACAGCTCTATGAAATCTGTATTTTTTCATCTCTACTGGACAGTCATTCATTCAACAGAGACAGCAGGACACAAAAAAGTAGAGCAAAGACTTTCCTCTAAGAGTTTTTCTGGCAGGTGCCTAACTTAATCACTGCATGGTGTGAGTGATCCATTAAAAAGGAAAGAGAGAGAGAGAAAATCAACACATTTGTGTTTAGGTAAAGACTAAAGAGGTTGAATAATATTGACCCAGTCTAAGAATTAAGTGGCTGAGGTGGTATGATCCAATGAAATTATGAGATGGCAAATTTATAGTCAATCAGAGAAAACATCTTTTCAAATAACATGAATTAGACCACGGAGTTGGTTGCCAAAATGTTCCATCTGCAGCAATTTTCAAAAATGCACTGGATATGTATATACATATATAGATAGATATAGATATAGATATATACATATATATTTATATGAATGTGCACAACAGAAGTTATAGTAAATAATAAGAGTAAATGAAACCTACAAATTTTAAACAGCCCTCCATGTTTCAGTACAAAAATGCCAGAATCTAATGAAAGACTCTTCCTAAGACATAGACAAAATGTCCCTTCATGAGCTCCTGAAAGCTCTGTGCACTTTTCTCTGAGACAAGTGGTAACCATCTTTGCCCAAGGCAAGATGTAGGAGTGGAAGAATCACTGGCTTGGTTTCTCCATTCCTGTTTTCCTAAATGCGAGCTGCAAACAGACATCTTAGTGTCTTCATATTTACAGTTCTTTGTTTCTCTCCTTCATCCATTGTTTATTTATTCAGCTGTTCTTGTTCCATATGGTATCATACTGGAAAAGCAAGGTACATTAACTCAGACTTGTAACAGTTTCATAATTACCTGATTTTCATCCCAGCCAGTAAGAAATATATGATAGCTTAGAAAATCATTTTTCCATTTTTCAGCCATTTTTGTTTCCAAATGGAACAGAAGATCAGCAAACCACTGAAATGCTGATGGCTCTCGACAAATCCAGTAAAAATAAACCTGTCAATAAAGCAAAGAGATTTAACAAGAAGCAAACTTTCAATGAAACTTCCGAATTACTGGCTCAACTCTTCTCCACTCTAAATTTATTGTAAACATAATTGCACATAATTTTGATGATTTAAAAATTTGATTTTCATCCTAAACAATGAGTGAATACACCAATGTGCTAGTGAAAATAGTCAGTGGATGAGCTTCCCATATATCCCTGCCAGTGCATCTCAGCTTTGACGTTTATACCTAGCCCTTCATTTCTTGCAAATAACTTGATGATTATTTGAAATTTTGGATTTATTTAATTTCAGTTTCATTCAGCATTCACACAAGGAATTCCTTGTTCCTCAAGATCTTATGCCATAGGTTAACTGTTGACGTTGCCAAAAGATAGTTTTGTTCTTCAAGTCATAGACCCTGTATAAAACAGGTGAGAGAATGTCCCTATTCCCTTTTTTAAAAATGTATTTCATGTTTAAATTGGAGCATCTAGTTCCTAGAGAAACCTGAATCTATCATTCTTTTATAGTTCCTAGACAAATCTGAAACTGAATTTACAGCTGGCAAAGGGATAAAATAGAACTCCATCCCATAATTAGTTTCCTATTGTTTGAAACCCTCCTCTCCATCAAAAATTGACACAGTTTCTCTCATCCAGATTTCACTAGTTTCATTTTTCATCTATTTTTGTTTGTTGTCTATTGGGTTGGAGAGCCTGTTATCAAAGTTTTTTTCTTCAGGTAGAAATTAGAGGCTGAGATCAAGTCTTCCTACAATTGTGTCTCTGGCAAACCAAACGTTCCTGGGATCTGTCACTAAGAGGCATCCTTTAATCATTCCTATGGCTTATTTTTCCTATTCTACTGCAGTAAATCAAAAATACAGCAGAGTTTTGGTGGCTTTTTTTTTTTTTTTTTTTTTAAGAAAGAAGCTAATTTATTAATATCTTGGCATAAGGTAATGCTTGCATAGGAGAAAAATCTTTTAAACAAAATGGTTAGTCATTGTCCATATGATGATGAGTTTCTATTTCAAGAGTCCTTCCTCTGGCATCTTCAGCTGGAACAGTGGGAGTCCACAAGAACATTTTCTGCTCAGTTTTTATAGCCAGCTGTCAAGGGATTATTGTGACCACTCCTGCATGTGCATGATCTATTGTGATCTGTTGTCTTAACTGCATATAAAGCATCTTCTAACTAACTGGCTATTCCTAGAAGGCTATCGTATATGACTACTTCTGCAGGAATGGTTTCTGATGACCATTTGCAAATGTCTTGTCTGTGGACAAGTTAATAAATTTTGCAACAGGAACTGCCTCAGGACTGATGAGATTCCCTTGTCAGGATCGTATTGATGCACTGAGACTCAGGCCCTCCTAGGCCCATCAGGAATTACCTTAGGGAGTCTTCATCACAGTCATGATTTCCCAATTGGAAATCTCCTCTAGCAGGGCTGTGCTGTGTAGAAGACTGGGACCAGTCCATCCTCTGGTTTCAGCTCAGTGCCTTGTATGAAGCCGATCCAGATGTAGAGATGACTCCACTGTGAGTTCCTGTACTGCTCAGAGGATGAATATCTGAAATTTCCAGGCTGTCTGCCCAGGCACTACCCTGATGGCAGTCTGCAGTGCTATTACAAGACAAATCTGATTGCAATTCTTATTACTCGAATTCCGTAGCTCTTGCCGCACACTCCACCATTATTTTTGACCAGATGGTGCCAAACCTTGAATGGGCCTCTGCAGGCTGTGTATTTTCATAATTTATACAAAGAAGTAATTCACAAACATGGAGAAAGTCTAAATATACACAGTTTCAGATGTAAAAGGAACAGCATGAAAGACAATGTATAAGCTTATAAAAACTGGATGATTGGAACTTATTTTATTGTGACTGTGATTTTTATTTTGTTGCAAAATCCCTTAGCTTCCTCCAACAGATCTCATTTTCTGCTCATCAGCCCCTCTGTCTTTTGTTTTACTGCAATCTTGAAGGTGATCTGGAAGGTATGTCCCCAAGGCAATCATTGTGGTGACTCCAATGTTTTGGAAATTGTAGCCCTTTTCCACAGGATCAATGAGGTAAAAGTGCATATTGGACACTTCTGAAGTGCAAAACCAGAGGAAGAAACCAGAAAGCTATAAAGAGATTTCCCGAAAATTTAATATACTAAGTTGTCAGACTTCTGGTAAGGTGGTGGGAGAAAAATGTGGTAATACCATGCTTCAGTGGAGATTTGGTGAAAGACACTAACAGTAATTTGAGATGCTTCCTAGATCTGAATATACTGTAAGGGACCATCTGTGGTTTATGTAAGAAATATAAATGATGTATGATCCCAGAAACAGAGATAAGGCATTCAGGGTTAAGTAGGGTATTTTTACAACCCAGGAATAAGACTGTCTGTAGAACTTTAGTACTAACCATCTTGGCTGTTTGCTTTTTCCCCTTATGTTTCAATATTTTGCCTTAAATATGACCTCATTGCTTTATGGAGGGGGGTTGCTCCCGATTTACACTGGTATAGGTTATAAGGAAAAAGCAAGCCCACCGACTTTATAGAATTTCATATTTGTGGCCAACAGGAGCATTATTTTAAATTAACAAACAAGGTAAGATTTATAACCTTAACCTTTATGTAGCTTTTTTGTCTTTGAGTCCTAAAGTCCCCACTTGTTCTATATCCTCAGCACCTCGAAAATCAGCCCACTGAGTGCTGTCAGTCTGTATCACACCATAGCTGTTGATTTGTAGTGAGAAGTTTCTTCCCCCAGACTCTACTTGATCATCTTATTTCTCAAGTTTTTTCAGCAGTTCATTTTATGGAAATGTATATTTAGTACATGTGTGTGGAGAGAAGATATATAGTTCTAAACAAATAAATTGTTCATGGGGTAGCAACTGGGAGCATGTGGGCAGGACTGGGAGATAAACACATTCAGAGAAGGAGGAAGAAAAAGCTAGCCAATGAGTTGAGACAACATGGTCTTCAGCTTGGGGAACTGGTTTCCAGAACATCAGACTATGGATCTTGAGGAGTGCTTTTAGCTGCTTGCAGGCCTGGCTGTCACAGTAAACTGGCTGTTGCCAGTCCAACCTGCTGGGTCAAGCCACCTCTGGCACAGTCCTCTCAGGAAAGGATGCAGCTTTCTGAAGCTGCAAAAATCTCTTTAGCTCATCCCACAGCACCCATTGAGTTGCCTCTTATTTTTACATTACAGGTGGCAAGCATTTGGAGATGAAGAAAGACTATCATTATACAAAGTATTTTTGTCTGTAATTATAATCTTAGAAAGAAAAGAGATAGTGAAGGACGGCCTATGGGTAAAAGGAATTAGTTACCCTTACATCAAAGAGGACTTCTAGTCTAGTATGTTAAAATAAATGGTGTTTACAAAGAAGTCTTCCTTTCTTTACACTGACTGCCCATAGCATAGCACAACATATTACATGTACAATTAAAATACAATAAATGAACAAAAAAAATTAATCCTTATTTAAAAAGTAGAATAAAGTAGCACCAGTGCATTTCTATAATTAAAAATTATTCTGAATCCTGTTTTTTTCTTGTAAGCCTCATACTATTAACTGACTGCAATCATTTAGGACCCTTAAAAATCTGGTTTAGATT
Source organism: Lanius collurio (assembly GCA_020086605.1). Lineage (NCBI taxonomy): Eukaryota > Metazoa > Chordata > Aves > Passeriformes > Laniidae > Lanius > Lanius collurio. The sequence continues at coordinate 6,279,785 of JACBWW010000002.1, forward strand.
TATGTTTCATTAGTCTCCACCCACCCTACTGCCATCAATTGCATTCATCAGCTTGATGGCTTGCCCAAGTGAACTGTCTTAAATTTTCCAAGTGCTCTTTTTGCAAATTGAGTTAGATGCAGTATTGCTATTAATCAGATCTGTGATGCAGGGGTTTGAATAGTCACTTATTTCTGTAATGCTCTGCTCCCTTGCAATTCATGGATATTTATCCTTCAGTTTCCCACAGCCTGAATTTTCTACAATGGACAAGAGCAAGAGCTATGTTATCTCTTTCCTGTAAGGTGAAAGAACATTCTTGGTAAATCAGCTTCCATCATGATCAAAGTCATTAATAATTATTTGTTGATAAGCATCTGTCTGTTTCTCCCTGCTCCCTGAAGGCAGAGTTGGAGCTGCAGCTCTGGGCAAAGCCAGCTTTTCACTAAAGAGGTGTCCAAGGAGGACACCCCTCATCCCTGACTCTTGCTGCTCCATCCTAGACATGAATATCCCTGCAGAAACCTCTTACACCTGCAGCTGGGCACTTCCCTGCAAGCCTCCAGTCCTTCCTGCTCTTGAGTGTACTACATTACCTGTGGACTGTAGCATACAAAAAAAAATAAAATCGGAGGTCTTCCCCAGTGTAATTAATTCAGGAAGCCAGTCCAGGGAGCCACTCCAGGTAAGGCATAGGACTGCCTGCAGCCTGGGACATGTGGGATGTGGGGGTTTGGCAGCCTACAGAAGGCACTGACTTCAAGTTAGGGTGGCAGCAAATGGCCTTTCCTATAAATGCATGACAAGTTTCAAATCCATATTCCTAAATATGAAGGAAAAAGCTTTAACTGTTCTCAAGATCAGAAAGATGGTTACATTTGACATAAGAAAGAGTTCAGATTTTTGGGTCTTTGAGGCAAGGTTTTTGTGCAGAAGGCTGTGGACTGGGACAGAGATTTACCTCAGGCACAGAAGTTGGTCTCAAAGCCAATGGAAGAGGCTGATTTTGTTTTCCTCTCAGTATGTAGCTGAATGTAGTGCCATAACATGTTATGGTTGTTTAAAGTCTACATGGATTGAAAAAACAATTAGACTATTTCATGGAAGAAAAAGCTACAAAGGGATATTGAAGATAGAGGTACAACTCTTGTATCAAGGCATTACTGAACTACAAGTTGCTCAATGGTGAGAAAGTATCCCCTAAAAACCAATCACCATATGATTTTTCTGGTCTGTATACTTTTCTCTAGGTGTTCATGAGGAGCCACGGTTGGAGACAGGATACTGGGCTAGATGAATATTTGGTGGTACTCAGTAGGACCAGTAGGACCTTTCTTATGTCTTTTATAGGGAAGAGAAAATGTTTGCTTGCACTAGAATCTGATGGATCAGTACAATTTTATCCATTTCAGTAGTAATTGATCTGAAAAATGAGACCACTAATGTGAAGGAAAAAAAAAATCATATTATGCATAACTAAAGCCAGTAGAAACTTTCCAGCCATGACTAGCAGTACATGCAAAAAAATGATGGGGAAATGAGGGCTCTAAGGCTATTTAATTGTGAAGAATCAGTTAGAGAAATGTGTAGTCCTTTTGATTTGTTGGGTTTTTTAAATTATACAGCTGCAGACATTATGGAAACTATGAGTATTTATATCTCAACCATACATCGGCAACACTAAGAAATATTAGTTCAATAAGCATAATGATAGCTGTACTCAAATCAAAACGAAGTTGTTAAAAAAAAGAAAAACCTCTTATTTATTTCCTTAATAGACATTTCTGTGGTACTCATCATGGCAGAAAGAGAGTGCTGAATACTTTGAGGAAGATTAAATTATTTGTAATTATACCACAAGTGGAAGCTTTTAACCAACGGAAAAAAAAAAAGTGGAGCTACCCTGAGATTAATCGCTCTCACTGAGACGACTGCTAAATTTTTTTTAAGTAATGCTGTGAACTTCCCCATGACCTTTCATCCACACTTTCAAAATATTTTACAAGCACTGATGAAATTTATCCTCATAACACCTGTGAAAAATAAACATTTCTATTCCCACTGCACCAATAAGGAAGCCAAGATATAGGGAAAAAGGCAAGTAGAAATCCTGATAATTCTGTATTTCACAGGCATTTAGAAAAACTGAACACTCTAGCAGAAAACCATGACAGAATGCATGATGCATTTATCTTTGCAGGCAAACTTACCCAAGATTTTCCCTAAGCTATGAATGAACACCCTCAGGTATACTGTTAAATTCTGTTCTTTTCCCCTTAAGATAGCAGCAATGACAATAATAACAACACTTTTACTTGTATACATGTAGAATATACATAATGTACATATATAAAGTTTATATGCATATGCATAGCTCTCCTTCCAGTGAGAAAGATCATCTTGGTACAATCGTAGTGTTTGCAAATACACTTTGCATATAGCATGTATTTCTATTTTTATTTCCCTCCCTCCTCAGTGCTTTTTCTGCCTCAAAGATCCCCCCTGGCAATTTGAACCTGTCCTCAACTCCTCAGTTACTAAAATCCCAGATGCTTTTTCAGTGGCAGCTTGTCATTAAGATGCCAGTTTTAACACTCTTTCATTTAAAAAGATCAGCCCCTTGGTCCTGCAATCAGCTCCATATGTATTGACCCTTTCAGAGATCTGTCCACTCCAATGCAATTTCAACATTTGTCCTTAAATGTGAAATGTTGAACACTTTCTAGTTCAGCTTTTACACTGGAAAATGGGCTAAAAGAAGCTGTAATGTCCACAAGCTACCACTTGCCATGATGGATATGGAAGAGAATGTTTAATGCTGATTTTTTTTCTATGTTACCTTCTTGCCCTCACCCCACTTCACCTACTGTCTCTTCTTCACCTAGCCTCCCCCAGTGCTGCCTCACACACCACTAGCAGAAGGTATATAACAGGTTAGAAAATCAAGATACGTTAATTTAATGGGTGCCATCTTTGCCTTATAGACCCAAATATATTTTTTCAAAAAAATAATTAAAGTGGTTTGAGGGAGTAATATGCATCTTGATGTAGGCATCTCATCTGGAGCTTAAATGCCTTTGTTATTCCTTCTATGCTGGTCAATATCCTGACTTGGCAATGTGAGGAAAGCAGCAAATGGTTGCTGAATGCAGCGTTCTGGACTAGGACACACTGCCAAAAGATTCTCATGAAACTTGCAGCTGGACAAAGAGCAAGTGCTGCCCTTCACTTCTGATTGAGATGAAATTGCAGAATTTATTTTTGGTAAGAAGGAGGGTAAGTTTCTCTTGTAGCTCTCTAATTATCTGTGTAGCTATGAAAGACATTCCACAGTTATCTCCAGTTGCTATTGAAAATCTGATTCTTCAACTTTTACTAAAAACACTGCAGCTAGGGCTACCTCCTTTCCCAGGGAATCACAGTGAATTCAGGAGACTTCACCCCACAACAGTTCCTAAGGCAACTGAAAAGGGAGTGGCTGCTTCTCAGAGTTAAAGCATTCAAGTGAGCCTCTAGCTCTGAATTGCCTCTCTCCCCTGACTAAGTAGGATCACTTGTGGAACTTTTTAATGAAGCAATAAACTTTCCCACCTACCTTCTGCAGTGCCAGTACTGTGTTAGGGTTGCAGCATTTGTACCAAATGGATTTTAAAATAGAGGCAAATGGCGTGACTCCAATTCCTGCTGCAATGCACACACTGACTCGGTAGTGGAAGATGTCTGTGGTTGCAGATCCATATGGTCCATCCACAGCCAGTCTACAGCAACAAGACATTTAGTCAAGAGTCAACAATGCAGAAAGTGACAGAAAGGTTAATATTTGCTAGGCTGCACATTTTTGAAACTGAATTTCTGTTAAAATAAAAGAGAAAAGACATGTCTAAGATGGCACATAAATTGTCTTTACAAATACATTTAATTTTCAGTGAGTGCCATTTAATAGCAAAGCAACTGTCTTTTCTGAAATGAGAGAACAAGAGCACCCAAGTGGGTTTGGGGCCTGGCCATCTATTTAAGCATGCAATTGCAATTTTCTGGCTTTCTGAAATGTGATTAGTCATATAATTGCATGTCCAAATTTAGCTGGGGAATTTGCATATTTAATTATGAATTACTGAAAAGCATCCTGGTTTAGAGCTTTATTTGTTATATTGTACATATCAAAGTGAAGAGGAACAGATTATATTAATCATTTTTAAAAGTTCTGTATTTGAGTTAAAGTAATAAAAGAGAAGGCAAGAAAAAGGTCATCATATGCAAGGGTACTACTGTTTTCTCAGCTCTTTCTAAAAAAGCAGTATTTCAGGAATACATTTTTGGCATTATACTGTATTTAGTAGCTGATGTAAAGGCAAAATATGTAAGGACAAATGCTTGTGTATGTTACTACCTCCTGTAATCAATGTTGCTGATGCCAAGAAACTACTTTTGGTCAAAATTAGAGATGAAAAAGATTATTGATAACCAGATTCATTACTTTAGCAACATGAAATGTAAATACCCACAGTACTTAGGAGAGCTCTTTCCAGCTTGGAAAGAGCACTCCACACTCTGGAAGATGGTTTCACTAGCACCCAGTTCTTAGAAAAAAAATTATTTCTTCATTTTAGATTTTCTGTTGTTTTTTTGTTCTTTATTGCATGAATCATCCTTAAAATTTATTCTTAAATAGTATAAACAAATAAGCACACATAATTAAAATGAAGTGTTTTAATAGAAAGAGAAAGGGAGATCCCCAAGCAATGCTACACACAAATATGGGGACACAACATATCTCAAACCTTATTGTTAATTTTTTAAAAGCCCTAGCAAACATTTTCCCTTTTATTTCAATATTCAAAATACTCTGTAAATATGATAGCAAACAAAACAGCTACTCTGACATAACTTCTGGAAATCTGACCTTAGACATAAAGATTTTTTTTTTAATGTGTACTGTTATTTACATTATTGCCCAGCCCAGTATTTTTTGAGCACACAAAACTTCCTGTAAAATATGATTAATTTATGGTATTTATGTATAGTGCCTAAGAGCAGCTTTCAGATAAGCTTTCTATGTAGTTCAATGTGAGGCTGGAAGCAATTCTCATTGTTGTCAGTAGATTGAGAAAAAATTGATCTGGAAGAAATTTCAAGGATTCTCTAGTCTGTTGCTGTGCTATAAGACAGGTTCAATTATTTCTGAAACATTCCTTGGAGAGATTTGTCTTGTCAGTCTGCTCCTAAATCCTCAGGTGACAGAGATCCCATCACTGGTTTGAATGCCTTCTTCAGCCATAGCTATACAGCTCAGCCAAATACAAAGCCTCAGACAAACAGGGAGAAGAAAGAGGAGAAGGAGAAACTGAACTTTGCAACTCATTTATTTGATCTAGAGAGAGTGGAGGAAGGTAGGAAGATAGTAAGCAAAGTGACAAAAAAATATTACATTTGCATTTGCCAAAGAGAAGTAGAAAATAGGGTTATGGACTTTCAAGCTACAGTTTGGATTGTCCATATTCATCGTATCCATGTCCACAATTTCATTAGAAAAAAAATAATACTTATGGGGAAGGCAGGAGAAATGCTTAGTTTTGAAAAAGTATCATTAACAGATTCTATGATTATTTTTAGAGTTCAAACATTTGCTGATCACCATGATGATTGTGTAGTACTCCTGACTGCAAGAGAAGTTAGATTTTGGGGCAATGTATTAAAATAGCAATTAAGTCAGCCAAAATCATTGTGACATAATATGGAACTTGATTATTCTCATAGAAATAGTGTATTCTATGATTGTAGCTCCCAAACTGGTCAGAAATCACAACTGCCTTTGCTACCTATAGATATGCATGAACATTTTATTGTAATTCTTTCATTAATTAAAAAACACATATTTTATTCTTAACCCTACCTTATTATTCGCTAGCTGTGTCTGGTCAGTTTCTGCTATTTTTTAATATAGTCACAAATTTGGTGTATATCTTTAGATTTGAAACTGTGGAAAAGGTCTGGTTTTTGCTTTATTGCTAGTTTAACTATTGAAACATTCTTTTTAGTATATTGCAAGAAAGCATCTGAATGATGTCATTAGGCACACCAACAAGATTAAAAAGAAGAGTGTTTATATATGACAGTATTGTTGATTTCAACCCTGCATTGTGGCAAGCAAGCAACATTTGGTAATATTTTCCTCTTTCTCATTTTTTACACTTGCTGTCAATCACTTTGAACAAGTTTTGCTCCAGCTCTGCTAAAATAGCATACTTCCCATTCCAGTTACCTTTAACAAAGGCACTCATTTAATTTCTAATTGTTATTAACTGGTGCAATGCAAGGACTGGACTAGACATTCCTCTCTGCACCCACCCTCTAGCAAACCTCTGCAGCTCATGGGGTCTGTATACTTTCCAAGGGGAAATCAGTCCCTCCGGTCCCAGGCCCTACACACTCCATCAGACTTTAAATGATCCTGTGCTGGGCTCTTCTTTGCTGAAAATCTCCCCTATTCCTGCAAGCAATGCAGTAGCAGAGGTACATGGTTTGAATCCATTATGTATAGAGCCAGCTCCTTTGCTGGACTAAGTTGGAATGGCTCCATTGACTTCAGAGGATCCCTGCTAACTTGCAACAACAGACCATCAAATTTTTGTTTGTGTTAGGACGCTGCAGATACAGAATTTGAACACAAATAACATGTATAAAGTGGAGCAGAGTTTGGGAAATGGAGACAGCATCGAAGGAGACTGTCAGAAAGAAGTAAGGTTTAGGCAGAAGTTTTAGGACCACAGATTATCTAAGTAACTGAGAGGGAAAAACTGGAATTTTGGATGGTAAGTGATGGGCACCACCAGAGCATGAGTGTAAGCATAGAGGCACAAATCTAGCAGATATTTTCCAGCTTCATTTGTTTAACAACCATCATTCAAAATAGAGATCTTTAGGTGTACATATAGGTATTAGAGATCTAGATGGTAGTCCAATGATATGGACTTTAAATCTTGGATTAGTCATCACATCCTCTTGGTTGCTGCTGGCCCTAGTTCATGACTATGTTTGTCATGATGGTGTTTTTTAGCATAATGCTGTATTTATGAATCCAGAACTATAATCTAATAATGCATCATAAAAAACACATGCAAAATTAATTAACATTAAAATATTAACATTTATTTTAAAATGTAGAAATAATGTTTTAAAATACATAGTTTCTTATTCAAACCTTGGTAACATCCACAATTCTTTGAAAGCTTTTTCCTCTGCTCCAAAGGCCTTGAAAAGGGCTGCAGTCCAATCCCCAACAACTCGTATGTGAACACTGAAGTATTCCTCCTCGGGAGCTGAGGTGAGAGTGAAAGGGTGCCACTCCAGCTGTGAGACAGATGGGCACTGTAGAAAGATATACTGACCAGGTCCCATTTTAAAGCCATGTTTCTTCATGTGAAGCTCAAGGACTCCAGAGGAATGTGTCACCACCTGAACAATGACAAAGGGACAAATTTCATTTTCATTCAGAAGGGTAAATGTTTGTTTTCATTAGGTCACAGATACCCTAACTGCATGTTGCAGTGTGGTTGCCCAACAGCTTGAGAGTATATGCAGTATGTATTGTGGGACAGCTTGACTTCTGAGTGCAAGAGGCAGAGGAAAGGCTGTAACAATTCAACAATTTGTCAATTTCCTTGGTATAACCTGTGCAAAAGTATTTCTTAATTGATTAGAGTAATCAATTAAATCCTAGTTTTACTCTCATGTGACATTGCTAACTCTGTGGGATTACGAAGAAAAAAGCACAGCGGGCTCAATTCTAATACACTTTTATAAAGAGGTAATCTCTGTTAAGCAGCAGTTTTGTATGTCACACATAGTATACTGAGATTCTCAGATCACAGCCACTCTGTGAAATCAGCAGCAAGACTTATTCAACATCCTGTTCCCCTCACATAAGATGCACCTCTTTCTGATCCCTGGCTTGATATGTGTGGACTCAACTGCTTCAATAGCGACATCCTCAATCTATTCTGATGTGATTTAAATAGTCCCTTGACACATAGCTGGGAGCAGTTGCTACAGTGGTATTACTGAAGCTACCTTATAATATAACTCCTTCATCTGCTGGAAGCCTCCAGATTTTAAAGTAAAAACCATCTTCTGCTACTGAAGTCAAGGTAGTCTCTGGCATTAACTGCAGTGGAACGTGATTTTAGTTCATTAAAAGAGAGACCACAAACAGATGTTTGTGTCATGGTGGTGTAAAGTCTGGTACTTCATTAATCAAGATTGGTCCCATATGGAATATTCTTAGGATTTGCTATTGGAATAAATAAAAAACCTAAAGTCAATATTTGGCTGAAACCATGCTAATGATTGAAAAGTTGCTGAAGCTAGGGGTGAAAAATGAGGTCCTAATATAGAGAAGTTACCTATAAGAAACTTATTGACATAATGGATTTTTTAATGCAAATATGAGAGCTATGTTACATACCTTAGTAATGATAACTTCCTGTTGAAATCTCCAAAACCTAACAGTTCTTTCACAGAGGTACAATACCATAGGACTTAAAACCCACTTCCAAGCCTGTAGAAAATTGCATAATTAAAAGCAGCATTTATTTGAAAATTCACAAAAATATTTTGCTTTTCTTCTTTAAATCAGCAGGTAGCCTAAAAATAAATTATTTGATTTTCTGTGATGTTTGGTTCATCTTTCTCAAGAGAGTATTTGTGTTACTTCTGTAGCAGTTCTGGCTTTCTTGTGGAATAGACATATGGGACTCCCTCACAAACACACTCCAATAGCAGTGCTCATATCTATCTGTACTCTGGCCAAGAAGAGCCCTTTAAAATCTTTTCCTATTAAAAGGCAAAGGATTAGTGTATTTAGGTGTTGTTACATATAGATGTCATAGGACCTGAAGCTGTATAGATGCATACAGTTATACAATATTATCAATAGCCTTACAACCTGTTTTTTCCTCAGAGTGTAAAGTATTTTGGAGTGGTCAGATAGGAGTAGCTGTTTTTGTCAGCTGTGAGTTTTCTGATGGTGCATGAGAAAACATGAAGCCCCAAATATTCAATTAGAGAAATGGGATACATTTCCACTTAATTCATTAGTCAACTCTTTATCAATAAATGCTTTTTTTTTTGGTCTGGGATACTAAGTTGGTCATACTTTGAGTGCTGCAGTTGATTGCTGTGCTTGTACTTGCTAATCGTATGTACTGATCACTGTAACAATCAGAGACACTTGGATATTCAAGTATATGAGCTGATCATCTCGCTGAGTTGCACTGATAGCTAAGATAATTAAATGTAATTGAATCTTCATGATTTAAAAAGAATCCTCCTTTTTTATTTTTTTTTCCCCTGGATGAGGTACTGTTTTATTTCCACTGTTGTTAATTACACAGCTCATTCTAGCAAACTGAATACGCCACGATCGTGTGGCTTTTAAAATCACCAAAGAGTAACTTTACTGGCTGAAACATTGACTTTGCTCCACAAGCAGGGTAACAGGAGTTATAAAGTATCTTTTATGAGAAGCAAGCCATAAAGTTACGTGGCTTCCTTAGAAAGTGCTAAGAGGGTGGAGTGGCAATTTCCCAAGGTTAAGTCTTGAAAATTAAATTAAAAAAAAAAAAAAAAAAAAGCAAAAAAAAAAAAAAGCATGATTTAATAATGGGAAGAAACCAGCCTAAGCCAGAAGATTCGCGGCTAAAGCAGAAACTCAACACATCCGTTGTCCCTAAATACTACAGGTGTCTCTGCACAGTGGGTAATCTCACGTCTTGAATACATTTGCATATATCAAGCCACAATAATGATGAGATCTGTTTTTCCTCCCTTCCATTTGTGCTACCTGTAAATAAAAGCATGTGACAGGAATGATAAGGTTGCAGGCTACCCTGTGCGAGAGCTCAGCTGGAATTTTAAGTGTGCCATTGCTCCAGTGCAACGGAGCATTCAATCCAAAATATCTCTTGGCTGGGTTGGAACAACGGGGCATCCACCAGGAGAGATGGGCTCCTAAGCAGCACAGCTCCTGGCTGCCTAATCAGGGCATCAGTATTCTTGCCCAGGTAGTGTTTCCTCCTGTAATGAGAATGAACTGAGATGGGGCGGTGGTGGCTCAGACGAGGCTGGGAGGATAAAAGTCCGACTGCCCCGGGTGCGAGTGCTCCATCGTCCTCAGCAGGAGCCAGACTGGGCTGCGTCCTACCTGCTGAAATATGGAGCAGGGGAGCAGGTGTGACATGACTGAGAGGGGCTCTCTCAGTCGTGGTAGCCTGCCCCAGGAGCCGTGGCCAGCGCGGCGTGCCCTCTGGTGTCACTTCAGTGTGTCCCAGCAGTGCTGTCCCCTCCCGGCTCGGCCCCACCGGCGCCAGCCCCTGCCGCTGCCGCACAAACCTCGCCATGGCCTTTTAGCCTCCGAGGGAATCTGTGCACTTTATCCGCGGTGTCTAGCAGGCATCACACCACAGCACATTACACATCCAGCAAGGCACTGTTCGTATAGATGATCTATATGCCATATGGTATTATCACAATTCATTTAAAGTAATGTGACTGGGCAAGTACGGCCATGGGTAGGCAGGAAAGTGTGACAAAATAGGTTTAACACAGAGAAGTGGAAGTTCTTTCCAGTTAGTTTTATGATAATGAATGTCAAGACATGCTATTGGAAGCAAGCTTGTGTCTGTATTCATGGTGTGTAGTCATGTATTGATTTTTATGGTGACATTGTAGCTGAAATTTTTAGAGAGGCATTCATTTTCTCATTAATATGCAGGTTGGATAGTGGCTAACAATAGTTTAGTTTAAGAAAAATCTATGTCAGCCATTAAAAGAGCTACCAGACACTGAATGCTAATTTTTCTCCTTTACTTTAGGATTTGCTTTGGTATGTTTTTTTTCTTTTTGGAAGAAACAACAGACACTTGCATATGAGCAACCTAAATCTTGAGCTGAAAATGTTAAATGATTTTGTTTGTATGCAAGACATCTGACATACTGTACAAGTCTGCTACTTAATTACCCCCTGTGGATTTGCAATCTTGTTCTAGCAAAATCACCCTTCCATGGGACATTTTTCCTGCTTTTTGCCTTTCCCTTTCATAATTCATTGTTTCAAATTCTCTCCTTTTTACCTAACTTAAGACATCAAGGCTGGGCAGTATGAAGCATGTGCCCCAAAGCAAGGACATGATTTTCTCTCCACCTTATTCTCCCTTGGTATTTAAACTACCCATACTAAAATACTATTAGTTAAAATAATAATATTAGCTTGCATCCCTAGCTTTACAGTTCTACTGTATTTTCTGTATTTCTACCCTCATAAGGTTTTCACTTGGATGATGCCTTTGTGCAATGAGCACATCAAGGATCTTTGTGATTCTGAATTATTCAAAATAAATGCATACAATAGATTGGATAGAGTACAATTTTGATACTCATACTTTAGGGTAGTGGTTTAGTTCAGATCATCTCTTACTTACTTGTTTTACCTCTGTGACATAAGAATTAGGAGAAAACAAAGCAGGCACAAACCTGAAAGGACTTAGAAGGACTTTTGTGCAAAAAAACCACTTCTGTGTCAAACCACGACACCTTCAAAGAGAGTGTTAATGTTCACTAACTAAAGGATCTCCCAGAAATAAAAATTGCTGTTAATGACACCAAAATTGTACGCAGTACTCTGCACTTGCATGTGTCTATAATGATTACAGAGGGGGTTGGGATCACTATTTTAATGCATAGGGGGAGGTCATGGAACAGGAATGTGCAACTACTCTCTAAACATGACAGTGCCAGTCATTAGCATATGCTCCAGCCCCTTGCTCCCTAAGACATTTGGCCTCCCAAGAAAGGACAGTAAGTTAAAAATACAAGACAAACATCACTCTTACCACAGGTTTGTTGCCAGAAAACTGCGGCAAAGGGCACTGAGTGGCATTCCCCCATTCCCAGTAGTGATCTTTACAGTAAGTGACATTGTGAAGCAGCAGACTCTGAGGCGTCTGACCTCGGACAAGCTGACTTAAAACAAAAATGTTCATCAATGATATGCTTCTTTCCAAGGTTTCTGTGTCTCTCTACCTATTGCACTAGTAATCGAATGCCAGTTTTGAGATAAATGAAAGTTTGAGAACTGGCCATTTCAAACCTGTTCTGATCTCCTCTTCAAATTACCCTTCCTTTAGTTTTGCAGTGATTTTATGATCAAAGGCAAGAAGTATGCTATAGTAATGATATCCATCAGTGCAGCTGAAATGCAGAGAGCCCTTGCATTTAAAATGTACATTTTACTGTATGTGGCAAAATTTGATTTCCAAGTTCTTTGGAGTAGGCTCTTTGACCTCCTCTATATTTGAGCATCTGGTAGTGTTTAGTAAAGTGATAAAATTTAATAGTGACAGACCTTCTCTTTCCTTTACTGCTTTCTAAATGCATTTTTTAAAGATACAAATAAAGTTGGAAGAGTGTAATTAGATGTACATTCTCTGAACATACTAAATTCTAGCTTCTTTACTTCTGAGAATGTTAATGATGTGATTTTTTCAAAATATATCAATCCTGACTGTTCAGTTTAAATGGGTTTCACCTGGTGTTGATTATGGGCAGAGAAGGAAGACTTTTATGGGTAAACCGTGTTTGTTTCATATTGTTTCTCTGAATTTTCCCTTACATACTTAGCTTGGTTCTGCCACCTGTTCAGATAGAAAGAAAAGGAGTTCAATCTGAGCGAGGTCTGTTCAGCCACCTGGGAAGGAAAAAGAAGTGGGAGGTGGATGAAACTTTGGGGTTTGACTCTTTTTCACTACCGGGGTAGTGGTAGGGATGTTCTGGGGCAGGAGGAAGCTCTGTTGCAGTGTACTCCCAGCCTGGAGTGAGCAGAGTGCTCATTCAATGGTATTGATAGGACTCTTCAGCCAGTGTCCCATTTTTGGGGAAGGCTCTGGCTGAGTAGTGCTGGTCAGCTGGCTAGACAGAGGGAGCTTACAAAGCTGAAGGTTTTAAAAGGTTCATCATAGTAGTTTGAAGTTAGATTCTAAAAGTTTTGCCAGACAGGGAGGGGAGGGTGGCATTTTAATCAGGCCAGGGTACAGTTTACAGCATTTGCTTGCCTCTGTAAAATGGGACTAATTAATTGGTCCACCTTCAGGAGCACTCAAAGCCAAACTGTATGTGGCAACTCTCAAACCACAAAGAAAGAGGTGAGAAAAGTTACATGCCACAGAACATTCTACTGCCGTGTTCCCTGCCTCGTGATGATGCCATCCATGTACCTCCAGAGAGCAGGCACATGCTGCTGTGTGCTAGGAAGTTCCACTCTGCCAAAGAGCCATGGTCTGTGCATACTTTAGTGGTGGGCAATAGCATCTGAGGTTTTTTATGAAATAGACATAAAAAGTATATTATGATAACAAGGACAGGCTGACAGTGTTTTTAGCAACCTGGTTTAGTGGGAGGTGTCCCTTCTCATGGCAGGGGGCTTGGAACTAGATGATCATTATGTCCCTTCCAACCCAAACCATTCTGTGCTTTTGTGAACACCAAATGACTGTTTTTAGATCTGAAAAGTTAACTACAGCTTGTGGCCATAGACACACAGGCTAGGCAGCAGGAAAAGATCAATGGACCAAAACAATCTTTGCTGAGGGCCCCTCACTGGACATGATTGAGGGCTACCTAGGGTTTAGAACTAAGTCTGGCTTGGTCTTGTGAATGGATCACTGGTTAACTCTTGGCACCCAGCAGTGTGTTCCTGTGAGTGTATTTCCACCCCAAACAATGGGTTATGCAGCTCAGGTATTGTACCTTGGTATGAGTCAAACCTAGGCAGTGAGGGAGACCATGGGATTTACCTCAAAACTGCACTCACTGAATTAAAATATGAATGTTGATTCACATGAATGCTATCACACAGAAATGAGAAAAGGAAATGGAGGATAGCACACGAGGGAGAAGCAGATTATGCCGGTGGAGCTGGAAACAGAAGAAGAAAATTTTTTCAGCTCTAAGCACCCTCCTGCACTCTTTGCATTGACAGAGAATTGGTCAGTCCCTGAGCTTCTCAGGGAAGGTCCTATGAATCTGCTGTCCCTCACTGTAAGAAATATAATCCTCTACTAAGAGGACAGAACTTTCTTTTGTGCTGAAGAACAGGGAGACAAACAGCAGCCAGGCAGTCATCCTTGTCCATAAAAGCCTGGGCGAGTCACAAGCCTGCATTGTTTATTACTGCAGTCATTTAAACCTGGTTTGTAATATAGTACCTAGTGCTATTACACAGTATGTCTGTATGGTGAGGAAATTTGGGGTTCTGGTCCTTGCAGACAAAGGACAAAATCAGTTTACTTTTATGGATGCAGAGGAGAATGGCCACAGACACCTACCACAGGGTAGGTGACATGCTGAAAGCTTCTCAATCTTCTACAAGGCCTCTTGCAAAATGCCTCACAAGAACTATGAGTGTAAGGTCTATCCCTTACCAATTTGAACCTACAAAGGTTTGATTCCTGATCTATAATGTCCTCAGTTCCCAAGCATGAAAGATCATTCACTGATAAGGTGCAGGTTGTAAGATGGTAGAAGAGTGGCTGAATAAACTAAAGGACACTTTCAGTCCTCAGAAAAGTGATAAGTTTTAATTTCAGAGTGTTCTCATTTTTTAATCTCACCAAAGATCCCAGGAGTCTATTAGCACAGGAAAAGCATGGGATAGTAGATTTGGATGGTGTTTCATCTCAACTGTGTACATATACCCCATGTAGTTCATGCAGACACTTACCCCATACCATGGATTATCAAACCAGTGAAGAAAACCACAAAGAGGTGATGGGTGTACCAGAACACCTCATAGCATGACCTTCTGATGAGCTCAGTGGATGAAGTAATGATCAGAATTAAAGCCACAGTTATCACAACTCCAGTTATTCCAGCTATTGTAGTTAGTACTTCTCCTGTTGTGTTCTAGAATAAGAATACATTATTAATATTAGTATTAGTAGTTATTATTGTTATAATTGTTACTTTTATTACTATTTCTCTTACTTTTATTATTGTTTCTGTTACTGCTATTACATGTGAAACCAAAATCTTCAGCATAGGAACAAAACCACAAGAAGACACAGAGGCAAGGCAATCCTTCATTTTAATACAGAACAGCATGGAAAGATTCATCCCTCTGCTCCATTTCTGCTCAGGCTTATTCCAAATATGTAAATATTTGCTGCAGCTTAGTTGTCCAGGAATTGAAAGGAGGAAATTAGACAATCTCATTCATACTTTTATCAATTTTTCTTACATAAAAGTGTGTCACAAATAAAGAAAAATCATTAGAGAAATGAGAAGATTAAACCGAGAAGTGTAATAAGAAAAACCCCAGCTCTAGAAACCAGCTTGTTTATGTGGGGGTGATAAAGTCAGGTGCTAAGACACCTGCAGCTGCAAAGGTGTGGAACTCTTTTGTGCTTACTTTGCTTCAAGGTTTGTGGGGCTTTAGCAGTCCTGAAATGGTGTACAAAGATGGCATACACTAATTTATCTAAAAAACACATCTTGTTTACCTGTTCCTTACATTTATCTGCAGATATACTGCATAATACTTGGGTTTATTTTTCAAAAGACATATTTATATTTACAGTATAATGCTTGTCAGTGATTAAACATTAATATGCAGGCTAGAAAATGTTCTTTCTTGTTCATGACTCACAGGTGTCAGCACAGGTCTGGTGCATCTGCCTAAACCTACCGAAATAAACTGAAATGAGAGTAAAGACAAATTTTGAACACAATGGTCAGATGCTGATTGCAGTTATAAGGTGCAAATCATGAAGAAGAACAGTAAAATTCTCACATGCAAGATGAGAATCAAGCTAAATATGCCATCAGAGTGTAAATGAAGTACCCATTTGGCCTGCAAAGCATGCATATCTGTTTTCCCAGTGCTGATGCACAGGAATGAAGGAGCTCAGCACGTCTTCTGGATCCTGATTTGATTCTACAGCTTAATACACTAGAAGGAAAAAAACAACCCTCTATTGTACTTGTAAAGTGCACTCATTTGATATGGAAATCCTGGAGGTGATAAAATTCCACAATGCCATTTTTACAGTCATTTTTTACAGTAAAATCATTCTTTCAAATGCTTACACTTGACAGCACAGAGTACATTTTCAAATTGGTACCTGTGAAGAGTGTGTTCAGATCCTATTACATATTAACAGGATTGATCTAGGTGATATTTTGAACATTTCCACTACAGTGGCTAGTCTGAATGTTGAGATGAAAAAAGGCAAAATGTCAAAGACACACAGCACACTGCTTCAATGGCAGTAGGATGAAACTGAAAAGAAAGCCTGAATTGTTGATCTCAGAACTTTCTTCTCTGAAGTTAGAAGCAATCTTTTGTTTGTTTCCCTTCATAAATTACTAATTCTGAATTTAGCTACTGAGACACATGTGAGTGATAAAAGAAATATAAATATTAGAGGATAGAGTAAAATCTAAGCTGTATATTGAAAGGTAATTGTGGAGTGTATTGCTGTGAGAAATCTGAGAAAGGATCTCACAATATTCCAGCCTTCCTCCTCAAGGGTATTTAGGATCTTAATGCTAATTAGAGGCCTACCTCACAATTATATCTCTATGGGAATGCTTAGTGGAGAAAAAAATGCTTACTGAAAGATAGTAAGTTCCTCTTCAGAGCTGTGAGCTTTGTTCTGCTCCTGGGGAACACCTCACAGGCATGCAATGAAAGTGGTCACTGGGTGTACTGAAAGACTGGGCAGCTGAGCCCTTGGTTTGCTGTCCTGTTCTGATAAACCTGACTGCTTTGTCGACACTAACATGAAGATTTTTGCGCTCACATCACTGACTACATCAATTTGTCTGATTTTCTTCAAATTTGAAATTTTTTACTTGTTTGTTTTGAAAGATGCAAACCCCATGCTATCTAAACTGGAAAGGAACTAAGAAAATGCAGGACAAGCCTTGCAGCTTAAAAGCACTATTTAATCCTATCGGTAGTTTTTCCAGCCATGTTGTCACTTGGTATCTTGTTTCAGTGTAGCATATCACTGTTCAAAAGAGCACCACTCCATGGTATTCAAGCAGTCCTTACTTCATGCTGACCATGTGGGAATTTTCTAAAGAGTAGAGCAATATGCATGGGAGTCTCAGCAAGGCCATTTCAACCCTGGGATATGTAACTATGCAGCAGGATACACAAGGAAACATAGAACATAAATGTGATGTGTGCTATCATGGGATAAGGAAAAAAAGCTGATTAACTTTTGCATGGTTTACATGCATTCTCTCCATGCTCAGCTTTTCTCTATGTTATGAATATTATAAGGAAGAGCTTACAGTTCTGTTGTGGGTTATCCAAGAAAGTATCCAAGGAGTTTTTCCCCAAAACAAGGAGGACCATTTATTTGCAGGGTTGAGGATTCTGTAGGTCTGCTAGGCTCTGAAGAGCACACAGCAGCAGTAGCTTCCCCCTGTACTGCTTCTCACATACAGCAACCCTCTGGGTGGTCTCAAAGGTTCTCTTCCCTGGGCAGCCACAGGGAATCAGCCCTCAAATTGGGAAGGTGCTGCACCACCATGGGGGGACAAAAATAGCAAATGTGAAAGAAATATTGTGAAGTGCTATTGCTGTTTGGTTATTTTCCTTTCTGAAAAGAAGCTGTGTTTGTTCCATGTATTGATAGTTTAGTTTTGGGGGTTTTTAAAATTCTTTGCTGGTTTATTTAATTGCCTACTATTCACAATACTCCTTATCCTCCCCCCACCAGCTGTCTCCTGACAAACTAATTAAAATACTATAGACATTTCTTTGAGCTTAGTAACTGAAAATTGCAGCTCTGAGTAAGTGTTTTCAGCTGAAATTGAGGTTAACCTTTGGCAGCACCTTCTCGCTCTGGTTAAAAGGCTTTGAAATACAGTTTTACCGACAATAGAATCCACAGAGGAAAACTTTTTAGATGAGAAAACCTAAAAAGTGACAGCTTACTGTTTCATAGGTCCTGATTGGGTTCAAGTAGCTTTCATTTGGGCTCTTGCCAAGACCAGAAAGTTTATACCGTAACTCTCCAGCTTCTTTTGACTGGCTGGAATGATACCGCTCGATGTTGATCAAGTGGGCAACAATATGGATGGCTGTGGGAGAGAAAGAGTGGTGTGAAATTACGGGCACACTTGTGTCTGCCTACAGTGCCAGAAGGAGTTTCATTAGGCACACTGCAAACTTTTGAAAAACTAAGACATAAATTGAGAGTTTTGCATAGATTAAGCTGAAGAATAAAAAGCGAATTTTATCAACTGCATGTCTAATATGAAGTGACTGCTTCACAGTGGAGAAGATAGGAACAGCTCCAGGGTCACCTCCTAGGTTTACAGTCAAGTGCCCTGCAGTCTCCAGTGTCATCAAAGGAGCACCTCCCAAGGGCTGACATAAAAGTGTATGCCTCTGATTTAAAATTGTGTAAAATTATGTAAACTGATTAAAATTCTTATTTTTAATTTTTTAATATCCTAGAATGTGCCATAGCTTACCCTTCCTACACAGGACACTGAGTTGACTGGTTTAGGCATGGACCAGTTTGCAACTTGCACTAGAGATGCTTTCAAAATCTGTCCCATATTAACAAGTAGCTGTAGCATTACTTCATGCAGGTGGAGTCTGAGGAAGCTACTGGAACTATGATTTAAAGGCAGAAGAGCAGATTGCAGTGCTAGATCTGATTTGTAATGAGTATCACATGTCACCTCGAACTCGGGCCTGCTTCCAAAAGGTATATTAAGTGGTCAGTTTAGAAAAATGCCTTAGACTGAAGTAAAAACTCCCCTGTAATTATTTTCTTGGGTGGAAAGAGTATAATTTTAAGAGTGGAAAAGGAAAGACTTTATATTATTGTCTAAGATAAAGTTGTAATCAAGCTAGGTGCAGAGTTTCATTTTTCAATATGAGAGATTCTCAAGTCCATTATATGAAATTTGTAATTAATGCAAGATATTAAATGCCAAAGGATGAAAAAATGACAATGAAAGATAATTATATGTTTACAGCAGAGCTATTTCTAGTTTTTATAATTAGCTTCCTGTTATCATCTCTCCTTCAGTGGTTATCTGTTTCTGTCCCTGACCATTTAAAAAACCTTTCTAAAAGGCAGTATTTCTAGTCAACCAAATATGATCTTCTTCCCTGAACAATATTCTCAAAAAGATCCTCTCCTCTCCTCTCCTCTCCTCTCCTCTCCTCTCCT
>JACBWW010000002.1:6299416-6392657 GCA_020086605.1 Lanius collurio
CCTCATGCTTAGATATTCACTGGGAGATGAAAGACCTATTTTAAAATCCTTGTTACATTAAATTTAAAATAAGGCTTTAAACCAAATCACATGTCCTAGTCACTGGGTTGACCGGTTATTCTATTCTGAGCCGTCTCCCGATTAAACCCTCAATAAAAATAATCCAATATTTATTGGTACAGGCATCCCAAGTGAATATCCTGAGCACCCCAACTGCAAAATCAAGCTCCCATTTCTCCTGAATCTTTGGTCCAATGAATAATAAATTATTTATACAAGCTGGAATAGCTTCAGAAGTATGGAGACTGAATCCAAATGGGTATGAACTGCACAGAGATAAAACGAGCCTGGAAATTAGAAGATAGATTCAAACCATCAAAGGAATGAGACTCTAAAATAACCTTTCAATAAACGAGATAATGGGATCAAGCAATCTAAGCAGCTTTCAGCTGAAGGTTGGTCATTTTATGAAATGGTGTATGTGACGTGACTGTGAGCATCAGAGGGCACTGGACTCAGTGGCCCAGCATGTGCTGCACATGTTGTTATGGATTAGGTGCTGCATGCGAAACAACCTGGCCAGCATCAGGTGGGAGACGCTTCCTGGAGCCCGTGCATGAGCGCGTGCTCCCAGCACCCCAGCAGTGCTGGGACACTGGAAGGAAGGTTACACTGGACCACAAGCAGCGACTGAGATGTGTGGATTTAGGCCATCAAAACCCAAGAGCCCAAGAAGTTCTGAGATGCATGGTTTAGGTGGCAGCTGTGTGGGGGCTGTAGCAATCTGTTTCCCAATGTACAACTGGTGTATAAGCAGTATATAAACACTGTTTATGTATTTAAAGTGTAACAGCACATTTAAGTGCTGAGTGGGAAGGAGGGAACTGTTCCTACAAGGGGCTTTCAGAACAGATGTGTTGGCTTGGTAAGGATATCATCTGATCCAGCTGGAAGGGAACCAAGTCACTGCTTGATGAGGGCCTGATTTCTTTGACATCTGAAAGAGCTCGCTCATAGGACAGGAGTGGGGGGTAACAGTCTTTGGTAAGTTGTGGAGTTACATCCTGCACATTGTCTACTATGGGCTGAGGGAAAGAGGAAAGAAAACTTTCAAAGGATGGACAACCCTGACCATGAGTCTCTAAGTGAACTTCTACTAAGCAGTTTTATTTTGGCATCTATTAGTGATTCCTGTAACTTGGGCCTCTTGCTCTCTCTACCTACAGGATGCTCTTTATAATTCTGGTAAAATGTAATAATCCCCATAGTCTAGGGACCATGAGAGTTTTGCACAGCTAGGATCCATAGTACTGTTTTACCAAGGCTTGCCTGCAGCCTGTCAGCTGCAGGTTTTGGATTATAAATGCTCATTTAGAACAGTGACATTGACTAATTGTGGAGGTTTGAATCTGTGTTCATAGCAAAAGACACTTTCTCCCTTTCACCTTCAAAACAACAGATTTTTTAAAGTGATACTGCAGACTATAAAGTATTCCCATGAAATGATTACATTTCTGTTGTTTAGAAGGCTATAAAATCTTGTACTTTCTCCAAAGAGTAGGATTCCACGTGATTTGTAAAAGTCCTAGTCATGTCAGCAGTAACAGGATATCTAATGCTATCTGCTAAATGCTGAGTGTTGAGAGTGAAATGAGGTGCTAGTTTTCTCCAGACAGACAGAGGTCCACATTTCCTAACAGAGTATTTTTAGTCTTGGACAGAAAATAAATTGGTCAAATATATAGCTTCTTGAGAAGGTCTTGAGACTCTGGTTTGATGAAGAGTACTCATGTTGCAACTTTCCCCTGGAAGAAGAGAACCCCTTCTGGCAACCTAGCTCAGTAAGATTTTTCTGCAGGCTATTAGAGGAGACTGTCTTTTCCATCTGCATATTGTTCTGTTTCCCTGTGCTTCTGTCAATGGAAACATAATCATACCTTCTTCTTTGGGATCTACTACATCTTCCCTTCTGGGTGACATCCTCTCCAGCTTTCATCTGACAGGTAGAGGATATTACAAGTGTAGAAGACTCCCAGAATGAACAGGAGAGTTGTTGTTGTTGGGGTTTTTTTTTCTGTAAGCTATTCTGTGGTAAATGTCAATGTACAGACCATAATGATACATTGAAAAATATTAACATTCAAACTAATGCTGTACTGAATATGTTGGTTTACCTGAGTCTCCCATGATCTTACATATTGCCTGGAGTGTTATTAGATTAATACTTCTGATGGGTTTTTTTGTGCTGCTAGCAAAAAATGATGCAATCTAAAAATGAATTATAGCTGGATGGTAAGAGTAATGCAAAGATCTAATTCCATTTTCAATGGGGTTCATTTAATGTATAATAGTTGTAGCAGAATAAAAAGTCTGGCACTGAGCACATTGCCATTAACTAAAATATTTTACATCCCTAAAGTGCATTTTCTGAAGGTCTTTGCATCTGCAATGTATAGGATTTACTAAGCAATTCCAAAATTAATATGCAGATTTCTGAAATCTGAGCATACCACAGTTGGTAGTTTTTTCCTCTGCACCACTTATTTAAGTTAACTATCAGGGCAAATTTTAAGGGACTACGTCTCAGGATTTTCAGTTCATTTTTTTCCTCAGTCTGCATGTCCAAATAAAACATGTGGAATAAATCATCTAATCTTTTAAACAAAGTTCTTTTTTATAACAGTTCATGAAGACTGAAGGATTTTGACTGTTGTTTTTAATGACATCTGGAACCTCTGAAGCACTTAACATACATTAATTTGTATTTGACCCTGAGACGTTCTATCTAGTCCACCTCTGAGATCAAATAAAAGGTTTTATTGGAAGGAGAGAGGGAAGAAAAGGGTTTCTATTAGAGCATGGTGTTTACTGTACATATCCTTAAATACAAAGAGATGTAATTAAATTATCTTGAAAGTATGGTCAATTTAGTTAGTCTTATTCAGCCAATTGTACCTTCAGTGAAGCATGCACAATTCTCATTGAACTAAACAGAAATTTCATGTGTTTATCTGAGGACAAGGTTTCACTCTCTCTTTTTCTGCATGCCTGTACAGGATAATAATCAAATTGGAGTTTGCTGCTGGCAGTTAAGCATTTTGATTAACCAGCCTATCATGATAAAGTCAACGGGTCAAATCCTGGCCTTTCTGCACACAGCAAAGAGAACAACTTTGCAGGCAAATAACCCAGGCATGGAGAATTCTGCCGCCAAGCAAGGCTGGGGTTCTTTTTGCCACCCATTCTTGTGCCATTCCTAGTTACTCAGAACCCCTAATTCGACTTCATGCTGCCTTTGTGAACTAAAAAAGTGCAGGTTGTATAAAAATTAAAATAGTGACCACACATGTGCTTGCATTCTGTTTTGTTTTTACGAATGGTTATAAACATCAAAGGAGAACATGACTTGGACCATTTTTTATCTTAGCTGGAAGCCTATAATCTTCAATTTAATATAGTTTCCTTCCTAGTACTTGCACTAAGTCTGTATTTAAACAATCTGACTGGTAAAAAAAAAAAGAAGTAAGAAGTTTAATGGAAGTTTGATTTTCTGTAATTTCTGGGAGTACAACACTGAGATATCAGCTAAACCTCTTTTGAAGATAAGCATCTGCTTCCCTGAAAACTTAATTGCTTACATAAAAATGTTACTCAGGTCACCAAAGCCATTCACATAGTCTATGAAAAAATGGTTGAAAATGGATAGGCTTCCTAGTATTTTTAGCTACAGATTTTTCAGTGCTTGTCAGAAACCAAACACACCTGGCATCACCATACTTCTTTCTGCATTTTGCATGTTTTTAAAGAAAATCACACTGCTGGAATTTCTAAGGAGCTAGAACCACCGTTTCAAATAGCCTAACTCCAAACAACCTTGATATCCTTCCCCTATTGTCCCTTAACTTCTTAAAATTTAGTAATATCATAGTTCAAAATTGTTGGAGCAAAGTATCTATATAACATTTTTGCAAACACCAAAACAATGCAAGCAGTTTGTCCTTTAAGACAAGCATGCCATATCAAAGTAAAAAAAAAAATCTCCCCAATACTCCCCACTTCAGAAAATACATGAATGTGCTTTTTTAAGAGGGTAAAAACAACATAGTAAGAGGTAGATGTTTTAGAAAACATTATTTACTATCTCTTGCAGTGTCTTTAACTTTCAGGCCACTGTGTCTCAACTGAAAAGTCTCTTTTCCATTAGAAAGCACAGAATTATTTGCACTGATCAAACTGAGAGTGCATAAAACTCTGATTTTATTCTAGCAGAGTTACAGGTCTATAAGGAAGATTTATTAGTAGCTGAATAACTCCCAGACAGCTCTTATCACAGACAGGCATGCAGAACGCAGGAAGCCAAACTAAGCAGAATTCCCTTTACTGAATTTTCAATGATGCCCTTGATTATAGATAGCATTGTTTACTCTCTCTCTTTCCTCCAACTTCCCTCTTCCACTAGGTCTCTAATTATATCCCTTTATGACCTGACCAATTAAAGCCTGCTCTTGAATTTGTATTAGAGCTGATGAAAAATTAAAGGCGCAGATGTACTTTTTTCAAGGCTCAACACCTCAGCTGAGCTAGCTGCCTGTTAGAAGCCAGACAATACTAATGTTGCACTGACTATTTTTAGCACACTAATAAATAAATATGCTGGAATAACACCACCTGGGAAGCCAAGATGAATACGTGTTACTTTAATAATAAAGGAGTTTACAATTTTATATTGCGAGGCTAAGTCTACTGATCTGATCTTCAAATTGGTTTAACTTCTTGCTGCCACATTTAGGCTATTGATCATACAAGGGAGAACATCCATTTAACTAAGAATTCCTAAATTGCAATAGACTAATAGGAGTTGACTATGTTTTTGTGTAATAAAAGGAAATATAGGTAGCACTAGGATAAATAATGTGTCAGTTGAGAGGAAAATGGCATCTATTTACACATCATTTTAACACTGTTAGATTTTATTAAAAAGGATTCAGTATACTTGTGTGTACCACTCTGAAATGTTGCTTTTCTGTCACAATATGTTCTGTAGATTTTATTTCTATGAACTTAAAATTGAATTTCAGGCAATTGAGTTTCTGGCCATTCTTTATACAAGTCTGACTATACAGTGATGTAGTGTTTTTCCAAATATGATAGATGTTTCTCACTTGACTGTTAAGGAAGCAGGAATTTATATGTTGTCTTATTTTGTTCATTGGACTTCCCCATACTGTGTTTTCTTTCTCAAATATCTCATCAGCTATTCCATATTTTTGGGAAAAAAAATCAGCCAACCCAAATAACAACTCAAAAATGAACCCTTGATTTTGCCTAGAGAGAGTGATTTAAACAAGAATTTTATGATGATGCTTTCTGTCATTTCACATTGGCTTCTATGTCTTTTTCCTTGAAATTAGTGAAGCCGTTAAAGTAATCACTTTTCTGATAGACTTGCACTTCCCAAACCTTCCACTTTAATGCACTAGCAAACACTTTAATACTAATGGGAAAACCAAAAACATAAAAGGTTTGACTGTGCAGTTTTGCTTTCTTTTTGGAACATGACCTATGATACACAAAGTTGGTTAATTTATATTCCTGGGTTGATTTCTTAATTACAGAAGTAATGTTGCACTCTGTAGGAATCTGTTCTCTGGTAAAACTGAACTCTGATGAATGAGTGGACATGGCAGATAAGTAATTCATCACAATACAATATAAGATACATGTTTGCATCCTGTAGCCTTCCCCCCCAAATTCTTTAGCATGACATAGAGAAGACAAACTTTAGCCATTGGTTCCTATTGGCAAACTATTCTTGTCTCACTGCATGAGGACATTAACAGCCTATACACGCAGAAGCAGCTCCCTCATGCAGGCTGAAAAAGATATTGGGACCAGAATCCACCCTGACAGCCTGGGGGTAGAACTGGTACCCTGCAATGTCTTGTGCTTGCAAATAGCCCTGATTAATTCCTCTGTCTCCTTCACATTTTCAAAGAGAACTATCTATCTCAGATACCTCTCCATCTCTGTGTGCTCACGTCCTTCTTCACACTGGCTTTTGTTCATTCCTCTCTGTACATCCCTTTTCCTCAAGCTATGTCCTGTTCTCTTCACATCCTCTGCATTCCTACAGACTTCGATCTTGTACTATTTAGAGAACAGGGAAGTGCTATGTCTTTACCCCAGCCAGGTGAACAAACACCTCAGTAAGTCACTAGGACCAGCAGAGCAGATAAATTTTGATCTCAAGATGCTGTTTTTCCCTCAAGGAGGCCATTAATTTCTTACTAATGACTTAATGATTTATTTTAAATAGGTGACTACTAAGTAGTCACTGACTTTAAATAAATATTAGGAATCCATTGTTTTTGAGACACCTGCCTCTCTCAAATTCAGATTAAATTTATTATGTAGTTGAAAAATTAGTGAAGATGTATTGTTGGAAAGATGTGTGGTGTGGCTCATAAGCATCATTTCCTTACAGAATCAGATAGTAATGCAGTGTCATCTCCCCACACATCTACCCTCAGGGATTCAATGAAAGTTATTTACTCTAAATTTTAAGAGCACAAAATTGGTCAGATTGACTAAGTGGCAACTGGTGTTTACTATTCAGATGGAAAGTTTAGTGCCTTAACAGTCAGACTCTTCTCAAGCAATAATGATTACAAATGGTTAATCAGATGGAACTCCTACACATATTTAAAGCTGCAGTCAACAAATGATTGCACTAAAATATCACGTTTCAGAGCTGATGGGGATTACAGCACTAGGCAGAATCGCTGTAAAATTCAAAACAGTTCAAAGGAAAAGAAGAAAAAAAATAAAACCAAAAAAGCTTACTTGCATTTAACGCTATTCCACAGGCAACCATCTTGTGAAATGTGATGTTTTTGTCAAGCTGTCTCCTCAGTGCTCCTCCACAGTACTTGGTGAAAAAGCAGAACTTGTTTTGTAACATTCCTATTGGTGTTTACAACTCATATTTTGGAGAGGAGTTCAGTACATTTGAAAATGGAATGCTGAAGGAATTCAGTGGAAGCTTTGGCTTAGTTTTAGGAGTCAGGTAACTTTTCTGAGTGATGCTCCAGGGTTTCTGAAGCTATTCAGTTTATATAGGGGCGCAAAAAAGGGTTTGATAAAGCTCTGCTACACTTTGCTGTGATTTATGAGTGGTTTATCTGAGCTGACATTAACTCATTTGCTGGTATAAGGACACCAGGCTGGGCCACCACTGCCTTGCGAGCTTAGGTTTAGCTGCACGAGCACAGCTGAAGTGCTGGCAAAGCCAGCTTGCAATGAAAATATTTACTCTGCTTTCAGGACATGCACACCCCAGGAGAGTGAGGCTGTCTAGACCTCAGATGGCTGCATGCTGACGTGTTACTGAGCTGTGCTCCCATTACTGGAAGGGCACGGCAGTGGTGCACTCATGGCCAGCTGGGTGCCCCTGCGCAGAGGCAGCCTGGGGCAGGGGGCTGGCTGCGCTGAGCCAAAACTAACACGCTCTGCTGGAACCCAGGCAGCACTCATGGGCAGAATTCAGTCTCTGAGTGGTGGTGTGGGTGTCTGGATTGCTCACATGACCTGGCATGGTGCCATGACAAAGATGCTGGCGTGCATCCACATTGTTTCCCAGCTAATAAGTCTTCCAAAAATCTGGAGCACCATGGGCTGTGATGTTAATACACAGCATCTCCTTGGAGAGTCACAGGATCCAGCGTGGTGTTGGCCATGCTGGAGCCAGTCAAGTTGCTCTGTACCATGCTCCTCAAGAGTAGAATATTTTCCAGAAGAGCAAAATATTATCTTTGAGAAGAGTTCCAGTTCTCTGAGTTCTTACTCAGCAACTAAGTCTGCATGAATATATTCTGTGCTAACTCACAAACTGATTCAGATGGCCTGTTCTTTTTAGTTTATAAAAGTTCAACTCTTGAACTGAAACAATTATATGTGTTGATTCCTTGCCTAAAGGCTGCTTAACATCTAAGCCTAACAATCAAGGAAACAAAAAAGGCAGAACTGAAACTAGAACTAGCTTACTATAAAAAACCTGTACCTTACAATTTCTAAATTCCTGCTGTTCTTGGAGTCATGAAGTGATCAGTGATTTTTTTTACCCAAATATGTGGCATTGGAATTGGTCTGACTATAATAATTCAATGCAAGTTGAAGTTTTAGCTAATAAAGCTAAAGCCTTATGTACTTCTTCTGCATGATTCCAAGGTTCATGTAAACGTCTCTGAGCAGATGACCACTCTGTTACAAAAATGCATTTGCCTCAAATGAAGACCTGAGTGGTGGCCACTCAGACAGAAGTGTTTAAATGTGTTCATTATTATCTTTAGAACATTTTAATCTATCTGAACATTTTATTTCTCCAATTTTCACTTTGCATCTACAGAGAATACACGATGGATATGAATTTTCTCCATTTGGTCACGTTGTATTATTATGTCGCTTTTTTTGTAGCTTCTCACTTTTCTCTTCATGACACCATGCTATGCAGCAGCTGCCAAAATCAGTGTTGCATTTAGAGCACTGTGTTAAACAAGTCATTTGTTTCTCTTCAGTCATGAATACTGACAATTTAAATGGTAATAACTAGGCAATAGTGTACAGGCTTCTCTATCAAAAATTAAAATTCCTTGGAATATGTTTGATATGGATAATACTGCTGAACTACAGAAATAAAGAAGTGGATAATATGGCTATTTGAGAAATTGTACTTACAATGCTTGCTCCTCTTAAGAATGAAATAAGGTTCCTACAGACTGGTAACAGGATTAGCATGCAGTTAAAATTAAGGCACGTTGCAGAAGCTCTTGCCCAAGCCAGGGTTGACTGTACATATAACAGCATAAAGAAATTAAATTACAAGCTTGGTATAGGAGGCGCAAAAGAGAGAAAATACTATATTAATATAATACTCTTATATGGGAAAATTACTGTTGAAGCATCAAAAGTTTTATGAAGGAGGTAAATAAAATCAGACTATGAATACACTCTTCCTGTGAAACCCTTTAACAATCAATCTCATACTTACTCCCAGCATAATCCGTGTATAAATGTAAGCATTGTCATCTTCATACCAGTGGAAGGTATCAATAAACAAATAGAAATTCAGTCCCAGCCACACCAGCTACAAAGCAGAGAGGCTACAGATTAGTGCCATTTATAGCATTTTTTAAATGCCTATAAAACTAGTTATGGTTATAGTTTTAAGGGAATAGGAGAGATGTTTCAAAGTCAGTGCGCAATGTAGTTCTTGATCACAGATGATAGAAATCAAAAATCCTACTGGAATGAGGCTATCTTTTAGCAAATGCAGTGTTGCAGTCCTACCCCCAGATCCCCAGTAGAGGATAAAAATGTTTGCTGTGTCATGTTAAACTTCCTCTCAAGCACAGACTTGCTCTCTAAAAAGGCAGTAAATGCTACAATTAAAAAAATCACAGAAATGGAGGGAATTAGGAGCTGAGCTAAGAAAATTCCTTTCTCTACTCTCCATACACAATTCACCAAACTGTCAGGAAAAGAATTCAGAATATAATTTCAATTAGAATTGCAAACCCTTGCTCCCTTTATCTGAGGACTAAAATACATGGACTTAAAAATAATTAAAAATAAAACACTCAGACTTTAAATTGTTTTTAAGACTAGTTATAAAAAGGCTCCTGAATATTTTATAGCAAGTTTTACATTAAGCTTGGGAGTATTACTGTAAGCAAAGCATAAAATTCTTTTAAACAAGCTTAAAATATTTATATATATCCAATTAGATTTTTTAATGCTAAAAATACTCACTAATAACAGCACTGAGAGTTTTTCATTCAAAATCCAGCATCCCATCCTGAGTGTCTCTTCCTATCCTATCAGCAGCTGACTCTTGCCTTTCAGTGTAACCTGAGTTCTCTGTCCATTCCTTGGGCTTTTCTACTAACTCCTTTTGTCTTTATTTTTAATAAGCACCTAGTGGGAACATGAGTTCTCTCTAGGAATTTTCTAATTAAAGACTGCCTGACAAGAACAGATAGCCCGAGTGACATGTCTCATGATCTCTGTAAATAAAATGCTGGTCATTGTCCAGTCCTTTCTCTCTCAGAGTCATTTCTCAGCAAATGAGAGATGCTGTCATTAAATTGTCCTCTTGCACTAGTGTGTATTTGGGTGGGGGTTTTTTGCTTTCTTTTTGTCGTTTGAACAGGGTGCAATATTTCTTCAAGATTTGTCTTTTAATTCAGTTGCAAACAGCAGCATCCCTTGTATGTACATGATATGGGAGCATGTCCTGATGAGGGCCCTGCATTTACCCTTGGTTCCCCTTGCCAGAAGCTGTGCAAATTCTGCCTGTAGTAATCTCATTCTTTCTCTAGTAAAACCATTTCCTTAAGGCTTTCCTGACTTGCCTGTGAAGGAGACCTTTCTGTGACAAAATAACTGAAAATTTCTTAAAGTTGAAGTGCTATCAAGCTCAGCTACTTTTTAAACCAGTGCTAATGGTCATTAATATGAGCTAGTGGAACCATGAGAATGTCATTACGAATGCTTTGAATGTGAACATTTACAAGGGATTTGCCTTGAGATTTGTTTTTCTTGGATGGTGAAATGAAGTATTATTTAACAAACTTTATGACAAGCCATGTGCAGTAATTGGCCACTGTCCATTATGTAACTTGATATAGACTGTCCTTCCAACCACCCCCTTCATAGTAGCTTTGGTAATGCAGGAGCTAACAAGACAGTGAATCTTGCTGTATTTTTCAGAGGTCAAAAGATGAGGAAATAAGGGAGAAGGGAAGAAGAATGTGCAGATGGTAAAGAGAAATACTAGCAAGGTCAGATGCCAATTTTAACTACTTAAAAAAAAAAAAAGGAGGGAGAGAAAATCCACTATCTGGATTAGCTGTACTTCAAAGGGAAATGCAGCACTGCGATGTTCGGCTTTGAAGTTCAGCCGATCCAGACAGCAATTTTCTAAACTGAGTTAAAACTGGCATCTGAAATAGATTTTTTTTTCAGAGCACAGCAGATTCATATGCTGGTTTAGGTTCCAAAATTTGTCTGGATCAGCAGCTGTACTTCAAAGCAGCACATCTCAGTACAGCATTCGACTTTGAAGTGCATGTGGTCCAGATGCCAGTCCTCTTAAAGGAGCCAATGAATCAACGGCACTTTAACTTTTGTCTGTTGAAACAGCTATGTTTTTTCTCATATATAATGGTAATCTGTGTGGTCTTGAGTACGGTATCTATCAATAAAAATATAAAGTTAACAGAAAAGCTCTTTATTACTTCATTTTGTACAAAGGAACTGGTCAACATCATTTTATTATACTGATTTGCAGTGATCTCAGCCAATTTCTAGCACAAACTATTCAGACAAGAGTCAGGAAAGGACATTTTATTGATTAAAGATGTAATGATTTTCCATTTTTTTATTGTTTTATCATTATCATGAGCTACAACTGTCCTAAAAAAAGATACAGAAAAAAGATGAAAAGGGGTTCATTCTAGGAGTTGGGTAGAAAGCAGTGCTGACCATGCTGAGTTCCCGTGCAAGAGACAAGCGACACTGTCATTAGCTTAAAAGGTCAGTTTTTGCATGGAAAGAGGTTTATGAGGTGCTGAATTCTTCCATGTAAGTATCTCAGTATTAATGTCAATGTTTGTATCAATTACTGCTACAGACCTCAATCACAGTTAGTTCTATTCTATGTGACAGCATCCTCTATCTGAGGTTGTTAGTAATTTTTTCAAAGTACTTTTGAACAGCGCTTACCCTTTGCAAGACAAATTAATTATTAGCATGAGACTGCATACATATACCTAGACATATTTCATTTTGCTGGGCTGTCCTATTTTTACTATTAGATATGCATGCCTTGTTTCTCAAAGGCAAAGTCATTTCAGTTGATGAACTCTGCCCTAGCCCTTTCGTAGTTCTTCTGTGTGCTTGACTTTATGTCTGCTACTAACCTGGATGAACTTTATAAGCTTCACTGTGCTACTTATAGAGATGGATATAGGTAAACAGGTGATCCAGAGAGTCAGAGTGCTGTAAATTTGCAGACCAGCTGAAGCCATTTGATTTCTGACTGTATCAGAGGATATGCTTTGTATTAAGAGTGTAGAAAGTGGTATCACTGCTGTGTTCTCTAATTTTTACATTATCTCCACATAAACTTTCCCAAAAATGTTCAAGAAGTGGAAGGCAGATTTGCCTCTGATGGATGAAGAAGCTGAGCAAAATATTGGGTAATCCATTCACTTTTGTGAAGAGAGAAACTGCTGAAGTTAATTAAAGATCAAACCCTTTCCTTTCTTTTTGTTTTGTTTGGGTTTTGTGTGTGTGGGTTTTTTGTGGCTTTTGTTTGTTTGTTTGTTTTTCCCTATAAAGACAGCTTTGAGGGAACAGAAGCCAAGGTTCATCTTTGGTTATTCTGCAGTGCTCTGATACTAGCTTTACAAAAGAGCACTGAATTTCCATAAACAGTGGCTGAGTGACTAGTAGCATTAAAAAACAGCTATATAATTTTTAGAGATTTTCTTATAGTGGGGCTTTATTTTTTATATTTAACTGCCTCATTAATGTTAATGGATTTTTTTTTTCTTTTATGAACTGTACTCACATTATGGATGGGGGAACTGTTTTGCAGTTTGAGAACATTCATAAAATTCCCAAAGCTGTGAAAGACTAATGTAATTCCAGCTTTGTCAGTGCCAAAGATTCAAAAATCATCAGATTGTTCTAAAATTTATGAATGCAAAAAATAGAGTGTGCAGTTTGGGGGACAGTGCTGAAACTTCAAGGGCATCTGGCTTCCCATTTACAGCTTTTTATCAGTAACAGTGTGTTTATTTTTTTAATAAAATATTAAAAATCTTGGCCTTAAAAGTGGGCTTGAGCAACAACAAAAAAATGCAGTTATCAAAACACTTGTGATGCAGCTGACAGAATTAGCAAGGGTATAACAAGTATTTACAACATCCACAAAATCGGCCACAAGGCACAAAATCCACAGTTCATCACACAATTGAGAGAAAAACTTTTATTTCTGTCCAGAAAAGAAGAAAAGTGTTTCATAACCCCTTCAAAATGAAGAAAAGAGTTCTGGTTGTAGATCCAGCTCCTCTTGAACTTCATAAGCCAGTGCAAAAGACCAGTCTCCGGTCTCTCTGTTAGCTGACATGATACTGGTTTTAGGGATATCTCAACTGATGGGTAGTGCCAGGATCTGGAATTGTAGTGTACTCCAGTGATGCCTGCTGAGTCAAGAGCAGGAGTCAACAGCACGACAAAATGCAAAGGTTCTCAGATCAAAATCCCAAATCATGTTGGAGGCTGTAAGGGAGTTTGTCACTGACCAGTGTGGGAACAACTATTTTTCCTGCCTAAAACAGGGGTCAGCACCCTGTTTGCAGACTTTGGCTCTTTCCTCAAGCCAACAGAAATGTTTATCAATGAGAAACAGCTCTGTCTTGGGAGATAACCAGTTCCCAGCCAAACAACATTAATATCTGATTCCAGACCTTTTCTCTCTCAAGAGACTCCTTTATTGCCATACTCACACTGTAATCAAAATATATTTAGGAGACATTTCAGATGTTCAGAAACTATTTGTTTCAGTAAGTGCCAAAATCTCCCAGCTCTTGACTGTGCATCTCCAGAAATACAGTATCATACCTTCCTAATTACATGTGCAAAATTCTAGTTTTTCCACAAGAGCTGTTTTCACCTTAATAGAAGGAAACAATCCTTCCAGGCAGCTGAGATTTTGTACAAGTAGATGTTTCCTCTTAGCTATTTTTTAGGCAGCAAGCTGTGGAAAACAGTTTAAGTATGAGCTGAGAAAAGGGAAGAACAAGGAGCAGGAGGAAAAAGGGATGACTAGTATCCAAGATTCACCTCCCCCAGAGCCAGGGCAGAACCGACACAATGAAGAAAGTATTGAGAGAGACTCCAAATAAGTATAAAAGGGTTGTTCATGTTGCACATCAACACACAACCAATTCCTTAATACTCCTGCACATACATCCCCCTCATCATGCTCTCTAGGGCAGGTCAGATCATTGATGAGACATGGTGACAAAGGATTTGGAAAAGCTGAGATGATCAGAACCTTTTTCACATCAATTTTTACTGGCAAAACTACCTTTCAGTTATTCCAGGCCCCTGAGGCAAGCTGGAATGTCTAGAGCGTAGAAGGTGTACTTTTGGTGAAGGAGAATCAGGTTAGGGAACATTTGAGCCAGCTGGGCATAGGCAAGTCTGTGTAACCTGAGGGAACAAACTCAGGAGTGCTGAGCTGGCTGATGTCACTGTGAGAACACCCTCAATCATCTTTGAAAGGTCAAAGCCACTGGGGGAGCTTGTGAGGGCTGAAAGAGAGCGTCATTTCTGTCTTTAAGAAGGGCAAGAAGAGGCATCTGGGGAACCTGAAGCAGTCAGCCTCAGCTCAGGCCCGAGGAAGATGATGAACCAAATCTACCTGGAAAGCATTTTCAGACACCTGAAGGACAAGATGAGTACAGTCAGCATGACATTACAATGAGCTGGGCTACCCAGTGCGTGAAAGATGCGTACTTACTGGAATGAGTCCAGTCAGAGCCACAACAATGATTAAAGGACTGGAGCATCCTTCTTGAGGGGAGAAGCAGAGGGGCTGTTCAGCCTGGAGAGAGAAGAGCAGACTCAGGGAGATCTTGTAAAAACGTATAAATACCTGATGGGAAGGCCCAAAGAAAATGGAGGCAGACTCTTCTCAGCCATACTCAGAATCAGAGGCAATGGACACAAACTGGAACATAGGAGGTTCTGTCTGAACATCAGGAAACTGTTGCTGTGATGTCGACTGGCACAGATTGCCCAAAGAGGTTATGGAATTCCCCTCCTTGGAGATACTCAAAAACCATCTGAACACAGCCCCAGGCAACCTGGGGTAGCTCTGAGAAGGGAGGTTGGACAGGGAAATTTCCAGTGGTCCCTTCCAATATCAGATATTTTGGATGTCTGAAATTTCCATTCAGTTTACCAGAACAAAGTGAAGGGAGCATTCTGAAGTTTCTTACCCTAGATTATGCGCATATTTAATTTAACTAAATTAATTTGTCTTTTGTTAAAATTTTCATGAAGAAGTTATTAGATTAGTCTGATTTTATTTCTGGCTCTAATTCAGGACTTTATGATCCCATTAGCAGCCCATTTTTATGAGAAGGATATGTTTTGAAGTTCTAGATTGAATATTTTCAGAGGAATATTTTACAGCATTTTTGGTTGATGCAGTCTTAAATTTTTCACTGGACATGCCAAAAATAGCAGGAAGGACTCGTAGGTATTTAAGATGAATTTTAAAATGAACAGCAATGTCACAATTAAAGACTTCAATTGAATTAATATAAGGACTTGTGTGTAGGTATGTTTTTATGACTGTGTGCTACAAATCATTTTTCATAAAAACACATCATCATGCAAATTCCTTATTTGCATAGTAGTAAAATTACCAGAGTTGATAAAACGGTATGTTATCTGAATGGTTTTCAGTGAATGATTTCTCCTCATTTAGACTTTATATTCTTTCCTAAATTCATTCTGAGATTATTATTAAGCCCTATTTCATATTAAATTAAAAACGAAATACAGTTTGCCCAGCGTAGGAGCATTAAAAGGTCACTCCTATGTACTCCTTGGTGTCAGTAATCATATGCACATGCAGGAAGAGTAACAATATGTACAAGCTTTCCAGATGGCTCTTCACAAGTGTACACAGAACAGAGGTCAAGAGCTAAGAGTTCACCTAGTTGAAAGCATTTTTCTAGGATGTTCAAAGTGGAAATTGTATTTTAAAGTAATTACAGCCCATAATTTTTAACACTGCAGTATAGCAATATGTAAAAGCATAAGCTGTAAGTGTTCTGGACTCATTTCTCAGCCACTAAAATGTTATTTGCTTCTATTACCTGAAATTCAAATATGTCAGTGGCACTGTCTATAAAGTATCTCGCTGCTGTGAGAAAAAGCCGTGAAGAGGCATAGGCAGGGATGGGTAATAAGGATTGAATACATGAAGAAGAGGTGAAGAAACAATGAATAAAGACAAAATGGGAGGATGACATATTTAAAAAGTATTTTCATAATTTAAGCAACAAAGCTCTAGTAAGCAAAGGTTTCTGATTGATGCCTTTCTCCTTTCAACATTTTCTCCCCTATTTACTCCCCTATCCTAAATCTTTTCTAAAAGCAGCGTAAGTTTCTGCAACTAATAATTGGTCCTATGCCAGACTTCTCCAGTGTCTCATGCCAATGGGCCAAGTAAGAAAGAAACCTTGCAATTTGTGACACATTTGATTTAACTTGCCATGGACAAAAAAACAAATTAAGTTTTAGGATAAAAGGCTTAGTGGCTGCACATGTTTAAAATATCTCATTATTTTGTCCTTGCATTTAAATTTTGAGTGGTTCCTTCTAATAAGACCCCAATTTCATTTGTTTACATATGTAATGGAGTAATTCCCAATCAGTAGGGGCATAATGCTAAGCATGGAGAAGGAAGCAGCAAACCAGCTCATGCTCTTTTCTCACCTCCCTTACCCTTTGGGCATGGTGTGGGGACTTCCTCCTCCTATGCACAAGCTGGTCTCCTGGCATGCTTTATTAAGAAGGCAACACAAGCAGCACAATCAGCTCCCATCTCTTCCAGCCAGGCAGTGACCAGCAGTGTCCCTGCTGCTGCAGCACCACCAAAACACTACCCCACTGCCCTGGCCCCATGGCCCTGCCCCACCCACACCTGCTCTCCACAGGCGTCACCCCTCACCAGGATTCCAGGAAGTCAGCTCTTGTGTCATTTTACTCCAAATTTAGATTAACATTGCGAGTGCTTCAAGGCTTTGAGGTACCTGCAATTTCTTGGAACTGTAAATTTGCCTTATTGTAAGTATGAACGTAAAGGTAATGGCAAAGATGTGATGATTATAGTATTTAATGTATGCCTGTTTATATTGTAGTTGCAACTTAAGCTAATGAATTCTATTTCTTTAAAGGCTTTCCCAACACTGTGCTTTAAAGAAGAAGAGATTAAAGTTGGTTTATATTCAGATATTGCTCCTTTCAGGTCTTGTAAAGGTTCTAGCAATTGCCTGTGGTTTGAGAATAAAGAAATGAAAAGACACTTAAAGGACTATAAGCAAACTGCTATTAATTTAAAAGTTGAGCAACATTTTTGTAATGTATTTTATAGAAATATAACCTTGAAGGAAGCCTATTTACAAATCATGCTATTTTTTAAATTGTTTTAACTGCAATTTTGTTCAAATATTCTGTTTCATTTACTTCAATATTCACTTCATAGTATTTGAATAATACTTATTTTATTACATAATTTTTAAAACTTATAATAATATAATTTTATTACATAATAATATATCTTTCATTCAAAACATACACTTATTTTTTTGGTGGCTCTTGCCATACTAAAGATGCTGTTCAAACATTTCTGTTTCTTCTTAATATCAAACTCCATAAGACAAAGATGAGCTATTATTAAAAGGAAAATAAGGAAGGGAGATTAAGTGACATGTCAAAGAGTCACAGCAACTATTAACAGGTTGTGGCTAATAAGCAGTACATAAGACTTTTTCTATTTGTATGTTGTTTGGAAAAAAGCTGAAACATTCTTCATATAAGACATTAAAACTACACTCTTAATTGTTATTATAGTAAAGAAAATGATAATGTGTAATCACTAGACCCAAATGTTTTTAATGTGATTAGACAGATTACATGAGAGAATGGCAGCCAGAAACAAAAAGGAAGATGACAAGAGATTTATTGCTTAATTCATTATTTGTCTTCTAAAGATTTTCAGCCCATGTATTATTAACACCTTTTAAATGGGAAACTGCTACCATATTTTGTGAGACCTGCTCCAGCATTCCTGTTCTGACATTACGGCTGATACAGGCTTTGGAGACTGGGACCTTTCCCTGGGACAGGATCTGCTGTGTAGGGAGTGTGTCCTTCACTTTCCCAGCCTGAGGAGGAAATGCCAGACACACTTGCACACTGGTTCATCCTGCAGCCTGGGCCATTTCAAACAAAATGCACTCTGGACGTCTATGTATATAGGAATAAAATTGTATGCTCAGGATGAAGCTTTGTTTCCTGGCATTCTTCATTGAGAAGAATTTGTGCTTTTGAGCAGAAAACGGACTCATTCTGAATTCCTACTACAGTGGGCATGACAATTGCTAAATAGTTATGGGAGTTCTGAGCAGGAGTAGGAATATGACATGATTTATAGCATTAGTAATACCAGTAGAGGAAAATGCACCAGAACCAGTAGTCACAAATTATGTAGAAAGATTGGTAACAATAGAGAAGACGACCACAAAGATCAGGGCTGAAGACAATGCCATCCTTTGAAAAACTTTGCACACACTCAGCTCCAAATATTTTTCACCCTTTCCCCAGGAACATTTTTCAAGAATGTCAGCTTTCAGTTGGCAAATAAATGAACCACATCCTAGACCTTGTTGTGGTGACAGCCTTGAAAAAATAAATCAAGAGTAAACTGATATAGTGATGTTTTCCAACCCTTAAAGACATCACGGGATGATTGCTGAGGAACATGAAGTGTCCTACACATATGAATGAACTGTTAAACCTACAAATGACAGCCTGTGGTACATTGAAAGCTGAAACTGCATGGACAGTACACAACAAATGTAATTTCAGACCCATCATATAAATCATGCTGTGCACAACAGTATGTACTGCTATATTTAATCAAATAAAATAATCCTTAAAAATAAATGTTTGACATAAAATTCTTACTGTATTTCTAAAATCACAAGGAGCTTTCCTCAGATTGTGCCAAGACAGATTAATCAGGGGAGTGGTAAAGTGAGTGAATCTTCCATCAAAGCTGGCCTAAGTTTTGTGACATCATAAAGAGTGACAGGCTGTAAACTGAGCCTGTCAGAGAATGGGCATATTTATTAAAACATATAATTTATCCCTGAATTTAGGTGCTGAACTAGACTGGTCTAAATTGAATGACATGGGGCGCAAGAGCCTACAAGAGAAAAGCAATGATGAGGGTAGCTAATTAAAGTTCTAAAGGAACAGATTTTGACTTGCACCATCCCATAATTTGCTTTTCCTTTAATGACTTCCCTCTGTCTCCTGTACATGTAAATTACACTGTCTGAGCATCCACTGAATGCTAAATTTTCTTTTTTTGTTTTCTCTACTTCATTCTCTTTCATCCAAAATCTTTTTCTCAAAGCCATTAGAAAATTTATTGATTTTCAGTTTTCCTCCACAGAATAATATTTGGTCCAGTATCTCTTAGTCAAAATTATGGCATTACATTTGGCGATATTTGTTCACACTTATATTTTATATTCAAAACAAATGAACATATAAATTTTTTGAATTTTCCATTTTTATTTTTCTCTGTGAAAATAAAAATTGTCAGGATTTGCATTAAAATAGTCAAATCCAGATGCTTATATTTTGTATAATTAAAGTAGTTTAACTGTCTTAAGAAGCTTTGGAGATGAGTTTCATGAAAATTGTTTCCTAGCACAGTTTTAAATATAAAACACTTCAAATCTGAATTTTTTTTGCAATGCTGTTTACGTACAAAAACCCCAATTATTTTATATATTTGATAAATGTGATGCCTCTCACTAAAACTTCGTGGCAACTATAGTCATATGCCTGATAAAGATCTCATAATTGTGATTCTATTTTTTTTTATTAGTTTTGGCTTTTATCCATGAATTTAAAAAATATGTTGATGATTTTTTTAATGTGAAAAGTACATGCAAGAAGTCAAGACAGGAGGTTATTTGTGTCTGGTGTTGATTACTTTCCTGTTGATATTGAACTGATCTTAGACTTTCTGCTTAGAAGTTTCTTTCTTTGAAAAGAATGGACTGAAAGTGAGCTGGTTTGTGCCTTATCTACTCCTTGCCCAGCTGGCAGTGAAGGATGTGAATCTGACCTCACTCTCACCTGATCAGAGACCTGCTTGAGACAATGAGTTAAGGAACATGTTTGTACAAAGTCCTGGTTTGGGCTGGGATGGAGTTGATTTTTCTTTCTAGTACAGTGCTATGTCTTGAGTTTAGGATGAGAATAACACATTGATATTTTAGTTGGTGCTGAGCAGTGCTTACACTAAGTCTAGGACTTTTCAGCTTCTCATTAGTGCCTTGCTAGCAAGTAGGCTGGGGGTGCACAACAAGCTGTGAGGGGACACAGCCAGGACAGCTGACCCCAACTGACCAACAGGATGGACATTCCATAGCATATGGTGTCATTCTGAACAATAAAACCGGGAGGAAGCTGTCTGTGAGGGGTGGAAGCCTGCTGCTCATGGACTAGCTGGGCATCAGTCAGCAGGTGGTGAGCAATTGCACAACTTGCTTTGTATATTCTTTTATTACTATTATTATTATTATTATTTTCCCTTTCCTCTTCTGTCCTATTTAACTGTCTTTATCTCAACCCACTGGTTTTACCTGTTCTTCAATTCTCTCCCCCATCCTACCGAGAAGGAGTGATCATACGGCTCTGTGGTGTCTAGCTGCCTGCTGGGATAAACTGCAACAACAGTTTAGGAGTTAACGCTAATGCTAAGAATTTTTCAACATATTAACTTGAACACAGAGCCAGTTTTCTGTCCTGAAGAATAAGGACCGGAAAGATACAGCCCCCCTGTATTTGTGGACAACAAGCTAAAAGCTGTTTGTCTGCGCAGGTCCTGTATGAGCCAGAGGGTCATTGTGAGAGGAGAAACTCAAGTTTTATGAACTTTCATTACTCTCCTTCTTACCCAGCACCTAACTTCTGGAGGACAATAGGGGGTGGAGTCAGACTGCAGGGGAAGTGGGCTGTGCAGTGGCACAGGAAAGGTGCTTGTGTAAAGGAGGGGCACTTGCACATTAATTTTTACATGTAATTATTTTGACTTCTCTTAATCTTTGGACAGAGAGGGTTGTCTTAGATTCAAGACTGCCTTGTAATTGACCAAAACAGCGTGCAGCTGATAGGCCTAAATTTGTTGTGCAAATGGACACACACTTATCTGAGTACCCACAATGAGCTGAGAGCTCCATCAAGCCTTAGAGAAAACTGGGCATTGACTCCCTGCAATGAAAGGAGGTCTGTTTGTACCTGAACTAGAAAAAGGTGCCTCAAAGGGAATGGGTTGAATTAAATGCAATAATTTGAAAAATAATCTTAAGGTGACAGAGGAGCAAGTTGGAGAACAAGCCAGGAGGAGGAGTTGGACCTTTCTTTTGTTTGTATTAAGATGCAGCTCTCTTCAAAGACAGGGCAGAAAAGCCATTAATTTCTTGCATGTATTTTTAAGCATGAATGGATCAATTGAGAAGGCTAAAATGGCCTAAGTTGCTCTGTTTTCTGGAGGTTTGTTTCTGAATGACTTGTCAGCTTTATCTTTCTGAGTAAAAAGTAATGATGCAGGCAAATGTAATCCACTGTGGCAATCTATGGTGCATCTATACCTACCTGTAGCTTCATTTCCCTATTTTCTGTATGTTTATAGTGTGCCTTCTAGAGATCTGAAGGGGAAATCAGTCAGCTCACAAGTTTGACAGGAATAATAGGAAAGGAAAAGTTGTATTATGTTGGAGAATGATAAGAACAATTAGGTGATAGGAGCAAGACAAGAAGACAAAGTGTCTCTTGAGGGTAAACTCAACAAAGGCTCCAAATCAGCACAGGAACAGCCCCAGAATGAGCAGAAGCAGTAAAACATGGACAGCATTTGGCCTCTGTTGAAGTTCTTGGGGCTTAAAATATTTGGGTGATGGAGTAGCTGCTCCCTCTGATGGCAACCTGGTGACTGGTTGACAGGGAGTGCTAAGCCAGATACTCCTACAAAGGGATGTTTTCAATGTAATAGCTAGAATCGTGCATATATTTAATTAATGGGTACTGCTTCCAAGGTTGACAGTGAATGCACCCTTTAATCTTTACTTCTGTGCCTTTCATAAATATATTGTGAAAAACTTGCCATAGATTTTTTTTTTCAGATTAAAAATGGCACTTGCAACTTACTTTTTAAAACTACTGTCTTCTCATGGGAAATTCTGAAAACATTTCCTATAGAAATAATTCTGTTTCTAGAGCATATATGTTTTTTTATCACATTTCCCTACTGATTGCCAGATATATTTGCATAAAAATACGCACATAGGAATTTATCATCTGCTGCTGCTTTCTTCTGACTTGAAATAAAAATCCCTGTGGAACAAATGTACTCCTAAGCAACAGAAATGTTCATAGGAGTATTTCATTTTAAATAAAAACAAGCAGAGAAAAAAATACCCTGAAAATATTACTTGCTACTTTTAGAAAATAGTTTCTACTAATGGCTTCCACAAAGCTCTTAATACAATAATCATGCTTTTAAAGCTCTCTCCTAATTTAGTTGCAACTAGCATAGTATAATGCAGAAAAATTGATAGCTTGTCCCACATTAGCCTTGTTGTGGTCTGTTCAGAAAATCTTGCTGTACTTGCCAAGAAGCTCTTGCAATTAAATTTTATCTTACATTTAAAGCTGGTCAAAAGAGTAATTTTGCAAAACTGCCCATGCTGGGTGGAAAAATAGAGCTATGGTTTGTGTATATATTCCTGTGATGAATTTTTAGTATTCTCATGTAATCTGCAAAGGCAATTCATTAAGTCCGTATAGAATAATTTTCTTGTCTGAGTGGCCCCAGGCCTTTCTGGTTATTTTACTTTTGGTTCTTTAAAAAAGACTAGCACAATGGAGACTCCTAACAAGACAAGTTATCTTCAAATCCTTTTTCCTTTTCCCCTGTTACAAGGGTTGGTTTGGGTTGTTTTTTTTAAATTATTATCCTAAACAACAAGATCCTTATTCATAGACTGAACACTCAAGTCAAAAACAAATCCACAAAACATTCCACCTTGAAGATGTCTAAGACTTTAGAAAGAGGACTAGACCAAATACCTCTTCTAGCTTCATGTAACCTTCCTGACTGCACTGGCAAGGATTCTACTTGCTGACCTATTCAGCAATGACATTTTAAAGAACAGTTCCTTCTCCTCTCCACCCAAGCTCCTGTGTGATTTCTTTGCCAGCCCACCCTCAGGGCTGCTTCAAGGGCAGCCTGGAGGCACAATTAGAGGACAAAGTGTAAACGTCACCTTCTGACAGTGTGCATGATGAGGGAATTAACACTGGTTTGGCACAACTTCTCCAGTGAACTTCCACTGATTAGAAATGAAAGCTGAATCAATGCAACACTCCCTAACTATCACAGACATGGTGAAATTTTGATCCTAGAAGAAATTTCATGTGTCTTTGGTAAAGTCTGAAGACTAGAGTACGCCAAAAATAAATAGCATATCCTAAGAAAGGTCTTTTTGCAAGAAAAAAAAGCAAACCAAGAATGATAATGACATGACATCCCTCTTCAAATTTATTTTCAGGCTCCAGAAGTCTGAAGTAAGAGCAATTGGAAATCATTTGGTGGCATAATATCAAGTGGCACCTTGAAAAGCTTACCAGAGTGATACAGACAGGGAATATCAACATTTTTCTGCTTAAAATTTTTGCTTTTAAAAAATCCTTTTTTGTTATTTACTGGTTTATGGTCTGTTATGTTAAGTTTAAAAGAGTAAGATCTTAATTTATTTCTTTTTAGAGTATGAAATTCACATCCTAGATTTGGATACTAACAGGCTAGTCAAGAAGTTTAATTTAAAGACTGAATATGTATGGCACCATAAATTCAATAAGCTTAAGGCAGAAGTACATAGTGGGGGCTTATCCCCTGACTATCTTTGAAAGTGTTCCCCAGAAAAGAGGGGAAACCAGCCATGAAGTCCTAGCAAGGAACTGTCACCCTGGAGTGCATCTCTGCCAGGAGTACCTGTACCAGAACAGTTTCCTGTGTTTGCTCTAGAACAATGCCTCTCATATTTAGGTCATCCCTGTTTTGGAACAACTGATAACAAATTTACCCTACTTCCAACTCTTTGATGTACAAGGAAAAGAGTAAAGAAAGTGAAGAGAGAAGAGAATTCATCTGAGCTTTATCCAAAAGCACAGAGGTGTGTGATGATTCCTGCTGTACTGTAACTGATAAAACTGAACTACATCGGCTCCTTGAACTGCTGAAAATGTCGGCTGTGTCACTCATTTCTCCCCCTAATGTTTCTGAGGAAGATGATAGCCCATGGATATTTCTCAGTGTGTGCCCCAGTTGATAACAGCAACTGGGGCTGAAATTACTTCCTTGCAAGGAATCACTTGTATGCTGGAAGGTGGAAAGGTAGTAAAGTTGTTCCCTATTATGCTGGCATAAAAGATGGATTAAGACTATTAAATGAACTTTTCTGTATTATGTAGAAATATTACAGAACTCTCAGCACTTGAGAATAGTACAGGAACTCTTATTTTTAATGAATTCTAAAAAGAACATTGATTCTCTTAGTTCCACTTACTATCAAATTAACGAAAGGTTTTTATATGATTTTTAATTATATCTAAAACAAAGTGTAATTGCATTTTGCAATTAGTTTAGCGATAAAAAGACCTTAATTTGGTGATTTTTTTCTAAAAGGGCAATATGTAATCTTTTTATATTCAAGTGAGAAATAATGGGAATCTTTGAATCCCATTCTTCAGCTTAAGACCAGTTTAAATTATGTATAGGTAATACATGACCCCACATATTGTTTTTATCAGAACAGAACCTCAACAGAATATGTTTGGTGAATTAATAAATGAAATAATTTCATCCAATTTTTCAAGATATTGCAAAGTGGAAGTAGAATATTTAGTCCATGATATGATAAAAATATTTGGTACTACTGAGGCAGCTAGAACAAAATAAATCCTACAATATTAAAACTCTTCAAAACATCTTATGGAATGTCTTGGTACTCCACACAACAGTCCATTAGATCTGTGGTAGTAAGATGTCCACAAGAGGTTTCTGATGGCTTCTGTTTTTTTCACAGCTCTGAAGTCAGTCATACAATAGGCACAGGACTGACTTCATCTGCATTAAGTCATCCGAAGTGATCTTTAATCTCTGTAAGTGCCTAATACAAATTCAAAAGTTTAGAAATATAAAGGTATTTCTCTCTCTATGAAACCAATACATAATATACTGATGGCTAAAATCAGATAGGAAAGAAC
The DNA here is from genome assembly GCA_020086605.1 of Lanius collurio. Taxonomy (NCBI): domain Eukaryota; kingdom Metazoa; phylum Chordata; class Aves; order Passeriformes; family Laniidae; genus Lanius; species Lanius collurio. Next base: position 6,324,632 of record JACBWW010000002.1, read on the forward strand.
ACAGGCTATATATGTAACTCAGAGTGTTTTGTCCAGAGATATCTGATTTTGTAATCATTGAAGGATCTCTCGGTCTTTGTACATTGTGATAAAAAGCACATAGTAAATTCCTTAATGAACTATGAGTATAAAAGGTGCAAAGTCAACCTACAAGTACTCACTACTGACTTAGATGATTTCTGGTTCCATTTGCACAGTTTAGCCCCCCAGTCACAGTACTTGATCTGGTTTGGGTGCTGAATTACTCAAAACCTACTTTGCTCTCATAGCTTCAAACTTGGAGATTTCTGAAAAAAAACAGAAGAATATCTTTTTTTCACTATTTAGCTTCATTATGAAGTGGTTGATGCCTTTTCCTGGTGTTAAAATCAAGAGTCAAGCACAGTTAGAAGGGAAAAAGGGATTTTATTTTGGTATTTATTTTAAGGATCTTTAGGTGCACCACATCCAGGTCGAATGCACCCCAATGCACACCACAATGCACACCCACAATTGATCGGGTATAACTTTACAGGTCTTGCTAATTAGCATATCTATCAAAAATTCCCCAATGAAAGGCTCAAATGAGCCCCCTCCCTGAGGAACCTTCCACTGGATGGTTCTTAGTTTACATAATGTGTTCTGGAGAGGACCTTGGGGTCTGGGGCACACTGATTCCTAACTACAAAGCTTCTAAAATGTTCAGTCTCCTAGCTGAACAAAACAGGTCCAAGAATGTAGGCAAAAAGCACTAAGAATACAGAAATTGGGAAAAGGTGCAACAGGGGTATAAAAGAAAATGCAAAAACTATTCATGACATCAGGTAAGGGAAAGATTTGTAGTTAACAACGGTCCGAATACATGATTTAAATTCTTAGCTTAAAACAACAATTCTAGTTAACCAGCTTTCACATAGGAAAAGAGAAAGTATTTACTCAAAGCTGGAGTTAGGAAGTTATTTCTATCAGTATAAAAGATCGTAAATTTGTCTCACAACCTTTCAGCATTTAGATGTGTAATTGGGCCTTCAAGACACACTCTGCTTTGACATGTGTGATATTAAATTTCTATCACTGTGATTTATATACTTAGCTAGTAGTTCTGCAAGCTACTAAGTATAAATATTGAATTTAAAAGCATGCCCTGACACACAGTGATTGGAATTCTGTTACCTTTATCATTGACTCAAGCAGAGCAAAGTTATCATACAGTAGTTTTCAACTTGCCATGAAGGTATAAGGGCTTTAAGAGAAAATCAAATTATATAAAACTAGTGAAGAAATTGCATAAAAAACAGCAACTATTTCACTACCCATTATAAAAAATGGCAATAAAGGAAAGGAAAAATGTGAGAAGCATCATTTTCAAGCCTCTTAATTTCCAAATTGTAAATTCTTTAAAGAAAATAGGTAACCTTAGTAAGATTAAAAGGTACTTGAGAGCATCTCCTGAAATATGATAGTCAGGTAATTCAATTGCATTCTGTTTCACAGAATAAATCTGGTAGATAAGGCTGCCTATGTTCTTTCTGCTTCATACTGTATATCATGTAATACTTTGGCTCTGGCATTTCTGGCATCCAAAGGGTAATATATCATTAGATTAAATTATGTCCTCTTGAGATAAATAAAACAAATATTATTAAGAAACCCAAAACAATAAAAGATACTTTGCTAGATATAATACTCTCTTTAATGCAATATGGAAACATTGATTGTAATATTGTAGCACTACTGAGCTTATTCTTGAATACTTTTGTATGCTTTTTTTGGTTAAATATTTGTACATATTAATCTGTATAAACATCTAACTGTACCTAAATACATTAGGATAATATTCAAGTGTTTAAATAAATTCTATGAGTGCTATTTGGCTGAACAGGCATACTGATTATCCTGATGTCAGGTCACCTGAACTGAGCAGTGAGAACTTGATAGACTTTATATAGGAAGGTATTATTTTGCCCTCCCAATATTTTAAAATGTGATGCAAATGTTTTCCAGTAGTAGAATTACTGTGGGAATTTCCACAGGGACACTGCTCTGTCTGGGAAATAGGTAGGATATGTGGTTCTCGAGCTGATTGTGTTGTCTGGAAAGGTTTGGGGCTGCTAAAGTGAGGTTCAGATGTGCTTCCTATTTTGTGGAGGGAAAAGAGATGGAAGGAGAGCAAGTTAGGACTGTTGCTGGCAGAACAGTGTTCACCAGCTTGAGAAGGAAATAGTTTCAAACTGGGGCTTTGCTGTAAAGTGACAGATTGGACTAGATGACCTTTAATGTTCATTTCCAACCTAAACTTTTGTATGATTCTATGAAAATGGGCTCCTCAGCCTTAGTTTGTGAGTCAGACACTATAGTATATTTGAGATCTAGAAATAAATGTTTTATGTGGGAACCTCCAAGACGTTTTCCTTCATGAAAGTGAAACCATTTTACAGGGAAACCACATACTGACAGAAAAGAAGGTACAAAATGCTGAGAGGCATTTTCTTAGCTTTTAATCAACCTCACTGCCTTTAGCTGTTCACTCTAAGTGAAATAAGCACTTTTGAGAAATTTCTTAACAGTATCAGACTTTGTTTCTTGTCCTCAGAATGAGGTAAGGAAAGGAGCACACACATACACTAGTGCAGGCAGGTGCATTTACAGGTAGAACTGCTCAGAGTTTCTCAGAAATTACTAAGTTTGCTCAAAGGGTGCTGATCAGGTGAATTAAGACCTATCTATCCAGCAACATACTTCCAGACTTGTGCTTCCTCTGACTTGCAATGTATAGCCTCTGATAGAGGGAGCAGGCTGTCCTATACCATGCCCAAAGGAGAAGGAATCCAGAGGGTGCATCACTGTTGTTGGAAGATGCACACTTCCACTAACTGGAAAAGCTAATATTTGCTATGATAATCTGCCCCTATGAATGAGTCTATGTGAAGTGGAATTATATCGTTAATTTTACTGATAATGTATCTGCTATAAACTTTAAGTCTATTTGTTTAAAGGGCAACTGGTTACAGAATCACATATCTGGCTTGTACCACATGCTTCAAATTAAGATTATGATCAATGCCAAATATTGTTTTAGAAGTGATTTTGAATTTCTGTATCACTGATCCGTAAGAATCTGGTATAAGCTGTTTTACTTCAGTGGCAAAGAGCATTTTTGTGAAAAAGTTTGAGACTTCTTGCTGCCTGAAAAAAATAGTTTGTCTTTAAGGCTCCTTCTTTCTACATGCAGTCATTTAGAAATAAACATTTTACTTTTCAAGTGTCTTGAGAACAAAAGATCAAGAACTGAAGCTCTACGCAGGGGATTTCAGAAGAGAAAAATTATTTCATCTGCTTCTCCCACTTCCAAAGTAGATAATCTCAGATACCAGGTTATGACTGAAAAATTTGCAGAGATTTATGGAGAGCTTTATTATATCTTCTTGCTTACTTCTTTTTAAGCACTTCTGGACAGGAATTAAAATGGATGACTGGGCATTAAAAAGAATACATAATACTTGTAAATTGAGTCACAGCCTCTGCCTTTTCCCCTTCCTCACCATTACAGAATATGCATGTGAACCTCCCATGTAGGAAAAGATTTGTTGTTTCTACTAACAGTGCAGAAAGAGTTGACACTGATTCCTTCTGCTCAGCCATTCTCCTCTCCACTTAAAAAAATAGAAGGGAAACTGAATACATACATTTCTCGTTGATGACCTACATGCGTTTCATTACTTAAATAAGTCATCTTCCACATTTTGACTACTGCTTCAGTAATGACCATTCTATAAACCATAAATTCATTGATACTAACAACTGCATTCACAGCCTCTCTTGTTAATAACAAGTCATTTGTTTAAACTGAGGCTGCAAAGTACCTCTAACACACTCTAGCTAGTTTGTGAAAATGTCACAATTTCTTTAGAGTGTAAATGGTGCTGTTTTCTTTGCTAGGATTAAAAGTCAATATGAACAAATCACTTATAATACCTTATCAACTAAACCAATCTGTAAAATAATTATAAATTACATTGGCAAAATTTCACATTCACAGAACAGATTTTAGACCATATGTCTGTTGGTGATGCAACTGAGAATTCATCCTTAGTTCTCAGACAAGGTATGTGTAAAATTACTGTGTCATATGGCTTTTTATGTTAGGCATTTTCATTACAACATTGTCATGCCATCATTTCAGATGCTTTCAGTCACAAGTCGAATTCATCTACTGACCATACATTCACAGCAAGATATTTAGGTGCAAGAATTTCAAGTTGTAATCCCACAATTCTGTAAATATTCTGTGTGGAAAAATGCACCAAAAAAAAAAAATTCTGTCAAAAGTCTTGGTGTTTCTGAATAAGGACTGTACAGAGAAGAGGAATGATGGGATCAGCCCCAGGAAACAGACTACTCAAGTAATTGAGCAGTAGTAATTTAACTCCATTTTGTTGCTCCATCTGGGAAAATAATTCAAGTAGTTAAACAATATAGTAATGAGCTACATAAGCATACAAAGAGGGGTGAAATATTTTGGTTTACTAAATCTATCTCCTGTGGTATTAGTAAAGATAGGAGAGACTTGCCATTGGCAGAGAAAGTACTAGGGTCTTTAAGAAGAGCAGCATTCTTAAGAAGTCTTTGAAATAGTAAAAAATATTTTCTTACAGTGGAGAGCTGTTCATATTTCACTGAAACCTGTGGCTAAATGCCTTGCAGGTCACTTTTTGGGGGGAAGAGAGGATGCATCTTTCCCTTTGTCTCCACTTCCTGTGTGAAATGATAGTAAACTCTTAGGATCCAAAATAGCCTAACTGATTTAAATTTTCAGAGTTCACACATTTGTCTAGCCCTAATTCTATGGCATCAAGTAATCTTTGAGACCTGGGAGATAATTCTGTGGTTGAAACCAGGTTTTATTCACCTGTCTGTAGAGACAATACATGGTCAGGACTTGTGCTATGCAAATGTCAGCCGACTAGGATGCAGGTTCTGTGACCTTCATTTTCTCTGCAGCTGGAAGAAATCTGATTCTGTTAACTGGCAGTCTGATCTTCATTCTTCTGAAGCTCCTAGTGATGCTGTCAATTTTATCAAATGCAGGTCATATCCTTGAAGCTAAATCATTAGCCATCATTTTTCAGCATTTAATTTTATATATTCTTCTGTGCAGTATGCTGTAAAATGTTTAATGTTAAAGTAAATTCCTGTGTTCATCCAATGAAAATGGAAAGGATTGAGCTGCTGCCTATTTTTGATTTTTGACATTTTTCTATAATCCTATTTATCTAACATTTGCTTCACAATTGTTTCTAAATACATGTATTTGGAATGCCATAAAAACTAGTTATCACCAGTTCACTAACAAAGGTAAAAGATTACTTTTCTATTTTTCTTGTTAATTATTAGCAATTCAGAGTCATTTTGCTAGCATGCATTTTAACTTAAACAGTACAGCTATTACTGGGTAAATGTACTCAAAATAACCACATTTGAAAACTGGTAATTTCTTCACACTTAATAACTGTTTTGCTTGATCGCTGAAAGAGATCTAAAAGTAAGATGTTCTAGGCTCTATTTATAGCTGCAGCCTCATAACTTTTTTATTTATTCACTGAATATTTTTCCTAGTAGTTTCTGAAGTATGGCATTTTGTCTGAGTCTTCAGACAGGGACACTCCATGTATTATTCTGGTGCTATTCAGTCCCAAGGAGTCCCTAGTACCTCAGTGAGGTAGACCTACGCATGTGACTGGAAAAATACTGAAGTAACCTTTCCCCTTTGCTAGTGAGCTGATGAAAAGTAGGATTTTTTTTTAGTCTGTCTATCTAAAATGCATGCCTAAGTCTATGGGTTACTTCTCATGTTTGTTTTAAACCTTTATCATGACATCTCTCCACAGAACATGCCAGATATATCTGAAAATTATTTCTGCCCTTTTTGTAAAAATAGGTTAATTGCCCATTTTTTTTTACGTTACACAGAGAATTTCTGCTAGAACAGAAACACAGGTTAAAAGTAGTTTTATTTGGTTACATATGGCTATCTGTGAAGGAACCATGACCTTTTGTTATCCTGGAAATTTTTACTTTAATAAGAAAACACTAAGTCTTCAATAACAGCAAATCTGTGTACACTGCAATCCTCCTTGTGTCGCTTGCACAGCAGCACAAAAGAGAGGCAAAAATCTTGAGAGCCACTTGTGCTGAAAAAATGCAGCATTGGCTCCCCTGCAGCCACTCTCCCTTGCTGATTGTGAGACAGTGGCAAATTTGGGCTTGGGATGCCCATTTTACAGGGTTCCTTTTCCATTCCTCCCCGAAGAGATGAAATTGTATACTCAAGAGTCTTCTTTCTTTCATTGAGCTGTCATACCCAATGGTGGATAAGTATGGGTGAATAATAATTTTTTTTGGTGAGGATCGGTGTGAAGGAAATAAAGAGAAGTCTCTTCAAAGCTCTTTAGGTCACTGAAGCCTTTGGGAGTCAATGGAAGTTCAGGAGCTTGATATCTGAAGATATTTGATGGTCTGGGGATTAGTTTGTAAGTGAATGGCCTTTGACTAGAAATTTCTACATGTATTCCAGCATTTACAGAGAATGTGGATGCTACAGGCAAAAAATTCTGTGTCTTTAAAGGAAAAGTGGAATGAAAGTTTCCTGACTCCACCTTATTTAGTGAAGGTCGTTGCTGTGCATTTTGACATATCTCCGTGAAATATAGTGATATAACGTCTGGATATCAGAACTCCTATAGCTTTTCCTTTTAAGATGAACAGATGCATGAACTTAGAAGAAAATCTTTCAAGTTTTTTGATTTTTTTTTCCTGGTATTTAAATTAAAAAAACTTAATAAACAAATCAGGATCCCCAGAACAGATACAGATCAATTCTTATGAGTTAAAGTTTTTTGGATATAAGCTGAGTGGTGATTCAGTGTATAGACATATTTAGCAATCTAGAGCAACAAGCAAGTCTACTAAAAAGGGAATATTATAATAAACGTTGCCTAAGAATAGTTACAGCACTCCGATAGAAACCTTCTGTCATGCAGGTGCTCATCCAAATGTTGGCAGACATTCAGTTCAGTACCAGAGGAATCCTGAGGAGGAAAGAATATCAAGATGCCACCCACCTACCTAATAATGTGTAGTTTTTGCTGTATAACTTGCTATAAGCACTTTGAGGCAAAGAAGGTCCCCCAGAGGCAAGGACAGGAATGATGGCCCACCTATTGTTTAAGAAGCAATTACATTGTCTAAGCAAAAAACATGTGCTGCTAATAACCCCTCATTGAAAGGGTTTTTAATGGTAACAGTGCTTCCAAAGTCTCATTTTGTTACATTTAAGCCTGCAGTATTTATCCATGCTATTTTGCGCCTCACCTTACAACAATGATGATGTGCAGGATGTGTGCAGGCACAGCATAGATTAACATTCTCTGCCTGGGCTCAGCTGCATTCAGTGCACAGTGGAGGGTGGAGGATGCAAATGGCCCTTTCCTGCTGTGCCCACAACCCTGAGAGAAGCCGTCACTGCCTTGCTTCATCCAGCTGAGGAGCTTTCTTCTGGAAACATCCTCTGCAGGGGGCTGCGGAAGGAGCCTCACAGCCCCTGCCACAGAGAGCTGCGCGCCACAGCCTGGGCAGGCAGCTACCACTGGAGCCAGAAATGGTTCTGTGGAGCCCAGTTCTGGATCCAAAAATTAATAATACTTAGTATTAACTGGTCCCCTCAGGTATAAACTGCAAATTGTTTGCAGAACTTTGTCTAATTTCAGCCATCCTCAGAAATTCTGGTAGGCAGCCTTCAATGTGGAAAGTGTCCCGTATACCGATTTCACAGGAAATGTGAAATGAAGGACCTTCATTCATCTTAGTATGAAACCTAATTTGAACTTGCTATAAAGCAGGAAAAAGAAGGTTTAAATCAGTTTACTGTTAGTGCAGCAACAGAGAAACTGGGATGTTCCACCTAACATTTTGTAGCAGGTTACCAGTTTTATTTTGTGAAAATAATGATTAACATGTTGCAGTGGGGATCTCCTGCAACGTGTATTAGACAGGGACGCCTGTGGCAAGAAATGGGGAACAATATTTGCGTGGATGTTCATCGATATTTCATTCTCCCAGACACCTCGCTGGGGGCCCAAAAGCAGACTGATGACCCCTGGGAAAATCACAGTTCTGCCAGCCAGGGGAGACATCAATGGCCAGTAGGAACAGGACATGGGCACATATGACCAGGGAGCAGGGGAAAACCTCGTATGTCCCGGGGCAGGCTCCCATCCCAGGGCCCATTCTTCCCAGGGGAAGGGGGGGGTGGAGCCCCAACATTAATCCCCCTTTTTTAACATTAGAATCTTTCATAAATGGTTACTGAATAGCTCACTACACTGTTTATATTACAGCCCATATTCCAAGATGTGCTAAATCTTTATCGAATTTTACAGCAACACCAAAAACTCCAAATTCAAGTTACAACTGATAACCTTGTTAAGCCCAATTAAGTAAGCTTAAAGATTGACTGTGTATAGTTAATGCATTACTAAGTACTACTTTCACATTGTTTTTCACATTTTAAAGTGCGGTCGATACTTTCTGTTGACTGAATATATTAATATATATAGAACTACAGTCATAGGAAAATCAGAGATATTTAGGGATATAAGGTTGAAATAAATTAAATATACAGCAATGTCCTAAAATGAGTTTTAAATGTAGTATTGAACTCAATAAAAACCAGGATAAAGTACTTACTGGTAGATCAATTTATTTGGGTATTATAAATTGCAGATCACAGATTTTATATCGTATTACTTCAAAATTTTGACAAGTCAAAAAAGAGCTCATATGTGTTTTTTTAATTTTCTTTTGTGATGAATTTTTGCTTTTTACAGTATTACTAAAAATATTTCTTTAGCATTAAAAAGCCTTAGCATTACAGTTTAAAAAACAGCTACTTTTCAGATTTACAAACAGTGTTTGTGTGTATTTATGTCCATTTTGGCATGCAGAAAAAAGTAGACCTGACTTAAAAGCTAGTATTGACCTTTAGCCTGCAAAAATTGTAGAAATTTAATTGAAATAAAAAAAATGGTAATATTTTATCAGTGCGTAACTTTGCATTTTTAAAAATATTTACTGTATTAACTCTCATTTAAGCTACACTAGAAGTTGATGAAAGTTCTTACTCTCACCAAGCTTCTGTTTCAAGTGCCAATTACAATTCAGCTAACATTCTGAAAATTGTACAATATGTTCCTGTATAAAATGCGATAGCAGTGAGTCACAGAATATAAATTTGTAAGTTTCTATACGTTTTAACATATGACCGTGAATTATTCAGTATACTAATTACTCTTTTAGCATCTTATTTATCTTGCTTCTAATGTCTAAGAAGTATCTCATACAATTGAAATGGTGCCTTCTCCTGCTTGGCTTTCAGAAAGAGGTTCTGCAATACTTTGAAAACATGAAAGGAAGTGTTTTAATGAAATCATGGTTGGAGGATATCTACAATGGTTTAGCTATGGAAGGCACCATTTACTTTGTACTGTGATATTTTTAGGTCTAGAATTAGAATTTGTTTGTGTAGAGTAGGACTGTCTGCCAACAAAATGTTTTGTACAGAAAAGCATTAACAGAACACATCAAAAGTTTAAGTGTAATTGTATTTGAATATTGAAAACTTCCATTATATCATGACTCAATATGTAAATCTGTAGCAGATGAACTAAAAAGCCAAGGATGTTTTAATTTCCTCATGGCTTTGCATTCCTTTATTAGAATTTAATTTGCACTGTGGTGAAAATTACTTTTCCTAATTTACTGTTCCTAAGAGCTGTTATGTATTTTAATATAATTGAAAGAAAAAATCATTTATCACCAGTTGAAGACTACTCAAGCATCTCATAGTTTTGTTGTAGTTCCCTTGCAAGGAAGTCATATTTTCATGCAGAGAATGATGTTAAGTGAAAGATACTTCTGAAAATATAAAGTATTCAGAAATTAGCAAGTACAAGTTTTGCTGTGCAGTCATATTCCAAATCCTTTTTTATCTACCTTCTGATAGCCTTCATGTATGCAGTCTGTGATAGAACCACAATTATACCCAGCTTTCCCAGGCTTTCATCCTCTGCTGTAACAGAAGGTGCTTTTTTCCTACTGTAAAACATTCTTCCTTTAATCACAGTACACTCTGCACACTTAATGAGGTAGGGGTATGTTATCATGTCATTAAAGGCTATATCATGATATATAATCAATGGGAGCTGACTTAAGAGTGCATCACCTTTGATGTGCTTGAATTTGCAACTGTAATTTTCTTCTTTTTGTGTGTTATGTAAATATAAACCCGAATGCTGTTATACGCAACTACATTGAAATCATGTAGATCACTACCCGATTTACTCAGGCCATATAATTTCATGGGTCTTCATAGCCTTTGGAATTTCATAAGTTTTTAAATTGATTACATAGTTTCTTATAGGTATCACCCCAGAAATTTTTCCATGGGTGATCATCTGTCTAGGTTTATATGCAGCACGTGTCTTTTTATGGCTTTGTGTCAGCCTTTTAAAAGTGTAATTACTTCAAGATAAACAAGGGTACCAATATTATAGTGAATTGCCTCTAATGTTTGAATCAATGGTGTCAATTCCATAGTGGCCCTAAGGGAAAAAAAAAATCTCATTTAGAATAACAGATAGATTTTGGCACTGGTAGAGCCCACTTTACCAGATGGAGGTCCTCCTCCAAAGATTGCATTGAAGATAGTATGTAGAGGGTCAGGGAACGAGTTGGATACTGAAAGGGCACACCCACAGGTACACAGGGCAGGTACATCCGACCCTAACCATTAGGGAAAACCAGATTAAAGTTAGGTTTACTAATCTTATGTTGAATCTTGACCATCATGCATAAAGATTGCTTTTCAACACTATTTACTTTATAGCTATTACCTTAAAAAAAAAAAAAAAAGTGGAGGGGAATAAAGAGGAGAACAGAAAATTTGCTTAAAAGGTAGAAGTGATTCTTTGCTGTTCTCATATAAATCATTATTTCTTTCATTGCCAAGATGTGCATAACAAGATGTGGCACATGAGGTCTCTTCTTTTTCTTCTCTCCAGTCATAAGTCTTCAAGAATCAGTTCTCCCAGCCAAATGAAAGACAATTTAGTCATTAAGAGAGGAGAAAATCCTGAGTTCAGGGATCAAAACAAAGTCAGAATCTAAAATAGTGAATTATTCAGACCCTGAAGAGTTGAAGTATGAGACATGGAGGCACACAGAACAGTGTTAGTAAAACAACAAAACTACAACAGGACCACTCACAACCTTGCAGTCCTTATATCTAATCAGTATTTTTACTATAAACAGAAACTGGTTATTTTAACAAGTTGTCGTATTTTCAACACTTCCATTTGACTCTTTTCTTTTGAAATGACCTACTTTTAAACCACCCTGTAGCTTCACATTGTTTTCAACTCTAAAATTACATCAGTGAATGATGTACCAAATCACTCTTATTTTCTTTCATCACATCTTCCGCTTTCAGATTTTTCACTTTCATTTTTACCAGAAAGAACCTGTCTTCCAGTTTGTCCAGTATAGCTTTGAAGCTGTGCTTACAGTAGTTGTTTTATTTCTGAACCCGTGTTGTCAAAAAATGACCACCTGTTCATTCTTGTGTATTTTTGACCTATTGATCTGGGTGTAGGAGGTACAGTGACAATCTAATTACTTTTTTGGCACTGAGTTCTTGATTAAAAATGGACAGTGTAGTCCTGATGTCATTTTGGGCAGGAGCTTAATACAAATTCTTCATTCAAAGAACTTCATTCCCATATTAGTGGAAAAAGCAAAGTCACCCAAAGCTGTCTAATGATGCATGCTACTCCGAGGTAGCTTCACAGTATTTCCCTGCCCTGCTTTGACAGGCACAGCTGTAGTCTGTCCATCTCCAGAAATAGCTCTGCCAGTGCATGCATCACTTTCCTGATGCTTGACATACCCACCTGTACCTGAATCTGTTGCCTGATGCAGATCAGTGACCACAGACACCTTTCTTTCTTCTCCCGCCAGGAGGAGTGTCCTGGGGGACCCACCTGCCTTCTCTGTTTCTCCCGTAGGGAAAGTTGACTGTATTCTCCAGGCTGAATTATCTGGTGAAGTTTAGGACACAATAAACCAAACTGATGCTTTGAAGATGTCATTTCAGCCGTGTAACAGAAGCAACCTCTCTGGAATGGACTGAAACAGCTTGGGAAAAATGTTTTTTAAAAGCGGAAACATTATTCCCAAATTAAATTTATCACTGAGGGTGTTGTCAGCACTTTTTTTTGTGTGGTGTAGATATTATACTTGAATGACTTTGAAAATAGCTCCATGGTGTTTCAAGAAATAGTTTTAAGTAAGACTAATTAACTTCAAAGAAAGAAGGAGAAAAAAGCGTTTTCTTTTTTATTTAGTCTTTAGCTAAGTGCTGTCTCAAATTAAATGAATCATGGAAAATTCAAATTGTTAGAGTGCCACCCCTATAATTTGATCACTATTTAATTTGATTTTTTGTTTTATTTAATCAGAGCTACAGGAACGAGCTCATTTGTACTGTAAATTACACAACTTCTGCCCTTTATTTCATATATGGTTGATCAATTTTGGCAGATATGATTGGATTATCTAATCATTGGCTATATGAAATTGCCATTTAATCAATAGGGAAGGTCAAAATTTCTCAATGTGATCCTGAAGCAGAGTATCTAAAGAAGTTGGAGGCTGGTGAAATTCAGCTAAACTTTTATATGTCTGCAAGATTATTATTGGCTATAGGTTCATTATTGCTGTAACAAATGACTCCTTTATCTTCTCTTGCCACTTAGGGTTTGATGGCCAAACCTATGGCTTTGGTTATTGATTACAGCTGCTGATGACTTGATGGATTTAGCTCTTTTCCTCATCAGTGCATTTGATTACTGTTTGAGACAAGAGATAATGAGTTTTATACTCCCTGTTCTGTAAATGGGTAGTTAAGGGATAGACATCTTCAGTCACTGAATATGTCACTGTGAATATAAAGCTAATTTCTGACTGTTTAAAAAACATATCCACAGTTATTGTTTGTTAGTCTGCAGACACTGACAAACTGGTAGAATGTGCTTCATCCCTATTGCTCCATCATCTGTCATTTAAGCCAAGCAATAATAACAGCATCCTGATCTCTGCCTTCTGAGTTGGGGTTGTCCTAGGATGGGGATTTTGCTCCTTGGTATTCTGCAGATATGTTTGAAATTTTTCAGGATGGCTGATATTGTTCTCAGGTTATGCTCTGTTTAATGACCAGACTAATGTCTTCCTCTAACTTCTGTCACACATCCAAATGCTTGAAATGTATATTGTGATACTTAGTTTGAATGTGGCCTACTGTATGCACTTCCCACCCTGAGAACATTTATTTCATACCCTTTTCATCAACACAAATCCAAACATATTCCTGGGTAAGTGAAGTTAGGTACTCCATTTTATTTCAGCTATTCATTTTGGCTGTTTTACTATTATTATTGTTGTTGTCATTATTGTTATATTATAAATATACTTGTTTGTAAGAGGATCCATTAAATATGATGTTGACACACACAGGTGAATAAGTGTCTGAAAGCTAAATTATCACAAAAAACACATCTGGCTACCCATGCAAAGGATTTTTCTGGCTTGTAGAGAGAGCAGAAGCTTTAGTGACCACTGGCACTGGTAGGGAACTATGTTGTTTGGGGAACAGTCTGCTCCTGGCACATATATTGTTCAGCTGAGTGAAGGATTAGGAACAGAGACTGCAGGTTGCTTTTTGACAGTAAATATAAGAGACCTATATTTAACAGCTGGGCTGAGAAGAAAATATCCGTATCTGGTCTCGTTTGAAATTTTCTGTGGAAAGGTTTGCTGTTCAGTGACAACTCAACCTCATTCTTCCTACAATTTTTTGTGAAGGTATGGGAAGAAGGAACTGAAATGGGTCATAATGACAAGGCTGGGAAAGTTTTACAGGAACAGTCCTTGCTTAGGTTTTATGTGTCTTATTTGGAATTTTCTGTGTAAACTGATATTCTGAAGGCAGCAGATGAAATGAGTCAGAGGAGCAGGACCATTCTGCGGAAGAGAAAGGTGATGACAACAGACCAATGATGACAATGATAAGGCAATGACAACTGGATCATAGCAAGTGTGTGTGTTCTCCACTCTAAAACTGTCCTTAGGAGACCTCCTTATCAGAAGCTCTTTTCAAATTCATGGTTAAAGTGGCAGTTAACAGCAACAGCAACAGTGAAAGGGTTTGGGTTTGCCTTCAGACAAACCTGAGGCCTTTCTTAACACAGGAATTGTTACTCCCAGCTCTCTGTGCCTCCAAGTGATCAAGGATCTGTAGGAGTGTGTGGAGCTAAGCCAAATGACAATGGAATATGATAACTGGAAGACAAGTCATGGGACTCAGACATGCATGTTTCTTGTTTCAACTCTCATGGCATCCTGCTTTAGTTCCCCACTGTGCAAAGCAGGTCTTTTAGTAATTCCCTGTGCTCCTCTCACTCCAGGGACATGTTTTCTTGCTTGCATGTGTTTTTGCTGGTACAAACTGTGGTAGTAACCAAATGCATCCATTTCTAGATCACAGGCAAATCTAGGAAAATATTCCGGCTTTTCTTTCCAAATTAACTGTACTCCAAAGTGGTTAAATATAAATAATTATCTGCTGACCTCACATGCAATCAGACCCCTGCTGTGCTCATTCTGGACCAACTTCAGTCATGACATAGTAAAGTCTTTTTTTTCTTTAATGAAGCCAACATTCATTGGAGATTTTACAGTAATTTTTTTCTTCAGCTGCTTTTCCTAGAGTGAATTTTGTTCATTTTGTTTGTTTCTGGAGCACTGTCTTCAGAGACCATGACAGGACAAACAAAGAACAAAAAAGGAAAATTTGTTTTGAACACTGTAACATATATGACATTACTAAAATCATCTTAATAAAATTTATGTGTCTCATTATTTTAGGGGTAATTTTACTGGGTTGTTTTCAACAGAACTGTAAAAAAATCCTCCCAAAAAAATCCTCAAGTCATAAAAATAGACTGAAGAAACCACATGTATGTATTTTCTACAAAAGTTTAAAAGATAAACCAACAGGTCAAAATCAAGTTGCTAACCTCTCAAGAATAATACGACAGTAAACTTGATGTTGCATGATATTTGACATACAGCAAATCACTATTTACATTTTATCCCAAAACATTTACCTGAGAAAAGGTCATGGCGTTAAATTTGGAGACATTTACAGCAATTGCCAAATGTTTACTATCTCCATGAATGTCATGCTTCTTAGTCAAAAGAAGGTTGATGCGCTAAATGTCAATTATTTCAAGTTGTTTGATGGCAGCACAGATTGCCAAGCAATATAAAAAGAGGTTTAATAAATATTATATACACTGTTAACCATTAATCTTGCCTAACTCTAGAGGTTAGAGTTTCACACAGAGAGGATTTATGACAAGCAACTGTGCAGGACATTAAAACTCAATTATTGCTGTCCTAGATGAAGGCATTATCATTAAGTCGTGGAAGCAGTACCTTGTTTTTTCTGATACTGCTGTCAAAACTTAGGAAAGCATCAGGGGCAATTAAATTACTTTGGGAAATCATGCCATTATGCTTCCCCTTGCAATATTTTGTCCTTTTCAGACTAAGCAATGAAAGGACTAGTCAGTACCCTTTGTAAGAAGTCTAGAAATTCAAATTGTATCTCCCATTGAACTATAAGCAAATTTTTTTGCTAGGACCTCCAGCTCTTGGAGCCAACCCAGAAGTTACACCTATAGGAATACAGGCTAATGACATCAAAATTTTATGTCTATTAAGTAAATGTCTAATATGCATGTCTAATAACTTATATGTCTACCTATTCCAGAGCAAATATTACCATCAAACATTGCTTGGAGGACAGTACTTGGTCAAGTTAGAACAGGAAACTTCTTGAAAAGAGTTGTAGAAACAAACCAATTGGGATTTCAGTCTTAGAGTCTGATTCCTACAGACAGACTGAAGTCCAGAACATTTAACTGACCTGCTACACAAGTCTGAAGTCCTAGCTGATTCCTGGTGGAGATAAAAAACATCACTCCAAGAAGTCTGGACAGAGTATTTAAAATATATCTCTGTCGAACAATTTGGTTCCTTTTTAAAATATTCACATGGTAAGTTGTAACATTCCCTGTGTTAGTGTAACTGCTGCATTGGTTAAGTTTGTTTTCCATTGCTTCTTTGAGTCATGGTTTTTCACATTTTGGCCTGACAGTCTCTGTGAAAATCAGCTTGTTACAGGTGATAACCACAACCACTCCAAAGCTCTTTCAGACCACCTTTTTCCAAGACAGGCATTCAAACTGTCTTGCAGGCCCCCTATACAAGAAATGAGATGTCTGTTTTGGGGCATATCTCAACTTTTGGCTGACAAAATCTTGGTTTCTCAAATACGTAGACTTTGCTAGTCTGATTGAAAAAAATCCCTCGTGAAATGTTGACCGCTCAATTTTATCTGGAAAGTCTTTGTCTCTTCATCTAAATATATACACTCTATGCATTCATATACACTATATCTGTGCATAATACTTTTAGGTCATCAATTTACTTGTGTAACCAGGAGATTGCAACCCTTTTCTTTTTTAAGATGTAAATTGATTATTGATTCAAATCCTTAATCTAAATGTTGTATCTTACCTTTCTTCCATTTCCTTTTCCTCAGAAATTTAATCCAGTTGCCAATAACTGAGTGGAATACTCATTAGCAGTGCTCTGTGATGAATTAGGAATTTTTTGTGAGATACAATTGGCAGTGCCAAAAGGAAAATAAATGTCTGACCTCCTTTCTCAGTTCTTGAACACACCCCAAATTCACAAACACTGTGAGAGGCTCCTCTGTTAGTGCCTCTAAAAAGAAAGTTTTTAGTCTGTTAGAACACAGTAGCCACTGATTTCAGCACCAAAGCTAAACAAATTCAGGGTAGCAATGTTTACTTAAAAGTTTCTACTCTCTCTTTTACCATTAAATAACTAAGCAGGTATCAAAAAAGCAATGTTTCAGTTATTCTTTAAGTTATTTCACTTACTAAAAAGATGGCTGTCGGCAAATAAATGTCATTTGTATTAAACTGTGAACATCTTCATGAGGTTTGCTAATCAGATCTTCAATGCTTAGACCACAGAGAATCTTTATTTATATAGGAAACACAGTAAAATTACTCAGTATGGACCACAGAATAATTCTGATAGCAAGAGGGAAGATTTCCCCTTTCTTCCCTCTCTGTCTTCTGGTAGATTATTTTAAAAGTCTTGTTAACTTGCTGAGATTGGAACAAGAATTGTAACGAGTGTGAATTTTTCCATAAAAGATGATAAAGTTTCCATCCTTCCTACCTTCAAGAAGCAAGCCCTTTAACATAAGGTACATATGATTTGTAGGGTAAAAGCATATTTTTCTACAGGAAGGCAAAAATACTGTTCCACTGTGTACGCTCGTGGCCATACTAACTAATAAACTGCAGGGACCAGAGCATGTTCCTGGCCTTCAGGGCAAGTGCATGTCCTGGACTACATCTGTCCAGCTACACTCCTTCCTCCTGCTCCAAACCAGATGCCTTCCTCCATGCTGCTTACTGAATCGCTTCCTAATCCAAACTATCCAGCAGTTCAGGGTAGGGCCATGTCTGGGAATACAGTGCCTGGCTCAGCCACAGCTGTGACGCAGTGTGCCAAAAATTATATGCAGAACATTTGCATGCGAGTACACAAACTTTGGTCCTACACTTCAGTTTATTTTAATACATGCAGTCTCTATGCCCACTTTTCTGTTGAATGCCTTCTCTACTCCATCTCTAAGCAGTATAAGCCCTTTTCTGGGTTTTGTCTTCTGTTACATATTTTACAGCCTCATTTGCAGGTTGAGTTAAGGCTTGATTTATTCCTTCTTTACCCTATATAAATAGCCCCACATTGTGAGAGTCTGTAAATATCCAGGCTTCTTTTCCAAAAAGTTTCTTCTGTTACCTAAAAATGCATTCTTTCATTGCTCAAATCAGGATGGTATTCAAAAAGTCAGTCTACAACTGGTTGAAGCAGAACAGCCTTACCCTCCTTTAATTTATTCAGAGGACCTTTCTTAAGTTTCCACTACAGCATTTGCAGTGGGAGGGCTGGCAGAAGGTTAAATAAAAATAACCCGGGACAGCAAAGATAAATCAGATGCAGACAGGCAAAAAATTTCCATGTCTGACTTAAGTCTCTGTTGTACATTTCATTGCATAAGCTATCACAGTGATAGGCTCACTGTAACATCCTGAAAAGAAATCTTTGAGCTTCTGTGTTTGGTGAAATTGTTTATGGCTTTTCCCTAATTATATTAGCAAACACCTACATTAAAAGGTAGTAGATCAAAGCATTCAAGAGTGTAAAAATGTTAGTCAGAATGCTCCACAGAGTCTAAACTCCACTGTCTTATTTATATGCATGAAGACATGCTATTGTTTCTGAATGATGCCTTTCTTCTTGGGTGGGATTCCTTTCTGTTAAAGGTTGTGGGTTTAGTTGTTTTATGAGAGTTATTAAGAGAAGATGGTACTTCAGGGAGACAAAAAACCTAACTTTTTTTTTAACCAAACTAAAATCTTTAGGGACTGTGAGATAAATAGAGTACAGATTATTTACCCTTGACATAAAAGCCACCTTCTCTTGTTAATTGTAGTAGTAAACCTTATGATGTGTTGATCTGTTAGGACTGGAACATGTTTGGACAAAGTCAAGAGAAATACTGATAGTAATAAAATATGATTTCTTATTATTTGTATTTGATAGTAATAAAATATGATGTATAATCTTTTGAACCTGTATGATATATATATGCACAGTGCTCAATAATGATAACACCAATTATTTTAATGATTCTGTGCTGAAAGTTCAAAATGAAACTGTTCTTTACAAATATAATAATATAGCTCAGTTTATTATGGAGTCATGCTTATAGTATATACTTAACTAATTAATAGATCATTTAGCTAATTTGGAGATAAAATAATATTTCCAAATATTGGAAATATTTTCAAAGTTGCCATCTTAATACCTGACCTCCATCTTAGGGTTTTTAGATGTGTTTGAACAGCATGTAAAGAGCAGAAATTGCACATCAAAAAAAAATGGATTAGTTAAAAAATCTTTATCACTAAAATTAAAATACTGACAGATAACTCAGGTTCTCTTCAAAATCCTGGCTTGACAGAAACAAGATACAGGCCAGGTATTAATAACCACAAAGAATTAAAAAACTTTAGTGAATTCTTACACGTCACAATTTTGGTTGGCTTTTATGCAGATCGTCTGGATACTTTTATAGCCAATAGAAAAAAAGACACTTCTAAAATATGACCCTTTGAAAGCAAAATTTCAAATCAGGTGGAATTATTTGCTCCTTACAACATTTCTTTTTTTCCATCAGATGTAAAGAGGGTAAATGGTAGCCAGCTCATGATGCTTTAGATTTATAAACTTAGTGAGATTAATTTATCTTTAATTTAAAGATCCAGTAATAAGTGAGAAATTATTAAATGCTCCATATTTATTATTTCCCTGTTGCAGTTTAACAAAGGATGTTGCTGTACAATAAACCATCTGCACTGAATAAGGCAGCTTCTTCTGTGTGTGCCCTAAAGGAAGAAGAGAAATTACTGTACTGGTGCATGTGTTCAGGCACCAATGTACATTGCTTCAGAGTAACGTGCTAGTGTTCCTATAAACTACACAGTGCACTTGTTCTGCCAGGAATTCAGACATCCTCCCTAAATGCGCTGCCAGAGTGTTTACAGCAACTTTAAATTAAAGTTAGCCAGAGGGTCTGGCTCCTCACCAAGGAAAAGCCAGCAGAAATTCTGGCTTATGGCTCTCCTCAGCCAGCACGAGCATCTTCTGCCCAAGTCAGGGAGGCCAAAGAGCAGTTTGAGAAAGTATTCTGTTATCTCTTTGCCAGATGTCCAATATTGTGTGCTATGAAATGAAAGTGTTGGTTCTATGTCCATCCAGATTTATATTTTGATCCTCCTTCTTCCTTGCTCCCTTTTTAACATCTTATTGTTTTCTGTCCATATGGATATGTATTAGAGAAGAAACTTCTTAGCAGACAGTGATGACCTAAGTATATGCAGGCTAAGAAAAAGGAAATTGATCATTTTTCAAGTGCTTACCTTTTTCAGAGGCACAGAAAAGAGAGAAGTTTCATTCTTTGGAAGACAGAAGATTTTACCACCAAGATATTTTTGCTGTTTATATTGCCAGGAATTATACTGACTCCACCTTAAATCTTTGAATCCTTCCTAATAAAAACCCGCACTGACTTAAAACAGAGTTTCGGAGAAGCAAGGACTTCATGACTTAGCAGTTGCCGTGTCTTGGTTTAAGGAACTTAGTGGAACGAAGGAAAATTCAGGATCAACAAACTAAACAAACCATCTATTAATGAATTCCTTCAAATTTGCTCTCTATTCTTACCTCAGCACAGTCGTCTGTTTATGTATATTCATGTGTGCACGCACATACAAGGAAGACATAAGGTTCTTGCTGTCATTTCTTGGGCTTCCCTTAAATCTACATAATCCTTCTCTGCAAATTAAGATTGAACAGTGCTGATGTGTTGGAACCCTGAGTTCAGAGAATTTCAGTCTTTCAGTGCTGACAGGCAACAATTCTCAAAAGCACACTGCATTTGGCCTGAGGCCTTGGAAAAAGCTTCCCAAATTATGTGATAGCACTAAGAATGTTGCTGTGTAATTAAAGTTATATCACTGGGTGGAATATGTAGAGATGTAGAAAAGTTAGTTTTCTGGGATATAGTAATATGCCTGCAACAAAATGGGGGATTTGGGGCGTAGATTAGCTCTTCTTCTTTCTTATTCTTTCTTCTCCACAAGCCTGGGTGATCTGGTATTGGTTCTAAAAACCCACAGTACGGAACATGAATTAGTTACTAGATTATAAATAAAAATAAATTAGCAGGCATTCCATAATTGGGTAGTTTGGGCCTTAAAAGACCTTGAAAGGTAGAACTCAGGAGCCATTTTCCCACCTTGTTAACTTAGAGGCACATTCTGAGCAGCTGTAGCATAGATAAGAAATAAGAAACATCTGAGTCTGAAGAACAACTCTACATCTCCTGCATTTCAATCCGAACTCTGAGTAAAAGAATTCATGAAACAGAGGCAAAGAAGAAAGAAACTATACAAGCAAATTTAATGCTGATGCTTTTCTTGTCCCTGTGTTAGAATATCTCTTTGTCCAGCCGCATTTGGGGTTTAAGCTTTCCCCATACATGGGGTTATTGTGGCTCTTTATACTTTCCCAGGTATAGTTCTGGTGGCTCCAAAGGTTGTGCCTGTATTGATTTTAGTGGGGCTCTTTCTCTTCAGTCTTGGTGAGTTGCTGTCAAAGGCTGTTGAGATCATGGTTGTCCTACCATGTGACATTTTTCATCTGCTTTATTGTTGGTAGTTAATGTCAGAGAGTTTTTTAAGATACAAGTCTAGCAGGCCATGATTTTGTTGTCCATGGTTCAGGTACATGCCTAGACACCAAAGATCACCCAGCATTTCTGTTATTACTTTGGAGTGTCTTGTGAAGAAAGAACTTCATTGTTTAGATGTTTATGGTTTAGTGGCATTTCTAGCTTTCTCTGTGTATCCAAGGGGTTTTGTTTGCTTGTTTTGTCGTGGTTTGCAAAGCTTACAACATTAGGCAACATGTCTGATGAAATTTGCTGATTTTTGTCTTCTGCTTATATATCTCTGTAAGTGAAGCCTGTGGTTCTGTAAATGTTCTTCTGTATACTAACAAGCACAGCTAAGCCTCTAAACTATTCTCATTTGCTTTGGCTTGTAGTGGTTCAGGCTGTTAGGCATAGACATGAAATCCCAATTTTTTGCAATGGAGTTCCTTGATTACATATGGAGAGCCATTAGCTGAAACAAGCTCATCATAAAGAGCAAGTCTGATGCACACTGCCATGGTATGATTAATCCCAGTTCTGAATAACATGGTTGAATTACTTCAAAAATGAATTTTCAATAACTAACTAGCAGTAATAATAGTTCAGAGAGGTCAGTCTATGGTCAGTTATTGCCAGGCTCTGTTAGATTCATTACAAACTATCTAAGGTCCCTTGCATCTTTGTCCTGATATTTTGCACACACTAAATAGCCTATGAGTAGTTCTTCTGACTGTGCATTCATGCTAGCAGTAAGATGTTTGTCTGGTCCATCTTTTATCAAGCCGTGTGCACAGGTATTTAAAGGCATTTTCTTTGGGATCACTGTTTAATCTCGCATGAATAGTAGTCTCTTTTACACAGTAAGCCTGTTTTTCATTTGAACATATTTCAAATGCCAAAAGAACCTGCCTGAGAGCAAGCCTTTTTATTTTCTTCAAAGAGAGTCAGTATTTTATTTCTTTCTATTTTTTTTATTTCTTATCAACTCCATCATTAATGTTTTGTTTTATGCATATATACAGAAATATTTTGTATCATGTGACCTTCTTCCTCCCAGAGTCTTCCTCCAATTTTCAAAAAGTCGTGTCCTCCCCTTAAACTTGCTGGAAATATCTGTTAGACACCACTTTCTTTCTGTTTTGATATGCTTCCATTTTTTATTGAGATTGTTTTTGAGTAGTTGTCATATTTTCAGCACACCTTTTCCAAGCATGAAAAGTGTTGAAAGGATAAACCATCGCAATCATTCCAGTTGATGTAGGACTGGAGATTTACTATGTTGAATATGTTTTTTGTGGAAATCTTGGAAATTATACCACTGAAAGTGGGGACGCTCAAGCTTTGGCTACATTGGACTAGAATCTCCTGCTGCATCTCTATATTTACCTTCCCTATGGCTTTTTCAGACATCCTCTAGAATGCTGTGGATCTTCCTGTTGATGGCAGTCACCCTGGCTCACATGCCATAGTACTGTTTGAAAATAGATGTCAACTCAGCAAAAACCCAGGTATGCTTCTGAATTGCCTCAGCCCTACAGAGCTGGAAGTAGATTATCAACAAATTTCCTTGGATAGGCATTTTCATAGAGACTTAACACTTCTTTTCTCCACTCTGTGGAGTGCAAATCCTATATTAACCTAGTGTCTCAGATGAAAGTGGTGTTAACGATGGGGTATGAATGTATAGCATAGAAATTTATCTTCTCACTGAGATGCATCTTATTAGCACAAATATGGCTATGAGTTTTATGGATTTTTATTCTGGTTTTCTTCTGAACCTGTGAAGTCAGGCTTTCCTGAATATCTATTGCAATAGAAACATTATATATTTAGTTTTAGTTATGTGCCTTTAAAGACAAATTTCTCTGTACATATGTTATTGTGGCCTTTGAAGTCACACTTTTGTTCAACTCTAATTGCATTCTCCCTTTAACCACTCTCTTGTTAGATCCATTCTCCAGGTGGGTTCTTGGTTATCACACAACCATTTCAGTGCTACAGAGGAAGTTCCAAAGGAAGCAATGGGCTCAGTTATCTCAAACAGCCCGTGAGGATTTCTCTCTCATCTGTTATCAGTCTGCAAATATCAGGCCAGGAGAGAAAGATATTGGAAATGAAACCCAGAAGGGTTTCATATCACCTCTCTGCTGAAGATTTGGAAAAGAACAGTTTCATTAACATTTGCTTAGTTTTGTTCTTAGCAATACAATTTGAAGTACATTGGCAGTATGTAATTTTCTTTATAATTCTGATATCATGTTTAAACTGCCCATAGGAACAGGGATCCACATAGGATAGACTAAATGAAGCAAGCCTTTTCTTTAAGACTTCTCAAATATAATCTTCAGTCCCTGCCATTCAGTGCCACATGAAACACCCCAAAGTTATTTCCTGTACATCTGTTAAGGTATAATAACACATCAAGTATCTAACTCATTGTGTTTAATAGGACCATTACCTGATTCAATAGAAGAGGAATCTTTATGAAGCTGAATGCATATGTGCATGTCTGAGGATTTCAGTGAAAATGATTTTAAAAACTCTCTGGTTATATAGATTTTCAGATATGGAAATATATACAGCAATTTTTGTTAAAGAATATTATCCTGAAGCTCCATCATTTCTTATATAGGAAAAGTGAACACTCTTTAAGTAAAATATATCAAACTTCCCTTTAAAAACAAAATAAGATCTGTTGTTTTTTTCAGCTACTTTTCAGGGCTTGATCATTTTAATGAAACTTTGACTGTCTGAACTCCACTTGAATCCACTGGTAAGCACTAATATAAAAACTTTTTTGTTTTGTGTTAACACAGAGCTCTGGGCCATCTTCCAAATCACAAGAAATATGTCCAGAGACTCGGCCTGAAATTTAAACCTGAGCACCTAATATTAGGACTAGATAAATGACACACCAAACCCAGTATTTTTGTTTGTTTGCCTACTGGTAGCACACTGGATGTTCTCAGTGGGAAACCTTTGGAGGAAAAATGACAGACCACAGTATAATGCCAGAATGCGCTGATTTTTTTTTTTCCCCCCACCCTAAATTCCTAACTTAAACTAACTATTCTATTTTTCTGTGATAATGTCTAATTCCTGTTGTTATAAATCGGGACACATTATAGTATATTTCATGGAAGTCTTTTAAAAACACTTCATTAGTCCCTTCCACAGAGCTGTATAACAACTTGTTGCTAAAAGTCCCTTGTTATTCTACAGTATTTACAAAAAGTTTGCACAAGGGTTTTTCAAAATGCAATTTCTGTTTAGACAATCAGTGAAATCCAAATGCTAGCAGTTAGGATATCTTATCATTCAGTTCATAGCAACAAGACAGCAAGTTTCACCCTTATAAGCTGAATTCCTGACAAAAAGTGGTGTTAGGAATTCCATTCCAAATGAAACTATCAATCAATATTCCTCCTCTCTTTACTCTCCAATCTTTGGAACTGATGGTTACACTGGCCAGATAGATTTACTTAAAACAGTGAAAGACATTCAGAAAGTCCATCCAGTTTCTTGATTTATTTGCTAGTGATGCATAAAATAAGCTTGTCTGTGAAATAGCCATGTTGAAATTGCTATTCTCATGCATTTTTCATTGTTATTATTCAGCTAGACTGACTCTTGAGGGTCAGATTAAAATTCATTCATCTGAAGCTGCACTGGTGACAGAAGATAGTCTCAAATTAGCTCTTCCAGTTAATATCTGCACCAACATTTGGAAAACCATTAGTACTGAGTATATTCTGATTGAGTAGTGCATGTTTTTAACAGAAATTCTTTTAACCTTCTCTGCAATAAAAACTTAAAAAGCACTTCTTGATATCCTAGACATTTAATTCAGCCTCTGCTAGCAGAACATGTGGTCTTTGCAAAGTCTTTTATTGCTGGTGATGAGAGGTTATTGCTTATTAGATAATCACATCCCTTCCCTGCAATACTGGTCATACACATTTAATACAATTATCATGCTTAACACTTATATAGTGCTTTTCTTCCAATTGCTTTACAGACATTATGTAATTAAATTCTTGGCATTCTTGGCATTCTTGGGAAATAAGCTAACTCCTTATTACAAACAGAAATACTGGGCCAGAGGCAATATCAACATTTTCAAATATAGTCTTTAATTTTTAAGTTGGAAATTGGAGCTGAACATGTCTGAAGATCAGGCTGTGTGGCAGCAAGATTACCAGTCATTTTGAAAGCTGTGGTATAAAATGTGTTACCATAGGTCACTGAAGTAGCTGGGGTGAGAAATAGGATTGAAAATCCAGTCTTGATTCTTCAGGCTTAGAGTGAGATACTGAAATCTTTCTTTCATGTAGATGGATTCTACAATCTGTACTGAGGCAAAATGCCAGCTGCCTTTGACTGAGTATACACAGGCAGGCCCTGTAGAGCTCATCCATCGTTTCCATCAGGAAACCAGAAGGTTCCTGATGAATAGTCTTAATGCACCATCATGCTTAAGCTATAAGTCAATTTATTCTGAACTTCACTGAATCTTTGCCTCACAGGAGCATGCTAGAAAGCATGAAGGAGGGCAGCACGAGGGCGAGCTGGTGTCCCACATATGGAACAAGGCTGCTCCATAGGAAACCAGGGGAGGAAATAGCTGTTTGGAAGCTCAAACTCCACCTGTTGTCATTGTCCTTCAGTATCACCAGTTTTGGCAGCAGCTGGCACAGGACAAAGTATTGCCTTTTGTGGGAGCACCAGCGCAGTGTGGCATCATTCTTCTCTTTCTCTGGGAAAAGTGATGAACCAAAGGGAAACATTTCATGGGCCATACTGAAATCACAGGCTGCCAGTGAGCTGCACAGTATCCTTTAAACTCCCTTCCCCCAGACACCAACAGCTCCATTTCCAATGCCCTCTGTTTCCTCTCACCCTCTTTTTTGTCTACTTGTTTTCATGACAGCTCATCAGTTCATGACACAGACAGTATGTTCCCTCACACTGGTGTTCCCAACTCCCTATGGAACCTCTGCCTCTCCTGTAGCTGCAGCTCCCCTTTTTTCTTATCTTACTTCTTCAAAGTCCTTCTTGAGATCTCTATTGTGTTAAAACAGGTTGTACTTAAGTAAGTAACGCCATCCCTGTAGACAAATGCCACATCCATCCTCCTTCATTTCTTCTTGGATTTCAGTATTATGGTAACTGCCTTGAAGTATTACCTTCCCTTTGTTTTCACAGCTCAGTCTTCTGCTATCTCATCTCTTATCTCTCAATATCTATTCAGAAAACTGATTGGACACATTTTTGTTCAGGGCAAAAATGAATCATGTGCTCACATGCTTTATTAATTGAACAAAGATCTCTTTCCTACCCAGAACCTAGGCAGCTGTTGAGATGTTCCTCTTAGCCATTTTTGCCTTTGGGATTTAATAATCCATTGATCTGCACAATAGCTGTCATTATTTCACCTTCTCTCTCTGCTCCCATCCTGCTTCTCTCTACTCAATACCAGTGTTGGAGAGAGATTTGCTCCTACTCTTTGAGAGTTTACCTTGTTGATTTCATCTTCTAATGGCCAAAATTGAACTAGAACTTCTTCATTAAGACCTCATTTTTTTCCCTTTACTCTCCTCTGTGAAGTCTTTCCAGGGTCCTAAGTTGCCCTGTGGGTGCATCCTCAGTCTGGAGTCATTACTCACTTTATTTGAGATTATAATAAAACAGACAAGATGGTATTCTTCAGTGTTGATTATTGTGAGGCTGTTTATCATGTTCTAGTGTTTATATATTGTATTATTAATTTCTGTCTATTCTTGTAGATAGGCATATTTTAGGCAAAAAAATGAGAATAAATATTCCTTGGACTAAAATATTATACTCCAAATTGAAGCGTGTCATTAAATAAACTAATTCTTAAGCTCCTTGTTGAGGGATGTAATGCAGTTACCATTGCAGGGTTAGGAGTTTGCTTTGATGATCTTGTATTTACTCTGATAATGCTTTTTATATTTTTTTTTCTGTTGTGTGTTTTAATATGTATATATATATATATAAAATTCACTATGGAGTGAGGAGGACCTGGCAGTAATGACACAGGGAAGAAACAAAATGTCACGACTTTCAAATACTGCAGAAATTAGGTAGCGATTCTGTTCCTTTCAGTAGGCTTTAGATTGTATCTCAAGAGAGTGAGGAAAGTGCCTTGGTACAGAAAGTCTACTAACTAACTGAGCTAGACAGTTTCCCTGCAAATGTAAAGGATATGGAGGATTAGATTTTCAGAGGTGGTTAAGTATGTATATTAGGATGCCATTGAATAAATTAAATCTATAGTGAATGAGTCTCTTTCTGAAAAAAATAAACAATTGCATCTGAAGCAGCTCACACTAAGAGCCAGTGTGTGGGAGACTGCTGGTGTTGTGGTGCCCAAGCTTGGGAGAAGGAGTGGAAGAGGTTGTGGACCCAGTGAGGTGACCAGGGACCACATGGAAGCTTATTACACACCACCATAGAATTTCTGCCAGGGTTTTTTCGGGGTTAGTGTTCTGTGAGGCATCCAGTGTTTGTGAACCCAGCAAAAGCAGTGAGGTACAGCCGTGCTTGGTGGGTGCATGGAAAGTCCATCTGCATGGGAAAGCACTGGGCCAGCAGACCTGTACATTTGTGGTATCAGCTGTAGTCCCAAGGGCATGAATTGTGCTGCTTGGACCCAAACTGTCCTGCAGTGAGCCAACTGATGCTTCTCTGCTCCAGAGTGTCATTGTGCCTTCCTTCGGCTTGGGAAAGGTGACTGATAGAGGTGGTGGGATGGCTTATATAGTGTGACTCACTGCACGTTCCCTGCTGGTGTGAAACACATGGCTAAAATTTTACATATACAGTTTGAGATCTAAAGATGCCACTGGGGATTGGAATCTCAATTACTTTATTTTAGCATAAACCAAAATGTAGGTTATCTAGCAAAGCATAAGGTAAGTGCTAATAAAAAAATGTAAACACTATTGCCATCTTGTGGCTTAAAGCTGCTTCAGCAGACTTTTGTCATGGATTGTACACTCCCTCGGATGTTCTGTAAACATAACACATTTTCAATTAAATAGGCGAATCAAAGTGGCACAACACAGAAGCAATGTCCAGACCTGCACATCAGAATCAATTACAAAAGTGGAGAAACAATCCTGTTTGTCTAGAAGGACTAATCACATGGCGAGCTGTCGGGAACACTGAGCGCACAGGTCATTATTGAATGGAATAGCACTAGGTATATTTTGTTCCATTGAAACGAAAGGACATTCTGCAGAAATAAAACTTTGGGTGACACTTGTGGGTTTTTTTGGGGAAAAATAGCTCATGTATAAAGTATGAGCCTGTGATGTTTAAAGCATATACTGCTCCAATTACAATGGGGGAAAATATGCTGCTTTTAAAATGAGTTCTATATTGTATAATATTAGATAGAGTATGCTACAGGTATATGCATGTCTTAAGGAATTAGGGTTTTATTCTTCATTTTCTAGGTTCAAACCTGCTTATACAACTCATCCTCTGAGCACTGTTAGAAATAGAGTACAATATTGAACAGGGAATGCTGTCCAAGATCAGATGAGTGGTCTGTGTATTTTATACATGAAGTTTATTGGAAATTTAATGTTGAATGATTGTTTCATAAATAATTTAATTTTTGTAAGTTGTTAACTGAATACATTTTAGGAAACTGTCAGAGCATCAGATTTCATTTTCTTTTTCTGTATTCAGTGGCCATCAGCTAAGGAATAGAACTGGGCAGGAAACTATGGCTTTGTCCCATTGAATTTTGACTCTTCAAGACTTCTGCTCTTTGCTTGTCTGACCTCAGACTCACAGAAGTTTTTTCAGACTTAGGAGAAGACATTGGCTATAGAGTGGATGGTAGTCTTGTGTTTAAAGGATTTGTCTGAGATGATAACATCCAAGACAAGGGTCCTCAGTTGTTGTTCTCATAGCTGTATTCAATTTAACTTTGTTCATTGCACCACTGTTCACTCTTATGGGATTTTTACCTCTGCTCTTGATCAAAAAGCCCAGCCTAGCCAGAAGAATACTGGCAGTAACACATTGGTTTTTCCCATGAAAATTTTCTCTTGATTTGGTATTATCATTAACTATTTTTTAAATTATTTTTTTTTAATTTAAGAAAACTTTTCAGCTTTAAAAAAAATATTCTGAACAATTTAAGTAAGACACAAAAGACTGATGGCCAAGGACCCAAACTTATAGAGTTAGAGACATTTTGATTTGTTTTGTAATTTCATTTCTTGAGTTTTTCCATTTGGGAGCACATTGAAACTGCATTCAGAGATAGTTTATATTTATTCACATTCTAAACTCTTTCTTTATACATCTATGCCTCATTTGTTTGTGTGTATGATTTCTTAGAACCTATTGAAGCCCAAATCCTATAGATCACACCCATTTGATCAAAGTACTGCCATGAATTTACTTTACTCTTTTGAGACACTGACTGCAATTAATGTAGTATAATGTAGTATAACTAACATCAGTGAATTTGAGACTAATGAAGAAAAAAGTACAACATCTAAAACTGATAATGTTTCTTGACAGTTCTCTTTCAGAAAATGTTTACCCCGGTGATAACAGTTTATATAAGAATGCTACAGTGATTCTTGCTACTGGCATGAGTTGTGTGTTTTTATGGGAAGCTGAGGTTTAGGTTACTTGTAAGACATACATAACATTTTTGTTCTACAATGGCCTATTGAGGCTCCAGCCACCACAGCAGGAAAACAATATATTGCCTGGATTGAACAAAGTCCTTATCACCATCCAGATCCAAATATGAAACTGTACCTGGGATTACAGCACCTGCTGTTCCTGGCATGAAGCCGAAACACAAGATACAAAGCCAGAGCTTTGCTAGGAGGCCACCTAAGCCAGCTGATGGGAAATCTCAAGGAGGATGCTACCGTTTGCCCAAATAGGACCTTCTCTCTCCATGTCATGCTCACTGGAGTAAGTCATCTTCCTTTGACTAGGGAGCAGGAAAAATTCCTTGGTTGCTAGATGGTGTGCTTTTTTGGGAGACCCAAGTTAGAGACTTGCTGTAGTAAATTTTTGTGTCTCCTATGTAGAGAAAAACAGTTTTTATGAGAAAATGGAGGAGTGGTTACTTCACTGTTAATCAGAAGTGGCCTGAGTATGCTCTTAAAAGTTAGATGTTGTAAATCACCATTGGAAAGGATATAAATAAATGTGTGTCACTCTCATCAGAGGGTTATTCTCTTCTGCTTGGCTGCGTTTAAGGGTTGATCTGTCAGATATGTTCTAGTAGGTAAAATTGGCAGCTGTTGTTGATGGACTGTCCTAAGGCAAAATCTTTGAGTGCATTGAGAAGGAGTAACAGCAGAAATTTACTTTCTTGGGACTGAGACCTTCTGGTGCTCAGCAGACAGATTGCAGGTTTGGAGAATTTTTAGGTTTTTTATTCCTTTATCAGTTAGTTCCTTCACAGATCATCTCTATGTAAACAAATATAAAATTTTTAATAAAAAATCTGTCTTGTTGAATTTTGCTGGTTCAATTATTTCCATCAGTCTCACTAAGAATGCAAATAGTGCACATGCAGCTTGCTTATGTACACTGGAGACAGTTTTTCCAAAATTCGCACTGAAGTTGTGGATTAAGAATTTTAAAGGATTTTGCCCAACATTCCATCACTAATTGCTAACAGATACCATATGTACAAATCCAAAAACAGGTGAAAAATTGCAGGTTATGGGCAAAACTGTTAGAATGCAAGTAGGTGATCTAGACTACCAGCCTATAATTTTTAGTCCAGTTTTAAAAGAGGCACATAGCTATGACATCTCACCAGCAGACTAGAGAAAAGACAGCACTTCAGAGCCATGCTTACAGTCCAGTTTCTATTTTCCTCTCCTTTTAGTCTCAACTCTGTTGGCTGGTGTACAGAAAGGAAAGTAGAGCTATTCCACAGCTCTTGTCCATTGCAAGGGATCCCTCATGTGCTGTTACATGAGAGTGCATTTCTAGCACCCCTCAGTCTCTTCACTGGCCCTCTGCCTGTCTCTTTGCTCAGGCAGGGCTGGGGAAGGTGGAGTCTGGAACAGGACAGCTTGAGGAGCCGCATGAGCACAGAAGGCTGATGACAATCTCTTTCTAGGGTGTGACGTAGGTATTGGTAGATTTCAAACGTCACCCATGGCTATCCTGCTTCCATTTGGAGATGTGCTGACTCCAGCACAAGCTGCACTATATCCAGCCCTAGGAGTCTGGTGGGGACTTGCACCACATGCTTATTTAATAACACGAATTTGTTGCATGTCCTTAGAGAAAGTCGTTGGGCAAAAAAAGCCTCTTTGGGAATGGTGCTTTTTTTTTTTCTTCTCTTTTTTCTCTTTGCTTTTTTTTTTCTCCCTGAAGTGATGCCCATTTTGTTAGGAAAGGATCCTTGAAAAGCATATCATTCTGTGATAATATGTCCACATCTATGCAGTAACTTAGTATTTCAGAATATATCATATATTTTTTACACTTTCCTTTAATGCTTTCCTTTTTTTCAGCTGAACTAGTGTCATTTCTTGGTTTAGACACTATTCTGTTAGTAATCCAGTGCCAGAAATTTTTGACAGTTGCCTTGGGAAAAGACAGCTATTAAACTCAGTGTATAAAGCAATAAGGATTTTTATTTTATTTTCCATTTTTTTTGTATTCTGATAGTTCATTGCTGTGGAATATAAAGTATTTCCCAATATTTTCCATATAAATATGCACATGAGAAGAACAGAAAAATGGTTGGTTGTTTTCATTGTAATCTTATCTGTCTATATTAAAAGTATGGCAATGCCAGTTCACCTTTTGATGCCTAGAAGCTATTGATTTACCACTGATGTATGTGAAAAAAAAAGTGGCTGCAGTTTGGAGGGCAAACAGAACAGGCCATTCTAGCTAGTGGCAATACAAAATATATGAAAGATATTAATTGAAATATCATGATCAAATTTAGAGTTCAAAGGGCATTATCTTGCACTGGTGTAATGAAACTCAGGCTAAAGCTCTGATGGCATTTTAATCCCTTTGCTGGTTATAATATCAACAGGGTTCGAGGATTTTTTTTGTTTAATCCTAAAGAAATTGAGTAAATTAAAAATAATTTTTTTTGAATATGTTAAGTATTGGTTCCTATAGCCATAAATTGGAACTAATATTTTGCTACAGTCTTAAGAATTCAAGTAACCATGCACCTCATGCTCATGAGAATTACAGCATCACACACTTTTGTAAGAAAATGGCTAAAAATAAAGTTGCTAAAAATAAAGTTACTAAAAATGTATCTGGTCTGTAGAGGGATAAAAGGTTCTAAGTAGCTGGACACTAGTTACTTTACAAGGTAGTTATTCGAACTAGAAGTGAAAGAAATCAATGATCTCTGAATAAGATTAAGGAGTAGTTATGCCTTCACTGCAGTTGATACATTCAGGTCTAGCAAATATAGGTTGCCTTTTAAACTAGGACAACAAGAGTTCTCCAAAATGCAGAGGAAAAAAAATGATAAAATTACTAGCAATATGCAAGCCTATCACTGTGTATTTTAGAACCTTACAAGCCTTAATTTCTTTCTCAAAAGATAACAGATTTTTCATCAGGTTGCTGGAAAAGTGCCATTTTGGAGTCCACGTGCTCTTTTTTGTCTCTTTATACAAGAAAAATAATTAAATATTTTTATTTCCTTCCCCATCCCATCCAGAATAGTTCATAATTTTATTGAGTAAAATATGGTAACGTCTGTACCAATTTGAAAAAAATCCAATTTTGACATAACCTTTAATTTATTTTAATTTTTTTTTTTTTATTTCTATGGTATATTAGTTTGCTTTTTGGTTTGGGATTTTTTTTTTCTTTTGTAGCTGAGGTGGTTTTTTTATTATTATTATTTTTTGTTTCATATGGGCCTGCCATAAAATTTGGAAATGTGTGAACTAGTCGTTCCAATTAAACGGCTTTTTTTCGCCTTAATTGGGACATCAGTGTGGATATGGCTACCACTTAAATAGCAAGTAGACCGATCGATAGCTTCTCTGTAGGGTTCACAACCAGATGGTGACAAATACCACTTCACTCAGACTTCAATAGCTAATCTGTTTCCAATGCCTTGGGATGCATTTTTCAGTGAGCAAAAGATGTTCATAGTGTGATTGAAAAGAGATGAAAATGCCCTGGCTGAATCAGAGGGCTGTTTTTTTAACATTTCAAAACTCCCCTACCCAGAAAACAATACCAGCATGTACCAGGACAGATACAGCTCTTATGAGAGCTGCCTCTCCCATACACCGTATCCCTTATTTCATAGATTTAAAGCAGAATTTCACTGGCAATTTCAGATGGGGTTGCTACTGCCTCATAAGAAAACCTGCTACTACTTTTCCTAAAAAGTCACAAAAATAAAAGTAGGCTGTATCTAAAATGAGGCAGTTATTAAGTGGAGAAATGCAGGGTAAATTCTTAATCCACAAAGCAAGGAAATTTTCAGCAATTTGCAGATAATCGTATTATCTCAGGTTTGTGTTCTCTGAAAAATTTCCTTATATACTGAATACTTCATGTTAAAGAGAGAGTGATATGCTGGTGCATGCTGAGTTACTGCTCAGTTCTCTGAGTCTGAGTTAATGTCCTTCTTGTTTGCTTTCCCTAGTGAACACAAGACACTACAAGATGCTCAGTATTGCCCAAGACTACATAAATTACTGAAAATCTCAGTCTGGAAGATCTAGAAATTGGCACAAAATTGTTCTTCTACAAATAGGGTCTGGGAACAAAAGTGATACAAATAGAAACTTACCACTTTGCTTAGAAAAAAAGTCAATTTATAGTCAATGAAATGTTTACTTTATTGAAAGGGTTTAACTGCTGAGGCAGAGCAGAACACCAAATTACCTCAAGCATTTACCATTGCAGACTTTCCTGAAACGCTGCTACAAATAAAACAAAAGTTTCCTCCTGCTTTTTTTGCTGATGTCTGAAAGAAATGAAGTCATCATTTGGAGGAAAGACTCTCAAAAACAATTGGTGCAAGTGCATTTAATTTGAAGTGCAATTTCAAATAACAACTTGCAGCTTTTTCAAAAGCATTTTCTTGCCTTAAAATGGACAGTGTTTCACTGTTCTGACAACTGGACCGGTTACCTGCAATGTACATTAACAATTTAGATAGCAAAAGTGTAATGTTCCCAGGCAGACTTTTAATGGAAAATGAAATGTTCTACTTGGCCAAGATTTGGAGGAAGTGTATCCATTTTGGCAGGCTGGTGACACCAAAGAAAACTGAGCCAGTATACAGAGAAAGAATTGGGGCAAATACAACTTATGATTGCTATTGCAATGCTTTCCATTTGTCTCTTTGGTTTAATGATTTGTAAAATTTAAGAGTTATTTTCCTTTTTATCCACATGGGATTGTAAGGGTATGTGTGATAGTGACTACACGTCTTGCGCAGCCACAATTTTTGTGACAATGCATGAATACAGTGGGTTGAGGTTGTTATTCAACAAAAGAAAATCTTACACGTGTATTCAATGACATATTTTAGATGATTTTGAGCCTGTTCCATTCAGTTTGTTATTGATTGTGGTAATTTCTCTTGTTTGCAAGTAAAAATTGAATCAAGGGCTGTTTCATATTTTCCACTGAACCATTGGCTGTTTCATATTGTCTATTGAAAGATGGTTAGTACCTCAAGTTTAATGAAGTTAACAACTTTATCTGTAAAACAAACATTTTTTCTTCAATTTTGATTTCCAGCAAAAAGATAAGGTCAAGTGCTTTATCTTTATTGCAGTCTCAGAGGCAGTCCACTCGGAGAATGAACACTGATTTCCTGATCATGTTGGAGCTATAAGCTTGAATGATCCCTTAGAGTAAAAGCTGGGCCAAAACACTGGACTGTTCATGTGGAACAGTTTAACAATGAACATTAACAGGATACATTTTGTCTCTTAATCTAAGTAATGCAGTGAGGAAGAAATACATCATGGCTCGGGAAATAGTTTATCCTTAGTGTCCTGAGGTCATGATAAAACTCTGCACTCCCAAGACTTTGTCAAAAATCCATTCCATTATGTTATGCCTTCACTTCCTCTGTGTATGGTATTTATTCTACCTATCTCTAAAAACATTTTAAAAACAGTGCTAAGTGTCTCCTTCTGCTTGAAGACATTGACTTGCTTCCTATTTTGCCTCAGGTTTGCTGTTTGATCTTAGGAAAGTCGGTTAGGCTCTTTGGTCTTTCTTTATAGCAGGTCATGAGTCCCAAGAGGCAATAAAAGATGTTTGCACTTAGTGCTTGGAACCAGTGGCACCTTTATCATGCTGCACCATGTGTAAACCTTGTGTTGGCTCTTGAGTTATCACTGGAGTTATGTGCCTACCAAAGCCTAGGGAAATCTAAATATGTCCTTCTTTACTTACTCCTTACTCCTACTTTAGAAGCTCTTCATCTTTGCACTAGCAAAGTAGCAAGAAAAATATGTGGATTTGTTTGTTCGCTTGCTTGTTTGTTGTCTATTTCCTTATAAATGAAAGCTGTCTTGGGAAAGCTTTTCTGTCAGAAGAGAAATTGTAACCCATATATTGAAAATGCTTCTAAACCTGATGTCTGCATAAGAGTATCTTAGAATAAACTCCAGTGTCATCTGCCCTTACCGAGCAAGTAACAGTGTTAGGCTGTCTCCTTTTTCTGAAAACAGAAGTGTCTTGCTTCTAAATCTGCAAAAAAGGAGTACTACTACTGGGAGAATGCATTTCTTGCAGGTTGGGTCTTGTAGACAGGGGAGAAGTTATTTGCATGGAGCAGCTGAAAAAAAATTGAAGAGATGAATAATGAGGCAGAGTGCGCAGGATGCAGCAATTGTGGAGTTTTCTGTATATTTTTGTAATATTATCTGAATATTAATATCTCATGTATTTCTCTGTGGTTGAGAAATGCTTGTTGTTGAAGACATGGCAGCATTACCTGTTACATGGATACCACTAGTACATATATTAATTAGTGTATAGCCACTCTAAGAATTGTTTCTAAAGATATATTTTGATTGTCTTTTAGTCATGCTATCCAGTCAGTAAGTAGCTGCCTCTGCCTACTTTTAAATGACTAGATCAAATGACTAGATTACGCATTGCCATTTTAATGATAATGCAATTTTTGTACATATACTTCTACAAATTTTCGTTAAGAGATTGTCATAAGAAACTTCTTTAATATTTCCCCTGAATCTGCTTCTGAAATACATTAGTGTGAAAAAGATGGGGCAGCAGATTAATTAGTGAGTAAGTGAACCAGTTAATTAATATTACAATTAAATCTGCCTGAGGTATGCTTATAGCATCCTTGGCACTTTTCAAGTAATGAAAAAGTGTTTGCTGTCTCCCTCCTTCTTAAAGTTCCACTGAAAATGTGGCTTGTCTGAAACAATGCTTCTGTGAAGCTGGTCAGAATGAGGTACAAGAATGAGTTATCATTAGGTCAGAATTATTTTGTGTCCTGTGTCAGGGCTATTCTACTCTTCACAGGACTGAAATAGAATAGAAAATTTGTAATTATGTACAATATGCTGCCAAAAGATCAACTTTGTTGCTTTTGGCAATCACTAATGATTTTTCTATTTTGCAAGAGCAGCATAATGTTTTATTTCTGCCCCCATTTTTCATAAAAAGTTAATTTGCATACATTTCTGCAAGAGTGAACCATGTTACTATGGAAAAAAAAAAAGGCTCTAAGAATAGTCTGAAATAGAGAGGATTTACCATAGTCTGAAAGAGACTATTTATCATAAGTAAAAAACAGAAAAGAAAAGGTGAAATAAAGTTATATAAAGTGTTTCAGACCCAAGCATTCATGCTATATAAAGGCTATGTTTTCTTCTGATGGTAAATCAGGATCCTGTTTTGTGTGTCTGCTCATCACAATGGGGGCTAAATCCACACTGATGAGCTAGGATCAGTACTGAGCTCTGAACATATGCTCCCCACAGCTGGTGAGTCCCCAGAGTGGTCCCCAAGCTCCATGTCTAGCACAACTTGACCTGGAATTTACTGAGGCCAGATAAGCAATGCATTAAAAAGAGTGCTTAGATTCCTCTCCCAAAAACAGTCACTTCAAGCTCTGGGCTGGGAACAGCCACTTTCCTGTCTCTGAAGTTCAACACCTCATTCAGATTCTATTGTGGACACACAAACCTTGGGAGGCAGCAGGAATTCCTTCTGGTGCTGTACTGATGGGATTACAACAGCATGCCAGACGACCATACTCTGCATTTCCTACCAGGGTCAGAGCCTTATCTTTGTTTGTGGACATGCAGAAGGATTTAAGCTGAGCTCAAAGGGATTACAATCAAATTTATTTATTTATTTATTTATTTGTCTTAAATCTAAAGATGAATGCAATAAATTGGAGTAAAAAAATGCTGGAGAGAGAGAGAGGCAGGGAGGGAGAACAATGGGCTTGACAGCATTGGGAAAGTTACAGTATTTCACACCTACCCATGACAGTGTAAATGAAGATACCCACTTCTGCTGTTCATTTGAGAAATGGGGTAAAGGAAGGTAAATCGGGGTGGTGGGGGTGGTGGTGTTTGTGTGTTTGTTGTGTGTTTGTTTGTTTGTTTGTTTGTTTTAAACAGAAGCAAACATATTAAGTCTTTCTGTTGGTATTGGTCAGTCCCCAGATAGAGATTTGTGGAGGACATTGATGATCCCTCCAACCAGCACAGTCTGGTCCAGCACATATTGTCCCACTGATGTGGGTTGAGAGAGGTCCCAGGACTACAGCATGCCCACTCAGGAGCCCTGTGTGCTGCGATGCTGCCATCTCTTAACTGCATCTACCATCCAGGATTGTCTGCCCAGGAGCTTCAGGGCTGCAATGTCTGCTTAACTCAGACCTGTACCTGTGGCCAGGCAGGAACTTGATTGGGGTTTTACAGCTGGAGTCTGAGTCCTTCTCCAAACAGTAAAGAGATCCTGCTCATGATATCTGTTTCCAAATTTTCCCTTCTTCCTTGTGTTCCTCACGATAATTGTGTAAAAGGAATAAGCAGATGTATTAATGTGTCTTAAACCATTCTAAAACCATAATCATGATTATTTTCAAGTCTTTTGCCAGAGACTGTAGTTGTACTCCCTATGAATGTCTAAAGTATAGGTATGAACAACTGGGTAGAGCAAGACTGAGCCTAACTCAACTAATCTCCCTCAGCTGCATCTAAAGGCCACAATTGCTGCCAGAATGATGTACAAGTCACAAGGGAATTAGAGGCAACTACACAAAGTGATTAAAAAGACCAAAATACAAATGACCAAAATACAAATATACAATAATATATGAATAATTTGAAAAACTATTTGAAAATACTCTTGAAATTTATATACAAAATTTTAAATGTCTACTTACAGCCTGAATGAGACTCCAGGACATTTCCCTACTCTTCAGTCCTGTGATCCAGCTCATTTTCCCCTTGCTGATCCCTTTCTTTTCCCACTGGGGACTAGACCAGCAGAACAAAACAGTTTGTCTTTGAAATGGTGATCCAAGCACTGATGAGTGCTTGGAATCCATATTTTAGTAAGGTTTTCCCCAGAGCACCCCCTTTTTATTGGTATCCCAGAACCTGAAAAAGCCTGCAGAAAGAGGAGCAGGGCCTGCAGAAATAATTTCTGCTATCCACCGTTTGTTATGTGAAATGACCTCCATGGGTACCTGCCCTGCCTGCACTTGTCTGCTTCTTCTGCTTGCACTGCAAGGTCTGTTGTTCAAGGGGAAAACCTTAGGCTGCTATCACAAGATTTTTCTTACCCAAGCTTTCCACCTGATCTAGTAGAGATTTACCTTTGAGTTAAGTTTTCCAGAACTCTGGGTATAAACAGATATATTCGTAAAACTGATTTTCAGATTCCTTTTTTTCTAGATTAATATAAACTGAAAAGATTTATCCTTCTTCCTAAGTCAGCTATTAAAGAAAGCAGAAACTGGTTTGGAAACTGAATCCTCACAGTTTGCATTCAACCCATTATATTTCATGTTTTCCCACTACTTGACTATTGTTTTTTACATTTTAACACTATTTTGAAAGGAAATGTGCAATTTATGACAAGGAAAAGGTGTGAATGACTGAATCAATGCCATCATTGATCTCACTGAGAACAGAATCAAATGCTCAAAATGAACACCTTGGAACATAATCCTACAGACTTCATTCACATTAAATCCTTGTTGAAAACACTGGGGAATTTGGTATAGGCCTTTCGTTATCAGAAAACCAGATTTCCACTGCAAAAACCATTGCAAGACTGCTACTGGCAATTAAAACCTGCTCT
This sequence comes from Lanius collurio, assembly GCA_020086605.1. Classification (NCBI taxonomy): domain Eukaryota; kingdom Metazoa; phylum Chordata; class Aves; order Passeriformes; family Laniidae; genus Lanius; species Lanius collurio. The sequence goes on from JACBWW010000002.1 coordinate 6,364,518, forward strand.
TTGCCCGGGATAAATTCTTCATATAAATTGTTTAAACTGAACCTGGTTTAAATATATGTTTGGAGGGATGAGGGCATGGAAAATAGGTTTGTTGATGCATAGGGTGTGTCTGATAAATTTCTATGCTATGACAACAAAATAGTACAGCTAGAATTTGTGCAAAATAAAATTCACAAAAAAGACAACTGATCACTTTGGGGTTTAGTGTAGCCATATTTGATTTTCACATCCACCAGTCCATGAGACATTAATAATTAACTTAAGGCATCTGGTAAATTATAAACTGTATCTTTTACTTGTACATGCTCCAGAGGACAGGTTTTCTTTTTATATTCAAGGTATTTTTGTTAATTATTCATTTACGTTCTTGGAAGCATAATTACATTACAAAAATCTGCAATGGCTAAAAAACTTTTTTGATCTAGATGAGAAGGAAGTGGCTAGTCAGTTCAAAATAGGTTTTATTTAAACAACTGCTTTGAAATAAATATTTTTTTATTAACACAAACCATAAAAATATCATTCCTCTCTGTCAAATCACAAACTATTGCAACTACCTATACACATTCTACAACATCCTTAGAGTATGCATGCTGATGAGAAGCATTTTTGCAAAAAATACACTTTGCATATGACATTTAAAGCAGTTGATTAAGGAAAAATGTAATTAAAAGTTGATAGAAATGTTGGATTACCATTTATGCACTCTCTATGTTTTATAATTGCATTAGTGTTATACAAATGTATTCCACCATTTCTGCAAGCATTAGGAATGACTTACTGGATTATTTGGAGTGAAAATATTTTAAATTATATCTGGAATCATGTTTCTTATTATGAAAGCCTAAATATTTTTAGAGATAGTTTTATTTGTTGGTGTAGTGCACTTGCCAGCATAGAGATAGAACATGACTAAAAGGTATCTGTAAGAAAGACATGGTCAGGTGTGTCCTGGTGCAGAGAATGCTAATATGACTTCAGTAGAAGCACATTATGCTTTTATTTCTGACTGTATACTGAATTATTTACACCTTCAAGGCAGCTGATTGAACTGCAGCATCAGTCAATTAGCAAATCAAAAATTTATATGATTCCAATTTAGCATGGAGTCCTTCTCTCTTTTTTTTTTCTCTTTAGATTTTCACCCTGACAGTGACAAATTACTCCTCTGCTGGCTGAGATTGGAAATTAAAAGCATTTAGAGCTGCTCATGCATTTATGCTAATGAGAACTTCTGATATGATTTGCATGCAAAAGAGGACAATCTGAAAGCTCATCAGTTTTTCATGCTTCCGCATTTTGATGTAGTAGGATTTTTTTCTGTTTTCTGCAGAGCAGAAAAATTTTTCTTGGGGAAACAATACTCTATGTGAACAAAAAGAGTTTTTCTTTTAAGTCAAAAAGTTCTCTTTTTTTTTTTTTTACCCTCCAGATTCTTGTCAAATCATTTGCTTTGCTGTTTCAGAACTGCAGCCCACATTCATTAGCATTTTAGATGTTTATCAAAGGAACGATCCAGTATCTGCCATGCAAGATTATAGCTCAAGCTTCATTTTAAATTCAGCAAGAAAAAAAACCCGAGGACAGATGAGAAGAGGGACGTGCACTCTGACAAGCTTCTTCACAGATACACCCGAATTAATCCTATTTAGAGCAAAGTTTGATTAATCACCAGCAGTGGTAACTTAGTGAAGTTTAGTGAAATAGTTAACTCTGACAAATTTCGGGGACCTCTTCGGCACAGCCTTTCTGGGATGAAAATAAAGAAGACAGATGTACAAATGAGAGAGCACATAATGTTAATTTTTTTTTTTTTTTTAAAAACCCCTCTTATTTAGTAAAGAGATTGTTGCCATTTTTAGGCATTTAGTTTTACTTTCCAATTTGTTATAACAAAAGACAATGTGGCAAGGAACGCTCTGGAAGTAACAGAAAATATCAGTGGTGTGGGTTTTTTTTTTTTTTTTTTGCAATGTATGGACTAATACGTCCAGCTCTGGGACCCCAGCATAAGAAGGATGAGGACCTGCTGGAACAAGGTCAGAGGAGGCTACAAAGGTGGTCAGGGGCCTGGAGCACGTCTCCTATGAAGACAGGCTGAAAGAACTGAGGCTGTTTAACCTGGAGAAGACATGGCTCCAGGGGGATCTTTTAGCAGTCTTCCAATACCTGAAGGAGACCCACAAGAAAGCTGGAGCAGGACTTTTTACAAGGGTATGCAGTGATATGACAAGGGAGAATGGCTTTAGGCTGAAAGAGAGTAGGTTTAGAATAAGTAATAGGAAGACTTCTCTATGGGGGTGATGAGGCCCTCTATGGGAAGAGGTGGCCCAGATAAGTTGTGAATGCCCCATCCTGGAGGTGTTCACGGCCAGGCTGAATGGGGCTTTGAATGACCAGGACTAGTGAAAGGTGTCCCTACCAATGACAGGGGGTTTGGAACCTGGATGGTCTGTAAGCTCCCTTCCAACCCAAACTATTCTATGGTTTTGTATATTACAGATAATATAGTCAAAATAATTTGCCATGTACAAGGAGATAATAGTTTCCTGATTGTTTGCCATGTTTGAGAAGGTTTATCAGGATATATCTGTGTTTTTTTGACTTGCTGTGAATGTACAGAGGTTTTGTGTTGGAAGTTATTCTTTTTGATACTGGCAATATGAAAGACTCTAATTGTTTTCCTTCATTTATAAAAATTTTTGCTGTTATATTACTTGCTGAACATTACCATAACCCATCAATTCTTTTAACCCTCAAAAGCTACTATTCAGAGTTTTAATTGTGATTATTCCTTTGACCTTATCCATCACTTGATCAAATTCCAATGTATTGTTTAGTAAAACAAAGGCAAAATACTAATTATGTCTGCACATCTGAGTTAAAATGAAGAAAATAAACTCAGATTGTGACATATTGAAACCATTCTTCCAGAATACGCTTTTACACGTTGAATCACTTTTTACCCCTAGGAGCATACAGCAGCACTGAAGGCTGTCTGCATTTCAGAAGTGTTACAGACTTGGCTAGAGTTGCAGTGAGGTGCTTTACAGCCACTCAAAGGCTCTGCTAACAGGTGTATACCATTTTTTTAACATCTCTTGTCTTAAGGCAATATTCTTGCTTCAGGTACTTGAAAATAAAATATCCATTTCTTCTACAGTTGAAGTCATTCCCCTTTTTCTTTTGCTACATTGATGCCTGGTAGTAGATGCTTTATTTCATCCCTTGATGAGAAAGAGAGTGGTCTGGTAGCGTAATTGTAGAAGAGGAAACAGTACGAAATGTCAAGAAAGGAAATCTGGAGAGAAGGGGTCATGCAAGATCATAACTCAGCCTTGCTTGTCCTCTTTGACAGGGAAGTTATGGTCCAGTGGAAAGTGCTGATACAGTGGTATTCCTCCTGAAAAACCCTGCTGAGATAACCTGTTGGGAAAAAAAGATGTGATAGGACAAGGCATAATGATCTTAAGATGAAATAGGGTAGGTTTAGATTAGATATTATGAAGAAATTCTTCTCCATGGGGGATATTAGACACTAGAATAGGTTACCCAGATAAGCTGTGGATGCTCCATCTCTGAACAAGGTCTAGGCCAGGCCGGATGGGGCTTTGAGCAACCTGGTCTGGTGGAAGGTGTCCTTTTACATGGCAGGAAGTTGGAACTAGATGATCTTTGGGATCCCTTCCAACCCAAACCATTCTATGAGAATACTAAATTAAGAACATGATTTTCCTAATTTGACATCTCATGCAATCTGAATTGTCTCTAGAGCTGGTTTCCTAATCTCTGCCAAAATTCACAATGTCTGCAAAGATCTCCTAGGTAAAGAATCTACTTTTTGTGTTCCCAAGCATTTACTCTTAAAGACAGGTGTATTGCCTATAGTGAATACACTTCTCTTCAACAGGAGGATTAGAAAAAGCTTGCATTTGATGACACTTCCAAGTTATACTTGCTTTGTTTTTGATTGAAGTATTTTCTGCTTTATTGTCCTCAATGATCATTGCCTGTTTTAAGGAAGAGTTTTTGCCCTTCAGATTTTTTTTCCTCAATTGATCCTACTCAATTCAGATTGAGTATCTGAGACTCCTGAATCCAAAGCTAATAGCAAAGAAAAAAAATTTGGAATAATTTACATGCCATCTTAGTTCCCCAACATAATGCAGTTAGTTTCTCAATAATGGTGAGAAAGCATGAGTCTTTGCTGCTTACAGTTCATACATATTCAGCTATATCTCTTTCCCTCTCTCAGCCAAACATCATTTTCACAGGGTTCTCATGACCTGTTTTGGGGATAAAGCCGTCCTTCAACAGACACCTTTGTAAATCACCTTTTGTCCTTCAGGGAAATAAGCTATCAACAAGTATTGGATTATAATTCAGAAACCTCTGGTGTGGAGTTCTCATAAAAATTTTGGAAATAATTTTCGGTCTTCTTCATGGTCAGTTCTTTGTCAGTAAAGATTCCAGCTTGCCAGGCTGATGAGTTCAACAGAGTGAGTTCAATGTGAGCCCTGATGTTGATTCTCCTCAGGATTTATATGTTCATATGCTGATGGACAGCCTTCCTTGAGGCTAGCTCAATGTTCAAATGCAGCAAATGAACAATAATTACCTTTGTGAACAGAGGTCTTCAACCATCAAAATGGTTGTCTGGTGCTCTAATTGTAGCCATCATCTCATGTTCAGCAGGGAACTGGGGATATTTGACTACAAATTTGCCTGTTTGCAACACACTGTCAGAAAATTACAATCACTTATTCTTCCTGGAGATTTCTCAGCACTTGCAATTTCCCATTTGTAGATCAGTTTCGGCCAGATATTGCTGAATTTTATGTGTGCCAGGACTTTTTCATACAGATTTCTATCTGGCCTGCTTTATTTGGCAAATTATTTGCTTTCTCCTGTTCTGGTAGGAACCATAATGTTGCAAGTCTTTATTGTCTTCATAACACACGAAGTAGAGTATGAAAAAAAGTATTAGTGGCAATAATTTTCCATTCTTCAGTTTACATCTTAGCACCAATGTAGACAAAGTCATGAATAGTTATAGGAAGTACTTTAGAAGTGTTGTGTTATATTGCCATGTTCTCTGTGTGAAACTCCCCTTGAAGTCAATAAGAGTTGTGTATGCTATTCAGTGGCATAATCAGGCAATAAATTATGAAAGCTCTGCAAACACCAAACACAACAAGCCACAAACAAACAACATTAACAAGTGACAAAAATACCCAGTAAAAGAGTAAAAGCTAATAGTTTTGAATGTGATACAATTCCTGTGGCTGGTAGGATTTGGCAACCTCTAGTAAGTGGGTTAAGAGGAAAAGCCTACCTTGTGCACCTGCTTACTGCAGAGTTTCCACGCTCTTCCACTCAGACAGAGAATCTCAGTTGAAACCATGATGGAAAACAAGGCTGAATGGAGACTTGTATGCTCTAGCTTTGCAACGTTTTCCTGCTCTAGGATGCCTCATGCCTTTGTTGGGGCTCAAATTTAATTTTCAGAAGAGTTTAAAACAGATCTAACATAAAATAACATTTTAAGTCAGTGGTAACACTAGATGTTCAAAGTCTCCTCCCAGAAACTTTGCTTTGGGAAAAGCTGTCTACAAAAAGAGTATTTGAAAGTCTACTTTTTTTTCACAGTGGCATTTAATATAAAATGTTAAAATAGAATTTTTGAAAATGACCACTTTAAGTCTATAATCCAAAATGGAATTAGTAAAATATTTAGAAGATCATGACACAAACAAAAGGGACTGACAAATGTGAGCCTTGTATTGACTAAACATTCTGAAATTGCTCTCTCATATCTTAAAAGCCACTTAAGAATAAACAAAGGATCCCAGAGGTCTGAGATTGCTGTAGGCTTTAGGGCTGAGTCTGACTTACAAGAAACAAGATCTTTGTAGAATACAGCTCTGCTTCTCCTCGGAGTATTTGTAATGGCAAGATGATTGTGTGATGCTGCAGCTGTTACCAGAAGCCAGCAGTTTATCACAAAGCAAGGGGAAACTGGCTGCCACTGCCAGGGTTTTTCCTGTCTTTGCATTTGGAGGATGCATTTGGAGGCACTCCCTGGACAGTAAAAGTTTCTGACTCTCACTATGAAAACATTCTTGCTTTACTGCTTGCAGAGTAATTCTGAAGCCCAGGCTATGAGTGGGGATGTGGAGCTCCAGCTAGTCCTGCTTTTAGAGCAGTGCTAGACTGGCCAAAAATCAATTGGGTTGACTCAGCCTCTTCTGATACCTTTTTCTTTCAGCTAGAACAAGCTGGAACTACTTGCAGACTACTTTGTTTGAAAGAAGACTCATGATTTCCTGCTCACTATTCTTGACTGTAAAAAGAAATAATGATGCAAAAACAGCCTTAGTCTTCCAACACCCTCCACTCTTTCCCCAGCAAAAGCAATTGAATGACCATGAAGATGCTGCCTTCCTCTGTCAAAGTTAAGGATCTCTGGCCAGTGGTTTTACCATTAGCTCCTGTCATACCTCAGTGAATCAGTTTACTGTAGGTTTGGGTACCACTTGGAGAGGATGAGCACGCAACAGAGGAAGGACTTCACAAAGAAGACAAATCAATCCTATCTTGGCTTGCTTTAAGCTGTATCTGGTACCATAGACCTCATGTAAGAGTTCAAAGCTGAAGGCCAGATTAAGGCAGCATCCTATCCTGTGCCGAGTGGTCTGTCACACTGGAGCAATGAATCATGCCACCCAAGCACACAAAGTTCAGCCTCGCTCACCCAGGCATTCTTGCTCCTCTTCCCTCAGAGGCAGCAAAAGAAGGGGTCATTTTGGGAAATGGGGCGAAGGTAAAAAGCTAACAGGAGGCAGGGGAGAGCTCCTGCCATCTGGGGGTAAAGAGATGCTCTCTCATCAGAAAAGTCATTCTACATATCTGAAAATCTCCTCATTCCCCTTTGACCTCACTGTCACAAGCTGAGCTCTCTGTTTGCAGGACCTATCATTCACATGATATTTTGATTTTACATAAAAAATGTGATTTTGTAGGCACATGATAAGCATTTTTCAGTTCTGGCAAAATCAAGGGCTCTTATGGGAAAGAAAGCATGATAGTAAGCATTGTTTTCTGATCATTTATCTTTTGTGTGCAGAAAAAAAAGTGTGTGTTCTTAATTGATATTCATTTGGTCTTCCATGAGTTACTTAATTTTCTTTGAAAAAAATAAAGGAAGATAGAGGGAGAGGGGAGATGTATAATTCCCTCAAAATATTTCTCAGATGGGTATTTTTTTTCCACAATTCAGTGGTGTTGAGAGCAAGAAAATGTCTGTTACTATGTTAGTAATTACAGAAGCACTTTGCTTCAGTCTACAGTTTCAAAAAGACAGTGTACATTTTTCATGTCTGAAGAAAATTATTGTGGACATTTAGCCAGCAATAAACTTAGACTTATAAGCAGGTCCTACATTTATTTGAATTACTTTTATGTGTGCCAAGACAAATTTGGCCTACCTTTATATTTCTGTTTACCATTTACTGGCTTATACTGTCACGGTAGTTGTTTTATGTGGAAGGGAACATGTAGTATTTTTTCCCTGTTCCACTCTGGGCAAGTAGTTGGCTACAGGTTTAATGCATGTGTTTCATAAGTGCTCCTGGACTGACTGGAAGGCTTGGAATGTAATGCAGCACTAGGACTGGATACACCTATGGTTGTTTATGTTTCCTAAAATGTACTTAACATCTGCTCCAAGGTAGCTTCATGCCTATTCCAAGATATCATTTTCAATCATCCAATTTCCAGGACATTTAGATTCAGCTCAGCACTTGGTGTTAGTTATTCTATGCCCAAGCTGTCCAGAAAACAAAGCCTCTATTCTACGAAAAAGACAAGCTTTATAAGTTGGTGGGGTTACACATTTGGATAAAAATGAGATCTACAGAAATTTCTACAAAAATGAGGGGACAGGGCTGGGCCATCATTCATTTGCCAATTCACTGGTTAATCCAGTCTCCCCATAAAAATAATCTTTAAAAGCATGCTCAGAGCATAATTTGTCATCTGGTTTCTAAACAACCCCAGCAAAACTCCTCTGCTTTTTGTGAAGTTGATGAGTCATTTTGCACACGCTCTTTTGTGTAGATGAGATATATTAATCTGAATCCTGCTCATTATCCCCAACAAAGGGGTAGGAGTGACCATTTTTTGTATTCTCCTCTTGTATATATGTAACTCTATAGCTGAATACGAGTTGTTGGTTAGTTTCTAGTGACTATTTAATGAGTAAACAGAATAAGAGAGAGAGAGAGAGATGCTTCATCTGTATTTATTTTCTGACATAGCTGACAGCTAGAGTGATATCTTCTTCTTCTTTCTTCTTTTGTTACAGCAGTACTAATCATACCACACAGAGACACATTTGTCATTATATATAATTATGTGCAATATGTTTATATTATAATATTTTATATTGGAGAGGCATAGGTTTCATAATGTTTTTACTCCAAATTTCTTTCTGCTACAGTTTATTTCAGTTTATGCATATTTATAAATGATATTTAAAAGTACAATAGCACATTAATTATAATAAAATGTTGATTTGGAAATAGGAGCAACTAGAAAACTGATATAGATGACTGCATAACTTGTGATAGAGGGGCAATATTTTGTTAGGGTTTGGGGACCTTTACTTTGGCTCCCTTAAAATACAGAGAATTAACAGAAATTATTCAGTCAGGCTGCAAATTCTTATGTGGTTAAAACAGGTCAGAGAAAACCCTGACCCTTCAAAAGCCTTTTGAAAGACCTGTTCCTCTATGGACCTGTTACCAATCCTAAAAGCAATGGGTTTTCACCCTCTCTCATCAACACTTCCCTTTTTTCCACTTCCTCCCTCCTTTTCTCCCACCCAATTTGCAGATTAGCCAACAGGCTGTGAAGCCTTAAGAAGTATGAATTAAACTGACTTTTATCACATGCCAGACTAACTGTGGAGTTACCCAAGAAGAGAGATATGCTTAGAGAGTCTGGTCCTTAAGGATCCCCCGGGGTGGGTGAAATCAAAGGGGCCATCAAAGACTCCCTCAAAGTTAGGACACTCCTCCACAAAACTCTTCCCAGTGGTGTGCAGATGAGGCCCTGGCATCGTGGGTGGGTGACAGCTGGTGGGGCCAGCAGCAGTGGGAAGGCAAGGACTGTGTTAGTGTAGGGTGTATCATAGGGCTGGGCAGCACAGGTGAGAGGCAGCAAACAGCAACAACTGCAAGCCAGGCACAGTTCCTACACGTGCTGCCATTGGCAGAAGGAAGGAGATATTTAATTGGGGGAGTTTTTTGACTGTGTAGTTTAAATAAGTGTAAAATGACAGTGCTGATCAGGCAGATGTAGTCAGTAGATTTTACCAGATTGAGGCAAACTTCATCATTTATTTATGTTCTAATTGTTTTTCTATATTGGCATGTTACCTCACATGAATGTGATAAATATTTTATGTAAATGTGAAAACAACTTCAGAGGTTAGGTATGCACAATTCAGGCAACTTGTAGGATACACACAAAGGTAACAGACCTGCACCACTTTATCCAGGTCTCAGCAGCTGTCTCAGACCTTACTTTGTATGAAATTGAATACATAATGATTGTCTAGATGGTAAGACAGTGGACCAGACATGAGCTGCTCTTACAGGTGAAGAACAATTCTTGAGATTGCTGAATGGTTTGGGTTTAAAAATGTTTGGGATGTACTATATAAAGTACAATTCCACAAGGCAGCTTAAACTAAGCTATTTCTGCACATAGGGAAATGAGCCAAGCAAACATTTTACCTCCACAAGAGAGGAGTAAGGAAACGAGGAGCACTTCAGCTATTGGACTGCATTGGAGGTGCTCACCCCACGCCTTCTGGGCTCTGTCAAAACCCTTGGGTCTACCACACACTTTGAATATTTTCACCTCTAAAAGAGACCATTGGATGTCTGCCTGCACACAGGGGTCATACCAATGAGAAGTTTGTTTCTCCACACGTAACAACTGACAAACCTTCTCTATCTGTCCTGTGGCTTTCCTCTGATTGTTAGCTCTGAATCTCAATGAAGACGCCCCCTGTAAAAACAAATAAAGTAATTGTAGCACAAACACTTTCCTAATGAACTTTATTATTAATCCAATCATGCTGATAAAGAGCATTCAGTGTGAATATCTTGCCAAACTAATTAAGGTTTCAGGATTTATTTTTCCTTATCTTCATTAAATCAGAGAAACAGAGAAGATCCAAGAATTGAAAAGATCTCTGAGGAGAAGAGCAGAAGAGCTGAATCACAAAAAGAGAAGATAACAAAAAGAATTTTGGAAGAACAGGAACATAAAGGAAACCTTTAACAAAATAATTTTTGTTGAAAAGAGGAAGAATTTTACAGTGCAACCATATATATTTATCATTCACTGTGCATTTTTCTGGTTTGGTTTACATTAATTTAATTAAACATTATTGTACATATTTTGACTGCATGTTTTCTAAATAAGTTTGGGGAACATGTGGGAAAATTCAGTTAGGCAACAACATCCTGTATCTAATCATCCAGGTGATCAACATGCAGAAGGTCAAGATAAATACATACAGAAACACACAAAAATTTGTCATAAACATGAACTATTTTATGATAAACAGTAATAATGCTGTGTCATCACATTACAGTTACAGAGAATGTGCCACCAAAGTCTGGGAACTTACTAATTTTAAGCTTCAGGGGAAAAGAGGAAAATTCCTCTACCCAACAAGATACTGTGTCGAGTTCCACCTCATCTGTTTTGCACAGTCCACTGTGGCAATTAATTTCATGTATGCTATACAGAGAAGGCTTACTTTCAGAATATATTTATGGGTTATAAAAATTAACTTTTAATGGAACACCGAGGTTAATAATCTCTAAATGGTTACAGAATTCTGTGGTAAAAAGAAAAAATAAAAGTACAGGATAATAAGTGAAGGTTGAATTTGTATAATTCTCCTACTATATTCCACTTGTACTTTTCATTTCCTTAACACAATTATTTTGTAGCAGACTCTGATAAAGTTTTACACCTAAAGCATTGTCATCAAATATTCAGAAGTTACTATATTTTATTACTGCTGAGTAAGTTTTTTATTCTCTGGTGGTTATAGTATGGAGCTGTATTGCTGTATGAAAGGCTAAATAACAGTAAAGAGTACAGAATTTATACTTAAAGTTTGGCAACAACATGCATACACACTTTTAAGGGCATGTAAGGCTTGAAAGGCCAGGTACTGCCAGCAGGTACTCTGGCAGGTTGAGGTCTCCAGGGAATATCCCATTTCAGAATAGAGAAAGTGGAAAAACGCATGGCTCTGCCACTTTATAATGAGAAGTGCTGTATGTACCCGCTCAGGGAAGAGCTGCTCTTGCTGATTTCCTCCTTAACATCTTTGCTGCATTAGACCTCAGCTGTGAGTCCAGTCCCTTCCATATACAGAGGATTCTGACTGGGTAGCAGGGTGACATTATGCTTAATATTTGTATAGGCCCTTTTTGACACTGATCTGCAGGAGCACTGTCCCTGCAGAGGAGCATAAGGTGGGAATTGCCTGCTAGTTTTCAAGAGATTTGCACAAATCCCAGAAATCCATTTCTCTCTTTTCTTAAGACTCTGAATTTTGCTGCCTTGAGGATATTTTCAGATCTTTCCTTTATTTGTAATGGCTAATCCTTTTCTGGCAGCAAACAAAAAATCCCTTGTTATACAACAAATATTACCTACAGTTTTTGTCCATGGCAGGTTGCACTAGTTATAGAGAAAATGACCCACCTCCAGTGCCCAGGCTTTGGAAAGCACAAAGTGACTTCAGTTTTAGGTGCTTTGTCTGGCTAATGCCATCCATGATTGTGCTCATATGATATGAAGTTGAGATCTGTTTTTCTAAGACTATCATATATGAAAATAAATGAGTGAAGAAGTTCTCACCCCCAGCTCTTGGTGATACACAAATTTCTAAGCAGAAACTGTTCCTTCCATCAGGACAAATCTGGAAAATTTAGTGCTTCTACCCCTTAGTCAATGAAGAGGACACAGCACTATTAGCTCTTACACATGGGAACAGGGAAGCTTCCCAACTCATTCAGGCAGAGATGCCACCTCCAAATTGCCACGGGGGACATAAGGCTCAGGAAGATGCTTTGAACTGTAGACACTAGGAGAGAGAAGCACAATAGATCACAATGGGAGAGAACAAGCAGATTTGAGGTATTAACAGGACTATTGAGAACTAAAAGATCACACAGCCTCTCTCACCCAAGTCCCCTCTGGTTCCTATGTCTGGTGTTGAACTGATTCTTGAGGGATGTTCTGATTCCCACAAAACTTCAAATAACACTGAAATATTCTGGATGGATGGTTTAATGAAATACTTTCACATGGCTCCCAAGAATAAGTCCAGATCAGCTTTAAACAGAGTAATTTTCCACAGTCCACTAAATCCTAGGAAAAAATGCCCAAATCTGCCCTGAGGAGCAGTAAGGATTGGGGCAGAACACCACACCAACTGTGTAGTTCTTTGTCTTTCCATTACCCTAATATTAAGGGGAGACACATCTGCAGTCCTTCCTTTCTAACTTGCCTCTCACCATGCTCGTTAAGAGTGCCTATCAGCAGCCCACAGACCTTTCATTTACAGCAGATGCTGGACACAAACCTGTTCCTTTCATTCTTAACCCAACACAACAGGTTAAAACCTTCACCTTCAAATCAGCGATGTCAAAGCAGAATAAATTCCCATGGAAAATATGATATTCAGATGTGCTGACACCTTGAAATAGTTATCAAAGAGCACATCATTATCCAGCTGCATCTTGATTGTCATTAAATGTGGTTATTATTATGTTTTTCAGCGAGAAAAGGCTTTTACAGTGGCAAAAACACCTCTCCCAAATCATATTTTGATTACATATCATTATAAACTTAAGTAATTATGGTTATTTGAAATGAATGCAAGTGTGTATTTTTCAATATTTCAGTTTTGTTTTTTAGCCTCACCCTCTAACCCATTCTGTTGTAGGCTGCTAGAACAAAACTGCTGCAAAGATATTTTTTTCATAGCCTTTTCAGGTTTTCTACTTTATATCATCAGCATCTTTCAATCAAATGTATAAAGAAGTTGGGACTAGCAACTGTAGTATTTGGACCATCTAGAAATCAAAATATTTGAGAAAAATTAAATTAGTTCTCAAACATTATTATCTTTCTTTTTAGGTTATAAAGTATTTTGAAAAAACATACTACATTTCACACAACAAATATTGAGAGTTCTGGATCATAAACTGAATTGTAAAATAAAAATATAAATTTGAAATTGGGACCTAATAAACCATTTCACCTCAAAGAACATATCAGTCAATACTATAAATATTGAATGATATTTGTTTCAAATGGAATTGTACAAGGATTATGCAAATAAATAAGTTAAAAATGTATATTTATTATGAAAAAAAATCTTGTTCAGAGACAGCGCTATGTGCAGATTCCATCTCTTTTGCCTAGCCTCCCAAATGTCTCGGGAATCAATGCTCACTGTTTTCATCTTCTAGTGACTGTAAAGAGTTACTCCCAGTTTACAGAAGCATAAATAAAATGAATTAAGTGCTTTAGTCTCTCACCTTGGTGCTCAAGGAAAGGAGAAGAAAATGGAAACCCTCTTGGCCCTGGAAAAGTGTTGTTTACAGGCTGCATGTCTACTCAGACCTTGGAAAGAGGGATTTGCTTTTATACATACAAGGCAGCATTGTTCAGAGCCGCTAGTGATGAGGCAGGATGCTGAAACCCCACGCAGCAGCGATTCTGCCTCTCCTTCAGGGCTGCTTCACACAGGGTGCCTGGAGGAGCTCAGCAGGAAGCCCTTCTGCTGCCTTTCTGCAGGCAGTGTGAAGCAGCAGGATGCAGGGCTGTAGCATGCTCCAGGTCCACTCCTCTCCCAGCCTGACCCGAGGCTCCCTTTCCCCTTGCTCAGCTCAGCAGCGTGCTCCTGCGAGCCAGGTCTCTGCTGCTCAGCCATGGCAAGGTTACGGAGGGAGCAGTGACCCAGGAGCCCCTGCCTGCCACCAGAGAGGAAATCCATCCCCTGCTGCAAACTGCAAGCCTCTCAGATAATAGGTGGGATATTTTCTTTCTCAGATAAGGCAGGTGATGATTCTTGCTCCTTGCTTCTGCTGCGTTGGTCATGTGTGGCCAAAATGTCACCCAGCTGCTTCAACCTGACAACAAGCACAGGGCTACACAAAAGTACCTAAAAAAAAAGTTGAAGTGAAATAACAATTGTATTTTCCTCAGACAAACAGAATAAAAACCCCGTTCTTTCACTCACCTTTTGGGAACAAGGTGCTCAAATGCAAAATTATATATTTCTGTGATGGAAGATTGCAGGAATGCCTGAGGAAGATCACATTGATGTGACAGCAGAATTAGCTGCTAGATTCCATCCTTTGCAGAAGGAGAAACCATCCTCCTTTCAGAAGGGGTTCAATATGTAATGGCCATCAAAGCATCATTGTAGAAAATTAAATTTAAAAACTTAATGCTAGGATTTAAAAGCAAGAAAGTGAAGAAAATGAAAGTACAGAGCCAGTCATTTAGTTCAGGTACGCAGTATCTTTATTTCTCATAGCATCTTTGTTTCTTTCACTCCTGAAATGCATTTTTATAGTGTATGTGTATAACTGTGTGTGTGGATGTTTGTATGTGATACTAATCAAGGCCGGCACCATAAATGGACTTGCTGTGTTTAATTTGATTTACTGAGGGTTTATGATGGATGTGCTCAGATCTTGTTTTCCTTCTTCTTTAGGACCTGAGACCAGTGCAAGAGGCAGAAACAAGGGTTTAGTCAGCAATAGTTGCAGTACACAGGTCTGTCAGAAAATCCTGCTTTAAAGCACTGTGCCTGTCCTGGTATCATGAGGCCAAGCAAATAGGGATGATAGGCTCATAAACCCTGAGCCCTTCTCATGCCTTCTGATAATTGTGCCTTCATGTGTTTCAGCATCTGGGTAGCAGTGTAAACCAGTGGTTATTACTCAAAAAATGCTTGGGATTAGTTCCTAGAGATTTTTGGCTGCTAGCTTGCCTATGGTAAGTATGATTGAATAAAATCATTGCTTAACATGATTTTAAGTGTCAATCAAAATGTGGATGAGTGTTAACTAATTTGAGTGTGTATATAGCTAACATTTTTCCACTTAGCTTGGTCACCTCCAACAGTTAAAACCAAAAATCAGATAATACTTTTGGTGAAACTGTATTTTAAAGTGAAGCAAACAGTAGATCAAAAGAATCTCCAGAGACAAAAAAATTACAAATACTTTCTCTAGAGGTACATATAAGAGAGACTGGGTTTATTTTGTAGAAAGCTCTAATTTGGATTACTGAGCAAGAAGATGAGAGAAGGTAAAAAATAGATAACAATTTTAAAAAGAAATTTTTAATAGACAGAAGATGGCAAAACCCAATGGATTAGCACAATATAATGTGACTTATTAAAGGTTATAATGAAGAAATAAATTGTAAATATATTGGGAAAACAGATGAAAGTTCCATAGACAAGTTCCAGGTTCCAGATTGAAAGATCCATATAGAAATGATGCAGGACTGGTGCCTCAAGCAATTCTTGGTGATGAAATGAGACTTTCCTGCAGTAAAAGAACGATATACACCTGAGGGCTTCAGGCATTCCAGTGTGAGGGAACCCCTGTGTTAATTTTCCAAGAAGGGAGAGACAGATCAGCACTTAGACTTGTTAGAGTCTTGCAAGTATGAGTAACACTGATGAGCTAGAGCCCTCTAAATCTTGCTTTTTGGTTGTGTGCTTTTGGGAGAAGTAATGCAAGTGCAAGGCCAGTCCAGCAGCTGGGATGATTATGGTGAAATTTCCTAGGAGGGTGAAAAGTTGGAGTTTTCTATGGTGATTAAAATGTGTGATGGTCTGCAATACTTCTCTTTTCAAAATGGTTTTATTTTTCTTAAACTACTCTACATCTTTCTTCCAAGTGCAGTTTCACAAATACATTGTCCAGAATTTCCTTCTCTGATCTTAATTATCCATCAGCCAGCCTCCCTCTTATTAATTAGTACTCAAATTTTAGCAGCAGCTTGAACCGGGTCACTATTCACATGTTGAAACAACAGATGCAAAGGGGTTTGTGAGTGACAGGATAAAAATTAGGCACCATCTTGGCATGAAGTTTGAGAAAGATGTTAAGAAATATCTCAGCATTTCATATTGGAATCTATTCCACATCTCCGAGTACTGTATATACAGTACAAATGCTTCATTTTAAGTCTGCCAACATTGCCTCTCCAATTTGTCAATCCTGGAATTCTTTTTAGTAAGTGCTGCAAATGTACGGCTCATCATTGTTATTATGTTCCATTAGAACATTTGCCAGTTTTGAGTTCTGTCAAATATACGTGATAGTATTTGATGAATCACTGCTGAAATGATCCACTACAAACATATCCAATTTTTTGGAGTGCTTTCTACTAGTATTGATAAGTATCTGGGGTTTAAATGCAATGCTGCTTCTACATGCTCAATCATATTGCTTGCTGCAAACATTTAGGATGAGTTTGCTATTGACTACTTAATTAATTGTCTTGGCTCCTACTTTTTTCTGTCAGTCAAGGACTGCAGTAGTCTACTGTTACTATGATATTTTGTTAGAGAAAAGGTGGCACGTTCAGTTGCATGACTGATTTGGTAGCCTGTTTACAACATTGGGCAGCTACTACAGCAAACCTTCACTTGAGGCTTGCATTTTTTTTCATTTGTAGGGTATGTTCAGCATCTAGGTTGCTGCAGCAGACAGGCCAAGACTTTGTAAATATGCACACAATCTCCCCTGAGTGAGTCATTGATCCAGCAAATGTCCTGTAGAGCAAAATCTGCAAAGCAGAATGCCTCACCCTGTAAACACATCTCCTCAGATACAGCCTTGTTTAAGTCTTGGGATAGGGAAAGAATCCAAAAGTTAAAAAAGTGGGGAAGGTACAGTTTTGGTAAAACTGGGATATCTCTGTATTCTACTTGTCAGTAGAGATGAAATTATTTCAACTAAAAATCAACAAGATTCTTGGAAGGATTTATATAAACCACATAATCTCAATCAAAAATATATTTGAGTGGCAAGCAGAAAGCAATTAGAGCCTGGTAAGATACAAATAAAAATGAAGTCAATAAAGAGTTATATTCTACAGTATATTCCAAAAGCAGTGTTTACACCTGGTTGTACTCGTAGTTACACAGTCAATACATTTTTTTCTCACTTCCTTGTTGCTAGAGAGTACACACCTCTTATTTTCTAGTAATTTATATTCATTTCCCCTCCCTGTGGACTAGAAAAGACCTTAGACTTAGCATGTTAATTTACTGTATTACCAATGTGCCTAGGAAACCCAGTGAAGGACCAGTCTCCTGACTGGTGAGGACCTGCCCACAAACAGGTGAAAAAGTGGACTCTGACCCAAAAGCCTTACTGCCTGAATTTGAGGCAGCATGAGTGCAAGAACATGAGAAAAGACAGACAAAGGAATCAGCTTTGTTTTCTGTATCAAAGAGGGAGGAACCAATCAAGGGATGAATAAGAATCACTTTTCACATTCTTTCAGGAGGCAGACCTTAGAGAGGGAGGAGAACCATGAGAGGTTCAAAAGGTCAATAAAGATGGCATTTTAAGAGTATGATCAACTATGCTGAGAGATGATCAACTGTTCTGAGAGAGCCTCAGCTTACACAGAATAAAGACAGACTTAAAAATAAAATACAGAGGTTAACACTGCACCATTTTGTAGTGAGTGAGTTAATCTTGAAGAACATTAGGGTTAAAAAGTCTAAAAAGATAACAAAATAGTAGCCTCATCCAGAAAACTCAGATTTTTGCTTAATATTGATTATGAAAACGTTTGATAACTGCGCTTGTTTTAAATCCCAGTGCTTTATTTGGACAGCTGAAAATAGTGCAAAATGAGATATATTTGACTTAGACATTAAGGAAATTTCAGATCTTTGTAAAAATTTAAATGCCCTTCTGTCCATTCTGTACTTAAAATAATAAAATAAAACTCTGTGTTAACTCTCTAAGTGTATTATTACTCTGTCATTAATTCTTCCTACCACCTATCATTGTGTTATTTTAAGTAATAAGCTTTCTGTGAGCAATCTCATTTCTTCCACCATTATATTACCTCTTTTCTGGGAACAAAACTATTTAGTTTTCTGCATTATGGAAGGAATTGCTTCTGTTTTAAGGGTCTTGAACTGACATAAATAAATTTGCCATATATCTGCAGTGCAATTCATAGCAGAATCAGGAACACCTCTTCTGAAAACAAATATTTCCCCCAGTCCCAAGCTTTAAGCCCATAAGCTTTTTGCTTTGATTTTTTTTTTACCAAGAAGTACTCAAAATTCTTTTCAAGCCCTGTCTAGCAAAGAGTATGAAACAGAAATACAGACTGCAAAAAAAAATACCTTCAAAGAAGTAATAAATCTTCCCCTGTACAGCTACCTTAGACAATTAAAATATACCACTGGCTTCTCCAAACAGTTCTGCCAGACTTTAAAGCTACTACCCCCTGCAATTCAACTTTTAGAAATTTCCCTTCAATAATCAAATTATACCTCCTTTCTCCTTTATGCACATGGAGGTATAATTTTTACTCCTATTTCCTGATACAAGTTAGTCATGCTGTGTCATCATCCAAATCACATCTGAAGTGCTGTAGGTTGTTGAAACAAGATAGAAAATTTAGAGTTTTTACCCATTGGTAGAATGTCTCAAGGCATCCCCTGAACTTCCTCAGTCATGCTTTTTCCTTTCTCAAAATCCCTTGCTGGCTAGGGTTCTCTCATTGATAAATGGGATGTTTAAAACAGGCACAAACTCTGCAGTCACCTAACAGCCTACCTATCCACAGTCCCATTCAATTGATGTTCCATCTCTCTGCTAAATACTTCTGACTTTTACCTGCAGCTTTACCTTCTGCTATTTTTTTTCTCTTTATTCCTTGAATCATCTTTTACCCACTTCTTCTATTTTTCCCAATATTTTCCTCATATTTTCTGGACTGCTGCCCAGCAGTTCATTACTGGGTGTGCATCTGTTATGACACAAGTAAGTGTGATGTCATCAGTAATGTTAACAATAGAGGCAGCCTTGGAAATCAGAATAACTGCACCCTGACTCTGCCTCCAGGTCTGACCTAATCCAAGATGATAGGTCGTTCCCTGGGACTTTTGAATCAGCTGGAGCTACCTTACTGTCGGTTTTGATTTCGCGCAATTTCACTTGGCATGAGCTACACTCTCTTTCTTCCTTCAGCTTTTTCCCTGTGTTAACCAAGACAGCCAATGTTGTTTCAAATCCACAGAGACAAATGCACTTTCCATCTGCTCATAGTTATAGCAGGGGGGAGAGGAGCTATATTACATGCAACAAGTGCAACGTGAAATACAGCAGAGGTGTAGGTAAGGGTAAAGCATATTTGGTAAATGTAGTATTATTGTCAAATTTACACAAAGCCAAAAGGATGTGGAAGATTGTGGACCATATCTTAGAAAAATCCCCACTAGTTCTATCTAAAGTAGCATCTTCCACTGCCTTGCATAGCCTGTCAGCACTGTAAAGCCTTGACATGGCACCCCAAATTAGTATTTTGAAAATGGCTGCAATATCCTCCTGCATCTGACTGAGTTTTTGGACCTGTCTGCCTGTTTAGCTTTTGCAAGAAAACCTCACAACCTAGAAAAACCTTAAGCACCTTATGCTAGCAAAAGACCACTTCTACCATTCCGGTGGCAGTAAAACACACAGCAGTTCCCCCTCAAAGTGTGAAAAGATCACATACTTCACCAATACAAGAGATTCAAAACTTTCAAGCACAGATAAAAGCATGGAAAAAAATACTCTTTGAGCTAGGTGAAGGAATGATCAAAGTTCCCTGAACATAGAAATGGTTCTGTCGTAACCTCAATCTCAGACTGAAAAGATCTGAAGGTAACAATCACCTGTATCTGCACATGGGTTTAAATGGTATGCTCCATACAAATATGGTATCTTCAAAGAACATTGGGCATTAAGGCAGAGCGTTTGAGAACCAGAAAATGTCAATACAGTAGAATCTTTATTGTAAGCTATCAGAAGATATAACTTCTATTAAATAATTCATGTAATAATGAAATTAGTTGAGGGAGTAAAGTTGTCTCCAATAGCTTATTAAATAGACTGCAAGCAAGTAACCTTATCTTGCCAAAATGTGACCACAATTTAAAATTCCTCCAAAGGTGATATGTGGAATGTGCCTGGGAAAAATAAAAAAAAACAATTACCACAAGGTCAATAACTGGTTGTTTTTTTTTTTTTTTTCATATGGTAGCAAATGCAAACCACAAAAGAATAGGCGTACAACTATCCCGGAAATATTTCCATCAGAAGCTTTGGATCTCTTCCCCCCAAGGAGGAACTAACACCTTGTGAAAGATAAAATGAGATGAGAAAGTACCTTCTGAAATAAAAATCTGTTGCTAAAATATGAATATACAAAGTGCTCTGCCAATTTTATGACCCAAAAGAAAGGAAAAGAAAAAACAAAATCTGAAAGGTAAATTGAAGTGTGACTAAGAATTAAGTAGCTGACTGCTGGTGTCTGAATATGATGTACACTGAAGCTAAAACCTTTGTAACAGCATGCTTTACAAACAGACCAGTTTGCAATAAAAATTTATCTTCATCTTTATGTTCTCGTAGAATCATCTTTAAAAATTAAATATTAATTTTTCATTATAGACCAGTATTTCACTGAAGAAATCTCAGGTAGAAAAAAAGAGTCTTCCATGCATAGTGCTTGACTTGGATTAATATTCATCAAGTTTTTCACTCAGGCAACCTTGGTAGTTCACAGGGCATTAAGCTGGACACCACTGACATTTTAAAGGATTTGCCAAGATTTTTATAAACTGCCTAGGAGTTTAAAGAATCTGTTTTTCTCTATTTAACTCCATTTAATATCCTATAAAATTCCTTGCATAATCAGAGTAGATTGTTTGCTAATTGCAGTACAGTTGGAGTTGCAGAATGTGATGCAGATGAGTGATATATGGATGATTAAGGTCCACAGACATTTTTTTCTGTTTACAATCTATTTCTTTCAGAGAGAAATACAGAACCCAAGAATTTAATATAGTGGATGGGACAAATAGTCTTCCCTATCTTTAAATGCCGAAGACCAAAATAACAACAAAAATCCTCACAAAACTTGGATTGGTTGGAAAAATATCTAATGTGTTGAACGTTTTGAGATTGAAACTTTATCAAGCTATATTTCCTCTTAAACCACTTGTATTCAGCACTGCAGTAATCTTACTTTAAAGAATTCCAAGTTTGTAGCAACACCAGCCCATCTTCAGCAGTCAGGAAACAGGGAACAGTCTGTCTCTATTTCAAGAAAGAAAGGCACAGGGAGAATTAGCTGCATTTAACTGAATTCTATTATTAGCCAGTTTATCACATTTAGAGAAGACATTGGCAATTCCTGGCCTGTAAGACACAAATAGAACCGGGTAATTTATTTATATTTAGGGAAAAGCAATTTATTCTTTTTCTGGGTCTGAGCCACACACAGATGAGGAGTATGCTTAATTAATAGTTTCTATCAAAAACAATAAAAAAATTCTTATGTCAGAAAAGTTCACCTCAATATTTCTTAAATTTTTAAGGGTTAAGAATGGGATGTATATTTTGGTGCAAAGCAAGAAAGATAAAAGGTCTTTTCACCATTAAATAAAAGAATCCATTGCTTCAGGGATGAAAACCTGGCTGCTTTACCTCCCTGAGTGTGGTTTTATCCAGAAGTTTGAAAGCCAACCTTTACTGTCTTTTTCAGCCATTGACTATTTCACAAGATATTCAAAGCAGAAAACTTTAAGACAGTACCTGCAGTGAGGAAGATCTCGGTGTAAATCTCTTCCACCTCAAGTGTGTGTCCTGAACATTTGGAACATCTAAATTATGATAGCATTTGGACTCTACAGTTAAATTTTGGCTTACTGAAATTGAGTACAATGGGTAAACTTGAGCAGATGTATTAAGATTTCAGTAGCACCAGTAAACTGAAAAAAGGCTGAAAATGCAATGACTAGAAGTCCAAATATATTTGATATATCATGATTATAAGCAAAATTAATTTGTTCATTAAATCTTCTATTATACTCTGTCAGACATCTATTATTTAAGAACTTTTCTCATACTCCTGTAGCTGTTTAAATCCTTTCTTAAACTCAGGGATTTGTTTTAAAATCATAGAAACTGTGTGATCCACAATTCATATTTAAAAAGAAATTACTTTCTGTGGACTTGTATGAGCTGAAATGTAGATGATTGGCTTGAAATTAATAATATTATAATTTAAAGGTAATATATTTTTGTTGTTACAGCATATTTCTTCAGCAACAGCGGTTACTTGTTAAGTCAGTGTTTCTTGAGAAAATGAAAAAGTTTTATTAATCAGGAATACTGTTTACCATTGAGTTGTATTATGCCTTTATGCTCAAGTGATGACAATTTCTACAGTGAAAAAATAAATGCTTGTTTTCATCAAGTAAAGGGATAAATATGGCCCTAAATTGTCAGGCCTTTTATAAGCAAAGCAACTCAAAATTTCTATTTGTTTGCATCAGAATTTATTACAGCTTTGTAATATATTTTACCATGTCAACTAATGTATTAAAATATCCTGCAAGCTATGCAGAACAGAAAATCTAACTGCAAACTTAAAAAAAAAAAAAATATTGCCTGAAATTAATCATAGCAGATTTTAGGTAACGTCTAGTATACCTGAAAATAATAAAAGTAATTGTTTATTCCCAGCTACCATAAACTGAATACTGGAAAAATCACCCGTAGTTATAGTTCCTTGATTCTAACACTTGAGTTTTAACATAATTTATACCTGTATGATTGTTTAAGATAATTGTAACTTAAACTGCTAAAACTGTTAAAAATATTTCAATCTGTTGTAATTTGAGCAGAATTTGGATCCATTAAGTTCTTTTTAAAGTGGAAAACTTGTTGGTTTACTTATCATGTATGCTTGCTTCCTATCTGCTTCAGACTGTAGTTTTTTCAATAATGCCAAGACCCATGTGTTTCCCTACACATTCTCTTGTCCTTTCATTCTCTACCTTGTTTTCATACCTGCTTTCTGCTTTTTCATACCTGACTCATATTTTAGATCCTGACTCATGGGGACTGTACCTGCAACAAACATCCTCAGGAAAAGCCTGGTACAGCTCTACCTTCCCTTTTCAATTCCAGTTAAAAATAAAGCCATTTGGAGGATGCCTGCACCTTCTATAAATAAAGTTACTGTGATTCCTCTGAGCTTCACCCTGTGATCCTGCAAGGGAGGAGCTGCTAGTATTCTCCATCCCCAAGCAAGGCTACCATGGAAAGGGTCCCTGAGAAACCTGGTTCAAGGATGTGCATGCTTCAGGGTTTTCTTAGAAATACAGGTCCTGAATGTCTGTGCTAGAGCTTTCAGGTGCTCACTAGATTGACATCAGTCCTTCAGCAAATCGGCGTGTTTTCTTTGTTTGTCATTTCTTTTTTAAAAAGCCCAATCAAATCTGTCACAGCAATTTGGTATTTTCACTATGTCTTCAAGCTTAACATCAACCCCTTCTGCACTTAGGAAGTAAAAGCCAGACACAAAGATTTTCACAATGCTCTCAGGAGTTTGACAGGAGGTTGGGTTGATTGCATTTTTTTCTGCCTAATCATGGTTTTTTAATACCTGAAGTGTTCCTAACAGAGAAGATTATGTTTAAGATAGAGTACATGGAAGAATGCTTGGAAAGCCCCACAGAAACATAAAATAAGATTGTTCAATGACCAGGAGGTGAAGGCATAAAAAAACTTGGTAGAGGCATGATTTCCTGACCAAATGAGGCAATGTGTCTGGTATGTACAGAACGCTTAATATCCAATACACTGGGCAACTGCTGCTTAGGGAAACATCTAAGACTGTGAACATCTTTATTACAATATAAGTGACCTTTCTCCAGGTTCTAGTAGAACAGTGCACAGAAAAGAGAGTTTCGATGTTTATTTCTATATTTATATGCCTAATGTTTTTATAGTGCTTGTGTTTAGAAGTAAAAGTATATCTTGAAAATTCTTTTTATTTTACAGTGCAGATATTTCATATTCTCTCAAGATATGTTCAAAGGATTGTCTGTACATTTACTGGAACCTCAGTAGTGTTGTTTTATCACTTTCAATATGTGTGTATGCAGTAGAAATACATTCAGCTACCCAGTATTATGTAAGGTGCAGAGTTGGCTTACACACTCTTGCTCTATTTAAACATTAATAATACATATACACACTATGGGTCCAATATAAAATATGAATGTTTTAATGGAATGTCTAAATTTCAGACATGAATGCTCAAATCAGTGCTTAGATCCACAGAGTGGGCATTTACACCTCTAAGTGTCCATGTAAGCACCCAAATGTGCAATTTGGATATCCTATTAAGATGCCCATATTTGAAATTAGGCTGACTTCCCGGCATTTTTGGCAACATGTAGTGCAGGGATTCTGGCAAAAATGCAGAGTTTTAGTTCTACTACACCAAGGGGTGTTCAGTTGTTTGCTAGGTAAAAAAAAAAAATAAATAAAAAAAATTGCAGTTCTAGAAATAGATTTTGCTTTACTTTTACTTTCACTCTTTTATATGGTTCTTGTAATTGGTACTGAGATACCAACTGAACATTGCTGCCTGAAGTCCAGTATCCACAAGAAAAAGTTCTGATGTCTCAGGGTATATATTGAGGTTTGTCATATTTTAATATGGACAATTACAAAATGCACTTTCACAAGGTGCTGCAAGTTCAGTACCCACTGAAGCAAAGGAGTTAAATAAGGTGTCTGTTTTATGGACCCTTAAATGGTAAGTGATGATCTAGGTTGCATCTTATGTGTACAGCTATGAAAAATTATACGTAATATTTTTCTAATTCTCTGTATAATCTGAGTTGAAACCTGAAAGTTCAGTAAGGTCATTGGAACAAGAGCAGTGTAAAAGCCCCTGACAGACAGCTGAAGTCAAAGTAGACACATTCAGATTATTCACCACTTTGGAATATTTACAGGGATTATCACAATTTTAAAATTAAGCCATTCTAAAAATGTCTCCCAACTTTATAATTTTATAAGGAAATAAACCTTTTTTGTCCATGAAGTCTAAAGCTTTTCTTAAAATAAGGAAAATTACTCAAAATCAATAATTCTAAGTCAAAACAAGTCATAAAGAAAAGAAAGTCTGATATAATTTCTAATGATATGCACTTTTTGCTTCCACTTTATTTACGAACACAGAAGTACCTGCTCTGTGGCAGCCATGCCAAGACTTAGCTTGGTTTCAGGTACTCTTAAAGCAAACCTGAGACAATAAGCCATTTTAACTCTCAACATTTTTAACACAAGCCACCAGTTTATTACTGCAAACTATTGTTTCAAGCTTCTGCTCCAGTTCTGGTGAAGTACTTCCAAGCTTGAGAGAGGTTATTTCTTCTTCCCCATATCATAAGGGGATAAAAGATATTAGTCCTCCCATAAACCTTGCTTGTACTAGAACTGTGTATTTCATAGCTTCCGTCTTGTCAGTCTAATAGGCATTTGTAAGATAAAGCCACTATCTTAGATTTTGCATATTTTTCTATGGTTTATGTTCTATGCGGTCTTTATCAGGTTCCCTGTGTTTTCATCTCTCATTTACAAGATCATATAATGCCTTTAGTAAGAGAATAGTGGCTTTAACATTTATTTTGCTTTAGATAGAATTTCCTTTTTCAATTGAAAAGCCATTTTCTCCCCATTTTCTAAGCAGCTGAACTCCCAGCATTTGTTAGATGTGTTATCTTTCCTTCCTTATCATGCACTACATGTGTGCGGATAAACAAATCTGAAGGGCTCCTGCACCTCTCTGCAGGAAGAAGCCTATGGAACCAGGTAGTATGAGTTTGAACTATGGTTTTGCCAGACTTGGCGAGACACAAGGGATCATATCTGGTCAGTGTCCAAACAGGACCACTCCTGTGGCACTATTAGGTGAGTCCTTTTAATGCTATGGTGAGCAAAAATCCAAGTTCTTCAGCTGCCTTCGACAATGGCAATGGAGCCCCTTGTGCTGGGTGAGATGCAAAACCAAGTTCACTCACTTAGAGTCATTAATGATTCCAAGCATTTCTCAGTGGGCACTCACAGTTTCCATCCTACATTACGGGCTCCACCCATTTCCGTGCTCTGCAGATCAATTTAGGGTTGCTCACTTTAATATGGGTATATGCATTACAGATACCAATAAAGGTGCCATTTAACATTTTTGAATGAAAACTCTGCTTTAGGAATTCTCTCCCTCTTCATCTTTGTGTAAAGCAGAGTAACATACCATAGAGACGAATGATGAAACATGCAAATATTTGACCTGAGGAAAGCCTACATGTCGCAACAAAATGTCCTCAAATCCCTCAGAGGTTCCTTTTTTCCAGTAAAACGATTAGGCAAAAATAACTTTGAATGACATCAGTTAATTACAATACAGCTATGATGAAAGTACCCCATTATGAAGACAGAATTATTAAATGAAAATTACTTCTGCCTAAAATGCAGCTTTTCTGTAAAAGATTATTTATTATGTTTTCCACAAAGACTATCGAAGAGAAAAAAAGTCACACACTTATCTCTACAGCCTTTTATCTCTGTTTCCTGGTTCTTCAGTTTTGTTGTTTGAGTGCGTGCACATATTTATGTCTACATAGGAGTCAAAATCAGAGCAAACTTTTGCAACTTCTGTGTTTAGTGCATTGTGCACGAGTGGTCCATGAAAGCCTTCAGAACGAAACTGGCTGAGGAAATCTTACATTCAAGTCTGCCCTCTATCTACATTCAAATTGTTTTAAAGAGTTCGTTTTAAAAGCCTGGCTGGAATTTTGTCAAAATATTTTTGCAGTACTTTAACTACTTTTCACTCTATAAAGCTATTAATAATGCTACCTCATATTTTAATTTCCTGATATTAAATGGGAACTTCTGTAACTATAATGTTATATCAGAGATGATCAAATAACCTCTCATATTGATACCTTTCCTCTCTGTGGCACCATCATGAGGCAACTCCAGACTAAAATTCTACACCATCATTAAGAACTGGATTGGCACTCTTGAATTTTTTTTGCATGTTACCATTTAAGACTTATGTTTGTTGATACCTATTTCTCCTAGCCAAACATGCTCCATGTAGGTTTAATTCTCCACTGCAGGTCTTCAAATCTTACACCGATCAATTGAAGTTCAATGTCATACTGTTTGACCTATGCCTCATAAATTTGGTGTTTACATAGCATCGGATTTAGGGAATAAAAGCTAATTTCATGAGAACTTTAGTGCAGTAGGTTTAAAAAATACAATGGAAAATCTCATGTAGTTGTTTAGTCCATCCATCACTTGCATGAGTTTCAGATTCATAGGGAACTTCAAAAGGAAATCCAGAAATACCTATGCAAATAATAGTGATCTACCCCAAGAAATACATGACAATGTGCTCATAGATTTCTGTGAGAAATGAACAATCCCTAATATGTGAGAATTTAACTGAACATTCCCTAGTATATTAAGGCCACCGTAGAATTAGACAAAAGAATTTTGGTAATTCTTGGTCCACTGCATTATAATCCCACATTTGCAACTCCACATACCCCTGATTTTCCGACTTGTTTCTTCTGGTCCTTCTGCCTGCATTCACTTCAGCGTGTAATAACAGAGAAGAGAAAGGTAAATACTATTATGAAAAGCAACATTCTAAAAATAGAACCAGTTTCTAGTAGTTTTGAACATTTTCCTTAGGTGGAAAATAATTCAGTATTTATTGTATTTTGTCTAGCAAAATGTCAGCATAACTGCTTTGAAAAAGAAAAAAAATTAGGATCAAGCACTAGAGAAATATTTCCTCCTTAAGAAAAAACCACAGTGTGCACTTCCCTCTGTGGTTCATACATGATTTTCTCTCCTCACAGACCATTTCTTTTTCACATTCTACCTGGCTGCC
>JACBWW010000002.1:6397641-6475631 GCA_020086605.1 Lanius collurio
GGGGTTACGTCTTCCATTTCAAGGGAGGCTCCTGCCTTTCTTAGCAGACATTTGTCTTTCAAACCAAGACACAGCAACAAGCCCTTTCACTTGCTGTGCCTGAAGACTGCTCAGGAATTGATAAAAATCAAGACAAATCATTTGATTACTATTCATTACTTTGTCTTTTTTTAGTCTCTTTCAAATCCTGCCCTACTGGATAAAATAGCACAATTAAAGCTAATAATCTGAGATGCTAAACTTGTCATGCAGAAAATTGTGCCTTGAAAATACTTGTACCTTCCACCAAACCTCTTATTTCCTCTTCCTCAGAGAGCTACCAAGTCAGAAGGAAGTGATGAGAACAAATTGTTAAAAAGGGAACAGCACACCACTTGGCATCCAATAGTGTGTGCTGAGCTTGGCATTCACAGAGAAGGAGAAAAATACACACAATCTCAACATGTATTTTCAAGTGATGATATATAATGTTTTATTGAAACTGTTCATAAGATATTCATGAATGATACCTAGATTCTAATTAAATAAAAGTGCTTGAAGTTTATAGCCTGAAAACTTGAACTTTAAAAGAAAACACATTCAAATGGGGGAACCTGAAGTTAAGAACCCAGCAGATCTTTAGGTGTTCAGCATCTCAGAGGGTCTCTTTCCTGAAGAAGAAACTGAGGATACTCGTGAGGATGGAGGCCATCAATCAAGCTCTCTTGCTGTCAGTTTCTGCCACTTTTTTTCTTCGTCTAACAAGAAATTTACTTTTTAAATATGTATATGTCATTTCAGTTCTACAGCTGAAAAAAGTATGCATTTGTTGAAAGCTACCTGTGAGTTGAACTGTCCTGGGCTCTGTGTTTGGATACACAGATTAATTTCTCATTTTTAAGGATCTCCATTACTATTTGTTCTCATTACAAGGAAAAAACTTGTTTTTTCAACACCTGGTACTACTATTCAGTTCCTGAAGCTTGCAAGTATACAACAGATATCTGAATAATTTAGAAATCGAAGCAGTTAAATTTGCAGCTGAAATTTAAAACTGCTTAAAACTGAAAGAAAATTTTCCCAGAAGTTCAGAATCACATCTAAAGTTGGCAATATAACTAGGTTCTATGTCTCTATCTGGATAGTATTTTCTCCCACATACAGACTTCTCTGGATCTGGGTCTGTGTATAGATAACATTATCAACAATTTCCTTTTTGATTCCATACAGATTTCACTTCTGTATACCTTTTCAAGGAACTTACATTGACATCTTACATTCAATACCTTACAGGCATACCAGATTGCAAATTCTGCTTTCAGATCTTGTCTCTACAATCAACCACATTTTGAAAGAAAATAAGAAGAGATTAATACAAACAATTGTCTTTTGAAGGTTCTATAGTTCTCTTGAAAATGCAGTATTATCACCATTTGAAGCACTTTTCCATAAATGTTATCTAATTATCTCCTACTAGCAAATTTTAACTCAGAAGCATTGCTCGTCTCAGAAGAGCAAAGTGAAACCTGAAATCAGAAATCTGGGCTGCTTTCAGATGTTACTATAATAACAAAATTCACAGGATATGTGCTTTTAGAGACTCATCAGAGGCCATAAGACTTAAGAAGCACCCTGGGCTGCTTTTTAACTTGCACTCAATCAATGCACCTAATCAGTGACATTGTACTTAGTCGTGGTACCAGGAGAATTCTGGCTGCTTTGACTGAGGGGGCGCCTTTTATTCCACTTTTATTTTTTAAGATTTGGTGCCCACTCCTTGGTGAATCTCAGGGGGAGGAGTGAGATGCAGATTCACATAGGCTATAGATAAACATATAAATTTGTACATGTACTTGCAAATGTAAAATCTCAAAGTTTTTGCAATACCACAAGTAAAGCTTATTTCACAGATTTCCCTAAAGTATGGTCTGATGTAAATCCCAGTTGCTACAAAATATAAGCCAATGAAGTTCTTTCCTTGATACAGTTGACATTACTTATTGCTGTATCGGAGACATTTCTTCTCCTACATCATCTTCCTCCCTGCAGCACTGTGCTTCTACAGACTTAGTGTTGGAGCATTTCAGTTCTAAGTCTCAAATTTGTTTATGCAGATTCCTTCAATCAGTACCGTGCAACTTCTGCAGCACAGCTCTCTAAGCTAGGCTTTGTGAGCCTGTCTCCCATAGCTGATGCCACTTAGCCTGCTGCAAATTGATGTGGATAGCTCTCTCGCTTTGGAGACTGAACATTTTCACCTTCACAGTACACTCAGCTTTTACTGGCCTGGGGCTTAGGAGCCTGAGATACATTCTTAACTAGGAAATTCCACTTTGCATTGCAACACGTTATAATCATACTAGTGGACTGAAATTTCAAGTATCCTAGAAAATTCTTCTTTTTGACTCTTCAGAAGGGCATTGGTTCCAAGAATTAGCACATTTCCCTCATCCCTACTTCATATTAACACTTGAAACTAAGTACAGATTCTTGCTCAGCTGATGAAAGTCAAACAAGTCAAGTACAGCAGTAGCTTGTGCATGTTTTCTCTTATTAATTATATGCATAGTAATACTGTATTTATGCAATCATTTTCACACACCCCTTTGGCACTGATGAATGCTTATCAATGTTAACATCATGACAAAAATGACAAAAGCCAGGAAGTTCAGTGGTAGGAGTGGAACTTTGCATTTGCCTTGTGCTACTGCAAAGAAAAACACTAGGCTGTGTCCTAGGTCACATCTTCAGCCTCTTGGGTTTTGTCAGTTGATGTTACAATCCTCTAGGCTGTGTTTTTGTGGATCTGTGGATTCTTTTGATTTTTCTCTTCATGACAGTCAAATTTCTGGTGAAAAGATGACACCATTCAATGTTATGGGAGATGCTAAGACAGAATGATCAGACACCTTATATATCTGCTAGCTCCTCTGGGGTGCTTTATGACCTCTTAGTAAAAATATATGTTTATCATTAACCTAGGGTCATTTATTGACCCCCTTAACCTACAAATGTTGCTTTGTACACAGTTGACATCAATGCAGCATAAATTACTGAAGCCTCTCCCTGAAGGATTTGTAAATGGCATCAATTCTTTCACTATCTAGATGCCAGCTATCAGGGGGAAATTCATGTGAGAGTTAAAAAACACGAGGTTAATTGAAATTAGCCCTCAACTGAAAAAGGAATCTTAAAGGAATTTTGAAGTTCCATTAAGTATAAAAATAATATTTATTCCCATGTGGAGTGCAGAAATTAATCTCAGATAAAGATCTTCAACTGTATTTCTGTTTTCACTTATCTAACCATCTTGGTTTCTCTTCAACACCCTTGCCACATCCTGGGAATTGTTTCTGTGCTGCTTTCCAGTATATTTCTCTTTTTCACCTTCCTTTGTGGTAGATTCCTTGCACTGCTCCATGAAGGAGACTTTTGTTCTGACAGTCTCGTCCATCAGCCTTTCTGGGGTGGGTGTTGCTAGTTGCTCAGTGAGCAAAAAATGCCTCAGTCTTCTGCTGGGCAAAAGGTTTGTTTTACTGTCATCACATGCATATAAATTCACACTTGCCTTTCTAAAGCAAACACTGAAATTTATGGGTTATGTTTAAAAACCTTTATGGAAAAAGTTTACATACTGTAAGATCAAGATCCAGGACAGCTGACAGGCGGTGCTACAAAATGCCTGAGATTAGAGATTTCTGTGGAGAACATTCAACTATAGGAGAGCAGGAATTGGTATTCACTAGAGTTCTGCCACCAGCTTTGCTTCTGAAATAAAAATCTAAATTCCTCATGGAGCTTCACATTCAAGAGCAGCCACAGACAGCACATTTCTCTTTATAGTGCTCATTCGTAGAGGGTGGTTCCCAAATTAATTCCCGAGGACCAAAATAATACCTGCTGTTGCCATCAAGATGGTGGCAAATGGCCAGTTGGCTTTTTCTCTTTCTCACTGTTAAACTACATTTGGTCACAGAAAAATATGTTCTTCTTAAAGAATATGTTTCCATATAACCAACTGAAGTACCTACTGAGATGCTTCCCAGTCAAAGAAAGAAAAAGACAATCCATTAAATCTTGTCTTTTAACATACAAACAAAGCAATTGAAATATTTGAAAACACCAGTAAAAACAGTTTACTGCAGGCAATCTTGTTTGCACAAGGAGTTGGGTACTGGGGTGACAGGCACCTCATGCCCATTTGGTGGAACAAGTCATCTGCTGTAATGCTACAAACCTCAGTTATCTACAGGCACACAAAACTCACTTGCACTGCCATGTGATATTTTAAGATAAACTAAAGATTGTGTTTTATATTATCCGTCCTTTTGGATTTACTGACAGCCTTGTCCATGATTAGCAGATACAGAAAGACAAACTAGGTGGGAAAAGACTTAATTACAACAGTGAAACATATTTTTTTGTGGGGGAAAATTTGCTAAATAGCACTATCATGAACAATGAATAGGGCCACTGTAATGTTAGAAACAAGGATGGTATAAACCCCAACACTGCATTAATGTCTTCTTAACATAACCTTTGAGTATAGTTCAGGAAAACCTGTCCCTGAGGTTTCTGATAGGAAGGGAACAACAAATAATGGTGAAACAAAATTGCACTTCGGTACCTTCAACCTATTTTTAAGCAGGTTAAGGTTGTTACAGTATTTTTAGACTGTTTACTGGAGATTACTTAATGGAGACTTTCACTCTTGTATAGAGTTATCTTCCCTTTTCATTGTAACATCACTTTTTTCCTCCACCTCTGCTCCGGTACAGAACTGTACTGTCAGTTCTCTGTTCATCCTTTTATGTCATCGTCTCTATCTCTTGCTATATATACACCCTGATCTGTCTCCTGCTCAGTAACCTACCTCTTTGTTTCCACCCTTTGTTCCATTTATCTTTTTGATGGCTGACATCATAGCATTTGACAAGACTGACACAAGCCACAGTGGGATTCATGTTAATATTATAAAAAAATTCCAAGTGAAAAATACATTCCCAGAATATTTTAATCAAAATATTTTAATTGATGTGTTACTCTGAAGGCATAACATTTAAGGCTGTAAGAGTTTGAATATTTAGTCTTAAATTACATTAATAATTAGTACCATAAACTGATAAGAAAATGGCACAGTATTGCAAAAATGAGTAATTGGTTCCTGTTACAAATAATCCTTCCCTTCAGCAAAAATATACAGGACAGTATAACCTCCATAGGATTGCTTCACTGCTGTGCTGTTACTTTTTATCCTCCAGCCACAGTAGCTCTGGTCTTACAGGTTTTGAAATCCTGCAGCCAACCTGCATTCACCTGTAGGCCAAGGTGGGAAATGTCTTATCATTTGTGCAACTGGCCTATTATCTTTTGATCTCAAACCAAAATTTTCTGATAGTTTAAATCAAAGGCTTTGGGAATACTCAGAATTCAGCAGTATTTCTGGATGGGCAGATGGACGGGTAGACCATTGTAGTGAGAGGAATGACTTCTATGCCATTGCAAGGTATGTGAGACGAATTTATTATGCTTATGGTTCCTGAGCTTGGGTTTATGAATCCTTCAAAGGTGAGCTGTCTTGTATGTTTTCTTACCACGGGAGAGCCAGGGAACATGAAACCTCTGAAGACATTTTGATAATGTCAATATGGACTTTTCAAGCTATCAAGGCAATGTAGTTTGGAGGAAAAAAAGCATTGAACAGAAGAATTTTAGTCTAAGAAAAACATTTCAGATAGATATGGAAAGTGTGTTTGTTTAATTTTTTCTGCACTGTTTGAATTGTGACAATCAGTATTCATTGTAACCAACAAAAACATTAATAGCAAAAAAAAGAAGTCACAGAACTCTTCTGTCAATAGACTAACAGATTGCTATATTCCTACTTGTCCTGATTTTCTCAGGATCAGATTTGTTATAAAGCAAAATTAGAAACTTAAAAAATTGCTTGTTATGAGATAGCTTAATGGTTGCAGAATTATGAAAAAGCTGTTCAAAAAGCTGATCCTGTGCCTACTTGAGACAACAGTTTCAAAAAACCATTCACCTGAAAAAGTAATAGAGCAATACCCCATCCCACAGTTCAACAAAACCCATACTTCCTGAAATTCAAATGAATCAGTTATCTCTATCAAATTCCATTGAATCTATCCATACTCAAGCTCACTGAAACCCATTTGGAGAAACAAAGCTTAACTTTGTGCAAAAGTTCTGTAACAGTTGTTACCACAAAGCCATTATATTTTCTACTCATCTTATGTAAATAAAATAGATATGACTAAATGTGATAGATATTTTAAGGTAGATATTGATATTTCTGTAAAGAATATGATGATTAAATCAAAACAACACAATTTTCAAAACGCCTTAAACACATTTATCTATGACAGAGAATAAGAAGAATGTAGACTTTGTTTATTTTCTATTAGAAGCAGTCATTTTGTAAACTTTTTTATCAATGGTTTCCTGATTTTATATTATGTTTTATTAGCTAAGCATCTGATTTCTTACAAATCAATGTGTTCTGATAACCACAAGAATCACATTGGCAATACTGAAAAGTAAAAGCAAAAACAATGTTTCTAAACTTGAGTATTATCTCTAGTTTCTGAGCAACTTTCATACAGACACAACAGACGTAACACTTGAAAAGAAAAATTACAGACAAGAAGTGAAATAGGATTTAAAAATATTTCCATCTCCTAGGCATTATCCCCCACAACTATAAATATAACTATAAAATTAAAATAATTTGATGACAATGGCTCCTTTTATCATTATTCTTCTCACAATCTCCTCACCTAGTACTCAGTTCTCAAAATCCTATCTTTAATCTGCTGGATTTAAGTGTTAAAAGAGATTTCAAACAATGAATAGCTGCTGTAATCCTTCAACAGAGTGGAGGGGGTTAAGTAGCACCACTTTAGTCATGCCTGAATTCTGTGATTTTTGAGCTTAAGTAAAACCTTTTAACATTATTTGACTATACCAGGCTGATTTTTTTTCAGTTAAATTGCTAACCAACTTGCTGAATCTCAAATTGCTCCCATTTTTACAGGAACGATGCCAGGATATTATAGACAAAATGGCTAAATTTGTTCTGGGGGGAACCATAAGCTGTTTAAAATAAGATTACATTTATATTTGCAACATCTTGTTTGTATGTATGTATGCATGCATGATTTAGAGTGTTGGTATTCTGTATTTTAACTATGATTTTATGCCTGCTGAACTTTTGGATGGTCTTAAATTAGGTTCTTGTTTCTCTTGTTCTTTGGACGAATGAAATTTCAATAAGTATTGTCTTGGCTCCTTTTTTTCTGCCTTATGTTTTCATGTTATCCGTTTTCAATCATGGCCTACTATCTTATTTTTTACTGTTTAATTCTCTTATTTGCATGCATCTTTACATCCTTTCTTGCAACACACTCTCTTTCTTAATCTCTGCATTATATTGCCAATTTCTCTCCCCCTACCTATTTTCTGTGTGATATCACTTAGAACACCCTTAACCTTTATCCTTTTGTATCAGCATCTCCACAAACTGCTGCAAAGCACATTCAAAAATTGCAAAGGAAAGCATAATTCCTAAGGAACAGCAGGCAGGTATTTGTGAGAGTGCAGGAAGGAATGGAAAACAGGCACTTCACTGTGGACCTGGTTCACCTCTGTAAGGTACCTGCTGGTGAAGATTTCTTTTTTACATCACTATACATGTTTGAGGGAAAGCAGAATCAGCTCAGCAGCCCTTGTGTGCTCAGCTTTAAAGACAAGCAAGATCAGGAAACACCTCCTATAGCACAAACACAATAGCACCTGCCAGAATTACACTGCACCACATCTGTGTTTAACTTGGAAACTGCATTTATCTACAGAAATTTTAGGCCATGTAAGACAAGAAAGAGGAAACAGTGAAATCAGAGGTGATAGCTAGTAATCTTGTCCTTCCTGCCTAGCATTACAATGTTGAAAATATTGTGGTTACAGACAGAAAAATATGATTTTAACAGCAAGGTAGCAAAAAGCCCCTTTCTCTAAACATCTTCTTAACTTAGCTTTCTAATTCTGACAAGCAAATGGAGGGTATGCTCTATTTGATCTCTAAAATGAAAAGGAGGAAAAAATACCTTTCCCAAGAAAAGGTAAAATTCCTTCAGTTGTGGTGATAGACTACCCAGTTATTTGAAATACAAGCAGACTTTTCCCTGGATATAATTATGTATTTATTATACATAATTAACCAATTTGTAAACTGATGTCTCAGCTGAAGATCACACTCACTGAATTCATAGCCTTGTTTTGATATACAGTTTAAATGGGAACCCTGATATGTCTTCTATGAATTCAAAATACACGCAATTCCTTCTCAAGCATTTTATTTGAGAATCAAGGTCTGTAAATTCAATGCCCTGAGTAATTAAACACTGTTTGAAAACCCCCTGCACTCATCTACTCAAGCTTATGTACATCAGCATACTTGTCACATGGAATTAATTCCGCCAGACTAGAACAGAAAACTTGTTATTGACAAGTAAAAAAAAAAAAAAAGACAAACCTATAATCATTGATAAGTGAGAAAAACAAACAAACACAACCAGCAGTAAACTGTATAGAGTCTCTTCACAAATTCTATCCATACTCTCCTTGTGTTGGGTTGACCCTGGCTGGATGCCAGACACTCACCAAAACCCTTTCTACACCTCCCCTCCACGGGACAAGGGTGAGAAAATATAGCAAAGGGCTCATGAGTCAAGATAAGAACAGGGAGAGATCACCCAGTGATCACCACCACAAGCAAAACAGACTGAACTTGGGGATATTAATTGAATTTATTACCAACAAAATAAGAGCAGAATAATGAGAACTAAAGGAAGTCTTGAAAATACCTCCTCCCCACCTCTCTCTTCTTCCCAGCTCTACCTCCTCCCCCTCAGCACCTCAGGGACACCGGGAATGGGAGTTAGAGTCAGTTCAGCACAGACTGTTCCTGCCACTGCTCAGGGAGAGAAGTCCTTCCCGTGCTCCAGCATGGGGTCCCCCCCACAGGAGACATGAACTTCTCAGTGTGAGTCCATCCCAGGACCAACCATTCTCCACAAACTGCTGCAATCTGGGTCACTCCTCCACGGGATGCAGTTCTGCAGGCACAGCCTGTTCCAGCCGGGGTCCCCCATACCGTCACAAGTCCTACAAGGAATCCTGCTCCAGAGTGGACTCTTCCCTCCACTGGTCTGCAGGTCCCTGCCAGGACCCTGTTCCAGCACGGGCCTCTCACAGGGGCACAGCCTGTTTCTCAGGCATCCAGCTGCTCCAGCCTGAGTCTCCTTCGACTGCAGGGGGATCTCTGCACTCCCTCTTGACTCCATGGACTGCAGGGGAACAGCTGCTTCCCCATGTGTGAGAGACTGAAATGTTAATGGTTAATGACTCAAACAATTGGCCATTTGCAAAAGCAGCAGGTGCTTTGCTCACAATGTACAAGGTGACCACCTAGGTGCAGAGGGGGTGCACAGCCACCACTGAAGGCTACAAGCTGGGGTTTGAGCCAGATAAGGCAAGAGGTCGATAATAAGCAGATCCTTGGACAAAATATAAATGGAGATAGTGGTGATCTTAAGAAAAAGGTTTTTTCATCTTACTCAGGAATTTGTTTTTTAATTCCACTATTATTTAGAACTAATTAAAATTGTCCTGGACTAAAGCAGTAAATAAAAAGCCCAGATCCTTATTTACCAAAACACTAGCAGGTTACCCCTCTAAATTCCAATTTTCTTCAGAAAGATGTTTCAACATAAAATCATGATTTCCATGATCTATTCTGTCTACACACTTCCTTTCATGTTTTTTACATGCCCAGTCACCCTGTTTTTCATTTCTGTATTGATATAGATTGTATCATATGCATATTTCAAAGTACCCAGGCATCTCTTAAATGTATCAGAAAACCCCACCTAATCCTCATCTATACTGATAAACATCACCAAATGCCAGCAATGAGATCAGTCAATAGAACAGTAGCTGAAGAGTTAAGAACATAGATTTAAAAAAAGTTGCATACAAAATATATCAACAAAAGATTTCTCCAAGTCGGTTTGTTGTTGGTTATAGTTAAGACTAGTAAAGTTATAAAAGCAAAAAGACTTGTTTGTAATCCTCTTTATCACTACCTGGCAGAACAGGAAGATGCTCAGTCCATCACAAAATTAACTTTCTCACTGCTGTTATGATAGGGGTGTTTCAGCTTATTTCAGATCATCTTCCCAACCAGCTTTCACACAACCTGCAAACAAAGACGGCATTGTCTAGGATGACTAAAAATCATGACCTTTATACCCCATCTGTCTGCAAAACAGGCACCTTGAGGCATTAACAAAACTAAGTCCTAAATTTGAATAGTCAT
Source organism: Lanius collurio (assembly GCA_020086605.1). Lineage (NCBI taxonomy): Eukaryota > Metazoa > Chordata > Aves > Passeriformes > Laniidae > Lanius > Lanius collurio. Next base: position 6,408,020 of record JACBWW010000002.1, read on the forward strand.
TTGAGAGGTATCCTACACCAAAGTGCCAGTAGACTCTTTGATCTCTGGTGGCTGAGAAGTCAATAACTCTTTCTGGTGGTGGTTCTCCACCACCCCAGGAGGCATGCACAGAGGGGGCAGCAGATGTAAACTTAGAAAATGAGTGAGAAAATATATCAGGAGAATGGGCCTCTCAGCTTACCCACCATGGCCAGCAAGTCATGTTTGCAGTGTCTCTATTGAATTGTCAGTCATTTATTAGGGCTGGAAACAAAAACTCATTTGACTTTTTTTCACTCACTGACCATTCTTTTATGCTGATTTTTTTTAATTCAAGGTTATATATGTGCTTTCTTAACATCTTTCTGCTGTTGAGTGAGTAATCCAGTGTTTTACTCACTTACTGGTGACTTCCATTCATGTAGCTCAGTAAATGGTGGGCTCAATGATCTTATGGATCTTTTCCAATCTAAATGATTCTATGATTTCCAGTTTTCTCTGTGAAAATACCTTACTTTTCTTTGTTGAGTATTAAGGTATGAGGAATGGATTTGTTCAAAGAGACAAGAAGATTTTTATCCTTTGACAGCATAACAAATCCCTTATTCTCAAATTACTCGCCGGCCTATCTTTTTGTAATACTTCCACCTGGTGCCCCATAACATGCTGAAGAGATGTGAGGAGCATCTTCATTTTTAACAAGATTCCTATGTCCTGTGTTAGTGTGCTTGATAACAAATAGCTTGGTGAGTTCTAAACTTTTCAGTGAACTTCAAAGTGAAAGATGCTCAGGCATACACTGAATACTGTAGGTCTGATCAGCATTTGTAGCAGAACTTTGTTGGCAACTGATCCCATGACCTTTCAGGGGTCTAAGAAACACTCTGAAATATCACTGGTGTGATGACTCCATGCATAACATATCAATTGAAAGTGAGAAAATCATCAATGCTTGTGTGAACCAAACAGAGTTTTTCACAGCTCAAACAATCCATAAAGCTTTCTCTTTGATTTTTTAAGAACTTTTCACCTCTTTAGTAAAATAAAGACTCAAAATGGAAGAAATTGAATTCCCTCTCTTTCTATCTTCATATTTTTACACCTATATGCTCTGCCAAAGCATTTTTGCACTAAGTGATATAGTGCTGAACTCCCTCACACTTTCTGCCCACCTCATACCTCTGCCTACGCTTCCATCTTGTTTTCTGTTCACAGTCAACATAGTAGATCAAAAAAGCAATCCTTTTATCTGGAATTGTCTGAAAAAATACCATTATCTCTTTGGACATCACACTTTTTTTTTTTTCTGTGAATGTGTGCATATGAGCTATATACGTGTGTGTGTAAGTCTTGTATATGTGCATGTGTGCAAGTGCCATAGCACGTGCCTCATGCATGCTCTCACTTCTCTGAAATCATCAGCACTTCCATTTCATAGTTCAGTGAGTTAAAAATATTCTGGTATTGACATCCTTCTGATCTACAAAGTCAACCGTCATTTCTACTTGGCTCAATTGTTTTTTTCCTTTCTCACAGCCCATCTAACTAAGAGAACAGCTAGAGAAAAAGCAGATGAAAATGGGGTGGACAAACCCTGCTACTTGAAGGTCAGCAAACCCTTAACTCACAAGAGCTTGCTCAAAAACTCTCAAGGTTCTTTAGCAGTTTCTTTAAAGCTTTTGTAATTGGACATCTCATAATTTACTTCTCTGCCAAAACAGAGTGAGATGTGCAATTCTTCTCCGTCTGTTTTCAGGTGATCTTAGTCAGTCTGTGAGGATCCCCATCCTCATCCACAAAATTATCAACTTTCTCAGCACTCAAGGGCTGAAGTGGGACTGGGATCAGAGGAAAGAGAGAGCACAGGTGGTATCTTTTCTTCTGCCACACATTGGGAAACAAACAGAAGGGAAAATCAGAAGAAGCAAAGGTTACCACAGACCTGTCCTCTGATGGAAACTGGAAATGAGGCAATGCAGAGAGATTTAGTCTTGTACATAACCCTTTCTACTTCACAGGGCATCTCTATTAATCTTGAAAATTAGGTGATCTTTAACTACCAGATCCTCATTCTGGCTTTGACCTCTCTAATCTCTTCCTCTCTCTCTCCGTCTGTTTGTGTATGTTGTTGAGATTTAACTAAATCTCTGGGCTACTTGAGACAGGACTGCCTGTCCTGTGGCCTGTTGGCCACTGGCTTGCAGAAAATGATAAATGGCAAGAGTAATGATACTCATGTACTGATTGGGATCTTTGGGTCTTTGGGCAGCACCAAGGAACCAAACTTCAGATCAGTTTCAGCAACATTAATTGGTTGTTACTAACTTCACAATGAACAGCAGAGGTTAATGGCAAGGGATAGGAACATTTTCCTAAAAATAAAAGTGAAACAATAAAAGGAATGGTTGCAAAATAATGGTGAACTATACAATCAGACCAAAGTTTAGCTTAAATTTATGGAATATCTTCATTTGGAAGGGACTTTCAAGGCCACCTCCTGACTCTACACAGAACAACCCCAAGGACCTCACTGTGTGCCTGAGAGCACTTACCAAAAGGTTTCCTGGGCTCTGGCAGGCTTGGTGCCATAGCCATTTCTCTGGGGAGCCTATTTTAGTGCCTAACCACCCTCTGGGAGAAGAACTTCTTCCTAATATCCAACCTAAACCTTCCCTGACACAGCTTCAGGCCATTCCCCCAGGTCCTGTCACTGAAGAGATCAGTTCCTGTTCCTTCGTTACCCCTCATGAGGAGGTTGTAACTACAATTAGGTCTCCTCTCAGTCTCCTCCAGGCTGAACAAGACAAGTGACCACAGCAGGTCATATGGATTCCTTTTCTAGACCTTTCATTATCTTGTTCACCCTCCTCTGGACACATCTAATAGCTTTTTATCTTTCTTATATTGTGGCACCCAAAACTGCACACAATATCCAAAGTGAGGCTGCCCCAGTGCAGAGCAGAGCAGGACAATCCCCTCCCTTGCCTGGCTGGCGATGCTGTGCCTGATGCCCCCCAGGACAGGGTTGACCCTCCTGGCTGCCAGGGCACTGCTGGCTCATGTTCAACCTGCCATTGACCAGGAGCCCCAGGGCCCTTTCTGCAGCACTGCTCTCCAGCCCTTCAGTCCCCAGTCTGTACACACAGCCAGGGTTTGCCCTGTCCCAGGTTCAGAATCTGGCACATGTCCTTGTTAGACTTCATATGGTTGGTGATTGCCCAGCCTTCTAATATGACAAGATGTCTATGCAGGGCCTCTCTGCCTAGGAACTTGTCCTGGGATTTTTTTCTTTTGCGTTTTCCTCTATTTATTTGAATAGTAGTCCTTTATTTAGCATCAAACAGAAAATTGTGAGCACAGGAACTTATTTGGGTCTATTTCAGTATCTGACAGACAAGTTCTGTTATAGCAAAAGCTGTTCAGTGCTTTGCCGTCTCAAAAAAAAACGCAAAAGCCACTTCCACCTCTGAGCTGCAAAGGACAACCCATCTGCCTGGTTGTATGAACAAACACTAATTGCTATCAGACACTCTTATTGCCTTGTGGGGTGACTCTGAGCTCTTCCTCAGCTCCTGACAGAACTAATTTATAAAAATGCACTGCTGGTATAGATGTTTGAATTGTCTTGTTATGCCAGGTGACTTGTTTCTGTGTAAGTGATTTTTTGGATGTTTATTCCTTGCCCATTTCCAATCCTACAGGCTTTATAAGAATCTAGGGAATTTGGACTTGTCCTGGTCGGTATTTAGTCATCCTGTTCCTCAGCCAGAAGTTGTAAGTCTCAAAGCCACTGAGTAAAAATATAACAGAGAAATAATTTCCTGGAGTCTAAGGCATAGGAGAGTCAAGAGCTACAGCCACCAGCAGATGCAAGGGTTGTGCCCTGGGGAGCTGTCTAAGAGGTCCTGGCTCTCACCTACAGCATCATAGACTGCAGAGCCCAGTCCCCAATGTATCATCTTCTGGCCTGCTGTGCCACTGTGGTCCCCTCTCAATACCAGCAGGACTCAGAGCATTTAAAATGAACCCTTGTATCCTGTGGCACATAGCAGTTATGATGTACCTTTTTATTGCATCCTGAGTGAAGTTTCCCTTTAAAGAAATATTGATTGGAGAAAAAAACCTCATAAGGATCAATGGTTTATGTTACAGCTGTGTTTTATGTTTCAACAACAGCTCTTTGGAGAGTCGGTGCTGAGTGAGTGCAAAGTAATACCAGTAATTCCTCTCCTGTTGGATCATCCTGTACCAAAATCTTCACCATTCTCACCATTGACTCATGGACAGAAAATAGCTACCATGTTCTCAGGGGATAGTGGGGATAAAAAAAAAAAGAAAAAAACAGGGGGAAGGCAGGGAGGTGGAATATGAATAGGAAATCTGCTCCAAAGAATGAATGGTCCAGGAGAAGTGTCAGGGTGTGCTGAGGGAGGAAGTGCCAGTCTTTGCCCAGGCATTCAAATCCAAAGTTCAGTAGCTGGTAGTTAAAACACTACTGACCTAACTCAACATTGCATGGCAGAAGCTGCAGAATGGTACATGCCTGGATAATGGTGAGAACCCAGAACTCCACTGCTCTGAGCTTGACATGCTTGCAAACACAGCATCCCTGCTATGCCTCTGTCAGTGCTTTTACAATAGCAGCCACCTCCTCAATTGTAAGTATTTGAGTACAGAGCCAGTAATGGTTTGTTTGGAAAGAGATTTAATTTTTATGTCTCCATTATTAAATATTATCTATAGAGAATGCACATGATCTTTATTACCCTGGGAAAAGTAGGATTTCTTTCCCTTCAACAAGAAACTGTTTTCTTTCAAAATCTTAGTTTTCTTTCTAAAACACCTCTCCCAGTCTCTGTCCCTGCTTATTCCCCCCTAGACTCTTGTCTTTCCCTGAGGTGACTTTCTCCACTCCACTTCTTCTTCAAACCAGTTTCCCTGCCCCAAACAGTGCTTATTATCTTCACACACCTCTAGCTGCTGTCTATAACCTGCAGAAAACAGCCCCAGCGTGAGCCCTCTCCATCTTCTCACCTGCCATGCAGCAAAGCCATGCCCCACCACTGCACTCACCAGCCTACTGCATTTTTGATGCAGGGCCAAGGAAGAGTTTGGAGCACAAGTCTTATGAGCAGCTGAGGAAGCTGGAGGTGTTTATCCTGGAGAAAAGGAGGCCCAGGGAAGACCTTATCACTCTCCACAAATCCCTTAAAAGTGATTGTAGCCAGGTGGGGATCAGATGTCTTCCTCCAAGTAACAGGTGATAAGACAAGGGGAAATGGCCTCAAGTTATACCAGAGCAGGTTTAGATTTTATATTAGGAAAATTTTTTTTGTTGTCAGGCTTTGGAACAGGTTGCCCAGGTGAGTGATGGAGTCACCATCCTTGAAGATATTTAAAGGATGTGTAGATGTGGCTCTTAGGGGCATAGTTTAGTGGTGGACTTGGGTATCAGGTTAATGGTTGGAGTCAATGATCTTAAGAGGTGTTTTCCAACCCAAGTGATTTTATGATCACATCAAGGTACTTCATTATCATCTGTTATGCACATGCAGCTTTGCCATGTCATTTGGGCCAAGAGACATCACACTGTGGCCGGGCACAGAAAGATTAAAGAAAACCTCAACATGCCTGGTGAAGCAAATCCAAACCTGCTAAAAGATCTTGAAGTCTTAAAGGAGTAGCCCTTCAGATCAGGGGTGATGGAAAGACTTTGTTCTGCTGTATCCATTCTGTAGGGATGATTATGACTCTGAAACTGAATGCGTTCACAAAATCCACAATTTAAACACATTTTTAAAATGTGTTAAGGATTTATAGACTACTGCTTGAGAGAACTTCTAAACTGGGAAAAGGCAGGACTATTTTTAATGTAAAGCCATTGCTACCTAGCAAGAAAACACTTCTGTATTTATATAAAGTATTCATTAGGTGTGAGGTTTTATAAATTGTTTAGTCCTGTAGCCTTTAAAGAAAACACCAAAAAAACCCAGGCTACTTTAAATGCATTACCAAGTATCCTGTGGAATATTTCACATAAAAGGAAACAGAAGATGTATAAATGTAAACAGGCTAATTGTATGCAGATATAAATTATGCATGTTGGTCTTATGAAAAAGCATCCCTGATTTGCAGGGGTCTTACTCAGCAGCTTTGTGTCTTGTCTAAGGGGATATTTAGTATGGCTGTGATGTGCAGAATTTAAAATAAAACTTTGAATTCTGCAGAAGAAAAATATAGTCCAACTGTGATAAGAGTACACTGTTAGGAGTAGGAGGCATTTGTTTTATTTTATTTTGGTTAATTTCATTTTATTCTATTTCACTTTATTTTATTGCATTTATTTTGCTTATTTTGTTTTGTTGTCTGTTCTGCTCATTAGCCCTGTTAACGTGCGTCTGCCTGCCCGCAGATAGAGAGCCAAGTAAAAGATTGTGTTAAGACTTAACGATTGCAAAGGGATTATGGATATTTTGATGTTTCTTAACAGGGATATGTAAAATATTCTCAAAGTCACAAACCTTTTCATGGTTGAAGCATTTCTGATTAGTCCCAGACACGAGCAGCCTGGGCTACGGAGGTGCAGAGCAGCTGCAGTTCCCACCAGCCACCCTGGGGACAACATGGAGCCAGCACCTGTGAGGAGCCAGGCTAATCAGGACAAATTCTAGAAATGGTTGAAACAGGTCCCTGCCCAGACAAAACTATGCCACTCTCTGTCTTTTCCCCCCAGTCCTGCAGAATCGCTCTCCTACAAAAAACAGCAGCAGCATATTTGAACTCAAGTTGCAATATTCATGCTGAGGGATCCTTCAAAGTGGGAGTAGGATTATGTATCCCTTGGATACCCCCTGTGGGTATGACTCACATCCGTGCTTCCTGTCTTTCTGGCATGGATTAGTGAAATGATGCTGAAAGTGGAGGCACGGGCAAGAAGGTTAATAGAAGCAAGTCTGTGGAAACACAAAGTAACACAGCTGAGGTGGAACCAAAACTCAAGGAGCTCACTGGATTCAAGTTGAGGTGGCTGGTAATCTTCACCCTAAAATTCTGGAAGAACTGACACATATTCAAAAGGCCTGAAGCTATGATTTTTAATGAAACTATCAAGCAGGGGTAATATGGAATGATTAGGGAACAGTGAGGAGGAAAAACACATACTGATCCAGGCAATGACAGTCCCATCCATTTGCTCGGTCCTGCTTGGGATATGCCTACTAAAAAACAGATAAAAGGGTACTTCAATGTTAAGTGACAGTACACAAACATCAAAACAAAGTATAAGCACAGAGAAAAGAATTTTTTCAGTTGGGAAAAAATCTCACAAAACACAATGCAGTCTTCATTACCACTTCTGGCAAAATAGATGCACAGTGAATGGTTCAGTAATAAAACTCCAATATCTTCTGACGGTGTGTGGTGGTACACAGCTCCATTAAGAGGAGCTACTGTACCTAGATATTCCAACCATGAAGAGACACAATGTTGGTGTTTCAGAAAGCTGGAGAAAAAAAAAAGGAAAGAGCTATTTCTGACTCATTGTCTATTGCTTCTTCTGCTACATTGTGCGATGGGGCAAGAGGCACAGCCTGCATATTCAGCTGCCATGATAAATTACATCAATTTCAATCCCTCAAGACGGAGCTACTGGTGCAGAGAGCCACTAAACACTACCAGTTGCTTTATGCTACAGATATCAGGCAGTTAAAGGCACACTGTGCAAGTGAAACATAACCCTATATCCTGGGACACAAATGTGACACAGGCTGGACACAAATGCTAGAGGGAAAGTGGGGTACTTCCTTCACTCATACATTGTAAATATGTCCTCATCTTGCTGCATCCTTTGCTAAGAATCTGTACTCTATCAGAACAAGCCCTGAGACAGCCATTAGCACCTCTGACCCTGTCAGCTTTTCCATCTCCAGCAATGGCCAGTATCAGCTGCTCTAAAAGAGAACAAAAAAAATCCTACAGCCAGCAGCTATTCAATAACAGAGCCTTAGGGGAAGTTTCTTCCCAAGCCTCATTAAGTGTTGGCTTCATTCTTAAATTCCTTTTAAACTTCTTAGATTCTATTCTGGCTACTTCATCTAGTGTCTGTACTGTGGACTGGGCCTTCCAGTGAGGATTTTCCTTGGCTGGCCCCAGCAATTTCTGAGCCCACACTCAGAGCTGGCTCCAGAAGTGAGCAAAGGCTGTGCGCCTCTCTTGTGCCAAGTGACTGGTGGGGACAGTCACCACAATGCAGATCACAGCTGCTCTACTTAAATGCTAGTGAAAGAGGATCTCCCTTACCTGGTTCCCACTGACTGCCATCAGAATTTTTCTCTTTTTTGGGGGGATGAGAGTTCTTCTAGGGGTTTAGGGAGCAGGGAGGGAGGAGCACTTTAAAGTCATTCTCGGATCCTGTCTAAAGCACTCTGTTGTGCAGCAGAAGAGAGTGAGTGCACGTCACCAAGCTCCAGTTGACCATGCATTTCACAGCAGGGTGCACCTGGGCATTCAGAAGGCAGAAACAGCACTCACGTATAGGGAGAACCATAAATTGTTAGAGAATTAACGCCCTAAGGGTTGTTTAAATATTGCAGTAATCATCTTGTCAGGCAAAGTCTCACATTCTGCTAAGATTAATCTGACATTCATCAGGAATGGCACAATAGAAGATTACTTAATTTGGATCATACTGGACTGGAAAACTGGCAGGAGGACAGAAATGACCCAAATTGGAAACAATCTGCAGAGAGTGTGCCAAGACAAGAAAAGCAAGCAAAGAACAAGAAAGTGTGTATCTGTTTATTGGACGCAGATACATTAATTGCAATGTATACATACATACGTTAACTTAAATGCTTGCACATAAATATACAGGACTATGGAAATTTCAAGAGCATTCAGTATTGGTCTAACTTCATTTAGTATCAACTCCTTGGGATTTTGCTTTAGGCTTAAATGAGAGTCGAGTGGAACTACTTTTTTATAGCTTTTGAAACATCTCTCCAGTATCACTTCTGCCCATTTTTTTAATTCCTCCCTCATATTACTGAAAAGGGAAACAGCCTCAAATATTTCAGATATATCCTGGAGTAAACACTGGCCTTTAGGTGAATTACTTTCAGGACAGAAGTGCTCTCTTGATAGATCATATATTTTAATTATTGAACAGTTTAGCGGTGCAAGAAATGTGTCTCCTATTTTAAAAGTCCTTTATAAAAAGTGACTGCATCAGTGGACAAAGGAAGGACTACAGATACCATTTATCTGGACTTCTGTAAAGCCTCTGACATAGAACTCCCCCCAGCATCTTTCTCTCTAAATTGGAGGGAGAGAAATTCATTGGGTGGACTGTTAAGGATGGATAAGGAATAGGTTGGATGGATAAGGAGCAGGTTGGATGGTCACTTCCAGTGGATAGGTCTCAATGGACATCGTTGACAAGTGGTATCCCTCAGAGGTCCATACTGAGACCGGTATTATTTAATTTTTTCATTAATGACAGAGATGAAGGCATCGAGTGCACCCGCAGAAAATTTGCAGATTACACCAAACTCAGTGTGTGGCTGACAAAACTGAAGGATGGGATGCCATGTAGGGGGACTTGAACAAGCTAGAGAAATGGGAATCTCACAAGGTTTAACAAGACCAAGCACAAGGTTCTGCACCCAGCACAAGGTTCTGCACCCAGCACAAGGTTCTGCACCCAGCTGGGGCAACCTCTGGCCTCAAAATGGGCTGGGGATGAACAGTTTAAGACAAGCTGTGTTGAGAAGGACTCATGAGTGCTGGTGGATGAGAAGCTGGACATGAGCCAGTCACATGCATTTGAATCCCTGAAAACCAGCTGTATCCTGTGTTGCCCCCAAAGAAGTGAGGGCAGCAGGTCCCTTCTATTCCACTCTTTTGACACCCCATCTAAAGTACTGCATCCAGCACTGGAATCCTCGACGTAAGAAGGACATGTTTGATCGAGTACAGAGGAACAGCAAGATGCTTAGAGGGATGGTACAATTCTCCTGTGAGGAAAGCCTAAGAATATGGGGTTCAGCCTGGAGAAGGGAAGTCTTCAGGATGACCTAATTGTGGCCTTTCAGTACCTGAAGGGAGCCTACAAGAAGGACAGACAGAAACTTTTACAAGAGCATGTCATGACAGAAGGGGAAATGGCTTCAAACTGAGTGGATTTAGGTTAGATATTAGGAAAGAATATTAGACATTAGGAAAGAATTAGGAAGGACTGAGAGGGTGTTGAACCACTACAGTTGCCCAGAGAAACTGGGGAGGTCCCAATCCTGAAAGTCTTCAAGACTGGGTTGGATGGGGTTCTGAGCAACCTGGGTTAGTGGAACCTGTCCCTGTCACAGAAATTTTAACTAGATGATCTTTAAGGTCCTTTCCAACCAAGCCATTCTATGATTCTCTGATATGATTCTATGATTCTTTTGGCAACTTCACTTTTAAATCCTGTCTCCAGCTTTCCTAACCATTGCAGGGTTTTTCCGTATTGCTGTAGTCTTCCTATATGTTCAAGCAATGATAAATCTCATAACAGGTGCATATACATTATTGGCTTTCAACCCAGGGAAAACAAAAAATAAAAACACATTCCTCTGGATCACTGCCATTTTTTACTGAATATGTTACTTAGCTTATTAAACTTGTCAAACAGCAAATACAAAGAAAATGATGGTTTATTTTACTGATTATTCAGCCACTGCACACTAGTGTGGGTAAGCGCATGACTGAAACATTTATCACTGTTCACAAGATGTCTCTACTCTGCTTTCCTTTCTTCCTTTACCCTTACCATGGACCACAGGGTCTCCCCTGCTGTGTTCCCCAAGTTCCAAGAAAAAGCCAGAGTTCTTTAGAAAGGAAAAGTTTTAAATAAGATGTAAAATATAAATTGTGCCATAGTCAAATGGGTATATTTACAAAGGGTTTCAAATTCCCTAACAGTTATCTGCTGCATTTGTAGCTAGCAAACAGTGGAGATAATTTGGGGCTTTGAATATACCAGCGCTGAATATAATCAATGTGAATAAGAATCGCATTGCCAAACTGAAGACATTTCTTATATACATTATGTCAGATCATGAATCAGATTTGTGTAAACTAAAATCTTGGAGTACTCAACCACATTCACAACATTCAACCACAGCCACACCAGTATATGATTATGTTACATATCAAACAGCCATACAGTGCAGCAAACTATCAAACTGAGAGACCTTTGCTGCTTTCAGGACATCTACAGAGCCAGGTTTATATGGCACATTACTGCCAATTCATCTATACCCATCTGAGTAAATCGGTTGGCAGAGAGGGGCAGATTACCACTAATGGCTCTATTATGGAAAGAAGCTGCAACCATTAGCTATTTTACATATGGACAAAAGAGAATTTAATTGATGGCCCATCGCCCAGCAGGCAGAGAGAAATTATGATTTTCACCTTAATGCCAGGCATTAAAAATTCACAGGGCTGTGGAAAAAAGAGATGTTCATGCAGTCTCACTCTGCTTATGGGTCATTTTAAGCATAACTTGAGAAGAGCAACACAAGAGGAGTTGTTCTGCTTTAAGAAAACTTGAGTCATCTGGGAAAAACCCCACACATTGTAGTATTCCATTATTATGATGTTAAAAAGCCAATACCAGGATCCTCTTATTTTTCTTAGCTACAATTTTATTGTTCCCAAATATCAACCAAGTATTCAGCAAAAAACATTTTGTGGGTGTTTATATTAGCAAAATGAAGGAAAGATGTGGGATTTTTGAGACATAGTACATAATAATAATACAACTTATTTTCACGTACTTAAACACAAATGTATACTCCTGTAATTACACATATTTATTTAATTTAGCATATATGATAGGTTTGTCTGTATTTGTATGTCTTGAGAATTTCATTTCCCCAAATACAAAAAGCCATTGCACTGTAGTGTTGTATCTAGAATTTGCATTATTCTGGTCCAGTCTTACCTTCCATGTTCAACGCAGAAGCTCTTTCTTGTGCCTCTCCTCCTTGAAGACCCCTACAGATTTTGCTGTCTTCAGGATATCTGCATTTCTCATTTCATCTTCTGTGAAATGGTGAAGTGTGAAGCTGCAGGGGACTCCAAACAGAAGCATTAACCCTGGGGGAAGTCACAGATTTTGATGCTGAGACACCTCTCCTACTTCCTGCCTTCCTGTAAAGGTAAAGGCTGCTGAGTCTGCAGTAATTCCTAAGATGCTCCAAGGTAAGATCCTCCCCCCAATGCAAAGTCATTGCAGATTATTAGTAAACTTTGAGATGTTTATGTTTGTGACTAAAGAGCACAATATAGTAAACGATATGCTCTGCAGGGCAGAGACTATCTAAATGGAAAGCAGAGCTGCTGAGTTGGAGAAAGGGTCGAACATACAAATCATGTGGCCAATGGCAAAAATTTTCTACATCCCCAACGGATGTAACAGGATGAAGTTAATCTGTCATGTCTCTAATTTCTATTTTATATGAGCAGTGTGAGAATTGTAGGAAGATATGCTTAGATAGCTAGAGTCAGGCTGAAAATCTCTAGCCATATTGGTCTGTACACAAAAGCTGACTTGTCAGGCTACAACAAAGAGCAGACGGCTTTTTGAATTGGAGACACTAGAAGAGAAATAAGATCACACTACTTACTGCTGTAAAATTGGACAAGGTAAATAGTGAAGGGAAAGTGTCTGCATGCAATGCTAGACACAATATTGGATGGATTTTTTACAATGTGCTCAGGAAACAGAAGGTTGGTAAGCCATTCAAAGAAATTTCAGAAGGAATTGCTCATGACCATTGCAGAAAAATGAGGAGAAATAATAAGGTAGGGAAAAGTGGGCTAACAATGCGCTATAATTTGTTCCTCTTTTCCAATATTTTGTCACTGTTCTGGAAGCAGAAGTTGTCCTTATTCCAGACTTAATTGCTTTAATCCGTAGCACTAGAAGACACAAAATAGGCAATAGTGGCTGTCAGACAATTTTTTTCCCAGCTCTTCCAAGAATCCAGAACATTCCCTAGCACTGCATAGGCTGTAGTGGTAATCCAGCATGGGTCTGTAGCAAAAGCAGTGCCTAGAGCCCTCACTGGGCAGCTTGAGGTGGGGTTCAATTCCCTCCACACTCCACTCCTAGCAACTGCTAGCAAACATGTTCTGGGGACAGTTTCACAGGATGGTTGTGTGAGGTCTGTTGCTGTGAACCTCCTATGGTGGAAACTAGAATTTTTTCTCAGTTCCTTCAGTCACTCTGGTCCTTTTTCAGAAAGAAAAGATTTAGATGAAAGTGAAGATTTCACCTCAGAAGTAAGAAAAACTGGACTTCTTCCTCTCAGGTAGCCAGCTATTGTTAATCCAAACCAGATACAGTAGAGACTGAGAAGATGGGTGAGGGAATCATTGTTTTTGTCGGACCTGGTCTCTCTTCCAAAGTTCTTGTGCACATTCCCACACAACTGTAATAAGTGAGTAGATATTTGCATAACAGGATCAAACAACCATCAGTCATTTGGACTTTCTGGTAAGGAGGGATGTATCCACAGTTCAACCAACAAAAAATATATATAGATGGAAGTGTGGAGTTTGTTCCTTTCTAAAGAATCAAGGCACACATGAGAAGTGAAACTCTATATTAATTTTAAAAACACTGATATCTCTAGAGGTTTGTGACATGTCAGCATCGGAAACAGGAAGGCTGGAGAGAACAGCCAGCAGTAACAAGGAGCAATAACCACGTGGCCTTCTCCTTCCATTTTTCCTTTCTTCCCCTAAATGAGACATCTGATCAAAGACTCTTGCAGAATTGCTAATGAAGATTTATTTTTTTATTTCTGTAGAATCCAGCCCCCAGGGGAGGAATAAATGGGAAAGAAGGGTAAATCTTCACTGGCAAGATGATGTAAGAGCCAGAGTCCACTGTGAGAACAGTGCTGGGAAAGCACCTGCCACAAGTCAATATACCATGATTATTTCCAATTGTTTAGGTTTTGAATTTCAAGACTAATCTTTTGCATATTTTATCAAGGCGGAGTTCCTTTAGGAGCAAGTAAAGGTAACTAGGAGCCATCCCTAAAATAATTGTAAAGAACAGGAAACTGAAAAATCTTTCAAGCTTCCCCTGGTCAATGGGAGAACATTCTCACCAAAAAAAAAATGTTATATTCCTACTGTAAATAAGACAGAGGCAGTTTAACTTGTATGATTTTACTTCTCTGTCTTTGGCCTTGGATGCTGTCATCAAGAAGAGTGGATATCACCTGTGTTGCTAATAAAAGACTAAAGGACAATGATTTCCCTTATTACACTCAAGGTTGCAGTCCTCAGAATGAATAAAATTACTCTTAATTTTCTACATGATTAAGTGAAGACTCGTGAGAAGCTGCCCTGAAGTGGATAAAACTATTATAGGTACACAAACAAGAGGCATTAAGATCAGAATTTCTACATTCATGGGAAAAAAAGGAACCTTCTTAGGGTATGTGAAATTACTAGGGTATTCTGTGTTCATATTCATTTCTCTTTTTAATAATAAGGGCAGGGAAGTGGAATTAACTATTTCTGGCTTGATATCAAGGTTATGCAGGTTAAACTGAAAAATGTTAATGCATTCCTATAGGCAGTTAATGGACAGTTTGTGCAACCGTTTCTTGACGTGAAATTATATTGTATCTCTCTCTACAATACTTTAACTTGACTTTTAATGATGTCAGCTGATTACATTCATCTATGTAGAGCAGCTCAGTTACTTATTCCTCTGATTTAGCTGTTTATTTCCCTGTACAAAAGGTACATTCTTATGATATTTTGTTCAAAATCAAATGAATTTTTCACCCTGTCTTTTAAGCATTACAGGAGCTGCAAAGAAAAGTACTTAAAAAGATATCAGCATGAAGTCTAAGAAAATATTTTTTTTAGATTAAAATTTCATATGTGTGTCCAGCACTGATTTATACAACATTGCATAATATGGTTCTGTCTATTACAGGTTTCTTTAAACTATATAGACACAGCTAGTGATTAAAGGCTTTTTGTTCAAGTCCCCTGTTGGTTTAGAAAACTATGAGAAAAGAAGCATTCTCAAGAAACATTACATGATTAGTCTGAGAATGCAATGCAATTCCTGAAGCAAAATTCATACTGAGTTTTTGTAGGACACAGCTTCTACAAAAATAGTCTTCTACCGGTGGTACGAGTATGGATTGTATTAAAGTTCCATACTCAACTAAGTCAACCAATATCTAAGCAGGGAGTTGGGATGAAACTTTCACACCCACTGGCTCATTTCATGTGTTGCCTACTGCAGAGATGCTTTCCTGTCCTCTGCAGTGTGCTGGAGACATCAAGTCAGAGCCAGTTGCCTCAGAATGGACCGATAAAGCACAATTCTACTTCATCAATAATGCAAAAGAATCACCTCTGATTAACTTCTTGGATCTCCTACACTGAATAAAATGATACCAGTTCTATAGTTTCAATTGAATACAACCTCGAGACTTCAGGAAAAAACCCCAAACATTCTGACTTACAGTGAGCTCTGTGCAAGAAAAACTGTGTGCGTAAGGGGAGTACATATCCTTAAACAGTGATCACCTTTATAACTTCAGTGACTTGCCAAAAGGCAGAAGAGATGAAGGAAAATTCAAGCTGCCACCATTATTTTTAAGTGTTCCTATTTAAGTACACCATCTGCACAAGAATATGTGGCTTCTGAAGCCACAGGTTCTCCTATCACTTCAGGCCTCCTTTCTAAGGACGCATGGAACTCCTCAGAGGGGATGTTTGTCCCCTACATCCTGACAGATGACATCCCCAGATCTCAAATCCCTTCTAGCAGGCCCCCAAGTTTGTCCGGATCTCAAAAAGTGAAAGCCTGTATCTACAACGTTGCCTTAAATTGTCTCAAGGGAAATTAAAAAGCATGAGAATTTGTCAGGTATATTGAATTATTTTGTTCAAAATAAACAAAGTTTAAATTGGAAAAGAGTGTTACTTCCAGCAAGGCAAGAGGATGTTCCTGATTGCAGACCATGAAAGGCAGCTCACCAGAAGATTGTGCAAGCAAGGGATCCAATCCTACAGCACCCTTAGCATCATTCCCTTGGTCACTCTCTCTCCTAGGACTTGCTGTGTACTGTTCCTTATCCCTAGAGCTGGGAGGTTTGGGCCTTTTGAATGTAAAAAGAAGGTTTTCATTTTCATAGTTTCTTTGAAAATCTGTGCATTTCTCTAATCTGCATTTCTCTAATGATCAATGTGCTTCACTGTGGTGTACCTTGAACTAGCTGCTTCACAACTGTGTGAATGTGAAATCCTTAAAGCCTCTCTAATATTACTCCCTTTCATACAAAAAGGAGGTCTTGGAAGAGCAAATTTCCCTATTCAGATCTACTTTTCATCTTGAAAATCAAAAAAGCTGCAGTTTTTAGCTCACACTGTATTTTTTTATCAGTAAATCTGTGGTTTGGTTTTGGTCAGGTTTTTTTTTTATCTCAGTGGGAAGAAGATCCATCAGAGTTTAATTTTATTTTCTGTAAATCACATACAACATGTTAAAACTCATTGTTAGTTTGAGGTTTAGTCACACCTAACTAGACTGAACTTCACAACTCCTAATATTTTCCTGCCTGCTTGTTTTTAAAGTGAAAAGATATGTGAAAAGCTGTAATGTTCTTTAAACATAGGTTATACAAAAATCAAGACTGAGCTGTTTTAACAAAATAGGCATTTGTCCTACATCTTTAAGATAAAAGGATCCCAAACAAACTGAGGAGAAGAGATAAAGAGGTCTTTATATTCCCTCACAATATCTAAAGAACAATGTAGGCAGATTGCTTGCAACTCAAATGCTGATCAAAAAGCAACTACAGAACATATGCTTACAGGAATGAAGGATCAGTATAGACAGTGTTAGTGGGAAGCATATTAGCTACAGAGAAAAACACCTCTTGGGTTTTGGAACTTGCTACAGTTATCAGGATTAACCCTCATTACAAATACATGTGGTCCAAAGCAAGCAGAAAAGTAAAATGGTTCAGTTCAACAAAGGCTTCCAGTCTGTAAGATAAAAGACCAAGGTTGGAAAATTAACTCTGTGCTGCATTAATCAGTTTAAAGGTTCTGGCTACTGTTTAAAATATCATGTAGTACAAAATAATCTAGTACATCTTTCCACTTCATTCTTAAACCTGAGCAAAAGTAAAGCATTAACCTATATATTTATCTACAGAAGTCAGGTATGTCTTTTCTTCCATCCTTTTGTTTTCCTATGAAATCAAGAGCAGCTGAGCACACAGGGCCAGGGAAGTTGCCTTCTTGATTTTGTGGATCATCTTTTCCTTACAGATGAAAAGATACTAACACTTCCTCACATGAAGTGTCTTTTTAAACTGTCAAAGATGCTTGATTAATCCTTGTTCAGTGAAAAAACCTTCACGCTCTGCTCCTCGTGTCTGTGGAAGTCAGCTTTCTGCTTCAGCACCTCTTTTATTAACCCTGATCTCACCATGCAAACAATACAAGTTTTTGCACTTCTGAAAATCTCAAATTATATTCTACGTTTGCACACTGTGAGAAAGCTTTCATGCGCAATTGAGCCTGTTTACATTTTCCCCATCTGATTTGAACTGCTCAGATTTTATTAGTGCCTCTGACTCAGCTGAAAAAGATAGTTTGTCTCTGCACAATTAAGCCTTTCAGAGTAGCCACAAGTACCAAGAGAGTGGAAAGGAAAACATAGGAAACCCCAAAGGACAGATTCCTACTTAAACATTTGAGTTAAATTTCTTTCAGAGGTACCATACAAATGAAAACAGAAGCGACATGTGTCTGGTTTTGCTTCTTTGTTACAAATCTCATAAAAGTCCCAGAATATCTGCTAATTTTTAAATTCACATGTTTTGTTTTGGGCCTTTATTTTTTATTTCTAGAATTCAGAGTTGTAATTCGTATTTCTTGCAATAGTTCATGTTGGTTTAAGTTGGATTGGTTTTCTAGGAAAACTTTAAAATAAGGAGAAGAATATGTCTTGCTATGGCAGCAAAAAATCAAAAAAGTAATGGAAATTGGTTAATTGAAATATTCTAACTGATCTAAATATATTGTCCAAAATAGTTTTATTGAGGCTGAAGAAAAATAAAGTATCTTTTCCATTGTTGACTAGCACTTTCTATAGAGAAAGTTCACTAATGTAAACCAAATATTTCAAAGAGTGTTATGTTCACAATTCTAAAAACATTTATACAAAACATACTTTAATCATAAACAGCAATATACTGAGTGTTTCCCAGGTTAACCATGTCAGGCCAAGCCAAAATATTTTCTGCCCACACTGATGAAATGGAGAAGGAATTTTGTTTCCCTTTCTTAAATCAAACACACTAATTCAACAGCTCTACCTAAAAAAACTTGTGAGAAAACACTCCTTTGTTTAAGATTTAAAACCCACAGAGCTTTTAAGAGCAAATAAAGATTGTGCCAGATGCTGCACAAATCACATATGCACAGTGCAGCACTGATCCTTGCTCAGCCATACCTCAGGACAAATAAATAATAGGTGGAGATGAAGCCTCCAAAGAGTCCCCTAGCAAAACCAGGAAATGCCTGATTTTATATTCCTGATATTTCTAAGCAGATCACTTAAATAAAATAAACTCAACCTCAAAAGGGGAAAGTTTTCTAGCTTTTCTTTCACATCATGGAGAAAAAGAGAAGGCAAAAATCAAGTTTTCCATCCCTTTGCATGTCACCTTTAAAAGTGCATGTTTTTCCAGAGTGCCAACTCCTGTTCCTTTAATTAAGAATGACAGATGCTCAACATCTGGAGAAAATAAGGTCTGATTTAGTGGCCACGTTGGACTGGTAGAAACTTCAGACTGCAGGTTTGGAGTTACAGAAATTTTGAAGTGGATATTTAAGCCTGTCGAGCTGCTGAAAGAAGTCACATGAATGTATATCTAAAGAAAAAACATGAGAAGAAACCTTAATTTCATTTAAAAGGTGTATTTCCATTTTTCACGGCCATATGCAACCTGCCACCCTGGTCATTCCTCTGTATCTCCCCTGTCATCTAGATCTGCCCTATGTTGTTTGCATTAACCCTATGTTTTTTGTCATTGCTCATTTGGTACATCATATTTTCACGCATAGATAAGCAGCAGATTAAATATGAAAAACAAAATAGGAAGAAAACCTCAGATGCTCCAGTAGAGTGAATGAAATAACACAGCATCATGATGACTAAAAGTGGTTTTGCTGCTCTTTGGCCATGAGTTCAAAAAACATCAAGTCCCATACTGTAGCCATCATGCTGCCACTGTAGACTTCCTCCTCTGGCATTCAGGACAGCCTGCAGCCAGTTGTCCTCACACAGGCTTGCAACGCTGTCTTCTCTAGGAATGGTCCCTAAAAGCTCAGTGTGGGCTCACCTATAAATAAAGCAGTGACTAATTTAGTGTGAAATTCAGAAAAATTGCAAACTCTGAAGAGGTCATGGATACTTCAACACTGCAAATGTTACACCAGTGTTTAAGAACCCAGATCAGGACCTAGCTGATTACATTATTTGCAGGTCAGTTTAAATGCTAAAATATTGAGTTGGTTGCTTAGATTACTGCATTTGAAAATTGTCCTTGTGTTAACAATGGCATCCCATACTTACCTGACACTCCTTCTTTTAGTGTAATGTGGGCTCAAGGACCTTCAGTGCAAAGACACTTCCATTTCCTCTGCTAGGAGACACTTTGTCAATGCATGTGTGTTGGATGAGGTCAGCCAGGTTTTGGAAATGGGAAGGCAGAGGGGGGATGGGGATGTCTTCAGGGCTGCACCATGCAGTTCCCCATCATCACCATCAACATTTGGTCACCTATACCCAATACACATGTAGGGTTTCTGCAAGTCAAATCTGTTTTGCCTGTGACAGTAATTGATAAATTACCTGTCTTTATCTCAAGCTAGGAGAATTTCCAGAATTTTCTCCTCCATCTTGTTGATGAGAGTAAGAAAGTGGCTGAGTGGGTGGCTGGCAGATGACCAAGGTCACAACAGGTAAATAATGTACTGTGTCTTCTAACTGAAATGTAGCAAATATGGTTATTCTGGTTAGCCTGCTTTCTCCACAGAAACAAGCCCTTTGCTACCCCTCTACCTACCTCCCAACAAAAAAAAAAAAGGAAACAAAACCCAAGCAACACATCAACAGAAACACTCCAAGTCATTCTTGCAAACTGATTCACAAAAATATCTCATAAATACATGCTTAGCTTCCACATAGTAAAATATATTGAGTAAATATTATGGGAGACATCGAGCCACAGGGCAATATCTACAAGCTACTGGCATTAGATTTTGTGTGAGTTTCAACATTTTGAAAAAGACAGAACTAACTTTATGTGGACTTTAGTCATAATTTTTCAGTGTTGTATAAAACAAAGTCTAAAAGAAAGCCTTTTCTAAAATATGCATGTAGTCCATTCTTTCCCCTAGACTCTTCTGCCTTACTGTAAGTATTTCTTGTACACCTTTTTCCATCTTAGTCCAGAAACAAGATTAGGGAAACAGCACTGGAAAAAACTAATCTTCTGGTATTTCCAGCCTAAGTAGTAGTCCAGGCCTCTGGACCTGTGATTATCTGAACCATTCCTCCTACTGTGAATATACAATTTTGCCTTTAAAGAGGGATGCCAGGACCATTGCAGATGCCAGGAAAACTGTTTCATGTCCTCTCAAGCTCAACAGCAAGCATAAAGGCTGTAGAGAGGAGGTATACATATAAACTGAGGTGAAAATTATCAGTTCAGAGAAAAAATGAAACATCTCAGCCCTTTTGGAATAGATCTTGCTAAGGAAAAAAAAGTATAGCTGGCACAGATTTGTCTGCTGACAGTATTAAGGTCATGGATTATAAATGAGATTTTCTACCACTGATGGTAATTTCTATTTTACCTGAGATTTGGGAGGTGGTTTTCTGGGTAGGAAGCATAGTCCAGTAATAGAACGAATCCTTGGAAGGGCATAGAGTAAACTTCATCTTTTAGCCTTTCTGGTATTTGACATTATTGTTCATAAAGAAGGGAAATTGTGGGGTTATTTATTTTACTTAGCATTCTTCCTATTTCTGATATTTGCAAGGTTTGTTTTGTCCAAATGAGGGGCTTTAAAGGAAAATCTCTCCAGACAGTTGTAGTGCATAATATTAATTTATATATTAAATGTTCATTTTTATTCTTATTAATCTTATTAATAAGAATAAAATTTTTATTCTTATTAATCTTATTAATCTTATTAATTTAGCAATCTAAAATACAGTTTCTTTAAATTTCTCAGATTTGGTGAAGGCAAAGCACTTTTTGTAACCAAAATTTAAAATGTCCCATTGCTGAAAGAGCTGTGACAATTTATAAGCTGTTCAATTACAGACAGAATTTGTTATGTTAGACCAATTTAAATATATCTGTTGTATAAGAAAAAGCAAGACAGAAAAGAAAGATTACACTTCAGAAAATGACTTATATATGACCGGTATGTAAAAAACTTTGAGGAAAAAACTATTTATATGGGAAATATATTTAACCTAATTACATGTTTTTGAAATAGTTAAATGCACCTGGTTTGTATAATTCTATATAGGTAAAATTTTCATCTTGAACAGTGAGGAAGTTGGGAGATTTTTAGAAATCTTTAATATCAAAATATTTTCTTTCCCTTGAAGGCTAGTGGTTGAGTAATTTCAAATTTCATCTTTCTTCTAAGAAGCAGGTGGAGTTTCCTCATCATGGGAAAGCCTTCCCCACTCCATGCCACGCATGCAAGATCAGACGTACTTAAATTGTTTGTAATGCTTTGTGTAACCTGTCCCTGGAAACTACCCCAAGAGGGAAATTCCACATATTCCCTAAGCAATCCATTTGAGAGTCTGTCTTCACAGATTTTAAACTTTTATGCAATTGAAACTTATTTTCCATTGTCCTACTCAGAGAGAATATGAGGCACTGTTTATTCTTCTTTGGAATGGGATCTTTTACACATGTCAAGCTGATTGTCCCCAGGGAGACCTCTTTTTTTCCTAGGTTATTTTTGCCAAGGTCATGTTTTTCTGTAGTCTTTTAGGCATATTCTTCTTTCTCTCACTTTTTATCCCTAAGAATTGTGCCCTCTGTTACTTCACAACTGTTCTCACATAAGCTGCCTTTCTGCAATGAATTGCTGTTGAGTTCCTTGAAGGTAGGGTAGGAACTGCTTGACAGGCTGTTTGTCACCATACCAGCTTTCTAAAAGATGCTTGGGTATTTAAAGTCCTCCATCAACACCAAGTCTTTCATCACACCTGATCTCCCAGGCTGGGTGTTCAATAGCAGACTTCAGCATGAGCTCACTCCTTCTAATTTTCTGTTATTGCCCAGAGATTTCAACGGGTCTGTCATCCCTTCCATTCTGGACTTCAGAGCATGCATGCATGACCATGACACTTCCAGATTTGTAAAAATTCACTAAACCAGTACCAGAAAGGGCTAACATTTGTCAGGGCTATCATTTTAACATAACATCCTAACGTACATCTTCAGTACTGATGCCAGACAGGTTTAGGATTGTATCAACATACATCAAATTAGAATGCATCTGTTACAGGCTCTTCTTTGCTACTTTACTGCTACTCCATTTCCAGCTCCCAGGTACCACACTGTGTCCATGTTTATGTCACTCCTTTACATACCAAAGGCTGCCATACTGGTGTAATTTATCCATCATCTGTTTTACAGCCTCACAAAGGCCCCGTTATGTGAGAGTCATGCTGCCTTGTGCTTGGATCATTTTCTGGCTCCTGCATCTGTGTAATGTATTAATTTCTAGTGCTGCTGAACTGTGCTTAGCTATCAGAAAGGTGGTTGTTCCAGGTCATCTTATTGTACAATTCAGGTTTTTTGTATTGACAAAGCTCAAATTAGATAAATATTTAAGCAGGAATAGTGTAGTAACACTTCTTTCTTCATTATAATCACATAGAAGCAACAACTATTAACTTTCTTCCCCCACTTAACTCACTGAAAGCACACATTTCAGTGCACAGAAAAACTGGAAAATTTCTTTATTCTCCTTAACGATAGCACACTGATGTGTGTTATCTGTAAGCTAGTTTATGTCCCTGCTGGTTCCCGTGGCTGCACAGTAAAGCATTGTTCTACCTTCAAAGAGGTGGTGATTTACAGACCGTACCACGCTCTCTTTTTAAGATCCTGCTCACACAGGACAGAACCCAGATGGGGGTCAGTGAAGTCTGGCAGGATGCAGTGCCCATGCAAAGAGCTGGCAGAAGAGACCATATCATGCAGCCAGATTTTATTTAAAGAACTGATCAATTCAAAATATTTTTACTGCAACTATTCCATGCACAAAGACCTCTTGCCCTTTAAAACAGAGCGTATAGTATAAATTGAACATCTCTATTCCCCAAATGAGGGCATTTCTTTTTTTAAAAATAAGATCATTTGTAAGAGAATCTTGTTCAGTCATTTATAAATACTCACCTCTGTAAACCAAGAAATAACCTTGTTTAAAAAAGTACCAACATTGTTGTTCTGTTGTCACCCGCTGGTAATTGAAAATGTGTTTCTGTCAGTTTCTCCTAAGATGGAATGTAATTCTTTCTAAGATCTTGATCTTAAATTGGCAAAAAAAAAAAAAAAAAAAAAGTCAGTGATAAAGGAGCCAGAAGTTGTTACTTGTGCTTTGCACTGGTGATATTGCTACTGCCCTTTCTTATAATCTAAGACATTATTCTTACTGGCTCCTGGAGGGCAACAGTACAGTCCTATTTTTTTCATTGTTTTTTCCTCCTGAATTGATATTGCACACTGCTTTGTACTGAAATATGAGGTCCTGCATCACAAAACAAGGAAACAAACACCCAAAATCTTACAGGGTCAAATCTTGAAGTCTCACCTTAGCTTTCAGATTTGTCATTACTCATACTAATTCAAAAAGGACTTTACTTAAGTAGATCAGAGGAAGAATTAAGAAAAGCTCTGTGATTAAGGTAGGTCTTTATGGCTAGAGTAATAACAAACCCTCTGTTCCTCCGCTTGTGCTTCACAGAGTTATATCTGATTTTGTGTCTTCTGGTCTTGTGAAACAAAATAATAAGAGTATTCTTTGCACTGCCTGATTGATCTCCTTAGAAAACAAAAACTCCTATGAAAGGAGAACTAGATATGAGTTGAGGCAGCACTGAGAAATACAGCTTTGAGGCTTCTGTACTTGAGGTACCTCATGCCCAACGAGACAGAGGAAAGGCAACATCAGCATCATAGCCGGGGCTATTTGCATTATCATGCCCATCTGCCCCTTGAGCCAGCTCAGGTAATAGTATAGAAGATAGTTTATTCCCAGAAAACCCCCACAGAGCACAAACAGCTATTTAGCCTTCTAAAAATAAGAGTACCCCCTCTGGTGTAAATACAGACCCCTTCTGCAGGTTACAGACAATGAATTACAGACAATGTCTAACAAGCAACCATGTAGATCAATCCAAAAGAAAAGAAGGGAAGCCAAGGGAAGGGTCATAGGTAAACTGCATGGGTTAGAGAAGCTGAGATTCATCACTACCAATCCAACCTAAAAGGTTTAGGCTTATAAAGTCATGGTTTCAGTTTGTTTGGGTTTTTTTTCTGTATAATCATCACCTCTGCCTTTTTTACTCTCCTACTCCCCTTCACTACCCCCACACATTTTCCGATGTTTTTCAGGACCCTTAAATCTTTGCTAATTTCTTTTCTTGATTGGTAGTGTAGGTTGGAGAGTCACTCCTAAAATATTTTAACTCTTTTGGGAAGTTAAGCACTCAAAAAATGTTGGACATGATCTGACTTGGAGCCTTGGTTTGCTATCTCTCAACAAAATATCTGGTAGGCAATAAATGTTTCTCCATAACTCAACCAGAATATATCACTTCCATGAAAAGGCTACTGCAGGTCATGGGGGTAAAGCAATTCATTCACTGTTACCCATTCCACTCAGGTCCTCTCTCTGCTGTGAGTGTAAAGAGGCTAACTGCATTCCAAAGGAGGATTTTAGATGTGGACACACATCCTTTATGCTGTAGACTAGGACCAATGGTTCATATCCATTAGGCCAGCAAAAGAAAGCAATCAGATGGCAATGATTTTCAATCACTACTGGTTCAGGGTTAGATTCAAACAAGTGACCTGGAGGTGAAATGTTCCACATCACATTACTGATCTTCTAAATTATTCTTCCCCCACAGATGAGGTTCGACACACATAAAAAAAGTAGATTGTGAGGAATTGCAATAGAAAAACTGAGACAGTAGCTCATAATAGTTGTGGATTTTGTTAGCCCTTTATGCCTAGGCAATATTGTTATGGTACAATGATAGGGCAGAATTATTGATTGTATCTAGTGGGTCGTAACTGAGGAACCACACACAGTTTATGAACTAATTCAACTGCTTTACAGAGTATGGCAATTTTTCTTTATATGAAGAAGCAGCTTATTAGAATTTCTATATTTTGGAACTATTTAAAATAAAGAATAGCTGACAAAATCTGCTTCCTCAAAGCAGAATTTATTCCTAATTTTTTTCTCTCCTTATAACTTCTCCAATAACTTACTGATGGATAGAAACATTTTTCAGAAAATTTGCCTCTTGGGTGCAACAAAATCTGAAGACAAAAAAAAGCGCTGTATCTCGTGGAGGATTTCGTAGGAGAAAAAGAATGTAAGAAAATGAAATTCCAAAATAAAAATTGTGATAGAAGATACTTTGGGGGACTGAGTTTAGCAAAAGAGGTAAAAAAAGCTTAGGCAGTTTCCTTCACTCACTGGACAGTTATCTGCCTCATTGGAGAGGAATACAAACATTAAATGAGAGATTTGAGGCAAAACAAACACTTCTAAGGACTTACATCATTCTCCCTCTTCCCTGTCTCTGCCTTTCTGACACTGAGACATTTAGCAGCTTCCATCAGGTCTGATCCCCTCCAACCCAGCAGCCTCCAGTCATTGACCAAAGGTGCCACCAGTGCTAGACCATGACAGACTGGTCCAACTTCAAACAAGGATCAACAGCTTTGTGTTTGTTAAGGCTTGAAATAGTTTGACTCTTTGGGCAGAGGAACTTCTGCAGATTTGTGGGGTTTTATGTTTGCCTACCAGCTAAACAGAA
The DNA here is from genome assembly GCA_020086605.1 of Lanius collurio. NCBI lineage: Eukaryota > Metazoa > Chordata > Aves > Passeriformes > Laniidae > Lanius > Lanius collurio. The sequence goes on from JACBWW010000002.1 coordinate 6,434,196, forward strand.
ATTTTATTTAGTGCAGCTTTTTTTTTCAGGGAGCAAGCAATCATAAGAAGTTAGCAAAGGGTTTATTCTTTTCAATTCCCACCTCTGGCAAACAGCTCATGCAGCAAAGAGAAGGCACACAACAGAGCTGGAGGAGCAGAAGTGCTCTGCTCTAAAAATATGTGACAGTGAGTGATGCGGAAAGAGGTAGACAGGGAAGTGGGTGTTAGTAACACTTTCGAGGATCAATCAAGTGCTCTCCTTTTTGCTATCACTTGAACTGTGGTGTCACTCCTGCAGGACTTTAGAAAACTGTTTGTTGGAGCACTTACAAAATCCAGCAGTTTCCCTTTTCAAGGATGAATGAAAAATAGCAAAGAGGGGAAGAATAAATTGCTTATTCCACACAAGAAGGCTGGCTGAATTTGGCATTGAATAAAACTTCCTTCATACAATGCAAGATCGCTTGTGCACTGAGAAAGCAGATGGGCTGTCAGAGTTTAGATCCAAACTGACTTTGAGGTGTACTGGGACCTTGGTTATACAGTTAACACAGTGGGAATAGAATTCTTCAAAGTATTATCCAGTCCATATATAACTTGAGGTTTGTCCTCTAATACTTATTTAGGATCAGCTAAATCATTTGTCTCTCCACTGGCTACAGAAAGAACCTGGACAGCTAACCTGGAATAGACAATCAATTTTTTGATAGCTCACATTAGGGGAGGTGGAATTGACCTGTAGTATATTTCATATAACCAGTATCCTATTAAAATTTATTTTTCAGAATTAAATTTAAAGAGTAGAGGAGGAGAACTTTGCCAGTAAGGTTTGAAAATAAACAGACACTTAGATAGAGACAAAAAATTATGTTCCTTCCTAAAGGTGACCCAAGGGAGAAGGATTGCATTCAACAGCAGCCAGACTCTTTTCAGGCTGGGGGCAGGAAAAAGAGGGGGACAGGAGAGAGAAAAGGTTTTTAAAAGTATTTTTCCATATGTGGCTGAATAATAGAAAGCATGTTGAGGAAAAAAAATAGACAAACTGAAACAAACACCAAACCAACAAAACTACCCTATGTGGCTGTACTCTCCAGATAATTCAATGAGGCACTAGAGATTTTTAAGACCAGCTTGCAAAGATTCAGCAGACCACATCTTGGACAGATTCACAGTAAGGAGTTTACATGTCTCATCTCTAAGCTAAACTTAAGTCTATCATAAACATACCAGTGTTTGTCACTCAAATGCTGGCACTAGTACTGCTTCGCCTAGTAATATGGCCTCTGTGGTGTTATTCAACATCATTGTTTATCAGGAATGAAATAAGGATGATTAAAGGACGGCAAAGGAAAAAAGTGGATGAAAAGTACCATCTAATCTACTCAGTCACTCAGGAGATAAAAGTACTTAAATGTCTGAAAGGCAGTTATATTGCACCACTGGTTTAGTTGGTCTACATATCAGAAAATTATAATTTACTTAGCAAAAAATGTTTATAAGTCAGAGGCAGGATATGGCTTGGGCTGATAATGTGGAATAAGAAATGCATAAGCTTTTACAACAGGAAAGAAGATTAATAATAAGAAAGCAGATTAAGCTTTTACAACTGACAAATTATCCCCCAATATACCTTATACACAATACACCTCTGCTTTGAAACAAAACTCACCATGATGGTTCTTGTTTTCTTGAGACTGGCACCACTCATGGCTGCAGACAGGAGGGGAAATGCACCAACAGATACCTGTGATATACTGGCCAGGAGACACTGTTGAGATGCTGTGCTTCTGCCTCTATACTTGCCAAAGTGTTGTAGGGTTGGACTGGGAGATTTTACAAACCACTTTTGAATAACTTCAGCTTTTCCTTCCATACTGTAGAGTCTGATAGTGACCTTGGCACTTTTGTGCCTGGCTGGACAGGTTTTGTGGAAGTTCGACATCTTTCAGGCTTCATTAAATTCAAAGATTAAGCTGTGTGCAAATCCATGGACAATGTAGCTGAATGTTGACTTGCATCTGTGTATTGGCATTGCTATTTGTAGTCAGTCAGCTTCAGAAGAGTCTATTCAAATTCCCTTGAGTAATCTGCTCCAGGAGAAGCTAAATACTTGAAGTCAAATCTAATTACCTCTGTGCAGGATGGTTGTCTGGCTAGCACTGTCCATTTTTGGTCAGTCTTGGACATTGCCACACCATTTCTTTAAGCACCCAACAGCAAATTGATTAAATATGCAGAAGCAGGGAGCATATGTTCAAGATGTTATACCTCTCTTGCTTGCCATTGGCAGCTTAATTTTAATGTCTGTGAATTTTGTGATCTTGTTCACCATAACCAGAATACGAAGAACTAATGCTTATTTTCAACTGATATACTTTAGCTGAATTAATGCAAATAAGCAACAAAAATCATCCTTTTGGAACATCAAGTGTGACATGAAATGAGCAGGTTAAAGTGCAGACCAGTTTTGTGCAGTCCCATAAAAGGATCCCCACTGTCTGTTAGTAGAAATGGGAGGATCTGCTGAAATAAAAGCGATTTGAGCAACCAAAGGGAATTTTTCAAGCCAAGCAGTTGAAATGTGTTAGGCAGTCATATCTTTGCCTAATTCTGTCTCACAAAGAAAGGACAGTATTTGTCAAGATCACAAAGCACCCAGAATTTAAGAGCTCAGAAGTCTCAAAGTCCAGCCTCCTCCTTCCTTTGCTATGCTGCTTATTGTGAGAAGAAAAATATTGGAAGGTTTTGAGAGGCTCCCCAGATTGACGTCTGCTGTTCAATACCCACCTAATGAGCTGCTTAACAACTGTTACCAAAATTAATGAGTCAAGTCACAGTTGTAATTACCATATTGCAGATCACAGTATTGTATTAGATTACCATGGACTTCTATTTAGGAATATTTACACCATGACGACTGTTTAAAATGTGCTCCAGTGTTTCAGCAGATTGCATTGCCTCATAGCCCATATTTATTAGGCTAGGCAGAAGTCACAGGAATCTTATCATGAATTCTTTGGTTCCAGTTTGCAGGGATCAATGAAGAGGCAATCTTAATGTTAAGAATATCCAGGTACTGAAAAATGCACAAATGTTAAAAAGACCTTAATTGTATGTGTAAGCATACACAGCAAAGGAGCAAGTAACTGTGTGATGAACACAGTCACTGGGGCCAAAAGCAAATGCCTCAATATCAGGATATATTAGTACAACTGGGCATAAAATAGTCTGATTTAACTCCTACTTCAGGAGGGAAGCGGAATGCCCAGAACACAATGCTCCAGCAATTCAAGATAACCAAGCATAGTTTCTTTATATACAGCCATGCTTTCTTCTGTGCAGAAAGAGGTAAGAAACAGTTCTACACAACAACCTCCTACACATTATCTTGAAAAAGCTGTAATTTTACCTTCCTCCTATTTCACACTCTGCTAATGAGCAAATCTTCTTTGCTTCATGAAATCATATGAGGTGGAAGTAGTCAGGGTTCTCGGGCAGTTGACTTTAGCTCCTGTTTGTTTGCCACTAATAATGCTACAGCAGGGAGCTATATGTATATGTGTGAGTACAAATATTTATATATACATATATGTATGAGGGTTGCCATTGTCCCCTAAAGTCAGATACCACAACAGGGAAACACTTCCTGAAGCCTCTCCTTCGTCTGCCCAATCCCATCCACCTTTCTGCAGCCCCCAGCACCTCACCATGTTTATGGAAGAGGGCTTGCCCATTCTACTCCCTGCTCCTATGCAGGACACTGGCAAGCTACCAAACTGAGAGGTGCATACATTGAGTGATGGATAACTTAGAGGGTCTTGCAATGACTGAGCATTTGGAGCACTTACCTCTGAATCTTGAAAGGGCAATTTCAGAATGGCTGGTCTTGGTTCCCCCATTTCTTTCTCCAAAGGGAGCCTGTTAGTACAGACAAATGAGGCAAGCCAATAACATCCACCCGGGCAGGATATATTGAGCCAATTTAAGGGTAGGTGGGGAACAGCTGCGGTCCTGCCTGTGAAATACTATAGTCGTTGCCATTGTGCAGTGAGTCATCAAGCCCCCTTTATTTACACCTTCATATAAGTGCTGGCAAACACTGATTTATGTGCTGAAAGCTGAGAACTGGGGTATGGCCATATTAAAGAAAGAAACACAAGCACGTACATACACAGACCATCAACCTATCTTCTGTTTGTCCAGCAGAATTTTAAACCACACAGACCTGAAACAGACTGACCTTTTATTACTTTTGAATTGAGGACAGATTTCCACTTTAAAGGCTCAATTATATTGCTGGGCTTGTTTGCTTTTTATGATTTTAGAAGATGCCATGGTAACTTGGGCAATGAAACTGAGTTTAGGCTGTTTTATGTGCTGAATTTCAAGCCCTGAATTGTAGTTTGCAATTTTAATCAATTTGATGCCTGGAAAATTATTATATTTACATTTGAAGTACAAGTTATAAGGACTGATATTTGACAACATGGTTCAGATTTCTGCCTGGTTTTACTTGTTGGAGGACATGGAGTTGTTCTAAGAAGTATGTGATTGCAGGCATTTTTGGAGAGTTTGAGAGATTAATGATTTCTGTGGTTCAGCTATAAATAGCTGATCTTCTGTAAAATCTATTCCACCAAGCATTTTTGAATGTGATATCTACTCTGATTTTACTAGGAGAAAATTAATAATTTGAAAATTAGACAGAGACTTTTGTTTCCTCCCTACCTGCAGAATTGCTTGTTTTAGCTGCGTAGTGCTTTAATAACCTCCTCAGGAAAGAGGAACCTTGCTGCTGAGGATCACTCACAGTGTGGTTATTGGAAGGTTCTGAGGCAGATGCTTTATGTGAGGCAGTACCAGGGAGCAGCAAAAATGTGTGTGTTGAAACCAGTGTTTACCATTTTCTATGTGTTTTAGAAATGTAGGAAAGCACCACTAAACTTTGTGTGTCCAAGTCTGCATTTGAAACCATGACTGTCCAGGTCACAAGTTTTTCCTAACTGAGGATTTTCCAGAGCACTGATCAACATATGGACTCTTTCACTGCTGGATGAGAGAAATCAGAATTATTTCAAAGTATTGTTTAGTAGATCCCTATAAAGAGAGGGAGTGCAAGAGAAAGGGAGGGATGGGAGAAAGGAAGGGAGGAATGGAACAAGAAAGTGAGAGTGAGAGGAAGAAAGAAAAGGAGAGATGGAAGGAGGAAGAAAGAAAGCAAGCAAATGTGGGCATACTTACTATTCAGTGTGTGTTACACCCCTATTTTCACCAGCTTCTTCCCTAGACCATACAGAAGAGTGTAGGGCATTAATAATGTTTGTATTAGTATATGAATCTATTTATTGAGACAGAGAAACCTCTGGTGTTTTGTTATGCAACAGAAAGCGTACAATGAGATTTGAGAAATTGGAATGACAGATGCTCTAAAATATATCATCCGTACAGATTCTACAAGGGTGTCTGTCCTCTGGTTTAGAACTTATCACCCCCCTTTTTTTTTTCTTAATTAGGGAGAAAAAGTTAACAGTTAGCTGATCTGACCAGTCATTCTGTGTCACTAACTACAAGCGAATCTGACATATGAATCCCTAATTTTATTTTTAGGCACCTAATTTGTTTTCCCATTTGATGATATCTTCAACTGAAATCGTGGGCTGCTGATCACTTGTTTTTTTCTCCTGCAGTGAATGTAATTGGACACTCTTGACTGTAGCACAACAGTGTTAAATGACACAGAAAGTAAACGAAGACTGCTAGATTAAAGAGAAGTCTCTCAATAGATTTGTGATTAACTTGCAACTATAATAAGGAATTACATAAAAATAGAAATGAGTAAGAAAGGTTAACCAGCTAGGAGAGGAAATTATTTCAACAGCAGGGTGGGGGAAAAAGAAAGGAAGAGAGTCTCTTTACAGAGATAATTCTGACATCAGCTGTTTCTCAAGAGCAATACACTAGAGCTAGGAAAATGTGTTTTGTAGGGATAAAAGACAGAGTTCAAGTTAGGGATCAGGATTTGTGTTCTGGTTCTCCCCAATAGCTTTCTGCCTCACCCAATAGTGTAATTTCTCTTCTTTCCTGTTTAGCCTATAAACACATTCAGAGTTTTTGTAATGCTTAATTGACGTTCTACAGACTGGAAGCTATTACACACAACTGGAAAACAGATACAGTTTCCCATTCTCACACATCTCAGCCTTGTACTCACTTGGACAATGATCGCTCATGGTGACAAAACGTACCAAAGACGATGTGTTTGCAAACACAAGGTTATGTATGACTTTTAATTAAGAGCAGAACATGTACCCACAGACAGTTCAGAGTAATTTAATGCTTTAGTAGGGACCTAACTTGTGAAAAAAGAGAAGAGATGAGAAGTGAAAAAATTAATAAATGACATCTCCTTCTTGGCCAGATTGTCCATTATTCTAATAAAATTTCAGATTACTGGTCTTTTGCTTGATAAGGACAGTAAGAAGACTCTCTTTCAATCCTCACAAAATTTTTAGAAATAAGCACATTTTTTCACATTAATTTATTTGTCAAATTTGTTTGAAAGTAGTCAATAGATTTAAAAGTTATCAGGAAATAATGTCCTTTGAGACAATATACTCAAAGTGTTCCTATAGGGTTTGCTTTTAGAGAAATCTCACTCTCATCACTTCCAATAACTTAGCTTGCACAGTTTGTAGCATGCATTCCAGATGAGCCAGTCATCACAATACATAGCCAGTTCCTGCTCTGTGTAAACAACAGTTCCAAAATAAGAACAATTTATTTTGAGACTTGGAAGATCCCTCTTTTATAACATGGTGACTCATATAGGTCAAATTAATACCTACTGTAGTTCTACTGAAGGGAAAGGAATTGTTTCAGAGATGAGTTTGCCCTATGAACCCTCTCACACTTGTCTCAGTTTGAGTCAGCTATCTACTTTGCCCTGAGTGGTTTTGAGTTCTTAAATCATCTCCGGATTCTTTCTTTTAATAGCTTAATTATTTTTTTTTTCTCATACTACAGCACTGGCACTACAGGTCATTTTCTGGTCTGAATAGAGCTACAGTCAGTAACATGAATCCAAAATAAATGGTCATTGCCCTACAGTAAGTATTAAGTTTACAAATTCTATTTCAGCCAGTTATATGAAATCAGACAACTACTCTTTACTCCTTACAGCCCCTGTGAAATCAAGGAGGTCACAAAGGGATAATAAAGCAATATTTGGCTTGTACTGTTTTACAGGCTTAAGTTAAAGAGTAAAACAATGTGGGGCTTCATCCTGCAGGCATGTTGCTATTGTACCCATTTCTCCGTGGTTAAAAATAAGTGGTTATATTTTAAAAGAACAAGCTTTTCTGTATCATCTTAAAAATGGAAAAATGAACCAGGACACAGCTACTGTCTGTACAAAACAAGTCTGCAGTGCTCTTATGTTTATTCTTCATTTTTTATATATTCAGTTCTTATGTCCTGCAAGCATCTCTTTGTTTAAGAAAAAGGGATTTCACTTATTTGTCTTTCAGCAAATTAGACATTAGGTTTTCCTTATGTATTCCAGAGAAGGACCATAACACAGGGATCGTATTGAGGAGGGGAACAAATGTTTCACAAATCACTCCAAATTATAGCAGGGGTTTTCCTGCACAAATGCTATTTCATCTACTAATCTTCTTCATCTAATCAGCACTTCATCAGGCTCATTCATAAGGCTCCTTCTTATGAAAATTAGAAATCTTGTGCCAACAAAAGCTACTGTAGTATTAAGATGTGGGCAGATGCCTTCTGAGGCTGGGCTCAGACAAGAGGTCCTGTATGAACAGGCATGAAAACTGAACTTTTCTCACCATAAAAAACATCCTGTGGCCAAGCTGGAACCAATACAACCATCACTCTACCAATAAAAGAACCTCTGAGAACCTCAGACTATGGATCCATCTGCAAGGGACCCAGGACTCCAGATGTGGGGCTGAGTAGAGGGGAAGAATCACCCCTCTAAAACTGATGGCAATGCTTTTCCTAATGTACTCTAGGATACCACTGGCCTTTTTCCTCAGAAGGGCATACTGCTGGTTGGTTCGTGGACAGCTTGCTGTACACCAGAACTCCCAGGTCCTTCTCTGCAGAGCTGCTTTTCAGTCTGCTTCCAGCCTGAACTGTTGCATGTGATGATTCCTCCCCAGCAGGATTTTTTACTTACCTTTGCGAAACTTCATGAGATTCCTCTGTACTCCTCTTTTCTCCAGCCTGTTGAGATAACTCTGAATGACAGCACAGCCACCCACTGTACCAATAACTCCTCCCAGTTTTATATCATCAGCACACTAACTGAGGCTGCACTCTATACTATTGGCCACATCATTAATGAAGATGTTAAACGGTCCCAGTATCAATCCCTGGGATGCACCACGGGTGACTTGTCTCCCCTGGACTTTGTAGCAGACTACCAGGGATGGTTAAACATGACTTTTAATTCATCATTCTGTGGTGCCTACTCCTGATCACTTCCTTGTCCTTCACATGCCTGGAAATAGTTCCCAAAATTAGTTGCTTCACTGCCTTGTGTGAAATCAAGACAAGGCTGACCAGCCTGTAGTTCCCCAGATCCTCACTCTCACCTTTGGTGAGCAAAGGAGGAACATTCACTCTCGTCCAGTTTTCAGGAAGCTTTCTCAATTGCTGCAGCCTGGCAAATATGGTAGGACTTGGGAGTGCAACCCATAAGGGCCCCTACACTTGTATGCTCAGTTTGTTTATATGCTCCCTAACCTGCTCTTTATCAACCAAGCAGGTCAGTCTTTGCTCCAGATTTTCCCACTGGTCTTTGACCTGGAATGCTGAAGATTGATCTTACCAGTAAAGATGGGTGGAGGCAGCATTGAAGCAGTCATCACTGGACTTCAAAGCAGGTGCTGTAAACAGCTTTCTACAAACAGAATGCCTGTCTCTGGATCACTTTGCATGACCATTTGTAGGATCAGGCAGATCTTGCTCTTTGTGTTAAACACTGATCACCTTGAGCTGTCACTGCAGCCAGAAATATAAAAAAAGTGAGGTAAAAAACCAAAGAAAAGAGTTTTCTGGAGTATCTGAATGTGCCATTTAAACCATATAAATATATCACTGTGTTTGCATTTGACTTTTGGCCATTCAACTTACCTTTTAAAGCAACTTTCTGTCTCCAAAATTGTCTGCCAAATATCTTCCATAAGCATGGTAGCTGTGCAAGAGAGGTAACACAAATACAAAGGAACTGAAATAAACCTACACTACCTTTAAGCAAGAAAGGGCGTAGAATTCTTGTATTGTGACAGGAATAAACCATGGTCCCCAGCAGAAACCAGTGTTCTTCCATGGAACTCTGAATCCACAGGACAGATCCAAGCTAAATGGAAGATTAAAAAAGAATCAGCTAAACATCAAGATTTTAAGACAATACAAGACGGACATTGTGTAAAAACAAAAGCAGATGGAAAACCACTATTTTACTTTACAAGCTGCATTACTCTCTGCTCAAGTCATATTAGCACATTCATGCAGAGGAAAATGCAATCCTTTGAAACAATTCAAAGCTTACAGAGCTGTTTTGTGGTCCCTCAGCCATCTTCCTGCTATTCACAGGCATCCTGTGCCTGTAGACTTCTCAAATGTTGCTCCTCAGAGACACTTGCCTGGCTCTTGGCTAGAGCATTTCTGCATTGCTAACAAGCAGACTTCCTTCCATACAAGGCACTGTACTCTCATCTGATCCTGTTTCCTATGAGCTGTCCATTCAATCATACCCTGCTTTGAACTTTTGCCCTTTTTAACTCTCTATGCAGGCTTACAATCCTTAGACATAAAAATACATAGATATACTTAGGTTTATCTCCCATAGCCACAGCAGCCTCAGGGATAGTGATTTAATGGCTCCTGTTCTGAGGATAAAGTTGTTTATAAATATGGATGTAAGTGGGCATACCAGTGGGAGGCAACTACACAGTATCCCCAGGTGTCTCTCTAGGAGATCCAATTCGTGCAGTAAAGCACCCTTCTAAATGCGTACACACACTCACACACGTATGCACACACACAGAGCAGCTCTTTAAGTGGGCACAAAACATGGATCTTTTCCACTGACATGAAAAGTTGTTAGAATGATGCAAGAGTCATAGATTCTGATTAATTTGGTTCCTGTTATGTTCCTTCCACAGGAATATAAATAAACAGAAAGAGAGGACCATTCCCTCCCAAAACGCTTATTTCTTGCAAAATGAGAATGCTGCATCTTGGGAGGAAGGTGCCTGGACAGGACTCCTTCCTCCATTCAGTTTCACAGGTTTGCTGCAGGAACTGGTAAATTGGACACCACTGGACTTTTAGCCAGGCAAACCACCCAGTCCAACATATAAAAACCTAAGGATGCAGTTAATATCTTCTGCTAATATTACAGTGTTTCTTTGGGCTGTTTGTCATAAGTGGAATCCTTCTTTGCTCTTAATCCATGAGACAGCAGGCAAAGTTTGTGCTGGCTGCTCCAGAAGGGGTGACAGGGTTGTAGGCAGCAGGAGCAGAACACACACTTTAGCCTGCAACTTTTAAGTGGGATAATTTGGTGGTGTGACAATGGGATTTGCATCCTAGAGTACAGCTGTGAATGCCACTGTGTGCCCAGATTAGACAAACAACATTACAAAAAATTATGTTTGTAAAGATAACCAATGAATAAGAAACCAGCTAGTGACATAACATTTCAATTTATCTAAATAACTGGTTGAGCTCAGAGAGGAATAACCTTTTAAAATCATTAGATTTTGTAAGCAGATGTAAAAATAATTAACTTCAAATTATGCATCCAGACAATAATGTAAACTGCAGATTTCAAAGTCAGAACAACTCTAGTTACAAAGGCAAGCAAATGCTGCTTAGAGAATGCAGACATCAACTATTGATTTTCAGGTGAGCCATTCAGAGCCAGACCAGAGTATTTTACTTCCTTTAAAGATAAGACACTTAACAACAGGAGGTCCAGTACTTCACCTTTCTTTGTCCATTCTGGACATGTTCCATTTCTGAGCCTCTAAATCACTGGCTTTATTGCTGTTTATATGATTGTAGTTTCCAAGATGACGCAGAGCAATTTACAGACACTGGAAATCAAGTCCAACTCATCTCAGTTTTTCAGTTGTATTTATAAAGGGCAATGTTAAAATGATACTAGAGACAAAGAGGAAAATTGATGCAAAGTCCTATTATTTTCTTTTGTAAAGGTTGATAGGTACATATAGATATGAATGAAAGAAGGCAATCGTAAGAAGGTTACTCAAATCAAAAGAGGGTGCAAACAGTTGTAAGGCAAAGGGGGTGGGAGGAAACACACCCTTGGTGCAAAGCACTGGTAAATGGCAAATCACTGCTGAAGAAACATTTCTTTCTGGTAGAGGAGTCTAGTAGGACAGTCAAAGATGGATTATGAGGAGAAGAGAATGAAAAAGGCCTGAGTAGAGAACCTGAACGGGTGAAAAAGACCCAGTGGCATAGAAATGACTGAAAACCAGCAACTGGGAAAAACAGTCTGAGAGTGAGCTTTATCAATACAGAAACAAGCTGCCAAATATTTTTCTCAGTTTTGCTTATGAACTGACACTGAGGAAGTGTTCTCATTCCTGGCTCAGCTGTGATGACCTCTGCCCAGTGATAAAAGGTTGCTCACTTCACTGTCTCATCTGGCTTGCAGAGAGAGAAGAATGGAGACTCACTATGAGATTTCAGATTCTTCTGCACTACAAAAAAGTAATTTAAGACTTTAAAAAATGAAAAAAGGCAGAGGAGTTCTTCACTTCCCTCCTATCAGTTGCCCTTCTAGGCTCTGTTCCCAAAATCTTTATGTGGTACTATAGAAATGCAGAGCAATCTTTCTTTATCTTGAGTGAAAATTAGTGTTAGTATAAAGAGAACAACCCTTCCAGAATTTACTGTACTTCAAGGATTTGGTCAGCTGTGGAAATTTGTTCCATTATGACTAGTTTCCATATCACTGCAATATGCTGATGGATGTGTCTGTAAGATTAAAATCTGCTGTTACATCAGTGTAAAGCTAGCACAAGTCAGATACAAAGATTTAGTTTTTATATCTGCCTTGGTATCGAAAATGTTTTTGCATTTAAAATCTTGCAGTATGCCAGTATCTATTTTGGGTTGTATTTACATGGAGGGCTTAACCAGCTCTCAAATTACAGGAAAGGGCTTTAAAAGATGTATGGCTACATACAAGGATTTTAGCAGACCTAAAGTTTGAGTGAATTGCCTGATACTGTGCACTCTTTGACAGATAGTCCAGGACTCAAGTGTAAATTCCTGGCATTCCAAAGAATATCATTTGGCTGGACCTGAAATAGGGTGGAGATTCTCCTCTTACCACAGAAAGGTGAGCTCTGAAAACCAAATTTTAATACAAAAACTGCTCCATCTGTCCTTCTGTCCACTTTAATCCTGTAAATGACAAACACTTCTGAATGTTTTCTAGGGCCACTTTTGTTTGTCTCCAGCCATTCTCATTAAAAGTGGTCAAAGGCAATTCTCATAAACTTTTGATCCTATCAGCACCCAAGGTCAGCACAGGCAATGAGAGACAGATCTGCCAAATGGCATATTTTATGACACCTTAATCCACACTCTGTAATAGTGCAGGCAATTTTTTTTTCCCAGTAATGGACCATTTATTTATTTGTTTTGTCTTCATTGTTTTTAAAAGACCATTAGGAAGGATTGTCTGCATTTTCTTTAGAGATTAGCAGAAGGGGAAGAGTGGATGCTTATCACCCACCACCTGGAGAGGCTAAATGCACAAAAAGACACAGACTTGTAAGGCTTGATTCCCTGCCAAAGCAGAGTTTGAGCACAATTACTCAAAGTCATGCCAAAGTTGACTAACCACTTGCTAGAATATGAGCTAGAAATGAAAGGAACACCTGCAAAATAAGACCAGGAAGGTGGGGGGAGGAATCACTCTTGAAAGGGAAGCAACAGAAACAGGCAGCAAGAGACTATATTGAGAACTAAAGTTTCTAATAAATTAGCCTCAAAGTCATGTTGAGAGTTCAGCAAGGAAAATACTTCTTATAAATAAAGAAAGAAGGGGAACCACACCACAATCAAAGGTGTTGATCCTGATTCTCAGACTGATAATTTGATGTTCATATTTCATCAGCATTTCCAAAGATTGCAAAACAGCAGTAATGAATTCTTGCTGGCCTGGTTATTTCCAGATGCTGTCATTATCCATTAGCACTTCCTCATTCACTAACAGTTCAGGTAAAACATAAACTACATGGATAAAATACCATGGAGTTAACTAATTTCTAAGAAATTCTATGTATTGGTATCCATGCAGCAGTTCCTCCTGAGTCCCTCTTCTACCTAATAATTTTCATTAATTCATTTATTGTGTAGAGTACTCACCAGTATGTGTGAACTCAAGACGGTGTCTAGATAGACTGTCTAAGATTGTGATAATGAAAAATTAGTCAACTGGAATATCTGGACAATGTTATTGATTTCTTGAAAATAACAAAATCATCATTCAGATTGCAGGCTCGCCCCATCTGTATTTGCTAACAGATATCCACCTCTCACAGTCCTTATTAAACAAAGAAATACAGGTCCAAGCTGAACTCTCTAGTTCTATATACGTAACTCTGAGAATTAAAATTGAGGTATCAGGTTGAAGTACCCATTAACCAAGCTTGGTGTGCTATGGAGATAAAGTAGAATTCTGAAAGAATTGATTGACATTGAGAATAGCCTTTCCTTCCTAGGTTGCTTTGCAGTAGAGAAACAGTGCTGAAACAAACAAAACTACAAACATATGGACATTTTATCCAGGGAAAAAAAGTAAACAAAAAACCCCCAAAAACAAAACAAAACAAAACAAAACAAAACAACAGAGAAAGGAGCAACTTGGCGGCAATTCTAGACAGATGTTACTCACTGGCTGCTCTGCAATTTCTGTAGAAGTTCTCCACTTAAAAATAATTTAGGTTCCTTATACACCACTTAAAAGATATAAATAAACGTTAGAGATGCAGAAGTAGGTCTGTAGCAAATCCACTGAATCTCTCAGAGGAAGCTTCACACTGAAATTAATCTCCATAATACTGATATTGCTGATTTTGTTACTGTTTATATTGCCTTAGTACTTAGAAATCTGCCTAGATACTCCTTTGAGCAGGCATCCATTAATTTTTCTTGTATCAAAAAATTATCATCTTTAATACCTTTCTTGAAGGATGCAACATCTGAAGATAATTTGAATGTGCAAGTTTCTTTGTTCCACAGAAAAAAATGTTAGTACTTAATAGCCAGCAATGGATAAAATCCATTGTCCAATGCATATTACAGTCCACATTTTTTCCTCCATCTGAAAGTAAATACCTGAAACAGAGTATTTCTGTGACGGCCACAAGAAGCTCCACCATCTAACCATCATGTTGAAATTCATGGTTTTAAAAAATAATGTATGTTTAAAACTGTGCTCTGTAAAAGAGGATAAGTAAAAACAATTCCATGAGTAAAAATGTTTACCTTCTATTTAAGTTTACTTTCTTTATACTTATGCCTCTTTGTAGTCTCACACTTAATTGTGATAAATGGTTCCAAAATTTGCAAAGGAGTATCTGATAAAGTTAGATTCTATACCTAACTGGCATTGATGTTGGTTAGATCTTGGAAAAAAGGGGTGCATATGTTACATATAAAACATATATGTTTTATTTACATTTTGAAAAGAAATGAGACACAAAAAATGTAGTCTGAGCTTGTCTGCAGAGACTTTGCAGTGGATTCAGCTTTGGTGATGTACGAGTCTCCTGAGCTAATTTCGAGACTGCATAGTCCCCTTCCCTTTATCTTCATGAACTGCATCCTAGTGGGCTGAAAAACACAGTTATTTTAGCCACTTCTCACATTTCTAGATGAACCCTTTCTTCAATCAAAGATGATGAAGTGAAATGAAATTATGAAAGGCAGAAAACATAGAGCCTAAAGTGTGACCTAGGAATCTTAATTTTCCTCAATCATTGCTGTAACGGAATGCAAGCCTGCAGCAGCGGGAGTGAAATTATAGTACAAATTACCATGCTATGCCAGATAAATTATTCTCTGCAGCATGGTTATTAAGTGATAGATAAATAACTAACACTGCAGGACTGATTGACAAAATATAAGTGACCTGGAGCTAAGCAGGCCACTGTGGAAATAACATTGCAGTGCTACTAATATTTTAATACTGAAATGAGATTTTCTGAGGCAGAAAAATCTTAAAATAGTATATGACTAAGCCAGCTACAAGTTTAGCAGGTAAGAGCTCCTCAGCTGAGAATGCCCAGCTTCATGACATGTCTCATATAAATACTTGTTAAATACAAAGTTGGGTACTGGTGCATGTTTTCTGTCTGAGGAGATCATAAAAGTAAGTTTTAGACTCGTATCATGAGAGAGTGATGGGATGCTTTTCCATCAAACAGATGTTAGTAGATAGATATCTTCTTTAACAACAGCTTCAAAGACAATGTGGGACATGGGCTCAGAGGTTATTCAGTGACACCATGTCGTTCAGGTTTAGAAACAGAGGGAACCCAAGAAGTCACTGACCACATGGGCTCTCTGAAGAGCTCCCTCCATAATTTCTACAGCTGGAACCTGCTTCAGTTTGAATATTTCTGTGCAAAATGCTGCTGTAATACAATAACTTGTGCCTTACTCTGTGTTTTTTTTTCATATTTACCAACTGCTTCTATCAGACATTGTGACATGTTTGGCTGATGTTTGCCTTGAAAGGAAACAGTTCTTCCCAGGTCATCCCTAAGAAAGAAGAAAATTTTCATACAATCAGAAATAACAGCACTCTCAGAATAAGCAAGTTGGGTTAACATCAGGGAGAACACCAGCTTTTTAGAAACTGAATATCCATCTGACAATGGGCAAAAAAGCTGACTGGGAAAGATGCAACATATGCCATGTTCCAGAGGGGAAGTCATGATTAACCACAATCATGAAAGTATATTATGGCACCAGACAAAAACCATCATGAAAGAGAAGCCGGAAAAAACATGCATGACCTTGATCCAGATTTGCATGTATTTTCTGCTGACTAGAAAAATTGGTTCTGAAACCTTTCTCTTAGGTCTTTCATTCATAATATGCTGTAGAAGGAGCAAACCATTTATCTGGGTCCCTATGAAGCTGGAGCACAGGAAAGTGAATTACTGCGAAGATGGAAGCAAACCAGCTTTCAAGCCTGTGGCAGCTGAACAGAGGTCTCTGGCCTCATAAAAGTGTGCTACACACAGGATCTGTTACCCAGGTACGTGCTCCAAATAGCATTCTGGCCCCAGGCCTGGTGAGGAAGCTTGGCTAGGGTATAGCTATAACAGCTGAGGAAATGAGACAGTATTTTGATGATGCTCTTGATTTAGAGAGATGGGTGCTTGCCTGAGGATCTTAAAATATTCCATGAAACAGCATTGAAATGATGGTTAGAATGACAGATTTTTTTTGCCTCCATGCATGTGTCACTACCCTCATCAGACAGAGTATATCATAGGCAGAGGCAAGTTGCAAGAGGCTGAATACTAATTGCATGAATCATGTGGATATTTAAACTCAAATTAAATCTGTCTAATTAAGTATCCAGGTAATTTAATACAGAATTCCAGTAGTACTAAGAGATTCCTACTATAGGTTAAAAGTGAGTATCTTACTAGAGAAAGCTCCTGTGGGCTGCCCTACACACAGTCTCTAATCTTTCCCAAATGCAGAACAAACTGGAAGAGAAAAAGAGAGAAAGGTGGAGAAAAATGGAGGTAATCCATGAAATAATATGAATATTCTAGTTATAGACAAGGAGTCAGGGCAATCAAGGAGGATCAAGCTGAAGACCAGATTCAGGTACATCCAGTGGGACACTGTCAGTGAGTGGAAGAGTCACAAAAAGGAAGCAGCCTAGCTAGCTTACTGTCTCCTTAAGGCAGAACAAAATGCTAGCAGGTGACAGTAAACACAAAGAGATTGAAGAAGATGGCTCTCTGGAGAAAGGCCCTTGTCAGAATTTTTAGAACACAAGAAAAAGAAAGGCAGATTTTTGTTTTCTTGTTTTCAAGTCAATTTTTAAACTGAGTGTAGCTCTGTAGGGAAGAGAATTGTTCCCTGGGGGAATTAGGGAAGTTGTAGAGTTCAAACAGAATGAAGAACGGGGGGAAATCAATATTTTTTCTCTAGAGGATTGCTTTCAGTGGTTGGTGCTCTCTAGAATCAAGGCAGAAATTAAAAAAACAAAATAAAACAAAACAAAACCACAAGTCTCCCAACTCTAAATTCTTAACTTCTGAAAAATGACAAGGGTTCAATCACGCTGCATTGAGATTTCTGGAGTTTTGGACTAACCTTGATATCTAATATTTCATGACAAATTTGTGAAATTCCTCGAGAGGATACTCCTTTCCTTTCACTGTGCCTCATCATCCATAAGTTTATTTATTTGCTCTCTGAACCCTTCCTGTGCCCACAGAAGAAGTACTGCAAGGTCAAGTAATCAGCTGGTATCCTAGTATGTGCATATTCTATCTAGCATAACAGGGCTGATTTAGGGCTGGATGGCATTTCCTGACATTTAAAATAGAAGATGTTTTTATCCTAACCTGTGAGACCCCAGTATAAATAATCCAGGTATTAAACCCCAACCATTTAATGCTTTCCCTTTAGATCTATCTCAGTAACTATATTTCCTAGCAGCAACCACCCAGGTGGTGTTCTCCTACTCTCCACATAGCGCTGCAAAGCACAGAGCTTACAGCTCTGCCCTTAATTGGTACTGGCGTGTTGAGAAACACTGATGGTTCTGTAAAGTCTTGCATGCATAAGGAGATCACTGTTGTCTTTAAAGTTCAGGTTCTCTGAAATGTCAGGTGTTTGCCTTTCATTCTCTCTCTCCTATCTTCTTCATCCCCCTCTCCCCAAATAAAATCTTCATGGGAAAAAAAAAAAATCAGCTGGGAGCAGGTGGTTTTAAGCAAAGTAAATTATGTTTTCTGCTTCACTGGACTATCTCCTGCCCTGCAATATGGGAGAGATCCCAGAATGTCCATGCCAGTCTCAGGGAGCTTCCATCAACCAGGGCCATTTCTGAAGGACAGCAAATTATTAAGAGTATCAAGATGAAAGCTTAGTGGGCTAACTTGAATTTAATATGACATATTGTACCCTAGATTGTTGCTGTGTTGGTTTAATGCTATTCTGAGCAGACAGCTCCAAAATCTTATGGAAACAGCTACTGCCATGACAATGGTTCAAAGTTTCTTTCTTTTGCCACCAAATGAGGAAATTAAACAGAAGTAAGAAAATGTCATTATACCTCAAATCTTTGGTGTAGACAATCCTCCAGACCAGTTTCTACAGCCACACATGGAAAAAAAAAACTGTAAGCAGACTCACATAAACAGAATTGCTTTAATGGAAATATTAATTCTGAAATCCCTGCTGAACTACACATCTTCAGCAACCTTGCATCCTTCATGATATGCAGACTTTGTCTGAGTTGCCATACAGACTCATTATGGCCAGTGTATCCCATTTGTGCAGCATTGTACAGGACCATGCCCATACTGAGCAGAATCTAGGCTTCTGCTGAGTGTCTTGGAAAGATGACAATATTTGAGAAAGGACCAAATCCCCATTCTCCCCTTCCAGCTTTCATTTACAGCAATGGCCAGGAGGAAAGCTGCATGCTGGACTTTCTTGTTACATTTCCACAGGTATGTTCCCTGCAGACATGCTCTTGGGAGGGCCTGGAAGAGCAGCCAGGGCTGTCCTGTTGCTGGAGTCATGAGGGACTGTGACAGTGAGAAAGAGAGGGAACGAAGAGACCAAATTTGAGATGGCCATCCTACTCTGGGGTAGGGCAGTTACTCTATGCATGTGCTGACTCATTTTCTGTTTAGGAGAATGATTTGTGATGTTGGGGAGGGCAGAAATACTACTTCCTCAGAAAATGGCCAGGGGTCAGAAGAGCAGCAGAGAGCTAGAAGTTTGTGCTCAACAATAACTGTTGGACTGGGCCACTACAAGACCTCTAGTGGGAAAACTGAGTGAGTCAAAGCTCCTTCTGGAAGCATATATGGCAAATTAGAAACTGGGATACATTTTGGATGTATATGGTTCACTTTCACTTAAAAGAGGATAAATCAGTCACATGACCACAGGTCCATGGCAAATCTGTACTTATGAAAAAAGCCAAACCCATATCAGTCTTCTATTCTCAAAAACACTTGGCAAGTAAAGCCTTCACCTGTTTGCCCCAAAATAATTTGCAAATGTTGTTTATCCCAGCCCATCCATTGATGCCATAATAATCTTATCCATCGAAGCACACATTTCCCATACAACTACTTCATCTCTCCTACTTGCTTGTCAAGAAAGCTCTCTGTGCTCTGCTTGCTGAAGCTTGCAACAGAATTTCATCATACTTTTTTGAGTCTCATGAAAGGGTGGAAGCTAAGCAACCTTTCCTTTTCTGGCAGGTGCTGGGGATTGCCTCTGGGGATAAATCTAAGTGTGGCACAAATAAGTAGGTTCTCTCTCAAGGCTCAGTTTTTTGCTTTCATCTTTGATCTGAAAGTTCTACCCAGCATCACTTCGATTCCTCCCTAAATACCACAATCTCAGAATGTTTCAGAACGAGGATGGCCTAAACCTAAGTATTTTTTCTGTGTATATCACAAAACTCAATAACATTTAAGTTAACTACTTCAACATGAATATGAGGATTGGTCTAGATCAATGTCTTAAAGAAATGATTCATTTAGGGGTTGTTTCCAGTGGAGGACTTTTCTTATATTACCAAACATCCATAAAACATCTTGCTTCCAAAAAAAATTGAAGAAAGTCCGAATATTTATATGAATTTGTCCTGTTTACTGTCTATTTCCCTGCACTTCAAAACTGATTCTGACACCAGCAATTTATGAGGCTGTATTCTGTGGCCAACAGTACAAAGACTTGAAGGATTCAAGACAAACCAATGTCCAAGTCCCAGCCTAGAAATGGGTCAGCTCTGGGCCCTAAGGAAACAGGCATACTCTGTGATCTAATTGACTGCAGCACAACTCCAGGGCCTGGCATCTGTGTTCAGGTTTTTCTTCCCAAAATCCATTTACTTTAAAGGTGAGATGTTGGGAAGAAGGGAGAGGAGCCATAAGAAACAAATGACTAACTGCAAGAGGCAGCAATTGGACTCAGCATGTTCTGCTAATACACACCTGATAAAAAGCATTTTTTTTCCTCCTCACTGCAAGCAATCAGTTTTATTAACATTGAACGACAATGTGGAATGACTATGAGGGGAAAAATGTTTAAAATAATAGAAAGAAACCCTGCAGGTGAGCAAGATTGATTTTAATAAAAGCAACAGAAGAAATACATTTCTGGGACATTTTCTGTCCCCCTCCTCTTTGGAGGGTAAGATGTGACGAGTCTGGTGTTGTCAGTCTTGCCAGCAGGAGGGCAGTGACAGGTTGAGCAGCGTGTCTGACAGGACTGAAGTTAAACCTCCAAGAGAAGTAGCACAGTGCAGAATGGCCAATATTGCAGATTATGTGGGGGAGAAGGAATGCACAAGGGTTATTTAGATATCATTATACATGGCAAAAAATAAACCCCAAAACAACAACCCACAAACAAATCAGGATGACAGCTCTGCAAAAAAGCAGCAAGAAATTAACTCCCTCTGATTCAAATCATACTGAATTACAAAGAAAAATATCACTAGCGACAGACAAGCATTACATATCAGACTCCTTTAAGGGGGCAGATAGAGTTGCAAAGGGCTCATATACTTTTAAAAATACAAGTTTTGCTGCCTTTAGATTATATTCAAGCTGAAAGTGATGGATGAAATCCAACATGATACTTTCTCAACATTGCACTCTGTGGTGACCACATAGTTCCTGCTCAGTTTTTGAGTGTCCAAGACTTATCAGGTAATGGCAGTGCCACTCCCACAACAATTACTCACTCAAGTAACAGCTACATGGATGTGTAGCACATTAGATTTTCACAGTGTGTGATATTTTTGCTATTATGGTGAAAAATCAGCATTTGTGCTTAAAACCTTGAAGTTGCTTCTCTCAACATGTTGTGCTAATCTTTTTTTTTTTCTCCCACTTGTCTTCAGAAGCCATCTCCTCATGCCACTCACTCCTCAGGTTGGCAGCAAACTGCCTGCTGAGCTATGAAGTCCTGGAATTCTTGTTGTAGTTTTTATCAGTGTTTGGTAGCACATCATCTTATCTGACATACTTCTGTTGGAAAAAGAGAACTTGTAGGCTTTCCCAACTTTGCATCTTGCAGATTTGCCTACCCTCTTAGGTTTTACTGGTCTTTTGGACTATTGCACATTGTCTGCACCAACTACATGTTTTATTACAATCCCTATGACCCAAGAACAAATCTGGGAAGTTTCTGTCCTCAAAAGGGAGTAAGTGGGAAAAGGTTTCTTTGATATTGCATCCTGTGAACATCTTATTTTTGCAAACCAAACATGAAGTGTCAGCATTAATCCCAATTCCAGAGATCAGCTAATCTAATCAGCCTAGTAGATGGCTGTTGGAATAACGGGATCCTAAGGGCAGAGCTTGGTGGAAAATGTTCAATGTCACCTTAATCATTAAAGAGGAAAATAAAAAAGACAGGAAAAAAAAGACAATTTAAATAAAAGAGAGTGACAGAAAGAGACCAAGAAGAAGTGACAGCAGATTTGGGCAGAAGAGGGGAATACGTCCTATTTGCAAATGTTGATCCCATTTGGTGATTAGTCTCAGCCAAGAAATGAAGGACGATTTTTTTGGTAAAATTTCAGAACAAATATGAATTTCTGCTCTAAGACAGGATATTTCCTTGGCAAAAGAGAGCTAAATAAAAAGACAATGAGAAAGGTCTAGCCTCAGATAGAAAATAGAAATACTTAGTGTCAGGCTGAATGCAGTGTTTCAGTTCAACATCTCCTCCCTGTTTCCCTCTCCCCCTTTTACTTTAAATGTCATATACACAATGTTCTGTTTTGTTTTAAAATGCATTTCTTGTGTTCAATTGTGTAAATAAAGAAAAAAAAAAAACAGATGAGTTGTTATTCATAAAGCTCTGCTTAAGGGAGCTAGATCTAGGCACGAGAGAGATTTTTTCAAATGTATACCAAAAACCATGGCTCGGTGCATTTACAGGTAATCCAGGGGTGAATTGGGGAAGAGGGAGGAGAAGGCTGGAAGGAGAGGAAAGAAACTGCACTTCTCAGGCTTGTCTTGCATGGTCATCTGCCCAAGACAGGTAATACACTGCCCTATGGCAGAGTGTGCTCACAGACACAACTTTGTGAACTCCCATGTGATGCACCTGTAAGAGGCCAGTAATGTTGGCTGTTTGGTGACAGCAGATTTCACACTGCTGATTTATGGCTTTCCCCCTCAGCAGTAACTTTGAATTTATCAGAACCAGCTCTTCTACATATAAGGCTGACACTGCAATTTACTGTATCCCACACGTTATATCCAAGCATATGTCCCTATGTGAAAGGGTGTTTTACTCATTCAGCACTCATGCGTGGATGATTTCTTGTGCCTCAAGCATTTAATCTAATGGGCACTTTTAGTATACACAACTACAGGCACTAAGATTAGGGCTTTAAAATACTAGACCAATATATTATATAAATGAAAATCTCTTTGGCACCCACAGATATTATACAGTATTTGGGCTTTCTGACCTTGAGTAAAATTTCCATATACTCATAAAAAATTGATAGCACTTCTCATTATCCATTCCCCTCTCCTCAGCCTGCCCACCCTTCTCTCCCACATCACAGCCGCCACCTCTGATTCCCCAGTCCTGCACATCAGTCTTATGGTCATCTCCAGGGGTGTCTGGGGCACCTCTTTCAGGCTCTACAAGGAGGCCACTGTTCTCTGTAATCCATAAGAGTGTAACAGAGAGCCCACCTCTTCCCTTTCTGTCAAGAAATTGAGACACACACTCATTCCCAAACATGAGATGCAAAGAAAGCTTTCCACAGCCACAAAAGTCTTTAAGCTGCTTGCAGTACAGCACTAGGTTTCTCAGAAACCTGCTTTTCTGAGACATCACTTGAGCAACAGCTCAGGTTCTGGCTATCCTGTTGTTCAGGCATCAGCACAATAGTTCATTTCTAGTATTTTGGGGGGTGTATTATTCCTGTTTGATAAAAGGCTTATACATTCTACAACTGAATTAATAAGAGAAAAAGCTTTAGTGGGGAATAATGTGTATCTAATTATTAATGTACTATAGAACTTAGCTTTTATATTGCAATTTATATTGCAATTACCTTCTTTGTGATATAAAGCAGAACAATACAGAGGAAGAATTCTTTATTAATGCCTAATAGCATGGTAATTTAAAATATTCGAGTTTCTTTAATAAGGTGCTGTATGAATGTTACCTAATTTGACAAGATTAATTATACAATTAATTTGAGACTGCTCTCAATTAAATTAGTAAAACTTCTTAAGAATACAGGAACCTAACATGAAGTGAGATACCTATTAAACAGGGTATTAATTAGACAGAGATGAAATAATGCATGCTTTGTTAATATAAAGGGCATCAAGGAGTTGGTAAAGATGTATTATTTCATTACTTTAATAAAATAAAGGCAGTCCAGGCACAAAACAATACTTCAGAACATTATGTAATAGAAGTCAGTGTTAGTTGTGCTACAAAGACTGAGGAGACTGATTCTCACCTCAGGTCTTATTTATTCCAAGTTGTTTGATTCAGTAGAACTACTCAAATGTTATCACAGGGTAAATCCATGTATAGGCCCAATGGAGCAATGGGAAATGAAAGTGGAGGTCAGTCATGGATTACAAAATATGTACCAGCTAAATTTGTATTAAAAAAATGAAAAAGAATGATGCACCCTAGCATCATAAGTTCGTAAAATGAAACAGATTAGAGTTCAGAATACTAATGGAAAGAAACAAAGCAAAAGGCAGGGTCATAGCAATGGAATTCAGGAGGGAGGACTTGGTTCATGGACCTGCTTGGAAACATCCCAAAGAAACAGTCCCAGAGAGAACAGGGGCCCAGGAGACCTAACTGATTTTCAAGAGCTGTGTCTTCCAATTTCTAGAATAGTCCATTCTGCCCTGTGCACCAAAGGTCATAGGAGGCCTGCAGGGATGAACAAGCTGCTCCTGATAAAAACACAACACAGAAAGGAAGTGTACAAGTGATGGAAAACAGGGGTCAGGCAAGCCCTGAGGAATAAAAACACTATGCATGTATGCAACAATGAGATTACAAAAGCCAGAGACTACAAGGATCTTAGTCTGGAAAATTACAGGAAGGGCAACAAGAAAAACTGATAGAGGTACAACAGCAGCAAAAGGATTACTAGGGAAAATGTGAGCCTGCTGCTGAATGGGAATGTGGACCTTTACAAAAGGCAAAAAAGAAGCTCAAGTTCACCATGATGTCTGCATTCCTTTTTACTGCTTGTGTCCAATATCCCACACACTGGAGGCCAGGAGCAAGCTCCAGAGAAAGGAAAACTTATTCTTTGCGAAGGAGGTGGGGAACACTGAGACAAATGAGATACACATGTCCCTGGGACCTGATGGGAGGCACCCACAGGTGCTCAGGGAGCTGACCAGTGTCATTGTGAGGCCAGTCATGATCATCTTTGAAAGATCATGGTGGTCAGGGGAGGTTTCAATCTTAAGGGAAAGTGGGTGCTAACATTTTCAAAGGGTGGATCACTTTTCTTCCATTCTGAGATGGCACACAGAGCTTATTTCAGACATGAATTCTTGCTCACAGCTTCCATTGTATTAATCACAACAAAGTTCTTGTGAGAGGGAGAAGCTCTGTTAAGCACATCTTCCTTTCAGGGAAACTAACTTCAAATGGCCTGCCTGAGGTCAGAGATGAAATCTACTTTACGTGAACTCTGTCCTGCTGAGTATTAGACTATCATTCTTCCCTAGACAGTTGTTCATATTTCCACCATGTCCAGCTTATAAGGACAATAAAGTTTTTGCAAAATATTTTTACAGCACTCTACTGTATGAATGCAATCAAATTTGCATCCAGAGTGGTATTTCTCTCATCTGGCTTCAGACTTCCACAATGTGGACACCAACATCCAAGCTGGTCACTCTGTGATCCCTTTGTAGATAAAGGAGGAAATCAGACTCTGTTAGATGTGCATTACCAGATCTGTTAGATATCTGTTTAGGAGGTCATGTTTCATATTCTGGAACTGCCTGTATCTGTGCAAAAAGGGAGCTTAGCATGACTAGGTCAGAAGAATTTCATTCCAAGGATCTGAGACAAAATATATTAGTTCATTTTGTCTGGGAAACAGGGTACATGACATCACTGATATGACCAATGAGAACAGAACCTATTGCAAATGTCAAATATTTGGAAGCTATCCACAGAGTGACCTTTATTGAGGTATTCTTCAAATAAACTGCAAAAGCAAATAAAATCAAAACAGGCATTCCAAGAACAGGAAAAATGTTGATTATTAGATATTATAGCTCCTTCATGTGAACTCCTTCTTTCTCTCTGTTTCAAACTTAGTCAGACAACATGAGCCTAGGTATTTGAATCCAATCAAAACAGTACTAGTTTTTACTATTAGCATGGTATTATCATAGACTCTTCTGTATTATGAGAAGCTAGCCATCATTACTTTGAAGACATTTTAAGAAATTGCTGTATATGTGCTGAATTGGTTTACTATACAAATTAGACTTATACTGCACTACAGTTAGACAAATGTAAAACCCAAAGGTTTAAGAGGTCTGAAACTTTCAAGGTTCCAAGTTTATCTTAAATTTATCATTTGCAGAAATGTGAATTTAAAATGCCCTCTCTAAAGCATTTTTTTCATTTAGCAGAAATATGAAAAGTTTTGTCATCTTAGAATGAAACACAACCAGCCTCTGCTCACTGATGCAGACTAACACCTTGTGACACATAAGATACATTCAAACTACTGCATGCCAGTGTTAAAACCAGTGCAAATTTATTTATGAAAAAAGAATTGTTCTGTTTCTTAGCTAAGCAGTTTTGTTGCTACATGATTTGCTGCACTGGTTTAATAGGCAGTCCATCATCATAGCTTCAGCTTTTCTAACATGACATCTCACAAATACAGTGAAAATATGGGGAAACAGCCCTTTCTGTGCATAGAGTGACAGCAATTCCCATTCTTATCTGTGTCTGTCAAGTGCCCAAATATAAATGTCACCTGAGCACGGTGCTCCTAAGAAGTGTCTTCAAAACCATAAAAGGTATTCTGCAAAGCTCCATCTCTTTGACCTGACTGCAAGAAACTTGGAGTAGATGATTGAAGAGAGCATGGCTAGAGGCAGTCATTCAAACCAATTGTTCTGCTGTGTCACAACAAGGGCAGAAAGGATGACATATTCAAAGGGTCCATTTTGAATACCTTAAAATCTCAAAAACAGACAGTAAGAATCCAAGATTTTCTGGCTTCCAAAAGAAGTGATACCTATCCATGCCATTAAAAAAAAAAATAAAATAAAAAAAAGGATGCATTTATAGCATTCCTGAACCCACCAAGGACTTCCCCTCCTTCATCATCTTTATCCTGTCTTGCAGGCCAAAGGCTTTGCGTGAAAACATTTACGTTTGTTGTATTTTGACTTGAAATGACAAATCTGTGGCTGTGGCAAATCCACTATGCACCAGAGACAGACAGGGGTTCCTCTTACTCTGCTCTTGTGTGAAACACTTAACTAGATCTCTTTGCTCAGTAGTGAGAGTGTGGAGCAAAGTAGAGAGCTGGTGTGCCCAGACTCACATCATCAGACCAAGAGAACAACCTGACGTTTGTTTCAATGTTGTCAGTCAGAGATGGGGGCAATTCTAAACTAAATGAGAACTGCCAGCCATAACTACGCTATGGGAATGGGAAATGAGCTTTAAAAGAGACATTTAAATGGCAGAGCTGTCAACCTTCCTGGCAGTTTTCATGCAGTACCTTTCCCTCTCCATAAAAGTCCTGTTTATTCAACTTTCTCCAGTTTAGAAAAGATCAAGTGTCCACAGGTGTACCCCAAAAAGCTGTGATCTACTCATTCCTACATTTCTACAAGTTATGTTTAACCTTACATTTGGCTCAAACAGCTGTCACTTCAGAGAAATGTGTGAAAGGAACCAGACTGTGTCTCCAACTACCATCTACAGAGTATAGCAAATACTACTGCAGAACTCATCTTTCTACTCTGACAAGTGTAGTTAATGAACTGCAGGCCAAAATCTTGCAGTAACTTGCTTTATACATATCCTGTACTACTTAGTTTCAAAACAGAGATTTTACTTGCAGGGAAAACTTCCACTTGGGAACGTGTTGCCAGTCAGCCTAGCAACATGCCCCTCAATCTGGAGCATGTGTGGTCTCCAAAGGCAGCACTTTGGGACTGTCTGTCAAAACAGCAGCATCCCATTCAAGAGACAAAGTGTTAAAGTAATCTCATGTCTTTTACAAAGTTATGTTCAAGCTAGGACTTTTCTTTCAATGAAACTTGCTGATCAAGGTTATCAAGTCAGGAAGTCAATAGCAATGAACCCTTTTATCAGCTCTTCTTGGTAATTATAAATTATTTGCCATTAGACAGTATGCTAATTCTTAGACTCCTACAAAGAGCTTAATCAATTGAGTGCATTTTATTATTTTCTAGTCTAAACATCACGGACTCATCATATAAAGTATCCAATAACACTTAATTATTCTAGATAGTTAAACTGATGCTAAACCAATCAGAAATTATATTTGAATTTATTAGCCTTCCTGCATTATTTAGCCAGCACAATGGAACAACAGAAACAAAATACGCCCAAGAGGTAAAGTGCGAACTGAGCAAGCAATGAGGCTCTGAAATTGGTGCATAGAAAAATGAAACAAAATGTGTGATTAACTTTCAGAAGGGAGAGGGCAGGAAAAGTAAAACAGGCAGCTCTGTACTATACATTCTCCATCGGGTCATATTATTGTTAATTTAGACCTGTCCAGGCATGTTAAGCCTGAGAGACATTTCTGTATCTGAGGTTGGCTTCCTCACATCACAGCCTTTCTAGTTATTGTCTTGCAGTTTTAGGAACAAATTCAACAAAGTTGCCTAATACCTATCCAAGAGCGGGCTTTTGAATTCAGACCCCTGATTCTGAAAATGCTGTCCAACTTTAACCTAACTCTTGCCCCATCTCTCCTCTTCTCCCCTGTCTTCCTAGACTTTGCAAAAGGTCTAAAAAACCTTTTTTTGCTGAGAGTACCTGTTACAAAAATAATTGTTAGTCCAGGTGGCTGCCTCCTACCTAAACATTTTCTTAAAGATGCAGTAGTCTGCCATTTAAATTACCTCTGCTGTGTCTGGCTGGCCCAAAGCATTTGTGTAGCTCCTCACTGGAGCCCCACATGCAAGCAGATGATAGGTGTTATTGTGAACCACAACCGAAAATGTTTTCCACAGCCCTATCTTTCCCAGGAAACTCTGGCAGCATAATAAAAAAACATCATGTTGAATTCCTTCTGGAGTCCTTATTATCCTCCTGCCAAAAGCCCGCTCAGTCTTCAAAAAGAAAAAAAAAAAAAAAAAAAAAAAAAAAAAAAAAAAACAAAACAAGAAGCAGCAAAACCACAAACCTTCATAGGTCCAAAAAAAGAATATTTGTTTAAATAGTGGGTAATAGCAGGGCATAATGCTTCACCTTTCCCTTTTTGCCTGCATTAGCACAGCCTCTGAATCAGGAAGCATTTTGGCATAAGTAGATACAGCCTTAAAAAAGAATCTCCCACACAGGAAAAGACTCATTCTGGGAGAGCAGAGCTGGCTACCCCTCTGGGAAAGCATATCCTTTAATTTAAGCTGAGGCTACTTTTAGCTTCTGTATGTGTAATTTAAGACTGCATTTGCTTTTAAGTGAGTTGCAACATGTTCTTTTAACTGGGTAATGGATCAGGCTGCAGACTCTTCCATTGCTGAGATGTGGCTCTAAATAAAACTGAAAGAACTGCCCTATGGGGTCAGACCAGAATTTCGTTTAACTTAATATCCTGTCTCCAACACCTGCCAGTAGCTGCCTGGTGAAAGAATATAAAAGCAACAGCAAAAATGACTGAGTGATTCTCCCTTCTGTGAATTGTCCCGGCTCCTGGCAATAAGCAGCTTAAAAGCACTGCTGAAATTAGCTAACAAAGTTGACACTGACACATAGATTTCAGATCCAGAGACCTTTTCCAAAGTTGTTCCCACCAATACTGTTTGTCAAGTAGCAAACAAACCCTTCCATCGTCATCACTGACTTGTGAGAAGGTGGAGTGAAAGTAGAATGGTGCTGATAATCCCATCATCAGCATTCAACAGGGACTGTCCTGTCTATATGCATGTATAGAAGGAGATGAAAAGTTCAAAAAGCAGGACAGCTGAATCTAAATCTTTGGATAGTAAGGGAGTATACTAAATTCACTAAAAATGCATCTAAAATATAGAGCAACTCCTTTTATTATTACATGTTATTTGAATCACTGTAGTTTTGAATATTCAGTAGTTTTGTAACAATTTCTTTTTACAGTCAATGCATTGGACCCTCTTATTTCTTGCTATTTTTAATGCATGGATGCATGCATGCCTGCTTATCCCATAAGAACTTCTTATTCATTCTATTTAAATACGGACTGAAGATACTGAAAGACACTTTTGCAATACAGGCAAAGCAAAATCATGTATGATCCCAGATTTGCTTCGAAATTCCTGTCTAAAGCCATTTTGGTCTGTTCTCTCTGCTACTAAAGTGTAAACAGCACCATAAGAATCAATCCTGCACACCCCTGTCACACCACTGGCTGCACAATCTTTGTTGTCCACAGCTCCTTAGAGAGGAGTTTCTCCACTGTCTGCCCTGGCACGCAGAGCGCAGCCAGCCCAGGCTCCCCACGCAGACACTAATGCACCACAGCAGCACTGTTACTTCTATTTACTCACAGAACCTGAAGCTTGATACAGTACTAAACAAAACAGACATGCTCCTGCCCCAAGAAGCTTCCATGCTTTCAGGTCTACCCACTGCGGTGCCACAAAACAGCCTCTAGAGCTCCCTTGAACTTCCAGTTTCTGCTTGAGAAGGTGACGTGTCCGTCCAGAAATGTCTGTCCCAATATGACAGAGTATTACCCTACAACTGCCTGTCACTGTCCTTTTGCTGGCACAGGCTGATAGAACACTTTTCATTGAGTTCAGCACAAAAGTCAGGTGTAAAATAGATCCTGGAAAACTGGCCTGGCACAACTGGGGAAGGTAAGGGATAGACCTGAGATAAATTATTTAATTCAACTGGTGTCCACAAAAATATGTGAAAAAGCACTGATATTAACCTGGGAGAAGACATGCACTACTGTTTCCAAAATCAACCTGATTTGAGTCTTAGATCACTGCAAGTTTCAGCAAATAGATTCCACACAAGCCACGGAAAAAGAAAATCACTTCAAAAGTTAAGCTGACTTTTAGGAAAGAGCTGGGGACTGTTTCTGGTTGCTAAGGAGTGGTACAAATTAGGAGGACCTAAAGCTGGAGCAGATGTCTCACAGATGTCAGCTGAAAGAGAAATATGTCTCTATGCTCCCTCCACATGCTGGGTGTACACAAAGGAGCAGAGCTAGCAGTGGGGACCAAACCCAAAATCTCTGAGTGCCCAAACTTCTCCCTCTCTGTCTGCCTTTGAAATGAGGCACAAGGACTCAGAAATAATCTCCAGCATAACTCTGGGAAAATGTGTGCTGTGGATGTCATGAAAAGGAAGTCTGAATCAAGAGCTGAGGGTGAGGAAGATGAAGTTCTCTTTTTATTCCCCATAAATCTGTACCTGCCAGGGGGATTTGATCTGCAGACACAGCACAGGTGAAGGAGCAAGTAGGTTGCAAAACACACATCACAAAATGATTGCATTGCATATTACATAAGTTTCATCACTTAGCACATGAACATTTCCACCTTTCAAGCAAGTAGTTAAACATAGAAAGAATTATAGCTCATCTTTGGAAATTCTCTGGCTATAGGAAATTAAAAGTAGTATCATGTTTTTAGAGTTTGGAAAGCAGAAGTTAAGGGACAGACACTGAATAAATATTAAAGTCTATATTTTGGTTAATAAAAGGCTGCCATACAGCAGCTCACATCTCCTCTCCTAATAATAAGTTTTCTTTCATAGCTGTACATTCTGTAGCCATGAAAAAGAGTCAAAAAGGGGAGGAGTTCTTTGGATCATGACAGTGAAGACAAGGACGGGTGTGCCTCATAACTGATCAGTTAGATTTCTTTAAAATGTTGCAGATAACTTTGAGGATGAAGTCATGAAGGTCCCTAAAGACGCCCATCTTTACAGGCCTCTGATGAGTTTTCTGAAGCTGTAAGATATTACTTATACAGGGTTGTGCTGGACATTCATAGGGCTTTAACAATGTTTTGGTTGATGCATTAGGATGATCAAAGCATCAAGACGACCCCCTTAGTGATCGTTTTTTCTTTTACATCAAATTCTTGTTGGGTATCAAATATCAAAAGGAATATCATAGGCAGCAAGGTCATATATACTAGTGATAAGTCCAGAGGTAATTTCATTTCCAAAAAATAAAGATAAAATCAGGATTTTTGCCTTTATTTGTTTCTTGGAAGTCTTCTTAACTGTTGTGATAGCTTGGACACCAGCCCATCCCTTGCTCACAGAGAAAGGTGTGAGCACTGCTCCCCTGTGCCTATGGCAATATAAACCACTGTGCATTAAGGAGGGAGACCCATCACTGAAAATATGAAAACAGAGTTTATAAAAAAAAGTGCCACTCTGTGACATGACATCACCTTGTCCTTTGTACAATTACAGATACTTGTTCAGTCTGGTTTTAGCCCTCCATATAGTGGCTTGCATTACCAACAAAACATGCATACATCTTTAATGCTCACCATCTCCTCATACCACTGGGAGCTGGACAGTCATTAAAAACCCTATCTAAGCAAGGGAGAAACAGCAACAAATGCAGAGCATCATATTGCACAGCTCTTGTCTCTTCATCCCATGTTTGTTCTAGCAAGGTATGACACTGCTTTTTACATATAATTGCAACTTTTTCTTCTGGTTATTCATGCTTTGGAGAATACTGCTTTAGGCAGTCAATAGCAATTATACTTCGTGAAAAGAACATACAATACAAATTAGAGCAATATAGATTTTCCCCCCTGTTACTTTAATGTTTAGTTACCCTGTTAGATTTAAACTGAGTACATAATGTTTAAGAAATTACTTTCACTAAAACCCATTAACTGACACTTAGAAATAGCATTTTAATCCAAAGAAGTGCAGCAAAACATTACTGCAATTAATAGGTACATTGGAGCAGTGAAAAATCCACTCTAAACCGAAGTGTATTTATGGTAGCAGGTTGTTTATATCCAATACCTAAAAGCATCTTGAAAACTGAGGGCAAGAACCTTAGCCAGTGAAAGCAAAGGAGTCACTCCCATTTACATTCAATGAGGGCTTGGCGCTGTGACTTAAGCCCATATTTCATTGCTTTGGCAAAACTCACCACTTGCTGGTGACTGAGCACAGGATGAGGAAGACGTTTAGGGCACAGGATTTATGGAGCCAAGTTCCAGCTGAGTGAGAAGCAAGAGAAGCTGGCCCACAGCTCATGCTCATGGTTACACATACTCTTCCTCTTCCCATCTGCCTCTACTCCTGGCAAAGGCAGCATCTTCTTCCTCCTGCTTTATTCTTCCTTGCCTCTTAGTGTGAACAGCAGCAGGGGTGACAGTACCACATGTCCTCTGCAGAGGTTGGACACTTGAACCAGGACTTTCTGATGCAGGTGAGTTTAAGCAAGCTCTTCTGTGTGGAATTTTTTACCATCTTCATGGCAACCTCTCTCTGTCCAGACACTGTTTTTTAAACTCTTTTAAAGATGCAATAAGTCAAAATTTCTTCTCCTGTATAAATGTTACATATGAACATTTCTCTAGTATTGCCCAGAGCAAAAGTATTTCTTTTGCCAATAGCTGCAGATGATGCTTTGTTTGCAAGGACAGGAGTAAAGGTTTCTAGCAATCATAGCTAAAGCTCATGCGCTCGACCAGTGGTTTAGTTTTTATGATGTGTGAAGAATGAGATGTGCTTCTCTCCTTCATCTCTGTTATGAATTTATGCATTGATTTAACTCCAGCCAGCCACCAAGTACCACACAACTGCTCACTCACTCCCCCAGCATAAGGATTGGGGAGAGAATTGGAAGGGTAAAAGGTAGAAAATTCACAGGTTGAGATAAAGACAATTTAATAGGGAAAGCAAAGGCTGTGCACACAAGCAAAGTAAAACAAGGCATTAATTTTCTGCTTTCCATGGGCGGGGAGGTTTTCAGCCATCCTAGCAGAGCAGGGCCCAAGTATGCATAATGGTGACTTGGGAAGACAAACACCATCACTTCAAATGTCCCCCCTTTTATCCTCCTTCCCCTCACTTTATATTCTGAGGATGACGTAATATAGTCTGGAATATCCCTTTGGCCAGGTGGGGTCACCTATCCTGGCTGTGTCTCTTCCCAACCACCCAAAAAGCCCCAGTCTCCTCACCAGCATGTCAGTATGAAAAGCAGAAAAGGCCTTAGCTCTGTGTAAGCCCTGCTCAGCAATAACATAAACACTTCTCTTTTATTAACTGTGTGTTCAGCACAAATCCAAAACACAGTCCCTCACCAGCAAAGAAAATTAACTCTACCCCAGCCAAAGTCAGCACAATATGTCATCAGGGGTCAGCCCTACTGCTTTTCTTTCCCCTCAGGACCAGCTTATGTTGCACCTCATACCTGTCCCACAACACTTACCTCCCTGCACACAGCAACATGTATCTGGCCACCATGATGTTGATTGAAGGATTTAAGACTAGCTATACTTGTGTGGTTTTTATGAACAGCTTTTAAAGGATGATGAAGATACTCACTCAGAACAGTGGTGCCTATACCCACAGGAGGCAGTCCACCTCTGCTAAAAGTTTATCCTTCCTCTAAAAATCAAGTCTCATCTTCTGAGCAATTTCACCTTTCCACCGTTAGCCATTTAATTTAAAGCATGGAACTTTATATAGCAACTAATCTCTGTGTGGCCTGGCAGAGCTAGTTGATTGTCACAGATAATTGGTTGATTTGGACAGCATTCAAGCTAGTGGCCTTCTGTATCCAAGATAATCTCTCTTCAGAATATACTCTGCACTCTTCTAAAGGTAGCATAGAAGACCATCATCATTAGCAATTTTGCTGAAGAGCAATATTTAATAACTGACTAACAGGCCATTACTTGAATTGCCTACCTCTGTCATTTCAGCAGGGCTAAAATAGGAATTCCCTTTCAGTCTTCCAGAACATAAGAGGTTTGTAATCAACTATTTGTGTAAATCAAGGGGCATGTAGGTAGTCATGAATTGACTGCTTTCCAAATAAAGAAAATATTTAATTAGTGTCAGTAAGCCTCTTGTACAAACAAAAGGTTTTCCCTGGCTACCTCTGCATGTGACAGAACTCCTTTCCTTGCAGACAGACCTGTGCTGATAGCAAATGGCACATGCTTATCCAGGCTGCAGCATGTGAGGCATGCATAGTAGCTGGGGGCAAACAGTGTATTTGCCTTTATTTACACTCACAGGTTTCTCCAGAACAAATAATGCAAAACTTGTTCTCTCTTCAAAAGAGTGTTCAAACCATCTTTTTGTTCTGGTATTGAATGGCAGATAACAGAGAAGGGGTCAGTCCAGAACTAGGGTTCCTGGTCATTTGTACACAGCAGTAACAACAGCAGCCTCAACCTCATTATTCTTGCACTAATTCATTTGTAGACATCTGGAAATACCTGTTGACCTTAATATGTTTTGCCAGCATTTCATGTAAAGTTGCAGCTTTATCCAGGGCAACAATTACAAGGACTTACTTTATACAGTATGGGGATAAAAACAACTGTGGAGACTACTGGTATGAAGTTTTCTGGCACTGGAACACATCTTCAGCCACTATAAAACACGGAATTGTTAGGGTCAGAATGGATGTCTGGAGATCATCTAGCTGAACGCCCCAAATCCATAAACCTCCAATGAACTACCTTACATTACATCAGAAGTTCTGAATTTCTGGCCTAGAGTCATTTAGGTAAATTCTTCAGAATTTGGAAAGAAAATTTCACTGATACCTCTAGTTTTTATTGATATTATCTTGGTAAATTTATTGAAACCTGTTAAAAGGGACAGTGAAGCGCCACCAGTCCTACCAGACCCCTCATGTTGTCTCTGTAACAGCAAAATGTGGTGGTGCATGACACACAATAGCTAAGGAACACACAGGGTACTTCTAATTATGTATTCCTGCAAAAAATGCAGATGACCTCACTTATTCCGGAGTTTGGGTACAACGAGGCAAATCTGCCTCCAGACTTCAAGCCATGTCTGAGGTCAGCAAACAAAGACACAAGGAGAGAAAACATTGCCAGCCCAAAGATCAACAATTACTGATTGCATTCTCTTCAAGGCTCTGACAATTTAATATTTTCTGGGTTTTTAGTAACAAAGTATCATCAATCCTCAACTCCGAATCAGTGCAGACATTAACATGCAGTGAGTAAAATGTACTTGGTTTGGTGAGTGTGGTGAGTGTGGTGAGTGTGGTTTGTTCTTTTGGAACCATTCTTACCAACCATGGAAGCAAGGATTTTGGGTGCCCCACGTCTGTGAGGCATGTCATGGATCTAGGAGTCAATAGCACCTCACTTAATCTTTTCCATGTATGTATTGTTTCTATATTGTTTCGAAGAACAATACTACCTCCATCTTGCGTCCTATACTCATACCATATACAAAAGGGACATTAAAAACACATATTCAAAGTGCTCAGCAAAACAGGTTTCTTAAGAATGTGGTTTAATCACTGCAAATTTTCACAGACCCAAAGGCACTACCTGACATTCAGCCAAATTGCAGTTAACTATTAAGCCATTCTTCAGTTTTACCGAGCTCATTTCAAACTGAGTTAAACAAGAAGTGACTGACAATAATACTAATTCCCACAGCATCAGTACTACTGCTCTTGTGCTGCATGAGGAAAGGTCTGGCACAGCTCCTGCTGGCATCATGCATCCACCTGCAGCTTCTATGACACAGACAGCTGACAAAAAAACTTCTCAAAAACATAGGCAATGCCAACAGGACCAAAACCAGTCTGCTTCCAAAATGAGAGGTACTTTACAGACAACCAAGTGCTAAACAGACTAGTGGGAATTAAGTCCTGTTCTCCTATATCTCATGTGTCTATATTACCTTGCACTATAAGGCTAGTTTCTTTAAATTTTTGAATGCTTAACAATGCAATTTAAGAGTTTCAACTGCTAAATTAAAAATAGCATTGGCTCAGATCGCTAAAAATACTATGCTTCAGACTGTCACCTGAAATGTGAAAAGTTCAGATTCAAGTGTCTGTTCAGAAGGCGGGAGCAAACAGGCACTCCATCTGCAAAGGGATGGAAATAGGAGAAACACAGACCTCTGTATCCTGGGGAAAGTGTGAGCTGAAAGAGAAAATACCCAGGCCTGAGGAGATGGATGCAGTAAGTGAGAAGGGCATTGTCAAGCAAGTCTCCTGCTAGAGTAACAGGGACACAACTGAAGAAGCACAAAAGGCAATGAATGGCAGTGCTAACAGAGGACTTGATTGCTAATAAGGGCTGGTGTTTTATGATCTATCTGCAGCAAGTAAACAAAAATCTATATGAATTCAGCTTCCATGATTATAAAGGTCAGTCCTTAGAGGATACAAAGTGCTAATTAATTATAAGTTATAACACATGTAATGAAGCGATGTCCTGACTTTTGTGAGTTGTCTATTCATCAAGAAGACTATCAGGGCATTCCAAATATACCCCGTCTGTGCCCACCTGTCCTAAAAAGCACCTAGTTATTGTTCAAAGTAACTCTTCTTCAACAGTTTCCTTAGAATGTGACCTTGTCACCTTGCCCTTGGCTTGATGTTACTTCTCCAGTAGCTACCATTTTTTTTCACAACCTGTGTATTGCTACAGCTACATTTGCTAGTGTTTAGTCAAAGAGTTTATGTGTAGACCATAAACATGGTGCAGCAACAAGCCAGGCTCTTAAAATGTCACATTCATGTTCAAATAGGAAGATGCTGAAAGGATTTCTATCATGTCTTAAATACATAGCGTAAATAATGTCAAATAGATATCTGAAATCTCACTAAAAATGAAAGTTCTAATTAATTTCCAAAATCAAAACCACATTCTAAACCTTTGAGAAAACAAAGAGGTATAACCAGGAGAGTGCTAAAAGCCTTCCAGAGGTATAACAGCTAAGGTACCCTGCAAGGCATAATGGCACTGGAAGCTGGATAGGAGTTTGGCCTTAAGGAACGAGCTGGCAGTGCAAGGAGCCTGCTTGCTGGTGAGAATCTTCTAACTCTTTTTCATGTCATCTCCCAGAAATTTCTAATGGGCTTAAAAGGCACATATAATTGCAGGGTCTGAATTTCTCTTTTCCTTTCCAGCCACTTAAGTCTTAGCTACTTTGTTCTCCCTTTGCCTCTTGGGGTCTCTCTTTCTGAGTTCTTCTCTCATCAGAGTGCACACACTAAAATGTTTATAGCAATCCACCCCTTCAGAACAAATGTCCCTCAGTAGTCAGGACGAGCCCTCCTTCTCCAGGTGCCAGTAGTTGCTTTCCTGGGATGAGGAGAGGAACTGACAGCAGAGGAGCACATATGAGGAAGGAACATATCTGTGAAGTTGCAAGTTCACCAACCACCACATGCCACAGATGTCAGAACACATCTCCCTCTCCTTTCTCTGCTCTGCCAAAAATAAATGCTAGGGGCAGAACTCAGGTCTTCAATCCATTTGATTGCCCTCTGCTGTGACTCAAGGACAAATGTTTGCCTTTAAAGAAGCAAGAAATAATCTACAAAGGGAAAAAGTTCATATATCTGTAAAATAACTTTAGCACAAGTAGGCAGATAAAGCTGGCTGCCACTTGAAAGTTTCAAACTATCTAAAACTGACACACTCTGAGGTTTGTTTTCATTCCAAATTGAAAACATTACAAGAAAAAGAAGAATGATTATTTCAAGTTGTGATTATTAAATCACAACCATTCAATTTTATTAAAATTAAAATATCATATCCTGATTTTGATTCTTTCAATTTCACATTATGAAAACATAACAGGAAGCTGTACTACTAAAGGTGACTTACTTTATTATAAAATGATACATCAAATTAAATAAGATAAATTTCACAAACCAATTAAGTGGTTGGGCCCGGTTAAGATTCCTATCTGGTGCTTAGACCTTAGATGTTCTTTCATTACATAAAAGTAATAATTAACATTTTCACATGAAAAATTTAGATTTTGGTAAAACAGGCTTTTCCAGCTCAAAAAAATAGCTTATTGGGGAACCTATGACTATTTTGAACACTCTTAAGGGTGTTTTAATCCTGGTGTTATCCTCCACTGGCATGACTCAAAGCCCTGGTGAATCAAGGGGCAGAGGGGGGTGCTGGTAACCTGGTGATTGCATGGTTACCAAGGGTGCACGACCCTGCTGAAAACCAGGTCATTCCAGTGATTAAACTCATTTACAATACTTCAAACACAAGAGTGGTTCTGAAAGGATCATGGCAATATTGACTAGGAAGTCAATGAGATGCTGGGGAAATTAACGCTGCACACTTGATACTCTTAGAAATGCCATTAGCTGGAAACTCAGCTAATCCTACAGAATGGGGACGTGGAGACAGTGTGAGTTAGGAGCAAAGAGGGCGTTCAACAAAGTGGGTGAGGTTTGTGTGGCACTGAAGCAGTCTGGCCATCAGCCCCAGATTTTCAATCTGATTTCTGTGGGTGGAAAAAATTGTACAACTCAAGCACTCACTGTTTAAAAAGAAATGATTGGAAGAGTCATTGATTGGTCTCAGGTTTACTTGGCAATGCTGTTCTTTTCTCCAGTCTGCTTCTATCATAGTAGATGTGTACCTAAACAACAGGCCCTAACAAAAACAAGCTTAGTAATACAGAAGCTGGCCTCACTTCTATTTTTATTTTCTTTTTTTTTTCTTTCTTCCTTCTTCCTTCCTTTTTCTCTTCTTTTTATTTTTCTTTCTTCTTTCTTCCTTTTTCTCTTCTTTTTCCTTTTTGTTTCTTTTTTATAATCTCCCCCCGTCTTCCCCCACAGAAAGAACTGGAAGTCATTTTTGGGAAAAGTTATTTCATAGCTGTCTATCATCTTTCAAAGGAACTTTTAATTGATCCCACAAGATGTGTGGGATCTACTTTGTCAATGGATTGGAAAAAAAAAACTGTAACCAAACAATAAAATAGTAATTCATTCTTCATCAGAAGAAGAACTTTCAAGAAGAAGGAAAATTCTTTCATTCATTTTAAAGATGGCTCAACGACAGAGGCAAAACTAAAGATACAGAGCTTACAGTGACTATCTCAGATCCAGTTTCGGGTGTAACATTAAAGGTACTGCCTTTATGCAATGACTGCATGCACCTGGGATGATTTTTCTGTAAGATTAGTGTGTAAGGAATTTGGGCCAAGGTAGATCCCTGTCAATTTATTTGTAGGTCAGCTGTCAATATTTTGTCTTTTAAACAGCTTCTCTCCCCTTGTGTTTTTCTCAGCTTTCTCTCTTTCCTCTGCAGTACAATTATGCATGGGTCAGGGCAGTCAACAGGCTGAGCCACTGTGATTTTTTTCTCAGCTCCTCTGTTCTCTGGTTTTCTGACATTCCTAGTGTGAATAGGTGCACTAAGATAATTACGCTAATCCATCTAGCAAAACACCTAACTTATATATTTGAAGCTAATTAGATAAACTTCAAAATGGGTCATTTTTCAGCCCCTCAGCCTCTGCCTGCTTATGAGCATTACCCCTGAGGGGACTCTTTCTCAATCAGGTAGACATTTCTGGGAATGAGATCTAATGAATCCCTTTACCTCCTGAACTGAAAATCTCTTTTCATTGAGACTTAAGCAAACTGAGGACAAATTCAGGCATGATAGAAGGAGGAACTCTCCCAAGGCAACAGTACTGTTTCTTTCTACCTAGATTAGGTTTGTCCCAATGTACTGACAAAAGGGCAAGAGCTTTTTGGGAGCAAAAGTGTAGTGGGATCCTTACTTCTACAGTAAAGAAAAGCAAGGTAGGACTATGCCATTCAATTCCCCTTCCTGACATTAGAGCAATATGTAGATAAGATCTTTCAAATGAATAATAAAGAGTCTTGCCAGAAATGAGTCTCTTCTCTGGTTCTTGGAGCTAGATTATATTTCACTAGTAGCAGGCCTTTTTTTTTACCCCAGATTTTTCAAAACATTTAAGCCTGGTGATGTTGCTCTAATGCTTTGTGCTTTTTTAATGTGAAATTTTGTAGGTTTAAAAATTATGACAAATTATCTAAAAATAGATACTGTCTTTTTCCATTAATGAGAGTTGACCATGGTATTTTTTGTTAATATTCAGCTGGAGTCATATTTCCTTGCCAAATGCCCAGTAAGAAACAATTCTGACCTACAAAGACATCCTGCCTAACTTACAGACCAACAAAGGCAGCAAGGACTTGCAGCAAATCGAACAAAATGAAACAGCAACTCAGACAAATCTAGGATTCAGTCAAAACATTTAAATGATTCAGAGTCATGCTTCTCCATTTACATCAGCAACATTAAAACAAAGATTAATAGCACTGTAGACTTTCAGGCTTTTGGCAAAGAAAAGCATGCCTTGGTATAATGAGTTTTTGGGCAATAGTGGGGTAAAAAGACAATTTGGGGGCACAGGGAAAACAAAGAAAAGGACAAAACAGGTACAAATGTGATGTACTATAGCAAATATAAATGGTGAAGTACAGAGTCTCAAACCTGTGCCACTCTCCACTCCTTAGCTTTTGGGGTCTCTGCAGACATAAAAGGAAAGACAAGGAAATCATCGTCTAAAAATATTTCCATGTCAATGTGGTGCTAAGCACATTCCCAAAGCACAAAATGTGAGTCCAATCAGCAATAATATTCCTTTATAAGTTAAGATGGGATATGTGATGTACATGAGCTCAACAACCCTTGGCTAGAGCAGGCTTTCTCTTTTTCTGTCTTTCCTTTCTTTCTTTCTTTCTTTCTTTCTTTCTTTCTTTCTTTCTTTCTTTCTTTCTTTCTTTCTTTCTTTCTTTCTTTCTTTCTTTCTTTCTTCCTTCCTTCCTTCCTTCCTTCCTTCCTTCCTTCCTTCCTTCCTTCCTTCCTTCCTTAACAGGGCTCCAGGTCTAAGCGGT
>JACBWW010000002.1:6475975-6698320 GCA_020086605.1 Lanius collurio
TTTCTTTCTTTCTTTCTTTCTTTCTTTCTTTCTTTCTTTCTTTCTTTCTTTCTTTCTTTCTTTCTTTTTTCCAGACCTTTCTACATCTCTGAAGCAGGAGAGAGAAGATGCTGCCCCTAAACAGCACCATGCCAGGCTCAGACATTCAGCTGTGCAACATGGAGCTGTAAGGCTGCAGAGGAGCCAGCCTTGCTGCTGCTGCTGGGACCACACGGGAACAGATTTGCTATGAAGTTGGGAGTATGAGGCAAAAAAGTCATTGAACCAGTAAAACTGACACAGGCCTTTTGTTTCCTCTCACTCCAGAAGAAAAGGGTAGCATGTGCTGGCTGAGTGTAACCCACTGAGGCTCAGTCGCTCCCAGAAAAAGAAACACAGGTGAGCTGGTATTGCTTCCCCCCCATCTCTTTTCCTGTTCTGATGCTGTAATTTTAGAGGTAAAAGCAGATGAAAAAGGTTTTCCACTGTAACATAAGGTTTTTTCTTCTATTGCCTGCCACAAGTGTAATGACTTGTGATTTTCTGTTCCTTTTGCTTCTACAATGAGCTCTGATGGAGCTCCCTAATGATAACAAACTATCACTGCAGTAATATTGATACCTGTTGTAATCACTGGCATTCTGGCTTTTCAATTTTCACTATTTGCCTTGGATCAAGTAGCTCTGTGCTAATGCAACAGAAGGTCATCAGATGAAGGGGCTGATAACAGAGAGGGACTGTTCTACTTAACATGCATGGAGGATTATGCTTTTCAGTCGTCCTCGAGCTAATCTTTCAAGTTGTCCTTTTTTGACTTTCTCAGTTTAATCAGTTTAATCTCATCTTCTCTCTTTTCTGATTACAAGGATTTTCTGTAGAAACCTTGCCTCCACAATAAGAACCACGTGGCAATTTATTCTTATATTGATTTCAACATTTCTTTTCCACTACCAGGGCTCTGATGTAAGGGGGAAGGGTGAGAGAGAGAGGGGAAGAAGAGGGGGTCCCTCTAGTGCCTCCTGCCTAGCAAATCACCACACTTCTGTTATCTGGGAATCTGAATACTCCTTTAATACACTTTAAGTCAGAAATGGCAGTCAAATTGGAAATACTCAGCTGTGATTAAGTTAGTGGAGACAGTAAGAGTGATAAAACACAATCACAAGCCAGGCTAAATCTGGGGCACCAGTAATCAAAGTGTTCGGGGCACATTTTCCAAGGGGCTCTTTCATGATTGCCATCACAACTGCTTACACAGCAAAACCTATCCCATCTTGCTCCATAGGTGGGAAGAACAGATGCAAGGCCAGGGAGTTAGGCAGAGTGGCTGGTCTGCACGAGTGTGTCAGTGCGTGTATTTGCGTATCTATTTGACTGCATGGGCAAACTTCTCCTGTTTATCTGATTTTTTCCTATCTCCCTAGGACAGGAGGAATTATTGATATTTTCCTGGCAGAAGAAATTAAGACTGCTTAGCACTGGATTGGTATTTTACCTTTTTATGTCTCCAATGTATAGTAAGAATTGAAAAAAGAAAGCAAGAGGCAATGTGCCTTTTCACACACTCCCTTACCCTTCAGTCAGGAGTCTCATGCAACTACAGGGAATAGTCAGGCAGACCCACTTCAGTAATAAGCTGAAGGTAAGAGGTCCAAGAGCCAATTGCCATCTTGTCCAAGAGCCAATTGCCATCTTGCCTTTACACCAA
This sequence comes from Lanius collurio, assembly GCA_020086605.1. Taxonomy (NCBI): domain Eukaryota; kingdom Metazoa; phylum Chordata; class Aves; order Passeriformes; family Laniidae; genus Lanius; species Lanius collurio. The sequence goes on from JACBWW010000002.1 coordinate 6,477,663, forward strand.
ATAAATAACAGAGGAATTGTCCCAGCTTTCGACCATTTAACTGCTTCTGCTTTAGACACCACCTCATCATCCCATCTCCCTAGTCCCTCATTCCACAGACAACTGCAATGTTTATCTGCAGTCTCAGTTTCCCCAGTCACACACACTTGTTGACTTGTAATACAACAGCAGTGAGATGGGATCTGATGGGTTTGTGTATCTGCTTAGTCCTGTAAGACTGTTCTAATTTTCCTACAAGAAGGATTTTGCTTTCTCTTCAGGGTTCCTGGAGATAATGATATACCATAGCCAGCGGAGGTGAACATCTGTTTTAAGAACTGTGAACTCACAGAGACCATTTGTCTATCTGATCTCCCTTTCTTGTTTTTCAGCGCACCCTATCCATTTCTCTGTTAATTAAATAGATGTGAAATCACTAAACCACTGGGTCGAAGAAACAATTAAACAACAACTGAAATAAAAAAGTGGAAGGGAGGGGACTCTCTTCTTTTTTCCTCTCAGCTGATTCAGCTTGGTAGAAATTGCCCTACTTTTTGAGATGCACTTTCTTTTCCTTTCACAGAAAGAAAACTTGGATTCATGAGGGCGTATCCACCTAATGACAATAGGGTAGAGTTAACCCAAGAGAACAATGCATCCCATTAATCTACTCATGCTTAATTGGAAAGTACATTATGGAACTGGCATTTTAAAGGCAGACTGTAAATGTGCTTGGATTGGTTGCTATTTAATTGATGCAACTGGCATATAAATATGTGTAACCTAAAAAAGAAACTGAGTGAAAGCAACCAGAAGTAATGATTCACATTTTCCTTTTGAATATTACTGATAGCAGTCACAGGCAAAAATAATAAGCATTAAGCTACTGCCATTGACCTCTGCACATGCTATCTGAGGAGAAAATATCACCCCTCGTCTGCACTGCCCAGAATCCTGCAGCAGCCTGGATCTGGAAAGCCCGGGAGATGTGGGACATGCAGAGTCACCCCTGCAAACCCCCATGCTTATCTTTCTTCCTCCTTCACCCACAAGCATCTGGAAAATTGTGAGCTCCCCTGTTCTGACCCATGCAGTGCCCCTGCTGCACCCCTGCCTCTGCTTTGCCTCACAGCAGGAAGAGCAGCAGGCCCAGCAGTGACCCAAGTGTTTCCCAGGAAGGGCAGCAGGGAGCAGGGATAGAAACCATGAAGGTTGATGCTACTGCATTGCAGAGAAGGGCTCAAGAAGAGTCACAAAAAGGCTCTGGTCCCTAAAGATGAGAACACAGACCAGGGTTGTTTTCCAGAACAGCAGAGGGTAAACAATATGCTTTTGTCTCATCAGATATATTCAACTTTAAACTATACTAGATGTTGTGGAATGGCTTTGCAGGGCATTGAAAATCACCCTTTGATAATGCAGAACACATCCTTCCTTACAGGCATGAGAAAAAGGAAGACTGCTAGAATCCAAGTCCTTTGGCAACCCAATACTTGTATGACTAGACTATAGCCTGTGTGAAATTACTTCCCACAAAACTATAAACTTCTTTGCTAAAAAATGAAGCTGCACACTGTTAAAAAGACTGTTGCAAAAGCAAAGTGAAAAAAGTTAAACATTTTTAGCTTGAGTCCAACCTCATTTTCACCACTGCCACCAGCACTCCATATCATCTGCACACAAAACTATAAACTTTAGTCTTCCAGAAACCTCCTTACTGAGTTTTTCCCTGTAAATATGACAGATTAGTTCTTGAGCCTTCTGACTGAATTATTTTTCCCCTGCCAACACTATCCATTGTGTGGAGGCTGCAGTCATAATCTGTGAAATGAATAGTACTTGTTAAAGATCTTATAAATAATCTTATCACATGAATATAGCAGAAATTTGCCCAGTTGAGAAATACAGCTCCTAAGACTAAAGTTTTGTAAAATAGTATCCCTCTGAAAAGGGTTTCAGCACTAGGGAAAAAAAAAAAAAAAAAGGAAATAAGCAAAAGGAAAATGACAGCCCTACAGCTCCCTGTGTCTGCACAACCCTGTTGGATGTCACAATACTGTACCAATCTTCACTTCTCAACATCTGCAGCACAGATGGTCTGTCCCTCATCTGGAAAAGACCAGAAGATCTGATGAGCCTTGAATCGTATGAACTCAAAAGGAATGGAAGAGAGGATGGAGATGGGGGAAATACAGGTATGCACCTTGTGTGCAGCAGGAACATGGTAGATATATAGGTGATAGTTTGGAAGGGAGGCAGGAGGAGACAATGAGGTGGGGCAGACATAGCAGAAATGACCCGTTCTGCTGTTTCCAGACCATTACTATCGTATCTCCAATTGCCTGGCAGATGCTCCTGTATCTGATTAATAAGAGTTGGAACAACATATTCTTCTGGCCAGGTTTTTTCTTTTCAAGTGATAACTTCTCCTCTACTGAGCTGAAAGGATCAGGAGAAGGTATCCATAATGCTACAGCAGCTGGAACACAGAAGACCCTGACAAGAGAAGGCAACACCGGGAGAGGCAAGAGCAAAGGGCTGTGTGCAGAAAGCAGAGCAGCAGTTTTTGAAAGGAAAAGGAGGAGGAAACTTTTAAATTTCTGCGTATGAACTAGTTCTTTCCAGAAAATTGGATTACAAATAATCCTGTCTGTAAAATTACTAGGAAAAATAAAAAAATAAAACAGCTGATCTCAGTTCATCTCTCTCTTTTGAGGAGAAAAAGAGCCTGGAACAGTTCTAAGACATGCATTTCTATTCACAAAACATCCTGATGTAACACCTGCATCAGTATCCAATCTGGATTTTCAAGTGAAATTTTCGTGGGTCATTTGTGCACTCACAGTATAGGCAAATAAGGGTGAGATCACATAACACAAAGCCATACACTTTCCCCTAGCTTCCCTAATTGTATTCTGCTATTAAATGATTATCATGCAAATGCTGAAAGGGGAAGAACTTGTATGGTAATGGAATTCCTCTCCATTCCTGTAATCTATTTATTGAGGTTTTTCCAATTATTTTTATATTAAAAAAAATGTAAGAAATATGAGTACAAAAAAAAACTACAGAGAAAAGGCATCTGTGATTGGATTAGTGAATCCAGAACATAATCATCAATAGATGTCTTTATTATTAATATAGAGTAGCAATTTTGGCTGAATGATTAGCTAAAGTTCCAAAGCCTTGTGGAGTTTTTCTATTTGCATAAGAAATCAGCAGAGTAAGTCAATTATACCCTGGGTTTAATCTTAAAAAATCTTGTTTACTTATCCCCCTCCAAAAATGGAGACAAAATCTTAACTCAAGACCCATTTTCCTGAATGTAAAAAAAGTGATAGCATCAGCAAAGACTGTTATTCTCCTTCAGGAATTCTCAGATCTGCCACCCTACTCAGAGACCTCACCATCCAAGCACTGCTGCCTGGCAGCTCCCTTTCCACAGCACACACAGCCAACAGTTCTTGTGAGACTCCTGCCCTCTCAACAGCAGGCTTCAGCCAAGAGCCTCTGTGCTTGTAACAATGTGTTGCTCATGCCATTGCCTAAGCTCTGCTACACCATGGCTGTTCATGGCACTGGTCATCTGCCAAGAGGGACCCAGTAATTCCCACAGAAGTCTGAAGGACATCACAGGTTTAACATTGTCTAAAGTTTGATGAAATGGAGTGGACTAGGGACCAATCAGAAAGCTATCTTAGGAAGTTTTCAGCTTGAGAAGGATACAAAAGCTGCCAACAGTGGAGCTGATTCACTGCAGGCTTTGACTAGGTATTATCGAGTCCTTCCCTTCTGGACAGAGAAGGTGCCAAGGTTTGTTTGTCCCACAGCATGTCAGCCATGGCACTGGGCCATCTCACCCAGGAACTGGGTGGGAGTCTACTTTTGTAGTAAATTGCTACACTTTACATTAAAATGTCCAGTGGGTGCTGCCCCTTCATTCTTTCAAAGATGCTTTTCCTCATGTCTTGCATTGCTTCAGTGACATCTCCCAGTGGATGCTAATTTTTATTTCTGGTAATGTGGATAAGGTCTAAGATTTATACAGGCTCTGTCTCTTAACTTGCTTCCTTTACATTTATTTATTTTTTCTTTCTTGTTCCTGAATATCACCACATCATATTTCTTTGGCCACAGTACAGCAATTGGATGTGACCTTTTACTCTGATTTGTCATTTCATTCCATATTAACTGTGTGTAACTGTCGATTCCCTTTATTGAACATCTTTAAAATCTGTGCTTGGTTAATGATTGGGGCAACAAAAACTCTGGTGCATACTCTGGTTCTTTCTCACCTTGAATATTTAAATGGGTTTCTTGCTGGTCTTAATGCATTTATTCTATCTAAATTGCAATCAGTGGAGTCATTTGCCCAGCCTTATTTTTTGTTTATTTGTTTGCTTGTTGTTATAGTTGTTTTGTGTTTCACAGTCTCCTCATGAAACTCTATTACTTGGTTCACTCCTATTTTATAATTCTAATTTTCCATAATCTATTAAAGATTTTGACACAGGCCTTGTTTTACTTAAACTATGTTATTATAAGGTTTGGGGAGGAGGCTATTGCATGAGCACGGTGGGGGGAGAGCAGGGGGGAGGGGGAGGAGAGGAGGGGTGGGGCTAATACTACAAGATCTTTGTCTCCTGAACTGATCTAAGGCTGTCACTTGTCATACTGTCCTGAGAGTTACCCAAAGATTTAATCTAAGAATAGAAGTTGGAGGGCCAAGCCATTGCACAGGATTTGTCTCTTGCAACAAGATGTAAGCCGTTAAGAGTCCATGGAAGTGTAGCATAACACTTCAAACGTGCCCAGAGAAAACAGACATTTTGCAGAGGTGCTACCAAGTGTCTGATGAAAGCTGCAGAAATTGTACTGGGAAATTCTGTTGCTGGTACAAATCTGGTGCATCTTTATTTCTGTTTCCGCTCTTCTTACAATGGCATTTTTTGTGATGGATGTGTTAAACCATATCCCCCCATTACAACAGCAGTACTTTTTCATCACCTTTAATTATGTGAGATGCAGCATGAAGCTCTAGCTCACCTCCATTTACCTGATGCATTACTGTCATTTTGAAGGGCAGATGTTCTTACATACCATCCCTCAAAAAGCTCAGCTCTTTTCTATTGCTTTACAGAGACATGCTCCAACGAGAGGTACTGCTCACATGTGTCATACCAACTGCATCTGTACTCCACACCACCACACACACAGATGCTTCCCTGAAACTACTGCAGTTTGTCACCATTCTGCTCCAACACATCCTCTGTACATTGGTTTTACAGCTCTACTTGGGATTGCCATCGCAATATTCTGGAATATTTATATGGTTTTTTGTAAGGGGAATTCTCAACATGTACTGCTACCTGGAGACCAGCAATTCCAGTTCATAAGCTTTCAAACTTGTTTTCATTCTGTAACAGAGTGAAAAGCTCATCTATAAGCCTTCCCAGGCTTATATTTTGCAAAATTGTTGACTTGCAGGATAAAGAAAACCTCCAGCTTTATCTTAGAAAACTGGAGAATTTTATACCATGAAAGACAAGGAATTTTGACCCTTAAAACTGCTTTTCTTCACACTTTTATTCAAATGGACACCCCTCAACAAAGTATTTATAAGAAAATGAAAAAGCACATTTAATAAAAATACAAATAAGACCCAGCCAGCCCTCTTCACTCTCTTTATGCGAAATCTCCAGACCACAATCCTTCACAAGGCCTTTTAAAATGTTTACCATACAGTGCTCATTTTAGACTCCTTATTTGGTTTCTACCTTGAGCAACTGGTCAAACAGGCAATAACAGAAAGCATGGGAGCGTCATAAATCTATAAGGGACTTTTACCTTTTAGAGCAGCTCCCACCTCCCCATCCCACGTGAAGGTGTGATGCGGGACACGCTGATTGCTCTGGTAACGTCACAGCATCCCTCTGGTGACAGTAGTGACAAGATGTCAGCACAACACTCCTTGCTGGCTTCAGCATCCTCAGATGCAATGAGGAAGACAATATCTCCAGTAATTCACACATCTCCTGGCATAGGGGCCCTCTGGGGGTACACACACAGCTGAAAGCCTGGCCTTTCACTTCTTCCTACAAGAGCAAAGGAAATATTTCTTTTCTCAGGCCTCTAAAGCAAGTTTACACCTTTATTTCTGAAACACCTGAAGGAAGGCAGGCTTTAAATAATACATTTCTAGAGTGCTTTTGTGCAAGTGTCACAGATGGGTGAACTCAATTGAACCCAGAGCAGTTGGAAAAGTGGTATTAAAAGAGCACACCTGAAATCAGCTCTGAAATTGCTCTGCCTCTCCAAAAAAGGCCACTGAAGAACATAGGAGGTGCCTCCAGGAGGGAATCACCACCACTACCAACTCATGACCATGGTGCTGAAGCTCCACTACCCAGTGAGAGACACAACTCACAACAGAGGGGCAACAGCTACCTTATCCAAAACCCTTTTAAAATTAAAAAAAAAAAAAAAAAGGAGGAAAAAATAGCAGTTTGTTTAAAGGAAGCAAGAACACAGCAGTCCTTTGACCAATCATTCTCAAGTGATTAGGACAACTTGCTGAGAAAAACTGTCAGTTTTGTAACAGAATTGTTGTATTTCTATTTGCAGTAATGACCCAGAGAAGACCACCTACAATGTTTTTATTTTTTACTTATTACAAACAAAAGATACAGATTTTGTGAATCTAGGTACAGACTGAGAAGAAAGAAGTGAGATTAGTGAAGCTGGTGTTATATCTTGCTTTTAGAAGGGAAATTAAAAGACCTTCTCACATGGCCATATGGCAGGAAACAAGATCCCTCACAATATATGCTCCCAGGGAAGAGCCTGAAGCTCATGTTTTCATAAGTTCTTGGGACTTCATTGCCTGTTCAGGCATCAGAGAAGACAATTAAACAAGCAAACATTCTTTTCCATTGTTCTCAGTGGAAATTCTAGGTCCTAACTATTCTGAAATGATACCCTTAATATGCTGATTTCAGAGCATTTATACCCTGTGGGAGTTTTGTCCTTTGACTGTGTCAACTCTAACTATAGTAGATGGAAAACTGAACAAGTTGTAATTGGTTTTATCTACTGGACAACAGAAACAGACACATGAAAAAAATCACAGATGGTCTTAATAAGAAAATGTCATCTTCTGTAGCATTCTGTGACTACATGGACTTCTATAGGACCCCATGTGTGTCTTCCAGACCCAAAGGGCAATAGAAGTATAATGTACTCAAATGTTTAAGGTTGATTCTATATATTAAAAAATTAATAGAAAATTCATTCAATTCCCTTTCAGAACATTCCTGGATATACTGGAGCATCTGCAGCTTGAGCATAAAAAAGCCAACAAAACCAACCAGATCTGTTTCCTCCTTCCTGGAATTTAATCTGTTGCTACACTGAATGTTATCACTACAGTGAGAGAAATTCAGCATCTGACATTACATTGGAGTGAGGTTTGTCTATGATCCAGAAGAAATCCCACTTTACATGACCAAATGCCCTTCTGCTGAGGCTGAGGTTATTAACACTCTGTTGAGAATTGCATTTTGTTTTGATTAAAGCAATCAAATTAACTTCCTTATAGCAGAAGATATAAAGAAGATATAAAATACCTTCCCATCTTCAAAATTCATCTGATCTGTGTAGTACTGCAGATATTTCTTCGGGTGAAAACAAAATGAAGTTTTGGTCTTGGGAATCTTTAAATATGTACAAAGCCTTAGAGATATGGAACACAAAGTCCAGTTTCATATTGCTTGTAGTTGACTTCTGCTTCTGGCCAATTTACACTTTTCTTAGATGAATACCACAAATTTTTTGTGCATGAGACCTCTTTAAAAGAGCATGGTTTAAGAGAATTATAAGAAATAACAGAAATAACTTTTAGCAAAATAATATTAAGGCAGAAAAATCATCCTTTAGCACCTGAAGAGCACACAGATGATTTTTACAGGCAATTCTAGAGGTAAGAGAATATGACTTTTCAGGTTTTTTTACTGCTTGCTACTTTCTCTGTCTTAAATGCTACTTAGAATTTTAAAAATCAGTATCTTTCATGTTTTCTTAAACATGATAAACAAGCAAGATAGAGACCTTAGATAAAGCCTTTATGACTATTGCTATCATTTGGGTACATTTTTCTTCTGCATTTTGAGATTTTTTAGGGCAGAAGTATTTCCTCTTAATTCTGTTACAATTACTTTCCAATAACTTTTTCTCAGCTAACAATAACTATGAACTTGGCTTAGCTTTGCAACTTAAAATTTTGGAGTGTCTTCTCATAACACTCATTTTTAATTGGTCCCTTCCCACTTTCAGTCTGAATACCTGAAAATGATCCTTTCAAGATCAAGAGATTTTCACCACAGATTTTTTTCAGCACAATTTAACATGGAAAATTTCATTTTTCACTATTTTTCAGTGGTAGCTTTTCATAGAGGGTACAGGGAATAATCAATACTGCAAATCCATATGATGATAGAACAATTCAGTTGGCTTAAATTCCAATGAGCATGGTCAGAGTCCATCTCAAGAATATTTTTCCTTCATTTATAATTATTTAGAAAGAGTGAAAAAAAATCCAACAATTGAAAGGGGAAAGCAAAAAGATCCCAAACCTCTTATACAGTAGCTATAGTAAGCACAAGAAAAATACAGGTTTAGCCGATATTTGGTAATGACAAACTCCAATTATGTGACTACAAAACAAGAGTGGATCTCAGATCCCTTCTGTATCCAATGCAGAGCTTTACCTGTAACTGAAATATATTTTGGAGCGGAAGGGCTAGACATTGCCATGAGTTTTTACTGCTTTTTAATGGGAAAGAGGACTGTGCATGTGTGTGCATATGCACGCTGTGCAGTTTCTTGTTCTTTCCACCTGAGAAAGAGCTAAAATTGCAGGCCTTCTTGGGCCTCTTTTCTTGAGGGAAATCACTAGCAGACATGAGAACCAAATAGAAGCCACTCTTTGCTTAATGCAGTGGAGATCAGAATTGGTTCACTGTCTTTGTGAGAACAGAATCTGCAATAAGAATTTGAAAGCTATCAATACTAGGGAAGGCCTACAGAAACATTACACAGGTGCATTTTCAGGGCTGAGAAATGAAATTGGTTTTAATAAAGCCAAGCAAAAAAGGCTTTAATAGGACTTTAGCAATGCTTAAGACTTCAGTAGTCCTCTGCCCAAGGGTGTCTTTATCACTATGTGTAGTACTACCTTGTCACCAGACTAGGTTTTAATTACATAAGCCATGGGCACAACTAAGTCTGCTTTCTAATATCCTTTTGATGTGGTATTCCCTGTATCTCTAGGAAATTAAGATCCCTGCTATTCTTATAGTTTGTCGAGCATTAAACAGCAAGTGCCATTGCCAAAGACAAGAGTTATGCTCTATATTATTGGTATTGGGGGAAAATCTGAATTCTGCCCATTTCAGTAAGTGACTTAAATCCCCTACACACCTCCAGTAGCACACCGAGACAAAACTTACCACTTGTGCCATAGCAATTAAAAGGCATTAACACCAGCACACACCAAACTCGAGTTGCCAAAATGCCTTCCTTTTAATTAGTGCAGCACTGTGTTCAGATTGCCAGTTCTTTTCTGGAGCACAAAACCTGCAATACGACAGCACCAGACCAATTGCTGCTCTAGCTGCAGCACTTGAGTCTGTCATGAACTCCCTGCCTCCTAGTTCAGAGTTGCACCACCACAGCTGTCTGAAATGACCAGATGTAATTGGGTTCAGTGGAGTTCAAAGCTATGCTCCAGCTTCCTCATATCAAAGTCCATTGATGCAGTGGCAGATGAAGCACATCGAAATGCTGGGAGAGTGGGAGGGAAGTTAAAAGCAGACAATGTTCAGGTCTGGCCTGTTAGATGCCAGGATGCAGTACACAATCAGATTTTGGCTGAGTTTTCAAGAATTCAGGTGTGTTCCCCTGGAGAAGACTTTATCTCCTCCTCTAATTGCTGCAAAACATATCTCACTTTTGCTAATGTACTTTTTCTATTCCATGGCTTGATACTTCTGAGACTCATTTACTTTTTTTTTTTTAAATGTCAGGGCTTTCTCCTGAGATTGTTCATTCATTATATTTATTTTCTTGGACATGATTTAACAAACCATCCCTGAAGAATTTGCAGCTATTAACTTTGTCGAACAGAAGCTCAAGTGAGAGTTAAAGGCAAATGGTCTAGAAGAAAGCAGTGGGCCAAAGCACCTCCAGGGTATTTACCAGCCCCAAAACTCATTTCAATAACTCTTTCTCACAGGACAGGGTAAAAAAAAAAGGAAATAAAAGAAAGTGCAAGTTCTGTTGTTGCTGGTATGAGATCATAAAGCACAAACAAAATCTAGATAAGCACAGCAAGGTTAGGGGTCTTTTGTCTAGATCGTCAAGATACCCAAATATTCAGCCTCATACCTGGTTGATCCTTATGCCCTGTCCTTTTTTACCTCACCATCATTCCTGTAAGCTCCAGGACAGCAATAATTACTCCCCAGCTACACTGTCATGGGATGGCCATTTGGCTCACAGTGCTCAGTGGCAGCTCTTGGTTTGTGGAGACATGGGCTGATGTTCACTAACAACCTTATTCTGTGAAGAAAACCTACCTGCTGCCACTAGTAAAACTAAGGAAGCTACAAGTGGCAGTGTGGCTAACTCACCTCACGTGGTTTCAGAGAAGGATATGACGAGAATACCATATAATGTAACACAGTTGTACAATCTTGGTCATCCTCCAGGCTGTAATTGCAAATTAATTCTGATGAACAGAACATGATGAAGGGTCTGAACGCAGAAGTCCATCTGGTTTTCTCCAAATACACCAGCTGTACGCAACTGAGAATGTATGTCCATTCATTCTGTGCACATAATTCCAAACAGTATGATTTCATACAAAATATTGCTTCTTTCTACAAACCCTGCCTCACCAGTGAGTGTGCCCTTTATTAAAAACACCGATTAGACTTAATTATACACAGATAAAGAATGTAACTAAGTCATTGTTGTTGCTGCATGTAAGTCACACGTAAGTTTTTCTGCAGATGTTCTGTGTATCTGCTCCTGACAGAAGCAGATCCAGTCATTTGGTCATTTGTTTGGCTTTGAATATTTCAGCATTTATAATAAAAGGAGCCCTTCAAATCAAAAGAACTTTGCAGTACACAACAAATTAAGGAATGTCAATTTGGTGTTTTTTAATGTCACATTTATGTTATTTTCTGTTCTCTAAATGGGAGAGCCAAAGCACCAGGCAATAGCATCCACTCAGTACCTAAACACTTTGTACAAGCTATAAAGACACATGTGCAAAATACTTTGTCCAAACTTTTATAATATTACCTGTGGTCCTTGAGTTAGTCTGGATGTCTTAGTCCAGGATTCATTGCTCTATGTTAAATTGTTGACTATAGACCTATATTTTTTTTTTATTTCAGAAATGCTTTTTTCAATATTTGATAAGAATGAAGACACCTGTTTTGACACTTTCAGCTCAATTTGAGAGAGTTTATGTTATGTGGTTTAGGTGAGCCAGAAGTATCTTTTCTGGTTATATCTCTCCTCCAGGACTTTTATAAGTATCCCTAAAGAAATTTGTGTCTGGTGTGCAAAAAGGAACACAGAGCCAAACCTCACTGAAACTGTATGAAGCATCTCCTTTAATACCTATTAGTTTTGAATCAGACCACCTACCAAGTGCTATTAGGATTTCCCCATATCATTAAAAATGGGCCATTTTGACAGATTTTTACCTGCAGTATTTTTTTTTTTTAATTTGTTCTCAGTCAGCCTGAAACAAATTTTCAGCAGTATAGCTGGAAAGAAATTAGAGGACTGACCAACAGGAGTGCTGGGTGACTGGCATTGCCATCTTAGCAAAGGTCCAAATTCTTGTTCAAACCTATCCTGCTTACATGCAATGTCAGGCAGGTTATTCACTGCAGGTCTCCTGGGAGAATGTTTTAACCAGCCAAAAATGTAATAAAGTTATTTGTGTAGCTACTGGATAAAAAAGGAGTGAAAACATTGTGTGGGAAAGGAAATGTTTCTTCTGAGACACAATTAATTTTCATTTATATATATATGTGTGTGTGTGTGTATATATATATATATATATTTGAAGAAAAAGACTGCTTCAAGCTGACCTAAACCTTTTTTATATTCTCTGCTCTGCATCCCAACCAAAAAAAAATCTATTATTTCCACTGTGCTACTTCTAATCTTTCTATTTCATTCAAACTAGGTTTACACAATTTGCTTTCTAAAGAGCGATGGCATCAGGATCTGTAGAACAGCCAGGGTCAAAATTTCACTATTTTTGAATACACCTACAATGCATAGAGATTTGCATAATAGGCCCTAATGCCTCCTTCAGAATCATTATGGTCTATTGAGTAAATAATGTGTCTATTGAAAATGGTTGAAATACCCATTTAGTTGATAGACCCTATTGACTCCTAATAAAAAGCTATTAGAGTTGAATAAATATTATGCATTTTAAAACTTGCCTAAATATATTCCATTTCTACATATTTTCATATTTACATAATTGACTGTAAAGAAAATGTTGTATCTCCCAGAGAGTTCCAAGAGAGAGCTTAGAGGGCTTTCCTTTTCATAGGGTTTTTTCTTAGCCTTTCTAGATGTTGAGATAGGTTGTATTTGAGTGGTTGTTTTGTGTTTGATGAGACTGAGATAGGGGAACGAAATCAAAACAAGAAAGAAAATTAAACTACATGAGTTGGTACTTAAATAAAATTAAGACTTATGCTTTCAACAGGTTAGCATAGGATTTAGCCATGCTCTCTTGGGCTTATATGTGGGATTGCACAACACATTCTTTACAGACAATTGTTTAAATATGCAAATACATTGAAAAGAATGAGCACAGTTAAGCAATGTGTAAAATGCACATTTTCGTTTACTCAGTCTTAAATGTTTCGTTGAGAGCTGAAAGAATCTCTCAAGTTAAAGCATACTTTGAAAATTACCCATACATAACATTTTTTATTTCTTTTTGCTAATCCATAGCAAATCTAAAGCAACTGTAAATAGCTGTGACTGTTTAGCATAAAGATTTCAGACTCCAGATGTGCCTTACATTGTTTCGTATCCCATCTCAGTTTCAGATCTTGTATTCTGGATTGCACATCCTGCTACTCCATTTGCTGTCATGTGGACATAAAAAATAGCCAGGACACAAATATAGCACAGAAGTGTCTCCTGGATCTGTTTAGTCCAAGTGAAAGCAGGCCAGAAGTGGCTGCTGCTGTTCTGCTCAAAGACATGGTTCAATTGTAAAGAGCAAGAACAGGTACAGACAGCGACAGAAGTGTTTGTTTTCAACATTTTCACACAAGCTGATCCCATTTTCCCCAGCAATCACAGACTCTGTTGTTCTCTTGTTGCTTTCAAATGGCTCACACATTTACATACATTTCTGGATCTCATCGGCCTCTAGAAGGCCACCAGGAAAACCTGCCAGCAGTTTGCACAGAGGTCAAAGCAGAAGGCTGTAATTCATGGCCCACAAGATCTGTGCAGGAGTCCAATGCAACTGGGTGTGAGAGCTGTGCATAGACCTGTGGAGCTTGTTTCCAGAAGTCAAACTGTCACTCCTGGGTTTGACCATCCAGTTATTGACTGTGTCTACTCTACTAAACCTCTTCATAAGCTCAGTCTTCCAAAAGGTTGCCTTGACTGTATATCGCTGTGACAGTGTTATGCAAATTGTTTTCTCAGTTTATTTAATTTGATGTTGGCAAGAATAGAGGGTTAATGGCCTTGGCACAAACACATCTTGCTGCTATTTTCCAGACAGTTCCTTGAATATCTGAACACTAGAAAGTCTTCTTCAGTCTCACAGCAGCTAAGAAACACAGAAACGCCTAATCTGGTTTTTAGCCCTATCCCATTGTGGACTAAAAATGTTGACATCTCCAAACTGTAGCTGATTTGTCCTGTTCAAGACACACCTCATTTGATTGTTTCAGTCCTCTCTTGCCTCTGCTGTCTACAACTGTCTTTTACATTTTATCTACTCTGTGTATGTTGCAGAAAGTGTGGTCATCAGGCCACCCTCTTCTCCTTTCACTTCTTCCTCCAGACTGCTCACCACTTAAGGCAGGTCCTTGAGCACCAACATATATGCAGGGGACAGAGATCTTCCAGGGCATTGGCTTGTGAAGAAATCATGATGCACTGGTTCTTACATTCTACATGGTATTAAATAATTCTCCTCTCTGTGCCTGAGAGGCACTGAATTTGTCAGTGAGAAAGACTCCTAATGAACTGGAAAATTCTCCACAGATGCCCATCAGTATTGGAGGTGCAGCATGGCCCCATCTCTCACCTTCACCTCCAAACCACTTGTCTTCTGACAGTCACTTTTCCCTGACCCTCAGAAAGACAGAGGCAAGTGCATCCTGAGTCCTACGAGGGGTAGTGTTTCACAGTCAGGGCACCAAGGCTATTCTTTTTGATATTTCTAAATGACTGGTGAAAAGCAAAAGTGAGAGAACTGAATGAAAAATAACAAGTTAGGAGAGAGAATAATCTTTTTTTTTTTTTTTAATTGTAGGATATTGATATATATGGTCTCAGGGGTTTGCATAAGTCACTTCATTTCTGTCTTTCATTGTCCCTATATGAACTTGAAGGCACCATCTGATCACTACTTCTGGGTGCCTGTGGTATGATTAAAAGTTGATGATACTTTCAGTTCAAGCTTCTGTTTCTCTCCTCCCTTTCCTCTCTACCGAACAAAAAATTTTAGATACACTAAGCACTGGAAAGCATAGAAGCCAAATAATGTTAATAGGGCAAACAGAATGTAATTGCTTATGTGTGCTGGTTATATCCTGAAACAAATTGTTTCTTAATGCTGAGGTCAGACAGGGTTTAATTAGGAGAAATACAATTGGTGAAAAATTTTGCAGCAGGCTGCTTGTTTGGTGTCATGCCAAGTCAACATCAAGCCTTTCCAAATGGAAATTTTCATTAGAGGCCATTGGCAGCCTGGTTAGGCTGAGTTTCAACTTTTTCGAGTCTCCTGGTAACATGAACCTGAAACTCAGCATATCTGCTTCCTAGTAACAGGCTGTCCCTGTCGCAACTGTTCTGCCACATGCACACAGCTTCTACATGTGTAGTAACGCGTGTGGCTACTTTCTTCTGGCCGAAGCTGTCAAGATCTGCATGCAGATAGGACATATCTCCAGCTTTAAGATTGTGTATAAATGACATTTTATTTTCATATTGTTTTCATATCAGAGACAGAGAAAGAAGCCTTTAAATCTCTCAGCAAAAGAAGGGAAACTTCTGAGCCTTTTTTGTTGAGTTGTGACTTGTTTGTCCTTTTTTTTGTACCACTCTATGCAAAGATCTCAGGGATTCTTACTAATGCTTGAAGCACTGATTCTGCTCTTAACATTGATTAACACAGCCCCAGTGCTTGTGCTACCAAGGTTAAGGTTGTATCAGCGTTTCCTTTATAGACCCTGCTGTTCAAGAGAAAAATGTTTAACTTGAATGAGAAAATTTGCCTCAGGGTGTAATTTTTTTTCCTTTTACCTAATTTTGTGAGTTAAGCTGATGCTTATAAAACTAAGGGATTGGCATTCTGGCTTATAGCAAGCAGGCATTGAAGGCTTAGCATACCTCAGTCACAATTTGTGTCTTTTCTTCTTATTCCAATCCTGACATGGAGAACACTGGTGGATAGACAACAAAGGAAGTGTGACCTGATGCATGCCACACCTTGTGGGCTTAAAGTTGAGCTACCAGTGATATTTACTCCAGAAAGTGCTGTCAGCAAAAGGCAGGAGCAGTGGAGGATTTGTGACTACTGTGAAAGCTGGCTGGGGTAGCAGCTTGTGAGCCAAACTGCCACTGCAAATAAGAAACACCAGGTCATAGGAGGGAGAAACTGCTGGGAAGAAAGTGGCAGATACCCAAGTAGATAAGCATTGCACAGCAATTTTTTAAAGTAAACAGGAGCCTTTTCATTTCAATATCTATCTGCCCTGGTTCAGACTATACCTGAATCAGCACTTCCAGAACCACCTCCTCCCTGAAGGTGACATTTTCTCTTCTTTGTGGTTTTTTGTTTTTTTGTTTTTTTTTTTAACCAGGGTAAGTCCCTTATTCTCTCTCCCCCTTCTGCTCTCAGTATCTTTTGAAGGAGCAGTATATTGTTCAACCTTTCCTCTCTCTCTTACCTGAGGGCTAGCTGAGGTGAACTGCTGCCTCTGTGCTTCTTCACCCCTGCATCAATGCTACTGTGTTTTCTGTTGTACGAATCCTTTTCCTTGGCCTGCTGTATCTGCCTGGCTGCTGCTGATGTGCACGGCTCATAGCAGCAATGAGAGGTAGCCATACTCACTGTGGATAGGTATGTGTAGAAAATAGAGAACCAATTTTGCTGCTGTTCTTCATCTGTGCCCACGTGCTGCAGTTATGGTGTAGTCTTTATAGCAGGAGCAAAAAAGGGCCATTCAGACTTAGCAAAAAAGAACAAAAATAAGGGAATATCCACTGCACGTGCACGATCTTCCGCACAGAAATGCTATGAAATATTTGTGTTGTGAAATTTATCAAAAATCTTTGGTTAGATTTAGAGATTTAATCAGATTTTGTGAGGTTTAGGGAGGAAAGTAAAATTTCATAGACAATTATAAGATTTCTTTTTTTTTGAGGAGGGGGGAGGAGGGAGCAATCAGCAAAGGATTTTACATTGCAAAATGGAGATTCCACATTTCTGTTTCTGTCTTTTCTTCGCTTCTAGGATGTCAATTTCGGGCATCTTTTATGGCGCCAACTGACTATGAGTTTTTTCCCAAGCTATGGCACTGAAATCTCATACTGGCATAGATTTTACAGCTTCAAATCCCTGACTGAGGGGACATATCCAGGTCAAAACTGAGGTGGGAATCGTGGCCTGCGCCTTGGCATCCCAGAGCTGCTGCGTGGCCCCGGGAAAACCTTTACACATGTCAACTCAAACACCTACTTTCACAAACACCCTGAAAACCCACCTGCTTCCCATTCCCACATGAGTCCATCCTCCTCTGACTCTTCTGGGACTAACTGGCTACTTGGTTCCCCATGGCAGTGGGAAGGCAGCATCACGTTTTCCTCCATTAACAAAATTAAGAAACAGCAAGGTAGAAGAGGGCAGCATTTTGACTACCTTTGCCTGAGACTTTGACAATTTGGGGTTTTGAGTTTCTCACTTTATTAAACACATTTTCATGCATGTGTGACTACAAATGTATGTATTGGGCAACACTCTGGTACTGGCACTGAAGCAGAGGATCAGGTGGTGAAGTGGGGGTTGAAGGAGTAAATATAGTTTCTGCTGTGTGATCATCTCTCCTCTGTTTTTAAAGCCTTCAGCCTTTTCCTGAATTACCCCGTGGGTAGCTTAGTAACAGATATGATGGCCCATTCTTTAACACACTTTAAAAAACCTAGAAAATATACTGCCATTCTATAAAGAAACAAACAAAACTAATGAGCCGGAGGTGTTGTCATGGAAGTGTTACTTATGAGCATGGAAGGGGCAGCTGCCCTTCACTGAGCTCTGCTGAACAGGCAGAGCATAAAGCAGAGCTCTCTGTCACGTACAGCCAGGAGGCTGGGGGCTCTGCAAACGCTGTTTGTACAGATGACGAGTCCCCTGCCGCAGCGGGTGATCAGTGCACCAGGGTCAGGGACATTAACACGCTCACAGACACACTGGATGATCACTTGTAGTGGCCATTGCCATGCAGAAGGCACATTAGGGGGAAGCTTGGCCGAGCTGGTAACGCTGAGCCTCTCCATTTGCATGCAGCGCAGGAAAGCAAGAAGTGCTCAGCTCCTGTTTAAAGGCAGCTACTGCTGCTTCACTGGGAGCTTTGGCCTTTTCAGTGGGGTACCCAGGAGACAGGCTGTCAAAACAGAAGTCTCTTGTTCAAACTACCAAGCTTAGAAAGTGGGGATAATGAAAATAAATAAATAAATAAATAAATAAGTTTCGAAAGGCTCAGATCAGTCAAACCAAAGAGAGTTGTTGTTTCTTGGTTGACTTATTTTTTTTTCCTTTCTGAAGTTATCTGGTTATTTTGAGTCGGTTGAATACAGAAGCAAGAAGTGTGGAGTTCATTTGAGGTCTTGAAGATAAATTCATAGTTCAGTTTTGCAAACAGACAAACAAATAAAAGTTGACTTATGCAGTGGAGGTTTTATATTTCCTCATTGTATTTCCCCTGCTTTGTACAAATCTTCCTGGAAATCTCTGTAGTAACTCCTACTAACTGCTGTGATGCCTGCTGTGCAGGGCAGAGCTGATCAACTGCAGACAATCCTTCCAATTTAATCTTTTTTTTATTTCAATCATGTCAAATTCCTTCTCTTTAGTAATCTCTCTT
Organism: Lanius collurio; assembly: GCA_020086605.1. Lineage (NCBI taxonomy): Eukaryota > Metazoa > Chordata > Aves > Passeriformes > Laniidae > Lanius > Lanius collurio. The sequence goes on from JACBWW010000002.1 coordinate 6,496,079, forward strand.
ATTCCCTTAGGAGCTGAAAGAAGATTTAATTGTTAAATTTGCATAGTAATTCAGCAAATAAACTTGCCAATTTCATGTAGATCTTTAGTCATTGCAGGCTTCATTTACTTCTCCTACTTCTCTATGGTCAGTCAGGATGGCATACTCAGGAGGCTGATGCAGAGAAATGGCTGAGGCACTGTTCATGTGGGGGCTTTTGCTTTTAGGGTCACTCTTTTACAATGTATCTTACTGCAAGATTATTTTTAGAATTTAAATTTTTGCAGGTGGATTGTGTTTGCCCTTTGTCCACAAGTATCCATGTCATAAAATAGTCCTGCCATAAATGGCTTCTGTCTGGTAGACCACTTGTAGCAATTCTGGATATGAGAAACAGCTTAAATCCTATTTAGTGAAACAAAATACAGTAAGTACAAAAGTACTATCATTGTTGCTGGATTAAAACAAAATTTTGATTTTAAAGATCATTTGCAAGTATGAAAATTTGCAGGGTTTCTGCAGGACATGAGAAAGGTGGAACCTTGTTGGAATGGACAGAAAACTCCAAGTTTCTAAACATAGTCCACAATACCTTGTCCTAACATCTAGAGACTTTTAAAATCATGACACAAGCAGTTGGATTGCTAGGTTCAGCTGTCCACAAGCATGGTGGCACAATTCAGTGATGCAGCTTTGGTATTTAGGTTTTTGATTCTAAAACTGCCCACAGTCCTTTTTGCACCTCTACTCTGCTTTATTGAATCTGTTTTCTTGTGACAAAGCATCTTGACTATCTACAATCTTGGTAATGAAGAGGAAACTCCACAGCTGTCAGGAAGAGGGAGTAGCCTGGCTGAAGGCGTGTGGAGCTCCTACCTTTGATGGTGGCAAACTGAACTATTGCAAGTGTCCTTTCTCTATGAAATTGACGCAGTTCCAGTCTTTGAAGTTTTCAAGACCCAACCAGATGAAGCCCCGACCAGCCTGAACTGATTGCAAATTTTACTTGGTTACTGAGGACTAATACACAAACTTTTCTTTAAAGTTTATTCAGATTTCAGCAGTGCATTAAAAAGCATGTATTTCACTTCAGGAGGAAGCTAGAATGCTTCAGATCCAGATCACATTCTTGAGTTTTGGAAGAAGTCAGCCTCAGAGAGTAAACTTCTGACAGTATCTGCAGATCTGCTTGCTGTGAAATAAGCACAGAAATTCAGAGAAGTAATATAGCCCCCTCCATTAGCTCTGCTTAAAGCTCCAAGCACAGCCAAGCTTACTGTGATAGGACCTGCACTGTTCCTCTTCACATCCACCAAGACTGGGCTGCATCTGTCTCTAAGCACTGGCCGTGTCTGTCCTCTCCTTCAGTTCAGATAAAGCCTGAAGTAAACAGGAAAATGCCTCTGTTTATCACAGATCTGTGCTGATCTCTGCTGTAGGGAGTAATAATAAAGCATATTCCACAGAAGACACTGGCTGAACCTCCCTTTTGAAGTGAAGAATAACATCTGCGTAAATTGCTTGCAGCAAATGATGTGTCATATGGATGGAGTCTATGCTTCCTTATAGTAAAGTATGCCATCAAATACCTGAATGAATTATTACTTTTGAATGAGACACAAACCCCATGTGTCACTGCAAAAATTATGTGCTTTCTGAGTCCAGCTCACACAGAAGTTGCTAGATATGTCTAACTCAGACGGTACTGTTCATTTTCAGTTCCAAGGCTACTCAGACATTTTTCCCAGGAACACTTGGACATACCTACTTCAGGCTGCTTAAGAAAAATGTGTGCTTGTCATTCTGAAATTCAAGCTTCATGAACATCTGTGCTCTTAACTGATAAAGGGAATGTTGCAGAAGTAGGTCTGAAGAAGTAAAACTGCAGATTAAGATCCACAAAATGTTCTAGGGAAGTCCTCCTAAGGGAAAATATCTCAAATGTTCTTTGACTCTCCTCCTCAAAATCTACATGATGCTGCCACTTGTGATGTGGTGCATGCTCTATTTCATTCTTGTAACATTATCATCCTAAGGCAGCCCTGCTACAGTGAAGTGATGCTGGGTAGTATCTACCTGGTATCTCTCCTACAGCTGCTTATGTTTTCAGAGGGCCTACAGAAGTACAACTTATCTGAGTAATTAAAAGTAATCTCTGATACACACATCCTGAATAGTTGTGGGAATCTTGCACACTTAGTTTTGAACTGTGACAACTTCCCCACCCTTACCTTTACTCCAGCCTTACACCTGCACACTTTTTTTGTTGTTGCTGTTGGCATAGATATATAAGTTCTATATTAACATTTTAAACCCTCTCACTGTATATCTTTTACTTCCATTGACAAAGAAAACAGCTGCTTCCTCAATGTCAACTGTTAGCACCAAGTTTATCATACTGAAGTGTGTAATTACACTTTTGCATTCAGCAATAGTCAGGACATAACGTGAGTCTCCACTTAGCCTTGGAACATATTGATATTATCTGTAAGGCGAGCCATTTCTCAGGAGTTATGAAATCAAATGGGGAATATAATTGATGAATGATTGGTTGTCTCCAGTTCTGGTTCCCAAGGAAAAAGTAAAACAAACAAACAAACAAACAAGTTTTCCCTGGGATAAGTGTACATGAGCTTAACAAGGCAATTGTGAATGAGAGCAGTCTACCAGCATTTCCTCCCACTGGGGCAGTATTCTTCGGACTATGAGGAAATTTAACTTCTTTGGATGTCTGAGCAATCACCTGCATGCACCATGACTTACAAATAGGTGGGATCTTGTAAGTAATACAACACAGAATTCCACATCTTTGTCTCATAAAAGTCACATTAAATTATCAGCCTAGTGCTTTCCTAGCATATTGTCTCACTGATCTTGAAAGAGCCATCCTGGTGTTAGGGGAACAGTTATCTAGGTGATAATCAGTGCTGAGACCTCAGAGCAGTACAAAGAAATCTGAGAGCTACATAAACATTCAGCTGAAATTCCTTTATGCAGATAATTTTCTCTCCACTATTCTTCTGAACTCCAAAAGAAGCATAAGCCCTGACTCAGGCAACGCGGAGTGTTTGCTCTGGCACCCAAGCCAGCAGATGTGACTACTTGGCATCCTTTCCTGAGACTTGAACCTCATGGTATGTCTATGCCAAATGTATCCACATTATGCAAGAGTAATGGAAATTCGCCAGGCAGAGTAATGCTATGTTTTCCCAGATAAATGTTGCTCAGTTTAATTTTGAGGAACTGACTGATAAAAGCCTCAGTGATTACCTTGTTTGCCTAACTGTCTTCATTCTGTGAAATCCAGTACTTTTACTGGCACAGAAAAACATGAGGGAACAAGTGCATTAGAGCAGCAAAAGAGGCCAAGCAAATCTCCTGGTGAAAGGTGAAGCACCCACCCATAAAAGGGTTTGTTCCTCCTTGGAAGATAAGTTGACTGCACAGAAAAACCAATAAGAATACTCTCCCATCTGACATGGTTCAAGTGACTCAAGCTGCATGGTCACAGTGAGCTGCTCATTTCAGTTTTTTCTCTTCTCCAATTCCAGGCAAAGGTTTTTCCTCACCATGGAAAAATGCTGAGATGAAGGTCATTTGCCTTTGGCAGTGCCTGAAAGGTGAGACAGAAATGTAAAAATTCATGCTACACAGTATCTGCAGAATATAAGGAAGGAGGAAATGAAACATAATTGAACAAAAATGTGCATAGGATTAGCCAACTGAAAGACATGCATTAAAAGAAAAAGTTACCTTGATTATCATCACCCTGCCCTTCATTTGAACCAACTACTATTTGCTTACAGCCATGGTACCACAGCAAGACTTTGTACTTCATATTTGCACACTTCTCATAAAAATATACTCCTGTTTCTGCCTGTGGTCTCTGATCACACTGCTAAAAATGTAAGCATGATTTGTTACCTTCAACAGACAATGGCACTTGCCACAACCTCACACCATAGTATTCAACATGCTCCTGACATACACAAACAGGGCAGCCCAGACCAAGCCCAGGGATATGTGCAGGCAGCCACAACGCAGTTCTGAAGTTGAGGAAGATTGTAAAAACCCCGTGGAGCCTGTTTGAGGTGCAACAAAGCTATTGTCACCCAACAACAGCCTGATAAAATGCCGTGAGCATGCAATGCCTTTTGTTGCAAGATCCTTTTCTCTACAGGGGGAAATGCTATTGAAATTGGAGGAACACCTCAAGTAGCAGCAGGAGATTGCAGCTACACTATTAGTGCAATTGATTGCTTCAGCAAATAGCCATAAGCAGCCATTACTTCCCAAGTTACTTCCACTGCAGTAATCAAGTTCTTGTTAACAAATTTCAACCATGAAGGAAACCCAAAAGAAACCAGCTTCTAACCCTGGACTTCACCTTCAGAAGAACTGAGGAAGAGACACAGTGAATCACAGGGCTCCTGCTACTTATTATCCAGGGGCCAAAGGAAAATAGAACCATTTTCAAGCATTTTGAAAGGCTGTTTACAAAGTGTTGGCCTAGAAGGAAAATCCTGGAAACCATTCACTGTAGATGTCTTACCTAACTGTTGTAGTGAGGGGAATCCTTACAACAACAAATAAGACAGTGATGGACTTGGAAGGACAGATGTAGCGATATTTTGTAGATGTTCAGAGATTATTTTACTCCTCCAGCCGCATGGCTGGAGTTCCCAAGCAGACTCCTGGGACCCTCCCTCTCCCCCAGCCCCCAGGCACACACCCCACCCAACCAGGAACAGGTATGGGGCACACGTGACATGGGGACAGGGACAGAGACAGACCCGTACCCTGCAGGGTCCCTCCCCCCAGGATTTCTGGGGAAGGCACCTCCACACCTAACCACTGGCCTGACATGCAACAAGCCATATTTATCCTGTAGGGATAGGAGCGATGTGCTAATGTTCTCCAAAGCTCCACATGAAGAAGAGTTACTGCACAGCAGTGGCTGAGTGGATAGTTGACAGTGAATAACTTACTCAATTAAAAAGTCCTTTTCTTATCTACAGACATTGTTGTGAGTTTCTCAGTTTTTCCTTTGAAATTATTGTCTGAGTTATTTGTTGTCCACAGCAATTCATTGCAAGACTAGTCAAAAGAATGCTGAAACTCAGAATAGCAGAAAGAGAACAGATATTTCTTTTCCTTGATTAGCTAAATGAGACATTTGGAATCAAGTCTCTGCTTCAATTTTTAGACTTTTGAAACAGAAAATAGCCTTGTGAAAATACTGTGTGATATTTACTTAAATGCTACTGTTTCAATAGCTGGTAGCAAATTCATTCAATAGACTATTTGTGAAACTCAGCAGAAAAAACATGAATAACCAAACAAACTACTTAAATCATTTAAACACAGCATTATCTGAGGGTTAAATAATGTTTGCCTACTTGCAAATACAGATGTCAATTTCCCACAGCAGACTGTACAGGACATACCTTCAAATTCACACTAAGAGAGTGGTTTGCAGATACAAGCTAAAACTAGTTCTACTACTTCTTTCATACAAATTTAAAAAAAAAAAAAAAAAAAAAAAGAACAGAAAAAATTCAATTACCTCAATCATTTTGGTTTGGGAAACACAGCTACACATATAAACCAGAAATGGTGAAATTTAAGATGCTTTGACCACACTCATCAGGAACAAAAGATCAGTGCTCCCATCTTTCCTGATGGACTGATTTGCTCGTTTACCCCCTATATATGTTCGCCAGGAAAAAAAAATCAATTGTGTCAAACTACTAAGAATATTGTCAGCATGTAACAACAACTAAAAAATCTTATGCATAATAAAAGAGTATTGAAAATACATGTGCAGTCTTTGGCTGTTCTATATTGTTCAATGGTTCAGTTGGTGTATTAAAATGTATTTTGAGATGGTATTTTGGTCACGTTCAATCTCTACTTGACACTTATAAGTAATTTAGGAGAATTAAAGTATTTCATATACTAGTTGTTATTCTTCCTGCTGAAGGGATGAACACATTCCACAGAAGGGAAATTATAAAGATGCAAGTTATACTGGGTGACAAGGATATGGAGCTAGGCAACATGCGTGTTTCATTTTGCTAATGGATTAGATTACAAACTTTCTCCTTAGTAAGATGTGTACAGATAAAGTAGATGCACACAATCTTTTCTTTCTCACTGTAGTCCAACGGAATGCTTTGTAAGTTATTCTCACCAAGTGTCAAAATGAGTCTAAGTGACAGATTATGTATTTGCTTACCTTCATTCAACACTGGCATTTCTCCATTCACTCACACTAGGGTAAATAAACTGAAGCTCTGGCTCCATATTCCTCCTTGTTTGATCTCACTCTAGATCAGTGATGCCAAACCACCAGCACTGGCAAACAGAGATCTGGGCTGGCACCAATGACAATGAGCAAACAACACTTTAAAAACATGTTTGATGCCAGATAGCAAAGAGCACCCTCTCTGCTTCAGGAGATTGCTGCTACAAAGACTTTCAGCTCTGAATTCCACAAGTACCTCCTGCATGTGGCTGGAAGAGCCAACACGTCATTTTTTTTCTGAAGCCCTCCAAAAAGAAATTTATTCTAGTTAGCCCAAACAGTGACACATAGGTGGTTCCTCCAGATCCAGCTGATGCAAAATTGTGTTTAAGCATGAGCAAACCTAGCTCAGTAAGACACAAGAAGCACACTTGAACCAGCTAAAATTTTCAGGTCAACCACCATTTCAAACCTTTCAGCTTTTAACAGGAAGGCATCTTCAGGAGGACACAAGAAGACAAAAGCAGGGTGCAGCAAAATAAAAGCACACCAAGGCTAGGCAGGGCAAGTGTGAAAAAAGAAGAGAGAAAATGACGGTATATGCTCTCACTAAGCTGCTGCCACCTGGCTATTGGTGGCACCTATTTGATTTATTTTTAGGTTTATTATTAGATTTATTATTGTATTTAGATTGTATATTAGGAAGAAATTCTTCACTGAAAGGGCTGTCAAGCATTGGAACAGGCTGCCCAGGGAACTAGGGGAGTTCGCATCTCTGGTGGAATTGTAAAGACGTGTAGATGCGGCACTTGGGGACATGGTCTAGTGGTGGGCTCTGCAGTGCTGCGTTAATTGTTGGACTTGATGATCTTAAAGTCCTTTCCAACCTAAACGAGTCTATGATTCCATCCCACTCTCATGCCATGTGGTACTCCAGCCTGGCAGAGTAAGAAGGTGAGGGCAGACCCCCTCTCTAGCGCCTGATGTGCCTGCATAATGCGCCTGGTGTTCCTGGAGGCATCAGTCCAGTCTGGCTCGCCTGCTGGGGCTTGGGCTCTCACTGAGTGCTGCCACGGGCTGCTTTACATCCCCGGGAACAGGGCTGGCCAAGTCGTTCCTTCTTAAATTACGCCAGTCCCCACTCCCCACCCAAGGGGCTTCAAGAGGCTGTGGGGGCCGAAGGCGACGGGGCTTTGGATTATCCGCAGGGTTAAAACGCGAGGTGGCTGTCTGGGCTGGGAGGTGGCGGCGTTCGCTCACCCCTACTGGCACCCACACCCGAGCCCGCACCACACCCAAATCTCCGCCCATAGCCACACGGATACAGGCGCCTCCAGCGGAGCCTGCGCCCACGGCCTCCTCACGGCGGGCCGGGCCCGGCCGGACCCGCTGCCCGCTCCCCGCCCGGCCGCGCCGCGCCGCCCCCACCAGAGGGCGTCACGACCCCGCGTTCGGGCGGGCGGGCCCGGCCCCGCCGCCGCCCTGCCCGGCCTCTCCCCGGGTAGCGCGGCTCTGAGGGCACCTCCATAGGGCCGGGTCCCGCACCGCGCTCCGAAACCCTCGCCGCACCGCCTCCCCCCGTCTCGACCGGGGGTCTGCCCCAGCGCAGTGTACAGAGGCAGAAGCGGGGCTTTACGGAGCGAGGCTGCTCGCACTGCAAGGGCGGAGTTGGTCACTGCGTTGGTCACCGTGCGCTCCTCCCGCCGCCGCAGTTCAGACTGTGCAGGGGTTGCTTCCTGTTGAACTTAATTCCCAGATTGACGAGAGTTTGGTGGCTGGGAGGTGACCGCCGCTTCTCTTGAGGGAACTCCTCTATTAAAGAGGTTTCTGTGCCCACCCTCTGCTATTTGGGCAGCGCTGTCGTCCTAACTGTGTATGGCAGCTAGTGACTAGTGGGGGGGAGGGCGTGCTGCTGGAAAAAAAACAGTATGAATGTGGATAATCTGAGCTGAGCCTTTCAAAGTTCACGCCCCATGAAGCTGCTGAGCAGAGCCAGGCGGATGGGAGAGGGATGTTTCATAAGAATCAACTGGCTGTTGCAGAGAGAGACCGGGGAAAAGTGATCCCCTCAAGACAAATGTCATTGCCAGACCAAATTGGTAAAATAGCAAGTTACAAATACGACTGAGGCCAGGGAATTTGCCAAAAAAAAAAAAAAAAAAAAAAAAAAAAAAAAAAAAAAAAAAAGAGACAGAAAACAGATGCAAAACAACAACAAGATGCCAGAATAAAAGGAATTTTCGGCCAGTGCTGGAACACACCGCAATCCCTTGCCATTCAGGATGATTTAAATGGATGGAAAAGGGATTAAGGTCTAATCCAGCAGTTGCTCTGTTTGAATTAATCTCATAGGAGTCAGTCAGGATATGTATATTTAGGGAGGGGAGAAAGAGAAAAAAGAAAGCAAGACATTGCTGGATCAGGCCCTGACTACAATCTGAGGAGATTTGAAATAGTTCCTTGTGCCACACTCATTTTAAAAGCTGATTATATGATCCAAACCCTCACAGATATTTCAAACAGAAAAGGTGACATTCCTAAATATGCTGTTCTTTCTGCAATACTGAACCCCAAGTCTCCCTGCCAGTTGTTGGCTGCAGCAGAGGCAGTAGCCATTTCACTCACACTGGCTGGGGCCCTTCTCCATCTCTGCAGCACTTTCCTTGGCTGTGATCTTGCTTTCAAATGCCTCTGATTTTCTGGGACAGTCCCAACTGTGAGGAAACTGTCCCACTGAGTCTTGGGTTTCCTGAGAAGCCTGAGTGATTAAAGAGATTCTTCTTCCTTTTGAACTCAAACATTTTCCAGAGCTGCCTTCTCTTTGCTGTGCAACACTATCAGTCTGAGGCAGGGCACTGAAATATCTACACCAGCACTGCCAAAAACAGCCTTGCATATTTCCAAATGGTTATGCAGCCTTCAGTAAATCACCTAAGCGTGAGCAAACTGTGCTTCAGGCAGTGCAGAAAAAAAGACAAATCCAAATGCTGGGGACAAGGAGTATCCAGGGAGGTTTGTGAAGACACTCTGGAAGGGAAGACAAAATATTAAGTGCTAGCCCCAATCCCACATTATCAGCAGATTTTTTTTCATGCATATGTGGGTGTCCTTTACATGTACAGGTGGATGTATCTGAGGCAGGAACCAGCTTGAAGAAAAGGGAATCTTGTAATCCCCAGCCCAGTGTTCTCCAGTCCAAGAACTATTGTTCTCATTTTGACAGTTATGACTATGAACAGTGCTGGGTTTATAGTTCTTCAGCAGTCCTTAGCATCTCCAGAGGGACCAGCAGTTTCTTTCAGAACTGAGATCACTCTTGATGATATTGGAGTATTTTTTAAAAAAAACCAGACCAGTGTGGCATCAAATAGACCTGAGTTTAGTCCTTCTTTTTGCAAGTAACAAAAAGTAACACATTTAGCAAGCAAAAAAGACCCTTTGTGGTGTCCCACCCTCAAGGGGAAGGGAGCACCCAAAATTCACAAATGCTCATGGTCAAAGAGGAGGAACAAAAGTCAGAGGGTCCACAAAAGAAACTTACAGTTTCATTAGTAAATTATAAACCTGGCATGAAAAATGGTATAAATTAGTCCCTTATCTTCTGGCATAAACCCATGGTGGTGGATGCTTTTTGCTTTTATCTTGGTAAAAATTGCTATAGACCACAAACTCTAAGAGAAGGGAGCCTTTTGAGAAGTCAGAGCATTTCCAATTACAGTACTTACTTGTTTGTTGGGAACTGAGGGAAGGGAAGGTATGGGATCACTCGGGGGAAAAAAATTACAAGATGAGAGTAGGACTATTGAGTCTTTCCTTCACATGTCGAAAGCAAATCAACAAATACATGTTCCTGCCTTTGTGGAGGTAAAGAAAGAGATGAATGCTGAATGACAAAGCCACCTTTTCAAAGACTTTTAGCTCAGATAAATTGAATGAAAAATTCCAGTGATTCCCAAAAGTAAATACTTAAACTGAGCTGGGCATATGCAACTGACATAGGCATATGCAACACATGCACGAACAGTACAGTGCAGGTAGGAGTTGGGATCTTGGGATGCATTCCAGTGATGAGAAGCAAGTACACTGGTAATGCCACTTTGTAGGAAACAACAGTCACAGCTGGGATCCCAGACTTCCAGAGCCAGCCAAACACTGAGGCCTGAGTTTGCTCTTCAGTGCTGTTTTGAGCATAAAAAAACAGCTACCTTCAAACATCACTGTCTGCATTCTCATTTTTCCAGGAAAATGTTGGCAATTATATTACCCTTCCAGTATCAATTGTGCATTTGTGTCTGTTTCTGTACCACTTGTGCACTGGAAATGTGTTTTGGCCTTAGTTCAAATCCACTTCAGTGCCCCCAAAGAGATCTTCATTGTTCTAAAGGCTGTCTGAGATTGTTTCCAGTTTATACACAACTGCTTCTAAACCCTGGGACCTATGCTTTTGGTTGTCTATCAGGAAAGAGTGGCAGAGATTAAAGAAGTGCATGCCTTTGGCTGCATACTTTAAAATAAAACAGCCGTGGTTTTCAGGAACCCCTTTTAAGGTGTAATAAATCCGACTTTCTAAATGCCCATGGCTGTGTTTATCTAAAAGTATCTTGGGGGAGATTGCTATGTCTATTAATCTGTTTTCCTGTTTCCTTACCTCAGGGCTTAAAGGCTGCATAAACCAACCAGCTAGAAGGCTGTAAGGAAAAGTCCCCACAGACAAGTATCTCCCTCTGCTTTCTGTTCTTAAGCAGCACACTCCTGGTGCAGGGGAGTCATTAGACATTCTTATAAAGCAGGAGCAGTAGATGAGGGTGATATGGTAGGGACAAACCAGCATGACCTCTGTCTAAGAAGAAACCTCAAACCTCTTCAGGACCTTTAAAAGAGTTAACAAAACGGTGGATAAAGGAAAACCAGTGTCTGTATTTTATTTAGACCTTCAAAAGGCTTTTGATAAAGTTCCTGAGAAGAGGCTATAAAGGAAACTTAAGTAACCACAAGGTGAGAGGTAAAGTCCTGCATGGATAGGGGGAGAAAAAGCCCACAGCTAAGAGAATGGAAACAAAGAGGAGGAACAAATGGTCCATCTCAGCATGGAAAGGGCTTCCATGTAGGGTGCCCCAGAGATTAAAAATATGACATGTGTCTGGGATATTTATTAATGATTTGAAGGCCACAGTGAAGAGCAAAGGTGACAAAGTTTGTGTCATGAGAAATTGCAGAGGATGGAAAAATTAAGAAAACTGAGATAGTGGATAAAATTAAACGCATGCAGGAGAAGAACATCTTGTAGAGAACACTACAAACTACTTATGGGTGTGGATATGTTTTGAACTTCTTTTAAACATCCCCAAATACATCACAGAAAAACAGAATCACAGAGTCACCAGATTGGAAGAGACTTTCAAGATCACCAAGTCCAACCCATGCCCTAACACCACCTCAACTAAACCACGGCACAGAGTGCCATATCCAATCTTTTTTTTAAATACATCCAGGGATGGTGACTCTACCACCTCCCCAGGCAGACAATTCCAGAACTTTATCATTCTTTCAGTGAAAAATTTTTTTCCTAACGTCCAACCTAGATTTCCCTTGGCACATCTTAAGACTGTGTCGTCTTGTTCTGTTGCCTGGAAAAAGAGACGGACCCCTGCCTGGCTACAAGCACCTTTCAGGCACCTGGACAGTCAACTCAAGCAAACTGACTCCTGACCATGCAGTGGTGTTTGAGAAACCATAAGTCTTTTGGAAAAACTTATGAAAAAGTTTTTTCTAAAAAGCCAATAAAGAAAAGATTGCAATCCTATGATTTCTTATTAGGAGATGACATGACCTGTTTTTGCCTTGGCCATCACATTCAGGGTTAGCCCACCCTGCTCAAAGGAGAAACAACAAAAGGAGCTGCTGAAAGGTCTGACAAGGCTGGGTTTCTTCTGGGTCTTTTCCTTATGCTCAGGTTCTCTGGAGCCTGGAAAATCAGAGACTCCAGCCAAATCTTTTCTGAGAGAAAGGTAGCCAGGGCAGCCCTCTTGTATGTGGATTAGCTGTTATTTAGAAAAATTAGCTTATACCGCAGCCCTGTTTCCTGTCAGCAGGCCACTAAAAGCTACCTGGTTTGATTAAACTTCTGTAAAATTAGTTTATCTGAGATATTTTTGCTTTCAAACAAGTTAGAAATGACTGACTAGTTCAGAGGCCACAGTGAAAGCAGAAAGGCAGACACACTTGTGTGGGGAGAGCCATTTCAAAGCTGAGATGAAGAAAACAGCACTAAAAGTTCATTAAAAACAGGCAGAAAAGCAAAAAATGAAGTAAACTATGCCTGAAATGCAACACACGTGGCTATATTAGTACAATATATATCACATAAATTTAATAAATATCTGTCTTGTACCAAGAAGGCCATGTAGAATCTCTGTCTTTCCATGTTACACAATAAAAGCTTTGGCACATATTTAAACTCGAGTCATGAAATATCTTTTATTGTACTGTAATTTGGTTTACTGGGATTTGACAGCTATTGTTATTAAGAATTTACACTTAAAAATCAGTATTTATTTGGGGGTGACATTTATCACAGTTCAGAGCTTTTACTCAGTCACAGGATTTTGGTCACTTTTAATAAAAAGCAAAGATACTACACTCTACATTTGAGAAAGTAGGATCCACGGCCAAGAAGCAACCACAAGGCTTACTCAGTAAAAATACACACTACTAGAAGAAAATATATGGTTTTAACCTCTGGGATCCAGTTCTGAGAAGAAATATGAGAAAGGGATATTTAAAATTACTTTTAGTTACTGTATTTAAAGGTAAAATTATAAGCTGCATGAAACCTGTTGCAGGACAGATAACAACCACATAGGTATAACATAACAATTGATAGAGAACAGGAGAGGGTTTCATGGCTGATCACTGAAGAATAAGGGTTGTCTCAATTCACTTCAGCTGCCTAAAAAAGCTTGGTATTGAAATCAAAATCTTGGCATTGGTAGTGAAAGGAGAAAAACCCATATTCAAGAGACCATTCTCTGGAGGTGCCTATGAATCCTGTGTTTCCCATATAATCCCCTTTATCTATTGATTCAGAGACAGTTATAACCTTCTCTGAAGCAGGGTATCTTTAAAAAAGTACCTGCGCTTTTTCTGGCTGGGATGGAGTTAACTTTCTTCATAGCAGTCCCAATGGTGCTGTGCTTCAGGTTTGTGTCTAAAATAGTGTTCATAACACACTAATGTTTAAGCTGCTGCTGAACAGTGCCTGCACAGCATCAAGGATTTCTCTTTTTTCCACTCTGTCCCCACTTCCTGGAACAAATAGGTAAGAGATTAACAAGCAGTTGGGAGGGGACACAGTCATGACAGCTGACCTGAACTGGCTAAAGGGGTGCTGCACACCATACAGTGTCATGCTCAGCAACAAAAACGGGGATAGAGAAAGAACAAGGAGCTTTTTGGCTTCCAAAGTGTCCAGTGCTTGGAGACTGACTGTTCTGCTTGTGGGGCATAGTGACTGTTTGTGGTTTTCCTTTTCTCTTTCCTTCACCAATTAAACAAGTTTTCTCAATTTTGCTTTTCCTCTTCTGTCCCCCACCCTGCTGTGGGGGCAAGGGTGAGTAAGCAGGTGTGTGGGAGCTTGGCTGCTGGACAGGATCAGTCCACCACAGTAGCAATTATCCCGTGTTCCTAAATGACCTATCTGCACATATGAAGGGTGAACCACAACAAATATAAGTATTGTAAAATAGGAATAAAAATAACACCAAAATGGATACTTTTGAGTAAATCATATAGAAATAAGGGCTGGATTACCCTTATTGGGTGGAGATTCCTGCAGAGCACCTCAATAATATTTGTGGATTCTAACCATCTGTCAGATGATGGTTTGCCTGTCCATTCCACATGCATAAAACAGATTCTTGTCCAAAGTTATATCTATGAAGCAGTATTTAATGTGCTCCTGAGCAATCCGAGTCCTGTGCCTGTGGCAATATCACAGGAAATGCCAACACACAGCACATAAAATTTCAGTTTTCCAGAAGGCAAGAAAAGAAATGCTATTCCTTTTTGCTATAATATGATGCCTCATGCAGTTTTCTTCTGGGTTTATATTTGGTTTCCTGAAGTTTTTGATGCAGGAGTATACACTAACCTGCTCCATAGGGCCATGACACTTAATGGGATCAGTGTAGTGAGGGAGACTGATATCTCAGCTTTGATCTGCCATGTGGCCGCAAGTAAGCCACCTCATCTCTCTGTACTTTGTTTTCCTTTACCTATCTGTAGTGTTTATTTCAATGTAATCCCTATAGAGAGAAACTGTCGCAGACTTTTTAGGCACAATGGCAGAGATGGCTGACCTCTCTGATGTATTAGGAAGTGCCTGGTGGCTGACACACACACAGGCAGTGACCTGTGGTGGCTGGAGATCTAAGAGCTGTTGACCTCCCCATGGTGCCCTCTCTCCATGGCTAGAGGAGTCTGACTGGATACACTGGGGCTCCGTGGCAAACCACCAAGTTTTGCCTCCACAGATGCTCCTGGTTTTACTGTCTCCTACAGTCTCCTATTAGGATTACCTTCACACCGTCACAGTCTTGTTACTACTGAATTTTTCACAAGACCTCTAAGCCTCAGGAAAGGTAAACTGGCAACCATGGGCCTGCTAGGGAGCTCTCAGCCCCATCAGGTGTACTGCATAATTGTAGCTGATAATGGGGGTGACTGTCAAGCACACTTTCCATTTCTGCAGTGGGAGCTTCTGCAAAGTCTGGAGACAAAGAGAGAGGAGGCTCTGGGGACTGGCAAGCTGCTCTTAGCAGAAGTCTCTTAAATAAAGGTTAAAAAAAACTTCTGTTGATTTCAGACCAAAAGTCCTGAGAGAGAGGGAGGAGGAAGAGGAGGATTCCAGCCCCTGGAGCAGCCAAGCAAAGCAGCATGTCCCTGGCACAGGAGGAGCGGAGGACATGCCTTCTGCAGGGATTATGCAGAGCTGCTGGAAGTGAAGCCTGAAAACCGGCAGAACGGAAGCTTGGAAACTGAGCCCTGGGCTGAAGCGGGTAATTTACCTTATTTGAAATAAAAACAGCTTAAGTTGAAGCCAGCCGGAAATTCAGCTGACTTGAAGCTGCAAGCAAAATTAGCATAACACTCTGCAGGTTGAAACGTGGGGGAAGCAGACTGAGGGATTGAGCCTTGACGTCTGGCAGTGTAAGGAAGCTGCTACTGCTTCTGCAGTGCTATTCAAAATTATCCCTTAAAGCTAAAATCGTTGCAAGACCAAGCTAGAAGACCATAATAGTGCCTGTTGGCCTTAACAGCAACAAGCAAAAAAAGGTAACTGCAGCAGAATCATCATTAAAAGGAATAAGCCCCCCCCAGATTGGCAGAGCATGGTAAGTACAACTGACAGACTGAAACATCTCAGCCAGGAGTCTGTCAGTGTAAATCAGTGTAGCTATGCCACTGACTTCCACAGTGAAGCTGGGCCAGTTCATTCCATTAAGAATGCAAGTAGGTATAGCCTATGTCCTGCAAAGTGCTCTGGGCTGGGTGAGGGCTGAGGGATGAGAAGGTTACAATTCACTGTATCATGCTGAAAGACCCAAGGTAGCTTTCATGATTTAGATCTAGCAATCTAATCCTAGAAGCCTAATCATAGTGGTTGCCAGACAGGCTAACTCAGCCAAGCGAGTTAATGTATCCTGCTACTGCTGTTAGACTTACTCTCGTCCCCAAGCTAATTCCTGTAGAGCTTGCTCGTAGAGTTAGCCTGTATAATTCAACACTACACTGCACTGGCAAAGCCTTCAG
Source organism: Lanius collurio (assembly GCA_020086605.1). Taxonomy (NCBI): domain Eukaryota; kingdom Metazoa; phylum Chordata; class Aves; order Passeriformes; family Laniidae; genus Lanius; species Lanius collurio. Next base: position 6,512,115 of record JACBWW010000002.1, read on the forward strand.
GAGTGTGGCTGTGTGTGTGCAAGCAAGAGAGCGCAGTTGAGTGATGCTGTACTCCCAGACTTGTGTATATCTGGGAATTTTATCTGCCCATGTACTGATGACCAAAGATTCAGTTTTTTTCCTAATGTTCACAAACCAGCTCCTGTGTCAGTAAGTGACTTAATTTGAATAGTGTAGTGCTATGTAGCCAGCTATAATAGGGCACCGACGATTCTGCTTCTGAGTGCTCCCCCTGAATTTACACTAGCAGCAACAATGGTAAATTCTTCTTCATATTTGAAAGCAGTGCTTTCTCAAGAATGAAAATTTTGCACCACTTTGCCAGGATACAAACCAATGCCATTGCATGCAGAGTAAGGTAGTGTTGTCTTTGAACACCATCATATTTTTACTGCAAGGTAATATTTTTGCACGACCTGGAGTGGATTTTCTGGACTACAAATTCTACAGGAGTCTTACAGAAAGGATTGCTTCAAAGGGGATCCACAATATGTATTTTCATACAGAACATGTAGAGTAGTCACTGTGTCATTAGCATGCCATCTACCACCATTTTATTGAGTTCATCTGAGTTTTGTTACAATATCCCAATGTCTCAGGATCTCTGCTGCCTTTAAAGGAACAAGAAGTTGGGTGGAACATGGGATCAGAGAGTTCAGCAGTGTTTGCAGTGAAGCATAAACATGAATGAGCCTAGACATGCTTGGAAGCCCAAGAAAGTACTAATAAAACTTGCTCAGTGTTTTTAATCAAGGTGTTTGGAGCAGTAAGATCCCAAAAGTTGTTTCCAACTTGAGGAATATGCACACATATAGCTGAAGAGACAGCAAATGCACATTTTCTAAAGGAGGTATTTCTATGTGATTATCTTCTGCCTATAAAAAACAGGTCCTTGCTGAATTTTTGAGATGAACCAACTTCTGTGTATCATGGATTCCACACACATAAAAGGAGCAAAAAATGCACAGTGGGCTTTTTTTAAAATCTGTTTTTCCAGAAAGAAATACTGTTGCAGACTTAAAACTTTTCCCAGGCTTGCCCTGGGCACTCCTTGAAATACGCTGTATGGACAATACTCACTCAAACTTCTGGCTGTCTCTAGGAAATCTTCATCCTGCCTCTTCTTGGCAAGCTGGGTTTCCTGTCCAGCCCCACAAGATTTATTGTCTCATTGTGGTGGAAAAAAATTGAGGCTAGTGACCGACCATATATGGGTATGGAAAAACCAAGATGAGGTAGAAGGGAAAAAAAAAGAAAAGTGGGTGTAATTACAAGTCAATTAAATATAAATAATTATAGGGATAAGAGGGAAGGAGCAGCATGCAGAAACCTGCAAGAAATGCAGGTGTTCTCTGACTTTTTCCCTCCAGCCCTGTGGATTAGCAGGGCTGAGGAGCCTGGCACCATGAACCATCATCGCATCATCTGGGTGGGATTTCCAGCCATCGATGAGCTCAAAGTAGATTAACAAAGCAGCAGCACCATTAAAGAAAGCAGTGGCAGGAGGCTGAGAGGCTGAGATCTTTTGGCCTGGTTGGTTTTCTTCCATTACTGCCTAGTAACATGTAACTCTTTATGAGGGCATAAAATTACTCTTTGCTAATGTTTTTTTTCATTTAAAGGTCAGCAAAGCCACAGTGAAAGTTAAAGAGGAGGAGTGCACGACTCACGGGGACTGCTGAAAGGCACCAGCCACTTTTGGAGAAGAGGGACATAATCTGCTATCTGATAAGGGACAACCTGTGCCGGTTGTCACCACCACAGTCTGTGAGAATGTGTGGCAGACAGGGTGGCAGCTGGGGGACTGCTTTTGCCACCATACAGATTTACCCAGCTCATGCAAGGCTGGTAAAAGCCACAAGCCGTTCTTTATTCAAAATGGAGTACAGGCCAAAAAAATGACAGGCCAGAGTCAAAGCAAAGCAGGCCAAGGTAACTGAGTCCCATCAGGAGTGGAAAATGGCCTTGACTCATTTAAAAGAGTCAGAAACCCAAAGAGTGCTTTTTTTCAGAAGTACTGTTCCAGTTCTAACTCAAAGGCACAGGCAGCATAAAGCAGCAAGGATCCACAGATGGTTCACACCAAATCAGCTGCTGGCCAGTGTGTTAAAAAAAACCCCTTAAATTGTCAGTCTGTGCTTCATTATTTGCTCCTTACCCATTTCTAGCGAATCTATACCAGCTCTGATAGGCGACAGTGCCATTGAGAATCTGCTGATTCAAATCCCTCCCTCCTCAGCAGAAAGCCAGTGGGAGGAAGGAAGAAAGAAACCCAACTTGACATTCTATTTTTCCCCCTTCAAATAAACCCTAAATTGCTTCTTTAATGCACTGGAGGTTTTGAGCAGGGTAGGAAGCTCTGATACAGAATGGGGCTACAATTTTGTTAAAGACAAGCTCTGCAGCAAGCCTGTGAACTCCAATAAATTTGTAACTCTGTTCCCAGTCAGAAACAGAACAATAGCCTCTCCTGTTTAATTGTGGATTGCAGCAAGTGGTTTCGTGCTCAAACCCTCTTGTAATGTAGTCCTCTCCTTTTAATCATCAAAGGTGATCTCTGCCAAAGCAGCTGACAGTTGCATTTGATCAAGTGTAATAGGAACAGTCAGATCTTCCAGGATCCTTGTAGTTACCCATTTTCCATGTGTAATTCCAGTCTATTTCATACAAGTTTAATATGACAACTGTATTACAAAATTAGAGGGAGGATTTGAGGTGAGGTGACTCACTGATTTTTCTTCTTTTTTATTGGAAAATATGATCTCAAAAACAAAAGCCATTTTCTATTCCCAGCCCTGCTACTGACCTTCTGTTTGACCTTGAACAACCTTTGATGTCTAGATCCCTTCTTCCGCTTTGCCTGTCATTGCTATTTAGAGACTGTGAGCTCAGTGGTGCAGTGACTGCCTGGTTTTGGGGTCCCAGCATAACAGCTATGACAGATGAGTGTGCACTTAGAGTTGGTGACATCTGGGCTTTAGCACTACTAATATATATTAGTAGCTTTATAAATACTTGTATTTATCACAATATATATATGTGGTTGTATATGTACGCATGCAAATGATCTCCATAATTGTTTGAAATTTGAGAATGAATACTTCAGGGATAAGGAATCCCAATTTTAAAACCAAGAAAGAAGACCCAACCTCCATCCTTCTATACAACTGCACTCAAATAGATTTGCCAGCAGAACTTCTTTTGGACTTTGCCCTGTGGTTTTCACAGTTCAGTTTACGTTGACTTTGGCAAAGCAAAGCAAAGCAAAGCAAAACAAAATGTCTGTTCCTTGTGCCCACTGCTATCTGGACCCACCAGTGATGCTCACAGATGTCCACTGCCCAGGTGTAGACCACATCCACTATGCAAAGATTCCATTCTTTGTTTTATTACACCACAGGTCAGGAGGAACATCAAATCCCTCTCACTTGTGTCAGATGTCAGCATTTGGGAAGGTGGTTGGTGGTGGGGAGGGGAAGACGGAAGACAGTCAAAATGAAAATGGTTTGGTTAATTAATTGCAAGCACTGCTTGAAGGACCAGCACGTATATTTAATCAGTTGCCTAGTAACAAACGGTGTATGATGTGAATGCTATCAGCCCGCAGCGTGAGCAAGGGATGGACCCTTTCTGTTTTTATCAGCTGCCAGCATGCATACTCTGGGCGTTGAGTGCCCTTGTGCTCAGAAGGGCTGCTCTGCCACCTCACAAAAGCTGCATGGTAAGCAAAGGTCCCCCCCATTTTGGCTCTGCCATTCCTGCTCCTCCCCCAGACATATCAGAGAGAAGACTGTCTCTTCTTACAGGGAGTGACCTTTTCAGTGGTGAATCAAATGACAAGAAAAATTATCCAGATCTCCCCTCCCCTCCACCCACCTTTTTTCTTTATGAAGTTATCTACACTCTGGGAATAGAGCACAGGCATTGCTGCTGCTCACGTTCTGTTACTGACACCAGTGTCACCATTAACAGTATATATCTTCCATAAAAACCTTGCAGAGAAAACCAGAAAGTTATTGGCACTGGGACAGAGGCAGAATTAATAAGAAAGTGGGTTTTTTGGTTGTTGGGGGGGGTTTTTGTGTCTTTTTTTTTTCCAGTGACCTTAAAGAAAGGAGGGCAATAGATGGATAGATGCTGGATTATAGCACATAAAACCAGCCCAAGACAAACTGTACAGTTCTGTTTCCTGTAGGTGAAAAAATAACTCATGACCTGACAGGCAACTGAACATTGAGTACTCCTTTGGTGCTAGTTTTAGGAGGGAATTTGACAACAAGAATTTGCTTGTAGTTTTCCACCACCCGTATGCCATTATGTTAGCTGGGCCTGATAATGCAAAGACACAAAAAACACTCACACCGCCCGCCCATATTGCAAAAGGGAAATAAAAAGAGAACATCCATAAAATAAAAGCTACCATTTATGTTTTAACATGCCATGATAATGTTTGTGTGTCCTTATCAGGGCTTTCTCTCCTCCCTCCCCCCTCTCCATTTGTAAATCCCATTGGATAAAAGACTACATCTTCCATAAAGAATTCCCACCAGAAATCTTTATAAATCCTCCATCAGTGAAATACTCTGCTGTCATGCTGAGCAGAAGCTAATCTAATTAAGACGGGATCTGCTAAATTTAATAGCCTGCTATGAATTTTTATGGACATCTGGTAACTGGAAGGTTGGAACGACTCTGACACATCAAATACACATTGTCCAAATGACCAGTATCAGGCCGGTTGTTTTCCTTTTCTCAATCACTTGTAGCTGATGTAGGATGCAATCACTCCCTCAGGATACACACATGTGACTCCATCTGAAATTAATGGGGGTTAAGGTGTGTACGTTGGAAAGCAGAACTGGGACCCCAGTGCTTCCTCTAATGTTGTTTTTTCCTGATTAATGAAGGATCAGGATATATCTGCATTATATTTCATTGTTAGCAAATACTGTAAATGATATAGCAGGAGCTGGAGTATCTGTTAACACACGTGTCTTCAGTATCTGCAAGTTATGAACTCAAACCTGACTGGCAGCTTTCCTCAATCAAAGCACTATATGACATTCTCTGGCTAAGCACAGTATTTCTAGTGGGGAGCAGAGGACCTCCACAATTTTAATCATCTCTTCCTGATCCAACAGTAAGCTGCTAGCAGGAGAAGGCAGGGGATGGAGGGTTGGGTTAATGGGGCTTTTAGCCCTTAAGCTTCTAGTATGAAAATGAGTTGAAAGCTTCTAGTGGTCCCCAGAAATGGTGACTTGAGCTGTTACAAGGCTGATTCCATCCCATGGGCCATTACTTTAAGAAAGAAGCACATTTATAGAAGAGCAGGTCTTTGTCCCAGTCTTCATGGAATGCAGTCTGAGTGAGAATGGCACATTAATGAGCTCCTGGCACTCTTGTAGTTTACTAACTCTTCGACAGGAAATATTGCGGACATTATTTCCACCTGGCAGATTCCATGGTTGTCCAGCTCTACTAGGTCTCACTCTGAGCTTCCTGTAATAAAACCACAAATACACATGCACATACATAGTTTACATTCATCGTTATGTAATGTTCAGTCAGGGCATACATCACACAAGGCAGAATGCCCAATTTTTCAGAATAAAGAGTTTGTACTTCAAAACATATATTTGCTTATTTGCTGTCTTGGTAAAGAAATCATTTTTCTTAGACTCCCCTTAGCCCCACACCCATAATAAATGGTTCAAGTAAATTCAGCAACACAGTGGGAGTTGTGTCAACCTGATTTGATGAGTTGGCACTTGAAAATTTAATTTCTTTACCATACACCAGCCTTAAATCTGTGTAGTGTGACTTTGAAACACATGCCAAAGAGCAGGAAAGTTACAATGCTGGCTTACAGATTATTTAGGTGCTGGCTTCATGAAATGGGAACAAACTCATACGGTGCCAAGTGGAGAACACTGGGCTCCATATAAATTAAAAAAAACTCACTGAAGTAATATAAATGTTGGTTTAGTTAAGTTGGAGCATCTGTAGTGAGAAGGGACAGGAAATCCAGCTGAAGGGGTTGGGTTTGCCACTGGTACAGCGCTGTACACACTATGCAGTGGTCAGTGCCAGCCAGCATCATGCCTGGGGTGCTGTGGTGATTTACTCCTGGCAGAACTCTTGCAGTCAGCTCCCTGTCTCCCCCACAGCAAGGTGGGCACTGCTTCACTGTCTGAGCAAAACAACAGAACAACAGGTCTCCCTCCCCACCTGCTGCCCAATGTTGTAAGAGTTGGGGGACCTCACAGCCACAAATTTTCTAGCCATGCCCTAGTCTCCCTTCATCCTATTGCATAGCACTGCTTCCTTCCAATGTGGACCTCTGCACTCACAGAGGAACAACTTTACTTCACAGTTAGGACAGTTCTTGACCTGCTACAGATTAACTATCTGAATGAACAGGAACAGATACAGTCTGCAGAAGGATGTCTATGCCTTGGTCAGAGTGATACTGAATCACTTGTGTGGACCGGGTTAATGTTGCTTATTCTTTCTAGGCAAAATGCAGAATTAATTTATAGTGGTGTAATGTGATTCCAGAAATGAGGTATACATCTTGCCTGAAATGGCTTTTGATTATCAATATTCATGTTTGTTTTTCAGAAAGAAATGAGAACGTGAGACAGAGTGCTAAGGTGTTCAAATGTTGTTCATTTAGTTAATAGTAAATAAAATGAAATTTTAAGTAACATGATGAAAGCTAAAAATTATGTATAGTTATTACAGTTGGGGTGAATTTATACACATTCTAAAAGCATCTTAAAGGACCTGAATAATATGAGAAGTAAAAAAGTCATGTCCATGGTATGTAGTTTATTCTGTATCTCAAAATTTACAATAGATTATGATTATGTCCTTTTTCTGTAATAGAACATACAGTGAGTGGTTTCTTGCATTTAAAAAAAAATTGAGTTAGCATTTATAGACATTTCAAGATGTTTTTGTGTATGCCTTTAGAAACAAAAGGAGAGTGGGAAGAAGGATTCCAGGAAGGAAGGATTCCAGGAAGGAAGGATTCCAGGAAGGAAGGATTCCAGGAAGGATTCCAGGAAGGAAGGAAGGATTCCAGGAAGGAAGGAAGGAAGGATTCCAGGAAGGAAGGAGGGAAGGAAGGAAGGAAGGATCTTGACTCAGTCTTTTAGAATCCAACCTGCTGCTTCATGGCCACCTTATTTAGAAGATAGATGTGCATGTTTCTGACAGTAGACATGTACCATTATGCTCAGGCAGTGACAAAGTTCTTCATAGGTGCTTTCCAGAGTGACAGGAACAGAAAACATTGGCTAGTGCAGACCAGAATTGAACATCCACATATCCAGCGAGTGCCATAGACACCAATAACTGCCTGGCTTGTGTTATTTATCTGCTTCTGTGAAAATCAGTCTGGATTTAACAAAATGATTATCAAGATGTAGTCACCTCAAGGAGAAGTTCCTGACAGTGAGGCACACAAAAGTGACATGTCTGGACTACTTAGGAGCCCATCTCTTGTCAGGCACACCATCTTGAGTATCAAAGTGTTGCTTGTGTCAATTCTGTTTTGCTTCTAGCTAGCTCAGGTGGTTTCTCAGGTTGTTGGTTTTTTGGTTTTTTTTTTTTTTGAAGATTTTTCTCTGTAGAAACCATATTTCCTGCAGCCAGTTTATGGAGACACTGGTGTCCAGCAGCATGTGATGCCCTAGCAAGGTACATGGAAGCTGGATGCCATGCCTGTTGCCCTGGCAGTGTCACAGTGCTCTAGGATTTCAAATCCTTCGTACAACTTTACCTACTTGTTGATTTTGTGAGAACCTTGAATTGAAAATAGTAGTTCTTTACTTCAAAGCTAATCTGCTCAGAGGGCAAGTAACAGCCACCCAGGAGCTATTCCCAACAGCCACAATCAGCTAAGCACCTCATGCCTAACTCTCCCCAGCACAAGCCCTGCCTCCACTCTGGAACAGCTCTGGATAACCTATGCTAAACATGGAGACAATATTTGCATGTGTGGTCTGCTTTAAACTTCCACATGAGAAACGAGATCATGTGCTTGTCTTTACTGGTAAAGATTTATTGACCACAAAAATGAAAACTAACAAGCATTGCTAATTTTATGACATAGTGACCAGCTTCTTTGATAGGTGTGACTAGAAAATCTAACACATACAGAAAGTTTTACTTGTAAAACATCCAGGTAAGTCAGATGCAAGAGAGAACCTCTAGAGACGATGCCTTCAAAAATTGTATCTGGATGAAGTAAAATGTTCTTTCCACTGAGGTTGATCAAAATAATCCCCTAAAACATACTCTTTTGACTAGCTACTAAAACTCATAATGGATTTTTTTATGTTAAATTTTGTTAGCATGCTTGTGCAGCAAGAAGTGGAGAGCAGTGATTTTTCCAGAAGATGCACATCAAGGGTATCAGACCTGCCACTGTAGCAGTACCAACACAGGTATTGTCTCCAGCCTGAGGGCTAATATCTTGCATAGGCATTTATCATGACACCACCCAAATGGGACAGTGCTGCCTAGTAGGTTGCTCCACAAGATCTCTCCTTCCACCTCACCAGTGGTTTAGAAAGCAAAGCAGTGATCAAAGGAAGGTTAAAATTTGTGTTTAGGAGCCACAGCTTCTTCTAACAACTTGGAGACTTCTCTCACTGCAGGGAGTAAGAGCTCATTTCATCACCTTGGTGCCATCCCAGACTCCAGTACAAAATGATTTATCATAATTTTCCCTGCCTTCCCCTTTGCAACTCACAGGACAATTAGATCTGTAAGGGCAAAACGTGCCAAGTTCCACACTGTGCATGAAAGGCTGGCTGCATACACTCTTGTTTGCTGCCAGACCTATTTGTGGGCACATGTACCTCAGGTTCATCCTGTATGTCCCTCTGGAGCCTCTAATTATGGAGCACCATTGTCATAAGCAGTGTTTCACCAGAGGGCTGGAAAGCCCCACAGAAGAAGCTGTCTTGCTCCTGGGAGCATCTGACATGGCTCTGCCCTGGGCAGAGTGAGCATGCCCTCAATAGGTTGCAGTGGGACCTTGGCCCTAAACCAGTGAGGTATTTTCTTGGTTTTATGAATAGGTTATCTGTAGAAACCTGTATTCTCAGGCCATTTTCTGTCACAAAAGGAGTGGCTTCTCACAGCAGTTCACTAACATGGACATAGGGCAACATACAGAACAACTGCGGAAAGTCCACAGATGCCCGTGGAAGAAGCAATCTCTAGATGCCGTTAGAAGAATTGTGTCACTGAGTGACAGGTCAGGAGCTCTGAGCTCAGAAATAACCGCAAATCCTGATAGAAGAAGTTAAATAGAGACAGGCCAATGTGAAGAGCTCCAGCCAGAAATCGCACCTGTGCACTTGTTAGGGCAATGGTGTGCGTTAAACAGTCGCTTTCATCTCCACAGCTAGCAGATGTGTTGGCTGCAGTGTCCCCAAGTGGAGTCAAAACCCTTTGAAGTTCCTTTGTGCTGGAGAACAGCTGTAACAAAGCACAGCTCAAAGCCCAAGCCTACCTAAACTAGTCAGAGCTTATATCTGGTAACACCAGTTCCAGGTGGCCCACAGTGGAGATTTCAGGTTTTGCCCTTCTTGCACAGCAAAGAAGGTGGTGGAGCTGTCCCTGGATACACATAACAGGTGCAACAGGATAACTAACCCATCACAAACAAACCATGTTTAAAAACTTACTGAAAACTAAAGATGTTGTAGGTTTTAATGCAAAAGAGTTAAACATAGTGGCCAAGTCAAGTTAAAGATTCTGTGTCTGCCTTGTCACTAGCTGGGGTTCCCCAAAACAGTAGTGAATATATATATTAATGCCCTGCATAAAACCGTCTTGGCATCACAGCAGTAAGGACAATTCCTGCGTCAGGAAGAGAGAATGAATCCAGGGTTACTCAGGTCATGAAGGGGAACCCAAGGACAGTTTCAAAGAGCTAAATCCAAAGAAAGGAGATCCTGCTTCCCAGTGCAAAAATGTCCAAAATTAGGTCAGGAAGAGCCAGCCCCAGCCTAGTATCAATTGTGTCCCCTAATCTAGACTAACCTCCGAGTGTTTCCTTTCAAGTCATCTACTTTACTCCCTCAGGACTCAGGGTTTATAGCTGCTATTTTCTACATCAGATATAAAATGCAAATACATTGGAAGGCACAAGAAAGTTTGAAACTGACACAGAAGGAGGCTAGAAAAATGGAGAACTCCTTGTATCTGTCTGATGAAAGGGAAAGGAATCAGTAATGCTGAATGTAGGCTTAGTAGATAAACACTGTGTTAAATAAGCATGTCCATTCTTAGCCCCTAAGCTAGCACAGTGCAGAAGCACATGCAAAATCAGAAATGTTTGAGTAGTCCTGTTTATTTCAATGGAATTGCTCCCATGCTTAAAATTATGCACATGTTTAAATGCTCTGTTGTAATCCAGTCTTAAAAAGTAGGTATTTTTTCATGCCCTGTAAATTGTCTATAATTTTAGCATCCAGGGATGTTCCAGGGGTAAGTATTACTTTTGTGGTCATTACAAATCAGAAATTGTAAGGGTAAAGGTGAGTCGACCATTGCATGAAGTAATGGCACTGAGACTGTAATTCCTAAACTGTGCTGTTCTGACTCTTTGAGTTTGCTTTACTTGATTAACATAAATACTCCTTTCTACCCATGATGTAGAAAAACAGTTGCACCATGAATAATTTTGTTTGCATTTCCTTCAAATACTTCTACCAATAACTAACAGCTAAACCCACAAAGCAGTTCTCCCAAGACAGTGGAAAATGAGATCCACATTCTTGCCTAAAAGCCATTTTTAGTTATGGCAGTCTAGAAGTGCTGTCTGCAGTTTCAAGTGGGTACAGCAATTGTTATCCAAAGCTTTGTCAGCCCTTTCATGGCTATTCATCTGCTGATTGACACACCTGTATGGTGTGCAGGACTTAGCCTTGTTTTATGGCATGGCTGGTACCTGTACTGAAGTAATAATTATTTGGTTGGTTGAGATCTTGCAACAGAAAACGCACAAGATTTGTTGTAATCACTGAGACTTATTTTATATTTATTTACAAAGCCCTTATAATCTGGGGTAATGCAGCACAACAAAAAGCTGGCAAGTTGTAATAAGGCCAGAATAGAAGCTTTGAACATCTGCACAAGAAAACTGGAAGTTTATAATGGGCTACTTGAAGCCAAAGTGTTTGATGGGTTCCCTAGCCACAATGTATGAAAACTCCATGGTATACAGAGCACAAAGAGCCAAATCTCCTTTCCTCTTTGGAGGTTGCTCTCCAGGATTTACCCTGACACTTGCTGAACAGTCTGTGTGAAAGAGATGTCTTGTCTTGTTCTGCTGGTTATCATTCTTTTTTTTTCGCTCAGAACGATTTCAGCAAAGACCATAAGCTTGTGACAGAGTGAATTTGTGATCTTATCCAATCATCTGGGCTGTTTGCAAAACTTCAGTAGGTGGCAGCGTTTTGTTGATAAATGTTTTGTTATCCAAGTGATCTCATTTAGTGCAACTGTTGCAATATTAATAAACTGAACTTATGATTGCATTTGCCAGGACTGAATATATTGCTATCCTATCTGGCATTTGCTCTTATCTGAACTGACAACAACATCCATTGTATTTATAAAAGCAGAAAGTCTCTATGTTTGTATGTGTTAGGGGCAGAGGGGAAAGAGAAAACAAGGGGAGAAAGAAAAGCAGATTAAGATTAAAACACTAAGGTTATTGGCCATCTGATTTGTGATTGTAATAGATGAGCGTTCTGGCAATTCTGTTAAATTGTCAGTGCTGGGGAATATGTGGCACAAAAGAATGGTCAGTAAGTTATTCCCTCGCCTCTAGCTCACCAGTTCATATCAAGCCAATCTTGACAGTATCTGTAAATTGTTACTACTTGGTAACAGTTTGGTGATCTACAGTCAATTCCTACTAGATAGAAGAGCATATCAGGAAAAAAATTTCATCACAACTGCTATTTGAGAAGCCCAGATTATAAAAGACATCAAGATTCTGCCCAAGAAAAAGTCCAATAAGGGTGAAGAGGGAAAGTGCTGTTTTAATGTCCTGTTAGGAAAAAGCATTGAACTTAATTCATAAATACAGCCCCTGCATGTATATGGAAATATACATATATATACACACACATAAACAGACACACCTGCATATAATTACTAAGCCTTAATAGAAATAGATAATTATTTCTATAGTAAAGATTCTATGTAATGGATCCCCAGCTTGGCCTGTAATGAAAATAGTTTTCATCTTAATCCAAAGTCCTATGCACTGTTCTGAACAAAAAGAACAACTTGTGCAGAAGAGGACTGTCCTCACAGTCACCCAGCCAAAATGCAGTTACTTGAGGTTAAAAAATAAAAATTAAAGTCTTTGATTCAGCTGAACTCCCAGAAAAGAAGATCTAAGTCACTGGTTTTATTACAGGCCCTTCAGATTAAAACTGACTTAAATACACCAGGCTTTGGGCTAAATCCCATGACCATTAAGATCTATCATGAAAGTGCCATAGACTTAAACAGAAATTGGATCGGGCCTGCTCAAGAACACATTTGGACTAATATAAATCCTCTATAAATTAGATCTAATAAATAGAGAAAAGGTGCCAAAAGAGACCTTATGACCATGTTTGCATATATAGACATAATTTTTATTATTCAGGAAATTCCCTAAGATTGAGCAATCAAGAAGGGAAAGACAGAATCAATGTTGCCAAATATCAAGGTGATTTAGACCTTGCAGAGGAAATTGCATAAAGATTAAAAGGTCTTTCAGCCTTATGAATGAAAGAGAATTGGAAAGAAGAAAGAGACAGCTATGCTATGATAATGGCGTTGAGATCAAACATCATTTAGATATGGCTCAAAGCCTACAATAAATACTTGCTCTCAATTTTCAATACAGAATCCAGTGTTGATCCTAGGGGCAAGAGTACAAATGACATGGGACTAAGGTGTCAGTATAAAATTACACAAATAAAGTGGAAGAACACTCTGGTGGCATTAATAGCGCGTGGTTTTGACAGCTTTGCTTCCCACCATAAATTCATGGGCAGAGTACAAGTCCTTACTCATCCCAGACCTATTCCACAACCTGCACTCAAAAAGTTATGAAGGTTTTAAATATTCACACCAGGTCTGGAGTAATTGTGAATGGCAGCTCCTCTGGTTATAAAAGGAAAATATAAACTGGACAGCTGAAAGGACTGCAAGGAGTTTAACTGTCATGTTTGACAGATGCTAAGAATCTGAAATCAGACAGACACATTGTTCCCATCTGTGAAGGAAGGGAAATATCAGACCACCACTGGAACAGGGATGCCCACCTACATAAGAAGATGAAAATATTTAGAACCAAATCACTGAATCTTGAGATCACTGAAACCAGAGGTGTACTAGACTTACAAAGTGGTCAGAATCTCACCCCAAGCAGTTCACTGCAAGATGGTGAATTTGTTCCTTGTAACAGGCACCTGAGAAAGGATGCCAGTGTGAACTCATGTTTTAATACCAATCCAGATTTAGCCCCAGAAGAGCAGAGACTTCCAAGAGACATCTGACAGCACCTAATCAAAGGAGGGTTGGAATTGTGCCTGAGATGTAGGCCTAAAAATGTACAGCCACTCTGTATCATGCCTTGGATAGCTGTGGTGATGCCAGCCTCCATCAACCACTCACTACACTTCTCAACACCCATCTCTGTGATTTCAATTAAACTCCCTGCCACAGGGAGCATTTCATTCTTCTCTGTCTTCAAATCTGACCTTAAAAATGCTTCCCTTCACATGAAGCTTAGCAACACTTTTTCACTGTTGCCTATAGTCATGTTCATCATCAGGTAGAAGGTGGGAAGTAGGAGTGGAGGAAAGGCAATGTTCACATCACTTAATTTTAAGCATCCAACTTCAATTCACCATGTTGGCAATCTGATTTCTCTGTTTAATCCATAATGACAGGCAGGATCCTTTGAGGGATGATTAGGAATTCTCTGAACTGCCCCCACAGGAGCCTGACAGCAAGGTCTATCGATGCAGCTGTTATTAGCACGTTGGCAGATAGCACACACTACACTTAGCTCTCTTAAGTTAAATTCAGTGGATGATCCCCCACTAACCCTTTGCATCTCTTATCTGTCTGTATTTACTTGTACTTCAAGAAATAAGCACTTTAGCACAAGCAGTGTATTTTTGTCCCAGGTTTGTTTAGCATCCATCCCTCTTGGGTTGTTTAGCCCAGAGCAAGTGAGGCTTTGGGAGGTCTTATTACTCTTTACAACTACTTGAAAAGAGGTTATTTCAAAATGGGTGTCGGCCCCTTCTCCCAAGTCACAAATGATATGACAAGAGGAAGTGGCCTCAAGTTATCCCAGGGTGGGTTTAGACTGGATATTAGGAAAAGTTTCTTCATGGAATGGGTTGTCAACAGTGGAACAGGCTGCCCAGTGGAGTAAGTTGAGTCACCATCCCTGAAGGTATTTAAAAAACGTAGACGTGGTGCTTAGGGACATGGTTTAGTTGTGGCCTTGGCAGGGCTGGGTTAATGGCTGGACTCAATCTCATAGGTCTTTTCCAATCTAAATGATTCTGTGATTCAATTGTACATTACACCATGCCAAAGGTAATGTGTGTGCCAGCTTCCAAACTAACTCCTTCACACCTCACCCTGGGAGTGCATATTCTCACAAGGCATAGGGGCACTGAAGTTCACTACCACCAGTAACTGAGTTTTTGTGTTGCCCTGACTGCTCCTGAACCATCACCATTGTGATACCTTAGATGATAAAAAATAGCAGTAAGCTAGGACAGAAGTAGGACTCTTCTAATTGTTCGCACAACTGTATTTTGTGACTGGATTAAAAAGGTTCAGCCTTCTACTGAGGTGGGACCCATAGTCTGTGAGGAAAGATGGTGTGGCCATAGCATTAACTGCAAAGGAATATATGCAGGGAAAAACTATAAGAAAAGAAAAGACTTGGTAGTTGTTGAGCCAGAATTAATGATGAAATGCAAAGCTGCAGACATCAGCATAGAGTCAAGAAAGCTAAAAGATACAGAAGTGAAACTCAAATCAAAGTAATTTAAATATGTGATGTAAGCATACATTGTATTCAAGGGAATGTAAACCCAGAAATTTCTAAAGTCATGAAGCAGGCCAGGGATGGAAAAGTATGATGTTAATAATGATGGAATATGCAATTACAGGTTTGGATTCCCAATCTGCAAAGCATTTAAGCCTGTGATTGTTTCTGTTGAAATCAATGTAAAAGTTTTTGTTCAAGTGCTTTGTTTCTGTTGAAATTTCTCCTCTTCATGATATAAGGATGAAGGTGATCATTTGAAGCTGAGGATGAGTAGGTAGACTGTTAACCAGCCTAGCTCAAGAGTTCCTTATTGTACAGGCAAACTATAGGTGCTGTGAAAAGGGACCTCTTCAGGAAAGCATTTGGATGACCACTGGTATTTATTTGCCCATATTAGCTGGTGAGTAACTATGCAGCATCAGCACTTTGAGATTGAAGCACTTTCTATTTGCAGTGTGTAACCTGTGATGTTAGCGTGCACACAGGCTTTAGTGAAAAACATAGTACTTAAACAGGAAAAATTTACCCTGAGTGAGGAAGAACACAGTATTCATAGATGGCCATTAAAAAATGTCCAAGCGAGGTTAGATCTCAAGTGGAGGAACTTGCACTTCTTATTATGCCTTAAAGAAAAAATAAGGTATAGTCTGATTTAAGGCTTTTGCTAACCACAGCTTTAATCGTAGCTGGGTGAGAATACCAGTACTTACTACACACCACTTCTGCTGGAGCCTGAGCACAGGCGTCTGTTATCTGATTTTCCTGTGAGCCTTGGAGAATTCTCTGTCTTACTTGCACAAGAAGGAGAAGGTTGCCTCTGTTTTATTTCACTTGCACCTGTAACAGTAAGCAGAGCATACAACAGGTGAGGCTGAGACAGTACCTAGCTACCTTGTTCAGTGTTCAAAGGCAGCCACTTGGAAGAAACCAACACATAGTTTAGAAATAGAGGGCTAGACCTCAGATACAGTGCCATAAAATCAGATTAACTCCACGGAAGCAGGAGTTATCACCCTCTCACAGGCTTGATGCCATTCTGAGTCTTACAGCCCATGATGCTGTAAGTACTCAAGCTATGTTCTCTCTCTGTATCAGCGTATGAATACCGAGAAGATTTTGCAAAGCTTCAAAATAACAGAAGGGCAAAGAACTTTCAGTAGATAAGCAAAAATAAGACTTTTCCACTTAGTCTTCATTCTGAGATGTTTTATCCAGGTCTTGAAGGACCAAGCTAAAACTCATGCACGTGTTAAGTATGCAATGCCCTAAGGTGTGTATCAACAATATATATCCAGCTAATCTCTTGAAAAGGAATGGACATTGTGGAAAGCTGTGTGGCTCAGAGAGAGAAATGCAAATGCAGATCGACCCTGTAATGAAAAACCTCCTTATTAAACTGTGTTTTATCTTGGAGCAGTCCTTCTTTTTAGAACACATCCAAGCAGAGATAAAGGCATCTTACCATACTCATTAAACTCTGCATGGTTTGATTCAATCAGACTCAGATCATTTGCATATGGATCAGTTTAATCTAGTTCTTCCTGTCTCACACCTATTGTTAATCATGCCTAGACTCCCTCCCCGCTTACTAATACGCATTCCCCCTCCTCCTCCATTCCTTTGATTCAAGTAGATAAATGAATAGGCATAAGGACATCAACATCTTTCTGAGTGATCATCTGCCTTGTATGCTCAGAATGTCCCATGTTTTGCTGATTATGTCCTGGTTGGCATCCCATATGTTCTTGATAGTCCCTGCCTTTGCTGATTTAGGAAGACTGGGAAGACAGGAAGAATATTGACTCAGGCTGTGAACCGCAGCTTAGGTTTACCTCTAGCCTCAAATTAAGTGAGATTTGTGTTCTCAAATTATTCAGCATCATTAGAAAGTATCTCTCCAAGTAGTATGTTAAACTTAACAAAGCAAAACCTTTTCTTTCAGGAGCTGAGTATTATTTCTGCATTTAGCCAGCAGTGGTGATAGCTGTTTTTACATAATCAATCTACAGTGGTGGGGTAACCTGTTTTTTTGTACAAGTAGATATTTTTATGTGTCAGAGGCAGTACTGTTTGGGTCTTTTTATAGCAATGCTAGAGCTCTGTAAGACTTTCCCTCTGAATGACTGAGTTTGTGCTGCTTTTTCAAAGAATAATTACAACCACAGGTTGAATGACTCTGCCCCAGATATATTGTCATGAATCCCAAACTCTAGCTTTGTTTTTTATTGTAGGGTTTTCATTTCATTGTTCAGGATATTCTGTCCAGCTGCATCACAGTTATGGCCTTGGGGAGGTAATAGGCTTTATGATTGTGTGAGGAATGTGAGAGCAAGAGATTGGGCAGTTTACACAAAATGTCTAGCATGGTGATTTTTCCACTCAAGGCTGATGCTGTACAAACCTGTGGAGGAGATATTCATACACTCATATTAAAAACAGAATCTTTATTTTCAGCTGTTTTGTTGTATTCTGTCCATAGCTTTTATATAAATTCAGCTGCAGCTAGAATAATGTCCTCTAAAAAATGAAGGTCAGGCTTCCAGGAGGAGCTGCCTTTCAGCAGCATAGGGAAGGATTTTTTTTGGTGTAAGGACAGTCATATAAGTGCAGTTGGACGCATCATTCATTCAGCCGACATCACACAAAGTGACCCCCATATTTCTTTTGTAGTGGCAGTGACCTGGGTGAATGCCCCCATCCTGGAAGGGATTTTGTCAGACAAAAGTGTGTGTAAACAGTGCTGGCGCTGAGGGAGGGGTGGAGGACAGTATCCAGATTCGATGTTCTCCAGTAGAACTGCTCAGGGGTTGTGGATGTATTGTAATTAAGACAGGTTGACCACAGTAATACACTCCTGATGGCCCTCCCTATCTGTGCTGCAAGGGAATGTATGGGCCAGAGATCTCAGCAAAATGGGACAGCTGTAGACAGCTAATAGAGATGATCCTACACGTCTCATGCATTAATATTCAAATTAATTTCTGCTGATTATATTTCAGTTAAGGATGATGCATTATTTATATTAGAAGTCCTTTTATAGTATCTTGTGAGTAAGGAAGTCACAGCTCATGAGGTGGAGAAGATGAGCTCTCCTTAGCATTCTCTGTTGTGTCTTCATAGCATTTAGCGCATGGGGCTGTGAGATCACTGAGTACCTGTAATTCCAGACAATATGAGACACAGCACTTAATCTCTGACAGCTTTTTCCACAGGACTTGGAGAAATTCATTAACTCTGCTTGCTTTTCTGGAAACAGGAAGGAATCAAAAATTCATACTAAAAATATTTACAGAATAATTTTTAACCTCAGGAAGGGGGCAGAAAGGTTATATTTGGTTTTAGTTTCTGGGAAGGACTAAGGACCAGATCAGCAGGATTTTAGACAAATTTGGTTCAGCTCTCCCTATTAAAATTTTGTCCCTGGAACTACAACAGCCTGACATTTTTTCCCTTGTCTGAAGCACAAGAAAAGTTCCTTTTACAGAATTTAAGGATTTCAGGTGGCTGAATGAAATGATTCACTGTCAGCAAGAATGTAAAGATAACTGTGGCTTCACTAAACCCTTTTCTGCTGCTAAGGTATCAGTTTTTAGGTTCCTTGTCATGACATAAGTGAAAGCTTTGGAAAGCATGCACTGAAAGAGGCTGATCTAAGGTTTAAGTACCTTCAGAACCATATTTTCTAAATTGGAGTAACTGATTTTTCTCAGTCTTCATCTTCCTTTTAATTTATTTATTTTCAGTGTGCAGTTTTTTAGAGAGGAGAGGTGAGGAGAGGAAGTGAATTTCCATTCCTGGCACCATATTAAAAAAGCAATATTCTGACATAGTCTCCATCCCTGGAGCTAGTGGATTGCCTGAGAGCAGTAGGTTGCTATCCCTTTGTGAAGATGGTGTGGCATATAGGGGTGCCAGGGAGCTTCACAAGTATCTGCTAAAATGAGAGGAAGGCCAAGAATGCAGTACCATGAGTTTGCTTTAGATGGGTGCAGACTCACTTGTGCACTTTTCTCTTCTATTCTTGTCCCAAGCCTGGTTTTTGATATATGAGCCTCCTTCCTCTGCTTCCTAGACAGCTGAAGCTCTCATCCAGCTCCATTAGTGTCTATTTTTTCATCCCATGTGCTGTCAGGACACTAACAACAGGCACAGCAGCGGGACTAGTCACTCTTTGTACTCCATCATTGTGTCCAAGGTCACATCAGCTGCTGGGACTAGGCTGCTCTGAGGTGCCAGGACACAGCCTGCTCAGGGTAAGTGGTATCTTCAGGCAATCACTGCATAGAATAAGCAGAAAAAGACATTTTTTTTAAAAAAAATCAGTTGTTTAGCTGAATTGCACCATAGTTCTTCAATTATGTCAGAAGAAAATGTCTCTGGTACCCCTTCACATCCCAGCAAATTCATAGCTTTCCTTCAGAGAGTGGAGGACCATTTGATAAACTGCAGCTTGTGTACTGCAGACAGAGGAGAACAAGTGAGTGGAGCTGGAGACGGGAAAAGTAAGGCAAGATTAATATCACTTCTATATCTTACAGCTGCCATCTGCACATGAATAATAGCCATTAGCATGGAGTACTCACAATCACCTTTGCTTTTGTGCATGTTAAATTCATCATTCATATGTGCAGGAAGAGAAAAACTAAGCATAAATATTCAGCCTGCAAATAAGCAGGGATTACATAGGAAACTCTTGTGTTATTCTTTCCTTTTGTTTGGTTGTTTTCTTTATTCCTGCTATATGTTCTGTGTTCTTAGAAAGTCTGAGAATTCATTCTTCCTAATGCACTTCCTGCTAGAACTAAAACATGTCAAGATTGGGGTTTTCTTTCTACCAGGGAAGTACCTTGAGACCACAACACCATAGTAGGTCATTATATAAATGTTTACAGGCATGTGTCTTAAAAAACTCTATCACAACAAACCCTGCAAACCCAGTTTCCTCTCAAATGAAAATTTACAAGCAAATTCGAACAAACTAATTTATTTATTGTGTGTGAATGCTCAGAGAAAACTTTATTTAACTTACTACAACTACAGTGTAAAGTGGCATTGAACTGAAGATCTCTTTCAATGTTATCTGCTATATATCAATTAACTAAGGGAGTCTGAATCTCATTTTGAATGGGCAGCCTTTATAATCATTGTTCACTAAATACAGATTAAGTGGTTTTAAGATAATAATCATCCTTCCCACTCTTACCTTTACAGGGGTACCACTGTGCTTTGCATTTAACATGTCGTACATAATACCCACCATTCAAGGACAGGTATCTATTTAGCCTGTCTTAGGTCATTGCTGCTGTATCACAGCATTTTATAGAAGTAAGGCTTAGTGATAGGGCCTTTCTTCTTCTTCCTTCAGTATATAGGTGCTGGACACTGGTTTTAGGGCAGACTCTCTGGGTTTAGCCTAGAAGAATATTTAGCACTGTATTTGCCATTTGCCTCTGAAGCTTGCTCTCATCCCAGTTATGTTAAAGTCAGTCCTGGAGTTGAAGGGTTGAAGGGTCCTGAGTTTTTCATAGCCAAGACCCTTCTTGCTGGGCTGTGCTTGGCTGGAGACAGGGCAGTGGAGAGAGGCCCGCTGCACTGGAATGAACAGGCCAGCCAGGGCATCCTGTAGGAGGGGGTGGTCTGGTCACAGGGCAGCAGATTTCCAAGTCAGAGAATTGCAGAATGAGTAGGGTTGGAAGGGACCACAATGTATCATCTAGTCCAACCTCCCTGATCCTCCTCATTCTAAAACACATTGCACTGGATTGTGTCCAGACAATTCTTGAGGATTTCCAGTGGGGAAGACTCCATAACCCCCTCTAAACAATCTGTTCCAGTGCACAGAATTAATGATGAAATGCAAAGCTGCAGACATCAGCATAGAGTCTGTTGAAGAAGTTTTTCCTTACATTCACGTGGAACTTCCTGTGCATCATTTTCTGCCCGTCACCTCTTGTCCTATTGCTTGGCACCACCAAGAAGAGCCTGGACCCGTCCTCTTGGCACCCTCCCTTCAGATACTCATAGACATTGATATGGTCCCCTTTTAGTTGTCTTTTCTCAAGCCTGAACAGGCCAAGTTCCCACAGCCTTTCCATGTAAGAGGGGTACTCTAGTCCCTTAGCCATCCTCATTAACCTCCACTGGACCACTCCAGAAGGTCCGTGTCCTGAGGAGCCCAGAATTGGACACAGCTATGCAGATGTGGCCTCACCAGGGCTGAGCAGAGGGGCAGGATCACCTCCCTCAACCTGCTGGCAGTGCTCTCCCTAATGCACCCAGGATACCTTTGGTCCTCTTGGCCACCAGGACACACTGCTGGCTCATGGTGTCCACCAGCTTGGTGTCCACCAGAACCCCCAGGTCCTTCTCTGCAGAGCTGCTTCCCAGCAGGTCAGCCCCCAGGCTGTGCTGGTGGTTGGGGTTATTCTTCCCCTGGGGCAGGACCCTGCACTGGCCTTTGCTGAACTTCAGACAGTTCTCTGCCCCTCTCTCCAGCCTGTCGAGGTCCTTCTGAAGAGCTGCCCAACCCTCTGGGGTATTGGTCACTCCTCACAGCTTTGTGTCATCAGCAAAATTGCTGAGCAGGCACTCTGTGCCTTCACCCAAGTCATTGATTAATAACTTAGTGGGCCCTGTACTTGAACAGTATTGAGCCTTGGAGGACACTTCTAGTGACAGGCCTCCAACTAGACCTCATGAAAATGATTACAAAGTCCATCCCAATTGTGAAAACTGTGCAGCTACTTCCAAATTGTGCAGAAAGAGTAGTTTTGCCACATCTGGTACAATCAAATGGTATTAGTTTTTTCAAAAGGACATCCCAGCTAATCAACCAATTAGGAACCTAGCCAAGAACTCTGATCAAAGATGAGGGTAGCATCATTAAGGAAAAAAGGTGTGGAAAGGGCTTTTATCCTCACTGAGCCCATTTCTTGAAGTAATGGATGGGGCCACTATGTAAAGCACTTCACAAATTGATCCACTACACAGCCAGCTTGATTCTTATCACAAATTGGTCCTTACAAGTCTTATCTTACTAAAAAATATATGTTCTAACTCTGGTTTAGATTCATATTCATGCAGAGCAGGCACAATGTGTTTGATACCTTTCACTTCCTTATCAGAAATCACATCACATAATAACTGTGCACACTTAACATCTAATGCACAGAAGTTTTTTCTTCCCATGTCATTTGTAACCAAAATCTCCTATGTAATAAATTTTCTCTGTTACTTTTTGCACTCTAAATGGCACCCTGTTTCCTTCTGCCAGACCACCAAAGTCTTCAGATTCTTCCATGCTATCTTATAAACCTTAACTGTGTTCACAATGCCCCTCAGCCTCATACCAGCAATTAGCACACCTTAACTTTTTATCTCAAGGTCATTAGTGAAAATAAGACTGGTCTCCAAATCTCATTCTTCCTCCCATCAGAATTCATGGTCTATGGCACTTAAAAAAGAAAACCAAGTATGATGTCTTTGGTGAGGGAGATTGGCCCATCCTACCTGTGAGCAGATATCATCTTCCAAGTCAGTTAAATGAGAAGCCATGTTTTTGCACGTAAGTCCCAACTATGAAATCTATACCTTGTGTCTCTCAGTGTCTTGACATGCTGAACCCATGAAGAAAAGAAGAGACTGGCCACAGCACACCAGGCAAATCTTTTAAACCTCAGAATACCTTCTTGTTCCAGAGCTGTACATTAATGCAATCATGCTTGTTCATGTGTATAAATGTGCTAGGGGAGCACTCTGGACTACACAGGGTACATTTCACTGGATTTGAAATTGCAGCGGATAAGGAACTGTTTGTCCTACTAGTGTCCACACTTTCTTCTCAAACTTTTTGCAGAGTAAGCTTTTTTTTTTTAAAATCATTGACAGACCTCCATGCCCCTGTGCAGCTTCAAGTTTCTGCTTGCAAAATGATGTTTTGCAGATTACATCTGTAGCTGCACTATGCTGTAGGAACATAATAAAGGAGGGAAAAAAGCATGTGCTTTTTGTAGATTCAAGATTAATAATATTCATCCACACTCAACCAATTTCAATATACGGAGACATCCATTAACAATTGATTTGTAATCTAAAGGAATTATTTGAAGTGATGAGTGTCAAGAGGTTTTGTTTAACACAGACAATAAATACTGCAGGCATGTTATGAGTTTATTCCAGCCTTGAAAGCAGTATCTCACAGCCGTTGTCCCACCAGGAATACCTACACTCCATGAAACACCTAACACATGGCATATCTAAAGAACATCCTGGCTTCGTTATATAATAAAGTATGATTTTTAATTTTTTTTTTAGTGCCCACACTTGCTTTTATAAATGCAGAAATGAGTCTGATATCAAATCAAGTGTTTTCTGTATGTCTGGGCTGGAGTTTTTGTATAGTGGGTGTAAATAACTCCCAATTTTTTCTGAAAAGCTGTCTCTTATTGACTTCTTTGTGCACTTTTCTGCAATTCTATCCCAGCACAAGCTAGCCAAGGTCAAACAAGGTCAACTGTTGAAGGAACAGCCTTTCAGGTAAACTTGCGCAGTAGAGAAAGCCATACTGGTAATTCTAGATGGGATAGACCTTTTTTTTACTTGGTACTGATGGAGCAAGTGAATCAGGGCAGTGAGAAAAGTCAATTAGCTGAGAATATTTTGAAAACAAGGGAGTTTTGATCACTTGTGGTAATAAAAAGGCCTTGGGTATGTAGAGGGGGCAGTGATGATTTAGTGTGAGCAATTACATTCTGCCTGCCCCATGATCCTAGCAGTGCTGCACAGCTCATAACCACTCATGAGTCACTACCTCCATTCTAGTGCATTTGCTTTTCCAGTAAAACCCCCAGGTCTGTCCTGAAATTGCTGTGTAACAAAGCAGAGAACTATGAGCATGGTTACCATAAACTGCATCTGCAGCTATGCCCCAGCAACAGATAACATGGTCTCTGCATGTTCCCTTCAGCCTGTCAGCACTCAAATACCATTTGTACTGGTATGGGGTGAAAAGTAATAACAAAATGTGGGATGTTATGAGAAACACATTAGCCCTTTTATGCTGAAAGTCTAATACAATATGTATTTTAAATTATAAAACCATTCCATCATGTATATACAGTCTCTCTTTCTGCTTCTTCTGCTGCTATTCAGTTTAGTCTACTCATGAAAATCTGAAATAATATTCTTGTTTACTGCTGCCTGCTCCTCCCCCCTCCCCATTTTTCTCTCTAAGCTGCTTGAAAACATTCAGTTACCCAGCCCTGGAGGTGAAACTACTCAGAGAACTTCAAGGTTATGAAATGCAAAAGCTTGGCTTTTATTTGTTTCACAGTCAGCGAAAGCAGTGCACAGGATGAAAACCTCTGTTGTGCAGATCTGCTAACACATAAAGGAAGATTTAATTGAGTTTAAAATGCAAGAGTATTTTTACATAATTAGGAAAAACAAAAACCCCCACAGCAATGTTGAACAAATAATGGTGGTATTTATATAAATACAGTAGGAAGTTTTAAAAAAAAAGCAAAGAAAGCACTCAATGGCCATAGCAGATTAACAACATTCAGGGTGTTACTGCTATGTTTGATAGAAAAGCAAAACCATTGGTGAGAATTAAGTACTCACTGCGGAGAGGGAGAAACATTTGAAGTTATCAAAGAGAAAAGTCTTGATGTCAAAAAGAAAGAGATTTCTTGGTATAAAGGATGGTTAAAGCTTTTACTGTGGAATGATCTGAATTTTGAAATGTCGCCCAGAAGAGGTAGAGAACAAACTAGGAAGTTCAAGAGCTAATAGCTGTACAAAAAAATAAAAATAATAATAATGATGAAAAAAAAAGAATAATTGATAGGATCTGAGCCACAGATAAAAAAGTTTTAGGGAGCTGAACTTAGAGATCTGAGGTGCTTTGTCTTGAATTGCTTGTTAAGTCATTAGGACTCCCACTTCTCTTTGTAAGTCTTGTAGGAGTTAGCTCAGACATTGCAGAAGAAATTAAAATAAAATCTCGTTATTTTCTCTTTTCCTGGGTTGTGCCTGAAAAACAATACATATTTATGTGTGCAGAGTTGTCAACACGTTACGCAGCACTTGTAAGCGCTATCCATATTCAGCGAAATGGTTGCACAATTATAAAGCACACACGTTTGCATCCCTCTTGGAGATGTACAATAGGAAGCTGTTTGAAATACTGCCACAGCTATTGCACCCAAGTGCATTTTTATGCAGCCCTCTTTGTCAGCAATTTGTCCTTGTGCTCTAATAGTGACAACAATTAGGTGCACTGAGGTGTGCCAGAAGTTATACACCTCCAGAGAAACTGGAGATGGAGTCAGAGCCTGTAGGGCCTGATCCCCACAACACACCTCCTACGAGGTGACCTTGGCTTCTGTGGGGAGGGCTGGGGGCATTCAGCTCTCTGAGGGCTGGAAAAACATTAGGCAGTTTCAATGCCCAGAGCCAGTCCTGTTGCAGACTTATTACTGGTCATTGCCACCTTGCACCCCAACTTCCTCGAGTGACACTGCTTTTGGTCCCCAGGCATGAGCTGCCTTTGTTTTTGCTGCAGAAGCTGCTGACAGCACAAACTGCTCTCAGGGAGCACAGCCCTCCTCAAGAGGCTGCTGCCAGGCACTCCCATGGCCCAGGGAGGAAATTATAAAGACCTGTTTGGGTCAGATGTTCCAGCTGCTGCGCTTAGACCTGGGTGCAGAACCTAAACTGCCCCACACAGCTGAGTTTGGTTCTGGGTGTAGTAAAAATCAAAGCACAAACTGCTGTGACAGTGAAACTTATGACAGGGATGATATAAAATGGCTGCCAGCAATTGCAGAAGATTGGACTGGAGCCAGAATACATTAAAATAGTTGTAGTAGCCCCAGAGAAAAGCAAGCTGACTTCCAGAGGGTGGAAAGGGGACGTGCATTTATGTTTGTGTGTGTTGTGGTATATGTGTGGGTTCATTTTTAGTGAAATCATGCACTTCCATCACTTCCTTGACGGCTTGATTTTGGGAGGATTTCCTGATAATTTGTGCCAAATGAAACTTCCTTTAGTTATCTCCCTGCTGTATCTTCTGATAACTTGCCCTGTTTTCTAGCTCCAGTCATGGCTGATGAAACTAGATTAAGCTTCCCAAATTACATTGCAGTGAATCAAAGCTAGAGAAAATAGCAAGGAAGAATTAAATATTGTCCCTGTGCTGTGCTTCAGCCCAGCTAAATCCAAATCACTGAAAAAGCAGAGTTCTCAGAAAGCCATTCTTAGGCTGGGTGGGGGAAATGCCATCTTTCCAACAGGTAGTGGTTTTGGTCAGAGTGGAAAGCAGAATTCTATTTTGAGGCAGCCTATTTTCCTTATATTCCCGAATAGACGGAAGAGGGAGGTTTTGCAAAGCACTGGAAAGTCTCTTGCACAACTGCCAGCCCAGAAATGCTTGGGAGAGGAACCGCACTTGAGCTGTTCTATGGGAAATGCAGAAAAATGCCATGGAGGTGAAGAAAAGATCTCAGACTTCACCTAGTTAATTCTAACCAGATTTGGGTTGTGTTTATGTCTAGCAAGGAAATTAGTTTCCTTACATTAAACCACTGGGCTGGTTGCTGATTCAGAAAACACTGACATGGCTAAACCTCTCCATCCATATGATCATACGCAGTGCCTTGTGGAGACATGCTAATGAGATCTAGGGGAACTAATTCAATCACCAGAAGCAACATTCCCACCTTGGGACTATACCCCTCAGAGCCGCCAGCCTTCCAGGCAAAAAAGGTCTTTTCCTTCTGCTGTTTGGTGCAGGCTCAAAGCATGCCCAAGATATCCCTTTGTCATTGCCTCAGGCTGCAACACAATCCTGAACTTCCTGTGTGGATTGCTGGAGGGAAATAAGTTTTTCTGTTCATGCTCTTACCCAGCAAACTTCAAGCAGACACAGGAGTCATGGGGAGCTGTACTTCTTCTGGAAAGCCATGGCATAACTTTGCCTACAGGTTGCTTCTTGGTACCATCCCAGTGTGGTGTGACTATCAGACAGTTGTATTCAGACAGTCTGGAGCATAAGGTTTCTGAACTGCTGTTTATACCCATTGTCAGTGCTATTTTTGGATCTTGTCCATGTGGCTATTATTGGCTTAAGGATTTAGATTAAACACTTTAAAATACCTTAGGGAATCAGTGGAGAGAGGTTAGCAGAGAAATCAATTGCTGAAGCGGATGTGAAATCTTTACTTCCAGTAGCTCTTAAGACCAGGCTGCATGAATGTCTTTCAAAGTAGTTTAGGTGTAGTTCAGTCTAGATGACCTCTTGAGATGCTACAGCTGCAACTGCTACAAAAGCAGTACCACTTTTGTACCTATGCCAACATAGCTCATGGGCAAGTAACTCATCAGCAAACACATTTCTTTGGAAGAACTGTAGCTGACTCTGGCTAAGCCAACACACTCAGTTCAGGGCCTAAGCAGTAAGCTGGTTACATTTGTCAGTCTGAAAACTCCTCACAGGTACATCGAGTGGTTGTGAGGCATTCTTGCCTGCTCCTGGAAAACCACCTCCCCTCAGGGCACCAGCATGGGCACGAGGAAATGGCAGAGTCAAGGGCTCTGAGGAGGATTATCCGAGCTTTGCTTCAGTTCCTGGACAGCTTTGTCTGAGCAGGAAAGTTCCTCCACATATTCTGAAAGGTTTAAAAATGGTCTTTCTCCCTTTGACGAAAGTTAACTGCTGTGCAGTGGTACCATATGAGGGATGTCTGAGGTGTCTCTGCCTATCTGGGCTGTTTTTGGTGTGCAGTTAAGTTTAGACAGGATGATGCCCAGCAACTATCTGAAGCCTTAAACTCCATTTTCTCTAAATTTTACACTCCTATCAGGAAATAAATCCCTCTTTGATTGGGGGTAGAATTGAAAAGCTGGCAGGTCACTGTCTTCATTGCTGTGTCTGCAGATACAAATTCACTCAGTTACTGCATAACTGTGAGTGACACAGAGGGCATCACAGGCCAGAGCCCAGTTCAAAAGTGAAAGAATCACATAACTCCTGGTAAGGGTGACAATAGGCACAATCTCACTGCTGATATGCTCAGAGAAGATAGAGAGGACAGAGTGGAAAATACTTGCTTTATCTTGACTGCAATACTGATAAGACCTTCCTGTAGCTCCTTGCCTACATAACTGCATCGTTCACTTAATACTGACCACTGTTTAGCTAGCTCTTTCTGCATTTTCTAATGAAGGAAAACATTTTTGCTTTCATTATCTTGTGACCAACAGAGTTAACAAGCCCCTTCAACTGTAGTAAATCCTCTTTCTGTTTTGTGGGGCATCTAGTACAGCTTTTGGCAGTGATAGCAACAGCAATGCTTCTCCATATGGCCAAGCCTTTCTTGCCACCTGTACTGTAGGAGCGCATTTGTCTGACATAGCATCCTGGTGAGCTTTCAGCAAATACAGTCACGTCACACCATGTCCAGGTTTGGTTTGGCTCACTAACAACCAGCTGTTTCCAAAGAGTTTCTGTTCATCAAGAGCCAGAGTGGACTTCATAAAAGTGCTCTTGGTAAAAGCAAATGAAAAATGCTTAATAAAATGTTTTGTGCATATCTCATGTACTCCCAATTAACTGCCAGTTAAGAGGATCCTCAGAACAATTTAGTTACAGTTTCCTATTGTCCCATGACAGAAGCTACAGATGGTTTATGTGCATTTGTTGCTTTATTGAGTGGATTTGATGTATTTCTAAAAAAGATCAGATAACAAAGTCTTGATTTAAGCTTTCCTACAATTCCAGTTTATTCACAAATGGGATTCTGGTCCATACTTAGCTTGAGGCTCTTAACTATGAAATGTACTTAGATCAGTTGGGCATCTTAGGAATTGTTATTCACTAATTTCTTCTTTTCCAGTCCATTCCACTTCTATCAATGTACTGAGTTAATTTCTACTCCAGTCCACTAACTTCACAAGAGAAATAACATATGAACAAGCTCATAGCTTGTACCAAACTGAGAGAAAAGTGGGACAATAGGGTAACACTGCACTTGAATGGGACCGATGGCAGGGGAGAATCTGACGGTGAAGAGGTAAATATAGACGGGCACAGTTATTTACAATAACATTAGGAAATTAAACTACATTTGTTTTAACAAACTTTTAAAAGAAATCAAGAGAAACATACAGTAGTAAGCAAGTAATATGAAGAAAGGAGAGAGTTTCAGGACTGGAGGTAGGTCAACAGGCCAAGGAAAATGAAGAAAAGTGGTGTCAGTACTGACCTCTTACATTCATAACTCTTTCCTTATGACAACACATCCTGATGCATCACAGCACTTCAGAAGCTTAAAATGCCAAACAGTTTTAGGTATTTCCCATGACCTAGCTAACAGCAGATCGGAACCTAATGTTCCTCATGCCGATGCACCACAACACGGTTTAGCAGTATGAAACACTATTGAAAGTGAAAGCAGCAGTTGCTAAAGTGTAACAGCTGCTCAAGTCTACTTGAAGATTCATGATTAACTCTTCTACTTTAAAGAGGTTGGTGAAGTTGGATACTTTTATTGCTGTATGTCTTGCATCTTTTCAAATCCAGCGAGTCTAGTGGAGAATACATGAGTATGAAGAGTGCCATATATGCCTACAAAATTAGAACCCATTTCTCCTCCAGGTTTTCCCTCTCAAATTTGCACCATGTTTTGGCGCATCAAAAAAAGGGGGACAGTGATCATTATCCAGTTCCTTCTCGTCAGGCCATATCTACGTTGGTTTTCAATTCAGAGTTTTGTGGCAATAAACTCATGTAAAATCTCTTAAATCTTTTTCTTTGATTGAGACTCAAAACTAAGGAAGAGTCAAATTATATGAAGAGAGGAAATTAAGAGAACTCCTGCAGCACATAAATGGGTCATGCATGTTTGGAGGAATTTGCAGGTATTTAGGGTTTTTTTGCTTTCTGTTTGCTTATTTGAATATTAGCTTTAATATTTGACAGTTTTACATTTTTATTTTGGTGACTTGGTCTCAAAGTTATCTCAGAAAGTCTCATATGCAGGAAGCACCTCAGAAAATTTCCCACTTGTATACGTTGTATTGACAAATACATTATAAATTTCTATATGTGGGGGCCTGTATCGGGCAGAACTTTTGCATCTCTAAATTCCTACTCATTTCTGATACAAATGAAATAGCTCTTCTCCTCAGTTAGCCTCTCAGCACTTCTTACTCCCACCAAGCTTTTATTGTGATTCTTGTCTCTCCAACATGATACACGTACTTAGCCCAGCTTGGTAGCATTTCTATTGGACTGAGAAAATTCTACAGCATCTTTGACTTTCCTAATTGAGCCAAAGAAACACAGCATGCCAGGTACTTCTCAGAGCAGAGGATTTTCTCTGCTTCCAGGATTGGACCACACCAATCTCCGCAGCCACAAATAGTATCTGCAACTGGTATGTAAAAATCTATTATGGAAAGCTGCATGCTGGAGTAGTCTGTGTCTCCACGTGCCATATGTTTAAGTGAAAGAGTGTGACAATCACAGCAGCACACTGTCCAGAAGTCATAAGCAGTTAACAAAATGCAGCATGATTGTTGGCAGGCCTGCTGGTCTGGGTCATGCAGCCAAAGATGAATTTATAAAATACGGTAAACAGGATGGCAAGACAGGAAAGGCAATTGGCATGTGAAACTATGTAACAGCCTGACAGGAATGCTCTGAAACTGCCTTCCAGTTTCTAGGGTTTCATATTACCATTTCTTTCTGCCTGTCTGGCCCAGATGAGGACTTATCTACCTGCCCTTCCACCAGAGCATAGCTCTTGAAAAGTAATTTTAGACAGGGGTACTCCGAATTTTTACTCAGAAGAGTAATCTTTCACATCTGAGGGTCATCAAGGATGTTGCAGTTAGACTTCAGTGCTAGAGATAAGCTCAAATGCTTCACAGTAGAGAGAAAAAGGAGTTTACAGCCAAGCTGGAACCACTTTCCAATTACAAGTGCTGGGCCACATTTTCATGTGTGGCTCATAGTGGTACAGACACATAGCTGCACAGTCCCCCATCCTGTCCATGCTGGATTGTCCCTGGAGAAGACAGGATCTGTCTTCTTATGCTGGGCAAAAAGTGCATTTGATGGGGCTCTGATCTCTGCCCAATAAAAAAAAGGAGTGGATTGGGTGTTTTATGCTGGAAGGAGGGAGTTGTTTGCACTCAGGCAGCAATTATACCCTGAAATCCAGAGGCTGACGGTTGCTGCTCCAGGGCAGCCGCCTGCTTCCTGCAGCTGGCTGCTTAATACTGCAAAGGTGATGAAACCTGAAGGGAGCCACTGAATAGGTGGTAATTATGACTGACACAATGACGGCTTGTGCAGACATGTAACTGTGAAACAAAACACTGCAGTTAGCTAACAAGAGATCCATATAAGTTTTTTCACTGGCATCGTGTCTCCTGTCTGACACCTCTGAAATTGGAGAAAAAAAAAACCAAAACACTGTGAGCTTCAGCGTTCAGAGAAAGAATAGGCCAGACAAGCTGAGGATGGAAAGCCAACATCTGTCCCTTTCAGGATGATTATAGCAGATTTTGTTTTCATGTTGATTTCTGAAAACCTGCTTTTCTTACTTGCAGTTTTTTCCTTCATAAATGTCTCTTCTGGGTTGTCTCCCTGTGATATGGTTGACTACACTACACCTCCATCTCTCTCAAATACAGAAACCTTTGAAGAGTTTCAAATAACTGTAACTGATCATTTGTGGACCCAAATTCATGTTATCTTTTTATTCTCTTTCCTTTCCTTTATCTAGGGGACAGAGAGGCTTTCTTAAGTCATAAAATCATGCTTTTCTACAGAGGGCTAAGGAAGGGACAGTGGGACATCCTGTTCAATCAGCATATCTTTGGAACTTCTTAAAGTGTTAATGGACAAAAAAAAATCCTTTCCCTGCCCAGTGAAAATATCTGAAATAAATCAGAAATCTTCTAGGTTTCTATAATTATAGTTGTAGCTAGGAAACAGGAGAATAAAGACTCAAATTCCTTACTAACAGCATAAGTACCGATCTATACTCCTTCTGTCTTCCCCCCTCTTTGAAGTGGAACATGAAAATACCCTGGCACAAGACCTGCTTTTAATCTCATATGAAACTAGTGTCCAATCTTCACAGCTGAGACAGGAATTAGGCAGAGTAGGAATCTGTATCAGATGAGAGCCCTAAGAGCACACGTGCTGAGGATGGGAGAAGAAATTATTTCTGTCATCCCAGTGTGGAAAAGAGACAAAAAAAAAAAAATGCTACTCTGTCGTTGGAAATTTTATGCAGTGGAATTTTTTTTCCAAAGTAGTACAATTCCTCAGAAGATGTCCATCTCAATCCATCTATACTTTTTAATGGAAAACTTTTTTCCTGAAATTTTCCAACCATTTACTGATTCTGCCATGATGGATTTTCTATCCATGGAAACTCAATGGAGTACTCTTCATGAATGTAATCTGCTGGAATTACCTAATTTATAAACCTCGTACATCTCCTTTTCATTTTGGATATTTTTCTATATGGAAAGGTGGAAAGTCTTTGCTTCACATAGTAGCAATGCCATTCCTTAGGAAGAACCTCCTAATCCCCAAACCCACCAGTCAGAATTTGAACAAAAACACCCTGGCAAACACTCTAGAAAACATATAAAAATTATCCGTTTTACTTATGGCCTTTGTAGAATGATTTTATCTCTTCCTGTCCCACTCATGAAATTTTTCTGTGGTGTCTAAACAACTAACTGGACAGCTCAGTGACCATACCTTTTAATCTCTGCTTAAAGAGGCTGTGATGCAAAGTTAGCATAATGTAGCTTACACAATAGTGAATAGAAAACGCTTCACTTTTATGCAACTACAGATTATTGTTCAATGGCTAGTGTTTTTGTCTATGCAGTTTGTCTCTTATTCAGGAGACATACATATGTTCCAGATTTGGGACTAATAACTCTAGGGATAAATTGTTTGAAGAAAAACTGTAATCCAATTTATATTTCTTCAATTATTTCACTGTGTTGGAACAATATGATTCATCCACCTTTGCTTCCGAGGCCAAAAAGTGGCCTGTGGAAAGCAGTTGCTGTATAAATAAACATATAGAATTATGTTTGTGTCCCTCCCCAGTGGCACATACCGGTTTTGGTTAACAGCCATTTATTTCTCCTGCTGTGCAAAGCACTGAACACTGAGAATTAACTAAAAGCAGGTTTTCCTTTTCAGGATTTTAATACAGAAAAATATAGTGAGTGTGCCTTTAGGGCTGCTTTCTAAATTCTACTTTGGATTCAGTTCTTACCTAGATGTTGTTTAAATGCATTAGGCTGTCACTCCATCTACTCTAGCATACTGTCTTGGGCAGTGGCCAGGGCTTTCCCAGAGGAGCTTTACATGCCTGAAGGAGAAAGGAATGGGAGGAAAATAGCAAGGTGTATGATCAGTAAGAGGAAAGACACACTGCTGAAGTTATTTCCTCTTAGCTCTTCTTATCTCACCTGGAGCAAACAATGTAATAGCAGGTGCATGTTGTGTAGACCCACAGCACACAGACCACTGGAAATGCAATGCCATGAGGGAGATTTTGGGATATGTCTGCATGATGTTGTTAAAACCATGGAGTAAGCCTGAACAGTTGAAAAGGCAAAAACATCTGCTGTTCTAGATTTTCCTTCACCTAGGAGGACTAAGGAACAGTGACATTAGGAGCTTTAGCTCTGTTTCAGAGAACCCAGGTCTGCTGCCTGCTTTCTGTCTCTGTCAATGAGTGATAGCCATGATTAGACCATCAATACCCATCACACATTCCAAAGTACAAATAACTAGAAACTTATAGAATAATTGAGGTGTGAAGGGCCCCCCAGAGCTCTGTGCTTGCCTTCTGATCAAAGTAGGGCCAATTTCAAATGGCAAACATTAAAAATTAGGCAATCAGTTTTTTCCTGTCTCATACAGTGAACACATTACCAGAAATCAACCTTATCATGCTTGGGGGAGAGCTAAGAGGGTCAACATGAAACACCTTGAGGACCACAGGAGTACAGTGATAAACAACACTGATTGGTCATAAAAGTATGAAAAGACTTTATGAGCTTCAGTATCACTCACAGTGGCATTGCATATCCAAATGGGAAGGAAGGAAACATGGCTGTCACAGACATTGTAAAAAAGCATTAAAAACCACAAAGGTGGCTTTTCCTTTGTTTTCTTCTTTTTTTTTTTTTAATTTCTCTACATTTGAAATTTATTTTGATGGCACTATCAAATTCTTCATCAGAATCATCTGGCTTGAATTTCTTTACCTCTTTTTTAATAAATATAAAACTAGATTGTTACATAATGCTAAAATTCCAGAGTACAGGTGTTTATATGTATAATATGCATAGATAAAGTATCAGCGCTCACAAATTAATCACCAGAAGTTAGTGACATGTGAAAGTGGGCAGAGAATCCTAACAGGCCCCCAAAAGGGTGTCTAAGGAGACACTTTGGCAGAAATCTGTGCTGACTTTCTATAAAAAGAGTGCAGTGTAGTTAATTTTTACCACATATTATGCCTAATTAACTCATTATGCAAATATGTACATAATAAGCCACTATCATCCAAGGGCCCAAAAATCCAACAACCATGTTCTGAAAGGTCATATCCTAAACCTTCAATACAGAGAGTGCGAGAAAGGAAAAAAGAGTCAGGCAAATGAAAAATGCTTAAATAAAGGGATTTGCTGCTGGAAAGAACAACAGCAGGAGCTTTTCAAAACATAACCACTTACCTTTTTAAAGAAAATAAATATGTAGTCTGTTCTGGCTCTACAGCTGTACTTGTTCTGTCTCTTTTTCCCACGCCTACTCATCTCTTTTTATTTCTCTCCTCCAGTCCTCTCTTTCAATGTTTTCAGCATGCTTTTTTTGTTCTACTTGCTCTTTGGGGCAGCTGAAGCCCTGAAGACCTTGAAAGAGGTATGACAGAGAGCTGTAGACCAAAGAGGGATGAGTTGTAAAAAGCAGAGGTGGGCTGCCAGCTCTTGGGGATACAATAAGGATGGAAGTGGGAAGGGCTTGTTCGAGGTTTCTACCTGGAAAGAACTTATCAAAAAAGCAAGGTTTTACTGGAGAAAAAAAAAAAAAAAAAGGCATTCTAAATTTCTCTGCATTCATCCCAGCAAGAAAGTACTAGAGCATTGAAAAAGTTGTTCACAGCAATTCCAGCTCATTAGTCCAGGAAATGCACTGGAAAGTCATGTCCAGCAAACAAAAATTATTTCCCTAAATGGGCACACAAGTACATCTCCCCCTTAATTTTAATGAGGAGGGTCTCCTTTTTTTTTTTTTTTCCTTTGCTGACATAGGCCACTGTGACCTCTGCTTTGTTTGCTTGGGGTTAGACTACCAGCTAACAACATCCAACCCTTTCTACTTGTCGTTTCTTCCTCTTGCTTTGAGGAATGAGAACCAGGATATCAGGATAGTCAGCCCAAATGTGTCACATCCACAAGTTCTTAAGTGGGCACCTAGCCCGGCTATCAGAGTCCTTTTGCTGCCACGGGCCTCAGTGAGCAGCCCTTCAAGTCCTTTATCCCACAGGCCCCTCCAGCTTTGGCACCGTTCAATGTTTTCTGCACAATATTTCCAGTTACCCTTAGACATTTTGCCCCAAACCTCTCAAGCATGTAATATATGTTGAGTATCCTACTTACTCTGCAGTCTTACCAGAATAATGGTGATGATGCTTTATCTGTCCAATGAAGCTTGTCTGGCATCATATACCATCCAAACAAGATTTTGAATTGTATTTCCTTTGGAGATGATACCATCACATTTTTGACCTACTTACGGATACAGGCCCAAGCCTTATCTGCCAGATCCATCTGCGATTCCCGCTCCTGTTTCTCTGTATATTTATGTTCATGTGCTCCCTCTGCATTCCTCAGAGCGCAATAAATCCTGCCTGCCAACCTCTTCGTCACCTCTGCCTCAAAACGGATTGCTTCAAGGTCAACAGTTCCCTTGTAATGTACAGTTTAACCTGATTTGTGGAGGCAAAGCTTTGAAATTTTTAAAATAAGGCTAAGGTAAAGTAAAGCTTGCAAATGAAACTCTGACGGTAAGCTGGAGTATTTCCCTCTCCAAAGAGTTCGAGCAGAGGGCACTGTGCCATCTGAAGCCACAAGAGCTGGAATTATGTCATTTATTACACAGAAAATGTGCATCAAGTAGAAAAGAAAACAAATGCTGACAACAGAAAGTGATCAAACTCCCATTCATGAGCAGGAGAGAGACTGAGGGAAAATTCTCTCCCAGTCTGACTGGAAATTCACACCAGTGAAAATAAGCATTACATCAGGCATTTTTAAAATGCTTCTTTGAAAAATCTAAAATGACAAATTTAGAGTGGAAACCTTAAAATTATCAATACAAGTAATTACAGTGTATAAAAAGGTTCTGTAATACTTTGTCAGTTTTCACCTGGATTTGGCTGCCATGTAAGTGGTGCTCCTCTGCTGAGAGATTGGCTATTTTTTTGAGACAGTAGCAGTGGAGATCTGAGACAAAATATTAATATGGGGATTTAAGATGTGGAGGTATAACACAAATGCCATCACATAGGTAGCTTATGCACATTGACCTTATGTACTTCATTGCCAAGTGTGGATGCTTAATGCTTAAAATAACAGTGTGGTAAACATGCTGAAATGAGGGAGCCCCTGTGGTAAAGAACTACTAATATGTAATCCTGCAGGATGGATCGGTAAGATTTCAACAGTACTGCAGATTTAAAAAATAGTATATTATTAAGATTGTTACAAAATACAAATAGTCAAAACCTCTTGGCCTGACCTTCTAAAGCCTTGGGAATAGTTTTAAAAATATGCCTTTATTAAAAAAAATCTTTTTCTTGTATTCTGCTTACACTCCTTTTGAACTCTAAAAGAGTCTAATTTTCAGCTTTCTTCTGTACAATGAAAAGCTTTGTTTTTTTAATAAAAGCTGCAATTTTCATGTACTCACCTGACTCTAGGAGTCAATCTTTAAAAAACAAATAAATTTCCAAGGATCATGAGAAAGGGCATAAGAATATATCAGGAATAAGCTGAAAAGATTTCTTGAAAAGGCTCATATTCCAGCAAGTTCCACCTAGCATTCGCTAAATGGATTAAAAACTGTCAGTCAACTAAAAATCTAGTAACAGATGCCCATTCTGTATATATTTTTTTTATTATTTTAATGAATAGTTCCAATGATAAATAACAGACTTCCCTATTTATAGAAAACTGGTATTACAAGAGTATAAGATTGTGCTATTACACCCCCACACACATACCAGTTTTCTATATGGAAATTTGATAATGACAAGAATTGTTGCTTTTAGAGGTTTGGGAATAACAAAAAGACATGGATTTTTTTGTTGCTGTTGTTGCCAAAAAAGAAACAAACAAACAATCCCTACCTATCTATTTGATTTTTATTTTTAATTAATCTGGAACATAAGGATATTTGTTTACAAGAAGGAGAATTTAAAGTCTAAGGAGAAACCATGGGATGAAAAAAAAAAATAAAAGCAAAACATATGTGAAGATTGCACTAAACTCTTTTTCCTTTGCTGCTTTTTATTTCTTCCTTCTAAACAAAAGAAGCTATGGAAACTTTGCAGAAGTAAAAAAAAAACCAAATCAAATATCCTGGTGATTTTCAAATTTTCAGGTTTGCTGCCCTTCCTCACACATGTCACAAAATGTGTCACGGTATTTATCAATATGATAAAAAAGCACCTAAAACTAACATTGCACTGTGTTAGGAAAACTACCCAGAAGAGCTAGTATCGAAATACCATGTAAAATTCATGTGCTAAGAAAAATTCCATTCAGAATGAGTCACAGAGCCTCATGCTGTATTTGTAAAATTCTCAAACATGATATGAGAGCATTATTGCCTTCAGGCTTGTTATTTCATCCCCTGGACACACAGAGAAGCATATCATCCTTTCATAGGATTGATCAGCAAATATCCTCCAGAGCAGTTAGATAAGAAGGCATTCCCTTCTGCTAGCTGTAGGTTTTTGCTGTGTTGCATTTATTACTGTGGTGTGAAAATCTCCCACTGAGTGCAATACCTTTAAACACTGCTCTGGGTTTTTTTTGTTGTTGTGAGGCATTTTGCCAAGTGGTGTGTTGTGTTATTTACCTTGGAAAAGAATTGTTGCAGCATAATTTATTTTGGTCTGGGCAGAAATTAGCTATGGAAGAAGTTCTGAGACCTGTTTTCTCATTACCAGCAGGTCTTCCATCTGCTTAATTAGAAGTGCAAATATTTGGAAATCTGAAATCCTACAGCAATGTCTCAGATAGCATTTCTTTGTTGCAAGATCTGAAAAGTGATCACTGATAATTGTTGATTGTGCTCTGTGTGACTGTAATTACATGGTATTGATCTGATGTTCAGACACCACAGTGATGAGCTTAATACAAGAACCTAAATAGACTAGATACAATTAGACCAATAATCACCGAGAAGAGGTAGTTTAAAAGGGCAGAGGGAAATCACAAACAAATGTGAATTACTGAAAGGAAAAAAAAAAACAAAACAAAACAAACAAAACCACAAAAAATCTGCTGAGGGTTTTATCCAGCAAAGTCTGTTCAGTCATTTAAGCTGCTGATCAAATACCAGTTACCTCTTTTCGTGATCAAAAAAAAAAGACTATTTAATCATTGCCCGCCTGGAAAAATAAAGAGTGCAGCAAACCTGCTCTGAACTAAGCAAGCATCAGACTGTCTGCAGGCATGGGCAGCTGGCCAGGCACCTCAAGGATGGTCCCTAAATACCAAGGGACTATCAGATCAGCCGGGTAGGGAGGTGTGAAAGCAAGAGACAAATGTGAGAAGGGAGAATTCATTTCCACAAGAATGTCTGCTTGGCACTGTATAAGGTACTTTCACATTAGCATTTAGCACACCAGCCACACAGCTGTAAAAGGGTAGAAACCTGAGAAGGAAATGAGATAAAGGGAGAATATTGCTTCTTAAGTGGGCTGTGAACTTTCTTGCTCTAATTGATCTCTTACCGTCCCACGCAAAGGAAAGCAAAGGAAAGCAACTGGCACGTTCTGCAGATGGATCATTACCAGCTCATACACAGGAAAACCTTTCTACTCCTCCCCAAAACTGCTGAAAATCGAGTTCACTCACAGGCCAGCACGGGCATACCTACTCTTGTTTTTAGGGAAAGGGGACACCAGCGCTGATGGCACGGTGACAAAATAGCCTCCTGGCATATGGGCTAGCCACATGGCTAATGCCTCCTCATCTTCCCCTCATATTGTACCATAAGGAAAGGAACAGCTTTAGCTCAGCTGATGAGAAGGAAGAGCTTTTTATTCAAATGCTTTCTCCAGGATCATCAGTTCAGTGCGTTCAACACCCACCCCTCACCCCCCACCCCGACCCTTGTCTGGTCCTCAAGAGTATCAGAAACCTCCCCAAACAGTTTTTAATGGTAAAGGTAAAGGGATTAATGAAGAAGACCTGAGGTGAACAGGGATGATGTGGCTGTGGCTGCAAAGGCTGAGAGAAGGACTTTAAAAGAAGGCATAGATTGAGGAAAGGGAGGTTACACTTCTGTCAAAGCAGCTGAAATGGCTGGAAAAATAAACAGCCTCTCAGGCAGGAAGGTCTTTGTGTCACTCTTGTGAAAGGTTAAAGGAGTATTTCATCCCTGTGTTGGCAAAACGTTAAGAAACCAAATGGTCAGGAATATGAACTTGGTGCCAAAAATGCTGATTTAGCTTCTTTCTGAGAAGCTGTGCCACTAGAGAAGGACCCAAACCTTCATGGAGCTATGTGGAGGCAGATGGAAGCCAGGCAAGGCAGCATCACTCCAGTTAGCTCACAAAAGCATGATCTGTGGAGCTTTTTTGTCAAATCAAAAGCATACCCACTTTCTACAATTTAAATTCACAAACAACTTAAAAGAATTGTTCAGTAAATAATTTCACATAACAAGTGAATCTGAGAAAACAGCAATCTGTTTTAGAATAATTTGTGAAGAGATAAGAGGAAAATTTTGTTGAATAAATTATCCATTATAAATTATTCTCCCACCTGCACTTCCAGCCATCCTGCTTCAGTTTCTGCTGTTACTTTCTCCCTGTTCTAAAGCACAGGGAATATTCAACTTTCATGTACTCGGCAGTAGGCAGAATACAAAACTGTATAAATAATACAAATTCAGCTTGTATTTTGTTCAGTTCTCAGTGGCTTTTTACTTCCCCTTCCAACGTTTTTCTATTTTTTTTTTTTTTGTCAGGTTGAAATTCGCGACCTCTGTCTCAGCACATATGTTATAAAGCAAGGAAAAGAGCATAATGAAGAGTAAGAATTAAGAGATCCTAACACTGACAACATGCACAACTTTTCATTTGTAGATTTTCAGTGATTTGCAAAGGCAGATGCATTTTATTATGCCCAGCTTCACAGATGGAGAATCTAGGGCATTGCACATATGTATATA
The DNA here is from genome assembly GCA_020086605.1 of Lanius collurio. Classification (NCBI taxonomy): domain Eukaryota; kingdom Metazoa; phylum Chordata; class Aves; order Passeriformes; family Laniidae; genus Lanius; species Lanius collurio. Next base: position 6,552,743 of record JACBWW010000002.1, read on the forward strand.
ACAAAATCTTCCACTCACTTCAAACCCACCTCATTTTTGCCCGGGGAGGTTAACGGTGTGAGAAAGGTGACAGCTCTGCCGTCGTGCAGAGCTCAGGGCAGAGGCAGCCGGGGTAGTTCTGAACAGGCAGCACCAGAGCCATGTCAACCTGCTGCTGCACCTGTGCTTGTTAGAAGCACCACTAATTAGCTTGACACAGCAACATGCTGCCATGCCTATATTGCTTCCAGGACCCAATTAATATCTCTGCGAGGTACAGCACTAGACGATGTAGACACACAGCCTGTTCAGAGCTGCTCTGATACCGCCAGCCAGGATCAGCATTCATGGCCAGACGTGCCCAAGATAGGCCACTAGTAAGGCCATGTAGATCCTAAGCCTCCCATCATTTGCTCTTGAGTTTAACTCACTGGATTATGAAGTTTTCTCCACCTCAAAGGCAGGATACAGCATATAGAAAAGTACTCCTTTATTTTTTTTTTTTTTAAACTCAAACAATAATCATAATCTCTGCAAATATCCCCCACAAGGCAATGTGTTTGCTGTGGATGGGGTTTACACACTTCACTTCAGTCACTTAATTTATCCCAGGTGTACCTTAGTAACCTGCAGTGTGCTGATATGGAGACATGTCAGCTGAGCCCAGCAAGCATAAAACCCCCTTTTCCTGCCACCTTTTCACTGTGCAGTGAAACAACAGGTTTCTATGACTGTTTGGGAAATGGATTCTGTGAGATGTACCTGGGTGAATCATACTCTCGGATGAGAAACACTACATCAGCATTACCTGAAGAGCCAAGTTTGAGATGAGGCCATGGATATTCACCAATTATGAATTGGAGATGCTCTCGGGATTTTATTGATGGGGTTTGCCTACCCTGACTTCTTGCTTTTCTGCCTGGATCCCAGTTTTCACAAGAACATGGACTGTGGTCATTCTGACTTCTCCAGGAGTAAAGTCAATAATTCTCCAGCTTCCATATCCCTAAAATTGGATTTGTTTCAGGGCAGGCAGCCCACACAGACTCCGTGGACCACTAAGGCCACGTTCTAGAAATGAAATTTGCCAGAGAAGAGTCAGGGAAATCCATTTGCTCTTTTTTTTCTAACTACCCAGAAAAATGGGAGTGCCAGCTTTTGATTCCCCAAGCCACTGGTCTTTACTACAGACTAGAAGAGACTGCTGGAACAACCCACGGATCACATCAGACAGAGATGAGTGGGGGCTGTGTTGTACCTCAAATGACAAGTGGGGATTTCAGCTTCATTATCCTCTATGGTCTGCTTTCCCCTTCAGCTAGGAAATTCCATGGAGGAGAGGCCCTGTATTACCCATGTAATTAAGGTTTCAGGCAAAATCAGCTCTTGAGCTGTTCAGGAACTGTGATTTTCACTTACCTCTCTTCATTATTTCTCCATTTAGATGTCCAGAGTGAGCTGATATTCTGGGTGGCTGTTGTCTCAGGAACTATGTGGTAAATACTTAATTAAAAATCGTAGAATGGCTTGGGTTGTAAGGGATGTTAAAGATCACTTTGTTCCCAGATGTGGCCAGGAGCACCTTCCACTACAGCCCCATCCAACCTGGCCTTGAACACTTCCAGAAGTGGGGCATCCACAGCTTCTCCAGGCAATTTGTACCAGTACCTCACCACCCTCACAGTAAAGAACTCCTTCCTAATATCTTATCACATGTGTTTTCTTCTCTTAAAATTGTTTTTATGGGCAAAAAAATCCCAAACAAATAGGACTGAAAAGAGACCCCAGTACTTATTCAGTGTTCTAGTCTTGCCAAAATTCATATGCAAATCAGTGAAATCAGTGGGGAAATGCACAGATGGAAATAAGTACATCTGCAGCATTGGCCGGATGAGGCCACTCCAGGACTCAGAGACCGTTTCCATTTTCTCACGACAAGTGTGGAATCTTATAAGTCCTTTCTGATAGAGCTCTAAAAGTGAAATAATTTTTCAAGTAATTAGATTGCAAATGCACTTCCCTATCATTTTCAGGCTAAAAATTACAAGTGAACTCACACTAACATTGTGTTGTCAATTTGGCTTCCTAACATGTGTTTTTACTATTTACAAAAGCCTTTTCTCTTCACCTTTTAGAAATCTTCTCTTGATTCCATTTCCTTTTCTAATTAGAATCCCATTTCCTTAGTAAGTCCTTGAAAAAGCTTCCCCCATGCCTCTAATCATCCCTCCAGTTATAATCTTCAAAATTATGTTCCGTTCAGTTTTCAATTTGGCAGTGTCCAAAGACAGATCTCCATGTGGTTAACAGCCTTTTATTTGCTGCCAGTTAGGACTGAGGTTTTTGCTTCTTCTCTTTTGGGGCTTCACTGATGTCTTTGATGCTGTCTAAAACATCCTTCTTCAGCACACTTTTGTTAGGCAGGTGCTTGCTTTATTGTGGACTCCTGGGTTTTCATTTTTTGCTGGGTGCAAATTGATCCTGTACAGAGCCCTATAATCCAGCCTTTTCTCTTTATTTCCTTCATATTTCTTCAAGGCAGAAAGTGTATTTTATTTTAGACCTGACTCAACTACAAGAAAATCGTTTACAAGACTAAAATTTCTACTGAAAATTAGGGTAGCAACACCAAAATTAACTAAACTGTGCTGGCTTAATCTGCAAAGGTCTCTGATCCCATTAATATCATATGGAGGCACTCAGATTCCTGCTTCATTTAAAAGGAGACTTCCCATCCACTCACCCCTAGTATATCATGGGATTGGTGCCAGGGCTGTCTCCTGAACAGTTCTCCTTGCTGGACTGCTTTCTTCAAGCTCATGAATAGAACCAGGAGCCTCTGGCAGATCTCTGCATCCCCCATGGTGGCAGGGTTCCTACCAGGTAGGTGTGACACAAAATGCACTGTGACTAGTGTGTCCTACAGAACTTGCCTGTAGCTTTAGAGAGAAATGTCGGGCCCTAATGGAAATGGGATGGGGCAGAGCTTTTGGCAAATATCTAGGAACAGAATTTCTCCCTTTCTCCCACCTCATCAAATTGTAACTTTAAGTAGCATTTCTTTGCCCAGGCAATTTCTAAGAACATGATGTCAGTTTCAGAGAACTTAAAAAAAAAAAAAAAGAATTATGGACAAAAAATTAACTGTCTCTTTTCTCCAGCCACTTAAAATTCAAAGATGACTTTTTTTCACTTAATTCCTCCAGAAAGACAGGCATTGCTGTGCCAGCTTCCTGGCAGTCACAAAATACAGAGCAGGGTGCAGACACTCCCTAAATACCTCAGACCATAACATCTGTGGGGCGGCTCAACTCCTTGGCTGCTGGCCATGAAGTCATAGCTCTGTCCAATTCCATCCTGTCGCAGGTGGACTAACTTGCTTGGGCCCAGGGCAGGATAGATGTGCCTGCTGTTGTCAGGTAACACTCATGCTTACACAGTGCCTAAAGCCCCGGCGGCAATATGCAGATGATCTTGTCCCAGGGGACAAAAGGCACTATCAAACATTTGCTATTTTATATGTATAAATACATTTGACAACTTCAGAACTGTGTGAGCAAGTAAGTGTCTGAAGTAGAGGGCAAATTCATAGCAATTTTCTCTCCTTGAGTATCTTCCCGTGGGAGGGAACTTTTTGAGAGGCTGTGTTCATTTTCCTGTGACTACAGAGAACAATAGAAACCAGAATGATCTTTACAGAGCTCCCGCCTCCTTCGTGGTGTTAGTTAGCATGCAGAGAGCTGCTCTGTGGACAGGAGAAAGACATACATAAAGAGTCCGAAGAAGGCTCCTGCTTTGCTCTTCTGAAATTACTGTTTAGAGCAAGGTACAGCACAGTAGGCATGAAGATGCCAAATACAGCCCTTTCGTATATCTTTTAACAGCAAGGACACAGATGTTTCTCTGTTCCCCTCCATCACTGGATTATGATTTTAAAATTTTTAAGTGATGGCTGGAATATCTCCAACTTGAACTGTAGATAAGAGTTGCAAAGTTTGTTTGCCACATTCAGAAGAAAAGAGAATGGAGGTATGTGTTGCCATCTTCTCTTTCTTTTGTGATACCTTTGTATTTTATATGGGCACACAAAGAAACAAGGAACCATTTTATGGTTACACTATTTATCACAACGAGAGTTGTTTTCAGAGATCCCAGCGCTGGAGAAAAAATATTAGTATTTTTTTTTTTGTGTGAAGAACAGATGTGTTCACTTCCCTCTCTTGGAAAAAGGCATGAAAACTATCCCACTGTGATGAGGAGATACACTTGGTCAAAGCAGCATGACTGCAAGCACTGAGGGTCAATCTAGCATCTCATGTAGGTTAAATTATTTTTAAAGGGTAGAATGTCATTAAAACACTTGAATAAAGTTAAAACTATGGCAGAAAGAAATGGAAATTAACTCATCCCTTGCAAAACAATAGCCTTGAAATTTGCCTGCCATTGTTTGTAGGTGTTATCAGAAAATATCACATTGGGTGTCCTACTTCCATTTAATTATACAAACCAGAAGAGTAATACAGGTAAAACAAAATAAATGGGTACACAGACAGATATCTATATATGTGTATGCACACACAAACACTAAAAGGCTCAGACACAAAGATCTGTGCACAACAGGCAAGGATTTCTGTTGAGTTAGAATGTTTTGCAGATCTGCTATGTCATCTCCTTAGAAAAAGTTCGCTTAGCTCTAACAAGCACCAAATAATAAATTCATTTATTTTTCCATTCTCTGATTAGAAATTACAAATTGCACTCCAAGATGCAAATCAACTTAAAAACAAACAAAAAAAAAAAGCGCAATACCTATATGAAAATATGCAGCTACTCTTATTTGTTGTAATTTAAAGAAAAAGAAATACTACTAAAAAATTCTTCTTCTTCTGTTTGTTGGCCAGGATATAGAATGCTTTTCTACATTATCAGTCAGGAATGAGTCAGGAAAATGCCTTCTGTTTCTTCCTACATCTCTGTAAATCAGAAGCAATGCCAGTAAAACTGGGAGGTTAAAACCTGCTTGACAAAAGAGCAAAATCCATTGATTTGAAGACAAAACACCCATGACTGCAGACATTTCATGGCTAAAAGAGACAGCCACAGACACTGGGAAAATTCTGTGCTCTTTTCCACCCACAAAATGCAGACACTTTCCTTTCTGGGTTTATTTCCCCCCACTATTTTACCTAAGCTGTCACTTCTGTTAAACTGTTCATTGTGAAAGTTAAGCTGTCTCTAGAGATGCATCCAGACTGCTGCCTTCTACAAGTTTCCCAAAGATAAAAAGAAAGCTATGGGTACGGATTACTAATGCCTTCCAACCTCACAACAGTTGCTCCAAAACACAAAGGGCCACCTGACTTGCTTTTAGTCATGTCCTTGCCATTTCTCAAGGACCTGGAGTTTAACTTTGCTGGATTTACGCCCAGCACAGATCGACAGTAAAATACCCACAATTTCTCTCAAAATTTCCCCCAAAATTACCCTTTATTTAAATATATTTTGAGCTTTCTGTTCTACCCACCCCTTCTCTCAGAACATGGAGTCCATTTCTGTAGATCTGCTCACTCAAGACTTCCTGATCAGATATCAGCTGAAGTCCAGGGCAGCTTTTTGTCTTCTACCACCAAGAACCCTGTGGTTTTGATACCCTTCTGCGCAGTATAAACCTGAAAAATATATCAGTAATGTTAGTCATTCCTACTATTAATAATCTCATTACAAAGTAACAGACATAATTATAGCAGTATGTGCATAGCCACTCTGTCAGAGCTTATAATATGATTGGTCTTCTCAAAGACTATTAAAATGGGTCTGTGCCTGCATCTTTCACTATCTCTCTCAAGCTTATAGGAAGGTAAAAACCTCTATTCTAGATCCGAGTCCTCCAGGGCATGTTACACTCCAAATTCATCAAGGATCAGTTACCTTCATTTTTTTCTCATTTCCAAAGGAATAAAGAAAAAAAAAAAAAGGAAAATGACTGCCTAAAGTACAAGTCATACAACCACAGTTATCAATCAGTATCTGAGCTAGCATCCTTTAGTTGATGTTTCTTTGAGACATCCCACTGTTTTTCACTCCCTGAGTTTCTGTTGATTCCCACCAAGGGAAGAAGGGGAAGTACCTGCCTCTTCTTTGTCCAAGAGATCAGTGCTTGCTTATCAGAAAGAAGAGCAGCTGCTCATGAAAGCGGTCTTTTGTGACATTACCTTTAAATGCAGGCTAGCTGACTTGGTTTGCCAAGATTTTGTTCTTGCCATTCATTGATACAGTATGTTCTCTATTTATTTTTCCACAGTAGTTAGACATTCCTCGCTTTACCATCATTGAATATACTGTTGGATAGTCTTAATCTAAGTTTTCTGCTGAACATGTTTCATTATCCACAGCACTGCTCTGGAATTAAATAATTCTTAAATGGGATATGAGTGAAACTTAGAAGATTGTGTAAGCAGTCTTCCCTCACTACCATTAGACTTCGGATAACCTGAAGAAGAAGTAATGTGTTTAAAACTCTGTTAGAAAATATTTAAATTCCTAATAATTGAATTGTGGCTCATTATCTGAAATAACCATAGGATGTGTGCTATGGCAGACAAATATCAGCTTTGTATGTGAGATCACACATTCAACAAGTGACTTCTGCAGCAATGTTATTTCTGGATACCAGGAATAATGATCTAAAAAGAATGAAATTTTTTTACAGCAAACATAAATAAATTTCTTTTAGCCATGGAGCATGAATTTTAAGTTTCAAGAATTACCATCATTGCTGGTTCTTTTTAATTTATCAACATTTCTGAAATTAACTGTTTTTCTTTTCATTCTTTGGCTATTTCACCAACACTGACCCATACTTAATATTTATAATTGTAATATAAAACATTTTGTGCTTTCTGCATACATTGGTATCATGTATGCATTCTGTTTATCAGCAGTGGACTAATGCTCAGAAAATAAATTCCATATTATATAAAATCATCTTTCTAAATTGTTTAAGGATCAATAAGTGCTGTCCAGTTAGTGAGACTGATAGCTTGTATTACCTTCTGCAATATTTGATCTAGTATTTTGGCTTTCTGTGGTGACAGGTCTTGACAGTGACATCCTGTTTGAAAAGAAAAAAAATATTCTAAACAATTTTTGCATGCACATAAGACTCTGTTTCTGTACGAGTTCAGTTCTGTTGAAAGCTCTGGACAGAATGCCCGCTCTATATATTTGAGTTGTAAATCATATCATATTTGCAATCTAGGAGATCTGTCTGCAAAACCCGTTTCAGCAATTGTCATTAATGGCTTGTGATCAGTTCCTGCTAGCACTGGCATTCCATATTAAAAAAATTGAGGTTTTTTGCATGCCTAGACTACAAACAGAGCCTCTGATTCCTTTTGTGCATGCTGACATGCTGTTCCACTTAGGTATCCAGAAGCATATGCCATGGGTCTCCAGTGATCACCATTCCTTGTTAAAAGTGTTGCCCCAAGGCCTTGCTTAGAAGCATCAACTGCCAGCTTTGTTTGGTGCTGATTATCATACACTCCAAGGACAGGTTCCTTCTTTATCAACTATTTGAGATTCAGGAAGTCCCTGTTGTGATTACCAGTCCATGCCCATTATGCATTTTTACACAATAAAGACCTTTAGATAGCAGTTTAAATGGTTAAAACTTTTTGAATACAAAGGCCCCTCCAAAATTTGCCTTTTCTTTAAGTTTCTGTACATTTTTTTTATGTATGTATAAGGATATACTAGTAATCAGACCTATTTGCATCCTCTTCCAGCTTTTTTTTTCCCCTGCTACATTTTCCTAGATTGGTTATTTCTTTAACCTTGAACTCACATTTTTGTCTTCTGCATTTCAACCTCCTAATTTGAATCCATTCCAGGAGCTTACTAGAGCCCCTGATTACAACATTTTTCTATTATTTTTCTCTTCCATGGTTTCATGTCATTTATTATGTATTTGTGGGAAATATCAGAGTTTTTAAAAAGCATTTTCCAAATAATGTGGTAAACTGAGGCCCTCTAAATGGTGCATTAAAATTGCACAGATGAAAGCTTTTTCTTTTTTTTTTCTAGAAGGCCCTGTCAGAAAACAGCTGAAACATCCAGTTGTCCCCAGAAACAATTTCCCTACTAGGGATTTGTTTCCCCATTTTATATGCCTTTTAGCTCAGACTACCAGCCATGGGGTAGTACTCATTTTTCTTTTGCATAATTATTGTGGAATAAATTAATTTTGGAAGCTCTGTTAGTTTTTATTGTGTCTAACTCAGCCAGAATAACTCTTCCAAGTTTTCATTTCAGCTCCAGAGAGAGATTTCTAGGAACATTTATGACAGGACAACTGATTCAGTTGTTCTAACTTTATGCTTTTGTTGGCTTTCTTTGGCAATATTTAAAACATCTGGAAAACAATCTGCCAACTTATGAGCTGCTGTCCTTCCAAGGAATGTACTCCCTGAACCATCAGTAGGTCAGAGATGTTTGCAGCACGAGAGTTGGTGCTCCATTTCTGACAGCAGTTATACAGTGTGCTACTAAAGTTGCTACTTACAAGAAGCTCATAGTGAAAAAGCACAATTTTCTTATCCATGGAATAGCAGTTACATGTTTGTGCTTGACATAACCTTTATTTTCAGTTTCTGTCTCCTTTCACATCATTTGCAATTACTTAATTATTTCTTCCAAACTTTCTATTAGAATTTTGTATTTTTCCTGTTTTCGTTTTTCTCCACAAGTTGCTAATCTCAGAAGCCTCATATTTCCTAAGGTTTAAACTTCTAAAGCAGGTTGCTATTCCTAAATCAGCTGTGGGTTATAAAAGAAATCTCAGCTTTCCTACTTTGCTGGATTGAGCACATAGCAAACTTTTGCTCACCTTTCTCTTCCACCTGCTATCATAAATTAAATATATCTCTTTTTTTGATGATTTCCTTTTTGAGAGATTAAACTGTTTTGGAGTTCTTAGTTCCATATTACCGTTTTTCTACTTTTCTTCTCCTTCTCCTTCTCCTTCTCCTTCTCCTTCTCCTTCTCCTTCTCCTTCTCCTTCTCCTTCTCCTTCTCCTTCTCCTTCTCCTTCTCCTTCTCCTTCTCCTTCTCCTTCTCCTTCTCCTTCTCCTCTTTTTCCTTCCATCTTTTATTCCAGATTGAGATGATTAATAAAGGACACTGTGAGAGAACTTTAAAAATACAAACCATTCACACGGTAGGCGAGCAACCATTATACTGAAAGGCTCAACGATGAAAAAGAAAGAGCTCTGCATCTTTCTTTGGCTGCTAATCAATGCACAACACATGTGATATTTCATCCTTACACACAGAAGCAACTTCAGGGTTTGCTCTTTTAACAAAATAGTTGCCCGGAGATTCTTCTCCACTGCTCTGAATTTCTGACAAGACACAGCAAGCTGCAGCATTTTTTATCTTCTTCTTAGGAGTTTGCATTGTATCTGCCCTGTCCCTTTAGTGCTGGTGGTACAGAGGAGTCTGTTTTGGAGAGGAATAGCAAAAAAGGTTTCTTTCTTTTACTCCAAGCTAATGATATACATATACATAATAACTTAATGAAAAATAATTTTAATATTGAAATAGCTAATGAAGCTTTTAACTGAAATATAACTCCAGAAGATGAAAGAGAAGTTTTTGTTGAGTCAAGGACCATCTTTATTAATAAATGGTCCTCTTTTCAGGGTAACAACCTTTTTTGATTGCCCCTCTATAGTGAAACATAACCTTATTGATTTGAATTTGTAAAACACCTCTGTAACGACCATGACTCATGGGACACCATGAAATCATTCTGTGACCTTCTAAGTCTCTCACAAGTATGAGGAACAATAATTTCAAAATAGACTGTGCAGTAATTCTAAACTACCAATTTGCAATGTTTGGAATGAAAGACTGTGGGCAGAAATGGAGATACAAAAGACTTTGGATGGCGGTAAACTAGACAACAAATCTGCCAACTTATGTTGCTGAATGATGAATTATTCTTCAACCTGTGTCTGTCAGTTTCTTCTGGTTTTTGTTCTATCCCTCTATTCTGTATGCTGCAGGTTGCCTTTACTTTCCTTTGAAGGATATGCTACTGGGCAGCAAACAATGAACTGTAAGTCTGTATATTTTGCTTTTTATTCTGAAACCTCAGATAGTCAAATATGTTGGTTTAAAAATAATTTTCTCTAAAGAATGAGGTTTTGTCAGAAAATGCATTTTTTGGGGGGAAAATACAACTTAGTCTATTTTTGTCCCAATTTTTCAGTGGCAAGGGCTATGAGGAAAGTAAGTTAAGTTTTAATTTACATTCCATGGTTTTCATCAGCTTTAAATCTGAGCCATGTTTGTTTATTTTGAAATGTCCTGCAAAATATTTTGTGCAAGATTTCTCAACCCATTTTATCTAAAGAGGAAGAGGTGTTGCAAGGACTGCAGTGGCACAGCATGTTTAGTTCTGTTCAAGCTCTGCTCTCATTGAATGGTTGCTTTAAAGGAGAACCCATGGGTTAGGGTAGGGGACAACTGCGTGCCCAGGAGAAGGCACTGGCTCTTGGAAAGAGGCAGACAGCAACCCCCAGGCAGACAAAATCCCTGTGGCAGCAGCAGAGCGGTAACTGTGTTCATGGCACAGAGCTGCTGTGGGTGCTTTCCAGCACAGACTGGCCGGCACCCAGGGCAGCACTGTGGGTGCTGTGGAACCACAGAAGGTCTGCTGGCATTGCTCTGGCTGGCTGCACCGGTGTACTCAATGCAGGCAAAGGAACAAATACTGTGAAACTGGTTAATAACCTCAAGTGGCAATTTACATTCATCCCTCTTCTTCCAATAAAAGCTAACATTCAGGTCTCCTTGTTTGTTCTGTTCCTACAACACGAGGTAACTAGTTTACCAGTATGAGGCATCCTTCCTCTGATAGGAGTACTTTTCCTTCTTTCTCCCATTTTACTAGGACCCACAAGCCCAGTCAATCTTAAGGTATTTTATTGTTCAAGCATCTTAAAAGCAGTGAGCAGGTTTTTCTACTGCTGGACACACACTTACAATCTCTGTTTGGCCATCTTCTGCTCTTTTACCCCTAAGAGACATAGCGCTTGTTCATGCTAATGTGAGGCACACTTCGATGCTAATTAAAGAGAGCATTACCCAGTGTCTATATTTGACAGTACTAATCACATCCATCATGTACAGGTGTGACAGAACTATCAGTATCAGGAGTCAGACACCCTTTTTAGTCTATCTTTTACATCTTTTTTAGTGAAAAAAGGTTCTTTTCACCGACAGCTTCCAGGTCTTATGGCACAATCTCCAAGATCTTTGAAGAGGAGTCATCTCTTCTATTCCAGCTTTTAGAACTCACCATTGTGATCTTTAATAAGCGTGTTGTATTTCTAACTATACTTTTAGAAACTAAATTGGAATGAAATTAAGTCATACTTTATTTGTTCTAATACTTGCCAGTCCTTTAAACAACTTTTATTATTTGGCACAGACTAGCAACAGTTACTGGCTAGATATATTTGTGCCAAAGTCTAGTCTCAGCCATTCACCGAGCAGAGAAAACAGGATTCAGACTGAGAAAACAAGGCTCTATTTGGTGGCTTTATGAATTATTCTATTTTATAAAGTTTCCACGAGTTTTTGCCATATAGAAACACATGGTTTGGCCATTTCAGCACAAAAATATCAGAAAGAGGGATCAGGAGGAAAAACACAAACTCTTGGATACCCCAGGCATAGAGCACTGAGTCCTCCGTGACTTCATCAGGATTTCTGAAGGCTGGCAAAACACCAGTGTGACATACAAAACACCAATAAGAAAAAGAAGTGATGCTCCTATACAGCCCAAAGTCTTAGGCAGCCCAGAAGCTTAAACCCCCAAGCTGTCTGGCTGTTTATCTGCCCACATTTCTGTGAGAAACATAAAAGGACGTGTGTGATTCCAGCCAAAACTGACAAAAACGCAGCATCAAATACATATTAAAATCTTACAACTTTAGGAAATCACAAAGTTGGGGAAAGAAAAGAGGTCATTTCCACCCTTCTGCTGTAGAATACAGGAAAAGCTTCTCCATTATTTGTCTTGTTTGGCAACCAGTTTTTCCGGTAGCACCCTGCAGGCAATCCCTCCGTAATACTGTAGCCCAGCTACTGGAGCTGTCAAATCCTGCACTGTCCCAAGGAGTGGAAGTAAATACAGGATAGAAATGCAGACAGTGTGTAAAGAGTGGATGGGAGAAATTGCTTAAGACCATGGGAGGAAGGAAAGGAGACAAAGGACATTTAGAAGATGCTGGGAGAACCTAAAGCGCTGATTGCAGTAACAGTGGCAGAAGGAGCATAGGAAGGACAACCGGGGCTGTTGAAAAGAGACAGAGAACATGAGTTGTTGAGAACAAACCCACAAGGACCTTCATCTTGATTAGCACCACAGTCACGGAACCACTTGTTTTAATTAGATAAGGAAAGGAGGTGAGATAGGCAGTTACATGCTCTGAAAGGATGGCTCAGGGAGAGTTCCCCTATCAAGCAAATGTTCAGAAGAGTACAGCCAGCTTCATTCAGCTTCAGTACATGAGCATTTGAACTCTGAATGTCATTCAGAGTCCAAGAGCATTTGGACTCTGAATGTCCTTGTCCTTGTTATTGACAGGCATGCAAACTCAAAAGCAAGAATCTCTGAAGGAATCCAGAAAACCATTCATGCCAAGGAAAAGACAATAGGTTGGCCAGAGGTGAAATACAAATTCAAGAAAACTCTGGAGCTTCAGCTTCCTCCAAATCCTTGTCATACCAGTGTTCTCTGAAGTACTGGTAGCCAGTACATACAAGATGGCTTTTCATTGGGATTTGACTTTGTATAGGAATGAAAATTACTTTCAAAAATCTGTACTCCCAGGATGATCATTTCCATTTTCTTCCAAACTCAGGACAAAAGTCCACCTGGTTCCCAGGTAAAGTAGAAGATACAGCACACCAAGAAGCATTTCCCCATGCAGCAGGCTGACACAACCAATAAGACAACAAATAAACTGCTGCCAGAGCTGAATTTAGAGCTCAAGGATGCCACATTGGCCTGACAACCCTGATTCACATGCTACTGCACTGTAGCTTCTGCCTTGAGCCATCTGCCCTGCCTCTATCTTCAGTATTTCTGCTGCCAGTGCATAGGAGGCTCCTGTGCTGATGAAGCAGTATCTGGGGTGGAGTAGCACAGCTGGCATCTGTTTTGTTTATTCTCTAAATACTGTGTTCTATTGTGCAGAAGTTTAGCTGATGCTGCTGGAGCAGCTGAGCCATCCCTGCAAGAGGAATGGGACAAACACACAGAGATGAAAACAGGTATGGTGTCCTGGGATGAATCATTTCACACATCTATTTTAAACCAAACTGTCATAACTTACATAGCATGTGATCAATTTGTCCTCCATTTATATCCCAAAATTTTGTCTCCAATACAGAGGCCTGAATTACCACTAAGCTATGGTTGCTTTAACATTGTCTTCCAGGGGTTTTGTAAAATGGAAGTACCACAGTACAGCATAGCAGGATGTCTGCAGGCAAAGTCCATTATATTTATTTACACTGCAACCTTCTAGCCAAAAAGGGACATGTAGAAGAAGGCATGACTTAAAGACTCAGTAAAGATGTTTCCTTCCGTCTTGACTCATCAGTTGACAGACTCCATATGTTCTGTTTTGCTTATTATTGATTTAACTGACAATAGAAAATATATTCAATGAATTATGATCCTGTGACAACAAATTAGCTAGACTAGTACGTATAAAGGTCTCTCTTTAAACTTTAATTAGTTTAACAATGATGTGCCTGCTGCCTGTGTTTGCGCTTCAACAAAACACGCAGCAGCCTAGAAGCACAATGCTTTCTATTTAACATAGAAAGTGTCTCGCAGTCCAGGCTTATTTATAAAGCAATTTTCTAATAATGATCTAGATTCGGTGGAGTTCAATCAGGGATGGAGCTACCCTGGCATACATAAAATGAATATATTAAACCACCTATCAAGTACTTGACTGCACAAATAAACACAAAAAATGGGGGAAGGGAGAACAAGGGAAGTGACTCTTGAATTAGATCTCTTTTTTTCTGAAAAGACTCTACTCTCCCCACCCCTTGCCCAAAGCTGGAGAAGGTGTTGGGCTGCACCACTACAACATACTCATCCAGCCTTCCCTTGAGCATCTTGTGTGTTACACACTTTGTTTCTTCCACAGGTTTGAGCGCAAGAGGCACTGCTCATCACACAAGATCCCTGACAGTCCCTCTGCCCTGTCTCTGCTTCAGGATTCCCCACACCACCTCCTGCTGCCTCCTCTCTCACCCCACATCTTTGTGTAGTGCTCTATCCTGTAGCATATGCATGCCTTCCCCCCACAGCCTACTCCCTCCCTTAGGACAAGGGGAGGAGGATGCACCACTGGCCTCTATCACTCTCCCTATTCTTACTCACCCTTTCCACATGGCAGCTCCCCTCCTGCCCCAGACTCCACCTGACATTGGCTCTGAGACACTTTTTCTCTCAATTTCATGTGCCACCCATCTCTACTTGCCTGCTCACATCACTCTCACTGCCCTCACTCTCTCTCTCTCCATCTCCATCTTCCACCTCTCTCCCAGGAGAACACAGACCAGGTCTTCCCCTAGGAAGAGAAGACATTGTTGTGAGAGTCCAGGACAAGCCAGAACACCCTCCCTTTCTGGGCATGCCCTTCTGCCACAAGCAGAAGGTGCCTGGGCGCTACTGCAGAACAGCTGCTGTTTTTGGTGATGGAACCTGTGGTTTCTCTCGCTGACATGCCTTTTATGCAGCTTTCAAACAGGCACCTCTTCCTCCTACTAATGCCTAAGAAAACTGGTACCAAATGATTCTTGCATAAGTTCGACAGCTCATTTTTATCTTTGGCCTAAAAAGAGCCTTGTTGTCCCAACAAACACAGACTGGGATTTCAATGCTTGCATTCAGAGACCAAGGCATTAAATATTGTCTGGTTTACACGGCCCAAGAGATGGTGATTGGAAGGGACCTCTGAAGGTCATCAGGTCCAACCTCTGAAATCAGGACCACTGCCAACATTAGATGAAGCATCTTCAAATTTCTTCTGTTAATTCAAAGCAAGAGGTTTGAAAGATTTCTAAAAGATGCATGAAGCAACAAGGTGGCCCATTATCTGTTGAAAGACCAGGCTGTGTTCTCTCTCTTCTGTGGGGGTTAAGGACAGGAACATCCTTCCACATGCTTTCAGTGTCACCTCAATCTTCTATGCATGTGTGAGGAACCTGGCACCTGGAAAGAGCCAGTAGAGTGCTTGCTGCACCCTGCAGCAGCTCATCAGAGCCACTGGAAAATCAACAGAATAATTCATGCACTTTACCTATGGCCTGGGGTCCAGACTTGAACTATGCATGGTTTCTGCTTGAAAGCTCATTTCCCAAAGTTAATAGCATCTTTAATTCTAGTCTTAAAGCTATACAGAAACAACACAGCAGAACATGAGACCATGAATGTCACAGGCAATGGCTCCAATTTGTGGGCCACAGATCCATTTTGTGGACATAAGAGCTGCAAAAAGTCCTACACACCAAGTGTGGCAGACAGTATAAGCAAAATTGAAAAGGAATTTACTGCTTAACACAGTAGAAGGAGGAGAGGTGAATGGCAGCAAAGGTGAATGAATGGGCGTATTTCATCATTTTCCGGCAATTTTAGCTGCACTGCATCTCGCCTAACCACCTGCCCCACCACTCCCAGTAGGTGGTTTCTCCCAGGGAAAGCAGCAGGGACACTGAGAGAGAAATGGAGTGCAGACTCCTATTCTGAGGATGGTACCTAATCTAATTTTGGCCTGAATGAATCTCTGTCAAAATCACTAGATAAATTCTCTAAGCCCTGGCAACCTAAAAATGCTACAGAAGGATATTGTATAGGTGCTTAGTGGCCCCTAAAAGCAGGAGAAAGTGCTGTTTTGTTGATTTAGGTAGCTGAGAGTTTATATGAAGGCTGAGAGCTCAGTTTAAATGCTAATTGACTCATAAACAAGCTTGAGTTAAATAAAAGAATCAACTAGCATCAGCTGATCAGTTTAAAAATGCAGGCTTTTGTTAATCAGAGAGAGTTTGTATTGGGATAGGCCAGGCATTGCTCCAAAAGCAGCATCAGATTAAACCTCCTACTCAAAAAACACTCATTAAAAAGCAACTTCCATTGAAAAAGATCCTACTTGTCGCTACCAGCCATTGTTAGGCAGCGAAGCAGTGACAGATATTTTTGAAGACTATTATGGGGAAATAAATATTTATTTAGCTGTCTAAAGTAATTAATCCCTGCTGTTTCCTTTTTATGTAAGCACACACAAGGCAAGACTGTCTTTGTACTTGAATTTTAGGAGACAAGTCTGTGTAGAGGCTCCCATGGTTTTTGAAGGCAGTAACAAATTCATGCCTAATACTTTCTGTGCAACTCGAGAATGCCAACCATCAAGAAGCAATAATAGACTTTTCATATCCTCATTCAGTGGCAGCAGGAAGGAGATATACTAAGGAGAAAGAACACAGAGAAGAAAGGTGAGAAAGTAGAAACTGCGAGTGACATGCAAGGCTGCAAGAAGCTGGCCCACTGCTGGTGTGGGATTTGATGAAGGAAATCGCTTTCACAGGGTATCAATTTGAGAATCAAAAAAAAAGGGGGGGGGGAATGAAGGGAGATTAAGCTGTAAAAGCACAAGAAAAAGGATCAATAACCATCTTGGATGTATTTTCTGGGAAGCTGGCATGGATAGCGCAAAGATGTTTCTTAGTGAATGTGTTGGCACCCCTCCCATTGACAAGTTATACAGCCAAAGTGCAATTAGCACATTCAGAGGAACAATAATTACACAATACCAAACAGGCAGTCCATAGGCCGATTAAAGCATACAATAAAAATAAAGACCCAGCTCAGTTCTCGTGCAAGAACCTCTCTGCCCTAAGATTCACTTGAAAAAGCTATACCTGCACTGTAAGCATATGAGCTACAGATGATAACTACATATGAGCTTGATAACATGTAGATTGTTTTTGCTTTTTAAATTTTAGCAGGTGAATGTCATTGCTACACGTTTAAAATCAGAAGCAATTTTTTAAAAAGTAGCTCAAGTGCTAAGTTCCATATTTCTTTTTCCCCAGAAGTATTTTCTTGCGGAGTAAAATGACAGATGCAATTAGATAATGTTGAGCAGATTATAGTTTGAGAATGTTATGCTGTGTTACATATTCACGAGTGAACAATAGCAAGAGGAAAAAAGAAAGATGGGTATCTTAGCACCTATTTTTAAAGTTGGACAAAGAAATGTGTCTTTTCTGGGTAGGAAAATATTATGGGGCTGTATGAATTCAGTTGTGTTATCTCTTCTCAGCTACATGAGGAAGCTTCTATGACTTAGTTACTAACCACTCTGGTATTACTAGAATAATTTCAAAACGACCAAGAGCTGGATTTGTGGCCACATGACTGTTGAGCTCAGAATCCCTGAGCTTGTCTTCCACTGACACAAAGGTTTTCTTGCAAGCCTATGCACTTTGCTTTGCTGACCTATCTCTAAACTTACCTATCAACAGCAACAGTATATTCCTTGGACTGTGAACCAGCTACATATCAACAAAAATACACTATAGGTTAGGAAAGATCACTCCATTAAACTGAGCCCTCCTGGACACCTCAGTTTTCTAGAATAAAGAAACAGGGAAAGAGCTGGTCCTCATTCCTGGTCTTTATTTCATCTAAATTTTGTTCTTAAAAAGAAGTTAGCTAAATCTGAGTCACTCTAATCTTTACACTCAATGGCAAGAAGGACTCAGCTTCACAGGATGATTTGTTTTGCCTGTCTCAGACCACCTGCTACGATGATATGTTTCATCTAAAGGAAAAAACACCCTCTAATTTCTTTTCACGGACTATAAAAGGAGCTCAGGATAGCTTTCAGATCTAAACAGACATCACTTTGAGATACCTAAGAGAGGTGTAATAAGTCTGATTCTGTGGGAAGAGCACAGAGCAAATACATTATGCCTTTCCTCCTCATGTGTACCCATGCTAGAGCTGGGCACAATCAGACTCTTTCTTTAAAAAGCTATTTTAGCCAGAAATGCAGTTATACTCAGTTTTATTCTTCCTGTAGACTCAAGGATCATGCGAAGATAAAAGATCTCTTCCCATCCTTTGCAAAGGAGAGTGTGGGTTCCCCTCAAGCTCAACTTTTCTAGGCTCACAGAGATTAGGCAGGATGAGCAATGCTTTGCTTTCACCATCCCTAAAAACCCTATAAATTCCCTTGCAAAGCATCCACTCTGACATCATATTGTGCCAGTACTGCCCTGGCAAGTTGAAGTGGGATATTTGTGTTGATGGACCCACGTGAGAGCAGACTTGAGAACTAGCTCCCTCGGAGATGGTTTTAATCTCATTCTTTCAGTGACAGTGCCCTAATTACAGTCCCACAAGGCAGCAGAACACAAAGTCTGTGTCTCTACCAGCAGTACACAACTAGACACAAGGCCATGAAACTCACCCATCCAGGGAACAAATGGAATGGGCTTTGCTAACTAAATATGGCACCACTCTATCCCTTCTTTGCACAAGTAAATGATTTGTTTTACTCAGAGACTCATAAACTCAGCTTCTGAGTCACTGGACAAAAACATGAATATGTTTCAATGATTTCTGTACCTTTACATTCAGTCTTTCATTCCCAAAATAACAAGCATCATAAGTAGCTTGTTCCCCACATTTGCTGTCCCATTTCATTTTGCCTGTAAACCCCTGTTATTTCCATTAGCTGACCAGTCACTCACTCTGAATTAACATGACAGCCACTCAAATCTGTCCTGCTCTATGGAGTCATTGGTTGCTGCTCTCATATTAGTAAACAGATGTTATCAATACCCCATAACAGGCAGAGAGTGCAAGGCATCTCGTTTGCAATTATTCAAATAAATCTTACAGAGATTGTAAGGAATTCTGTGAATATGCCCAATCTTGGATTCATTTCAGTGAGGAAATGGAATAGTATGATATGTCTAAAGAAAAATTACCTTCTATATTTGCAGTGGATTTTATTCCTTATGTAATAGAATTTAACTTTAAAATGACAACCAAAAAGTATTTCATTGCCCTCCACAGATTTTACATAAACACTTTATAAGCTCCACTCCATGTGGAATCTGTAAGGGATGAGTTTAGCCTTCAAGAAGAAAATTCAGTTCTGTTTCATTCTGTACAGCAGACCTGTGGCAAGTCCCTTTTTCCTCTTTAAATTTCAGTGTCCCCAGCTGCAAAATGCCTAAAACATTACTTGCTTATTGTTTAATTTCATTCTCTAATTAATTTGATTAAGCCCCTCAAAATAAGTAAAATTTATTCAGAATAACACAGCCTTTATTTTGATCAATTTTGATCCCTTTCAGCAGGTAATCCTTGATAATGTAATCACTGGGTATAGATGGCTTCATTTAATAATGAAAGACAAAAATTTTAAAAGAGAGAGACAGGAGGAAGCTACTGGAAGACTGGAGTGATAATAAAAGATGACTGTAACCCAAAGTTGCATTACTTAGAGATTATTATTGATGTTGCAAGAGCTACCATATGCTTTGCAAGCTGTGACAGTCACCCTTGTAGTCACATGGATGAAATGATCAACTGCTTTTTGCATTCAAAGTGATAGGAACAAACTTGATCCAACTAAGAGAAGCTGCTGTGTAACAAAGAGCACAGGGGCGTTGTGTGGATTAATTAGTTTGTGGGGGGAAGGTCGCTTGCTTTGGTTGGGTTTGGATCCTCTGTTGAATGTTCGTGCAATAAGTGCAACATCTATTTACCAATGTATTGCAGAGGAAAAATTTGAATGAGTTAAATGAGTTCAGGGACTTAACCATTTAATTAATTCAAGCAATCATGCTTATGCATCACGTCACATGTTTGACATCATTAATGTCAATGATGCTCTGTCATGCCCTTAGCACAAAAATGATGAGCCTGGTCTGAGTGGCAGACAGAACTAAAGAAAATTGCCCAGGGTTTCCCAGGGATATTTAGAGACTCGATACCTATATAAAGGTATTGTGTTCTTACAGCCTGCTACAAACTTTGTGCTGCGTCTTCTGCACCCTGTATTATTCTGGGAATGAGGTTGCAAAAGGGCCTCCAGATGGGATATTTAATACCATCACAGTGGCCCTTCCTTGCCAATGGCATAACTACTTTAGGAGGCACGAGAGTGCATGAAGCCTTGGCACACCTGAGTGCACCCTCGACAGACCTTGAAGCATGGATCGAAGTGTGTGCCTCAGAAATCTCCCACTGACCTCATTTTGGATTCAGACCTGACAGGATTTTAATCCCCCCTGCCATCACAATGGCTCTGTTCTCAGCAGAAGTAATACACTCTCATTATTGGTGGACCTTCAGCTTCACAGACCATAACAGCATTGATCCTGTCCCTGCACATGCAGAAAGCCCATGCTGGGGAATTTCTACATAGACAGTAACTTCTCGTGTCTGCTTCTCAGTCCTGGGAAAGCATGAAGCAAATACTCTTTGCTATAGGACTTCTGGTCCAGTTTCTCCTCCTTAAAAGGAAGAATTACTTCGGGGTGGGCACAGAAAATAAAGATGAAAAGTGAGGGGATGCACAGCTCCATGGGCTGACCCCAGATGTTACAGCATGTGCAGATCGACCTTGTCATATCTGACAACAATGGCAGATCCGAAGGACTCCTTGTTCCATCTGCATCACAAAGTGTAAGGGCTCAGGTAACTGAGTATTTCTCCACTAAATCTGACTTCATACTTGCAATAAGAATGGGTCAATCCTACTCAAAAGATCACATCATATCTATTTCGGGAACATAAAGCACGGGAGACTTTATTTAACAGTGCAACACATATAAGCATGTCTTCTATTTACTCCTTTTTTATTTATTTACTCCAACATGAAGTCACTGAAGCCAGAAAGAACTTTACAAATCATTTCATATTTCTCAGTTGCTCACTAATCATTAAATAACAGTTAGCACTTCACATAAATAGACCTATGTGTCAACTGGAGTTGAAATGGAATTACAGCAATACAGTAAAAGTAAGGAAACATTTTTTTAGCTTCCATCAGTTTAGTCAGAGAAAGCAGCATCAGTGGTTTCATTTTGTTTATACAGAGTTTTCCTATATGATTCCCATGCACCAGTGCTATTTTACAGCACAGAAAAGTATTTTGACTTAAGTTTTCTTAATTTTATTAAATGACAAAAACTTTCACTAAATTTAGAGGGGTTGTTGATTCTTGAAGTTAAGATGAACTGGGGGACAAACTGGGTGTGACAGAGTCCCTTTGTATCACCTGCACATTGAAACAACCAGCAAAGGAACTGGTGAAAAAAGCAGGCCAACTCTCTCTCTTAAAGTATAACTGCTCTTTTTTTGTCAGGTTTGATCCCATGTGGAAGCTTTGTTTGAATGAGACCTTCAAAGCAAAAATGAAGAGTGAGCACAAACTTCTGCACTGAATATCTCCATGCTGTGGGGTGCAAGAAAACCCAGTCCAGAAAAACAGCTGTAATATGTTAGTGCATGGGATTTGGGGGGATTTTCCTGACATAGGGCCTCTCAGCTCACTCCAGAGGTCCAAGAATTCATCCTATGTTGTTTCCAGATTGACTGCCTCAGTTGAAATGACAATTAGTGGCATCATTCTCTCAATGTTCACAGTGTCACATGCTGGGATTTTTTTTCAGTGATCTAAGTACAAAAGAAAATTTCATCAAGAAAAAGGAATTAATAATTATTTTTAAAAATCTGTGATAAATGCCTCTTCTGCTTTGTCTAATACATGGTCTGTGGAGCCCTGGAAGACCATGGATTATATGTGTGTGAGGGGAAATTAAGTAAAGTAAGACTGCTGTCAATATATTCAAATCCAGTATCCAAAGTCTGCCTCTTTACCGGGAAATGTACAGAAGCTTCTCAGTAGAAAAAGATCAGAAAAGCCTTGTTATAGTTCCTTCAAGTGCCAGCACCCAGTCAACAGTGCAGAAGCTGTAGCAGAACTTTTCATATCAGAAGGGAGCAACTTTTCCAGTCCCTGGGGGAAAAAAATCAAGAGGAATCAACCAGCACATTCCATAGGTAAAAGAAGAGAAATGCATAGAAATTGACAGGTATTTTCTGTTCTAAAGAAGGTGACAGTACTGATAAGAAGCTGAAAAAAATCCCACTCATTTATGGCTTTGAGGCAATGTTTTAAAATATTTGGTGGGAGACCGGCAAAATTAAGTAATGAAGATTCAGCAATTAAAAATTATTCAAATAAATATTCCACTATTCTCAGCATGCAGCACTGGTGAGGCTGCAGCTCAAGTACTGCATATCCAGCTCCAGACCCTTCACTTCAAGGACATTGAGATGCTGCAGCAAGTCCAGAGAAGGCTAATGAAGATGGTGAAGGGTCTGCAGCACAAGTCCTGTGAAGAGCAGCTGAGGGAGCTGGGGATGTTCAGCCTGGAGAAGAGGAGGCTCAGAGGAGATCTTACTACTCTCTAGAACTATGTTAAAAGAAGTTGTTGCCAGGCAGGGATCAGCTTCTTCTCCCAGGAAACCAGTGACATGATGAGGGGACATAGCCCCAAGGTGAGCCAGGGGAGGTTCAGGTTGGACATTAGGAGGAATTTTTCATGGAAAGGATTGTTAAACATTGGAATGGACTGCCCAGGGAGGTCACTGTCCTCAGAGGTGCTCAAGAAACTGGGTGTGACACTTACTGCCCTGGTCTATTTAACAAGGTGATGATTGGTCAAAGACTGGACTTGATTATCTTTGAGGACTTTTCCAACCTAAATGATTCTGTAATTCTGTGATTTGGTTGTTATTTGGGTCGACACTGTGTAAATAAACCCTACCATGCCATGCAGGGCTTTAGGGGAGGCCGCTTGCACAAGTGTGATGTGGGCAAGGGAACTAATATATGTGTCTTTGGGAGCATTAAGGCAAGGCTTATATGAAGGGTAGTTCCTCGCTTCATTTCCCATTGAAACTTGGCTCTCCCATCCCCCACCCCAAAATCAGTGAGCACAGTGCTACCTCCACCGAACATGCCTGTAGCATTCCCACCCATGTGTCATTTGCTGACACTAATTGAAAACAGGGACCTTGACAAAATGGTCTACATTGGGAGAAGGAAAACATTAGTGTCATTGTGATGCTAATAGCAGATGCTATAGTTAGACTGGGAGGAGAGGGAGGGGGGTTATATGCATGCACCTCTTTTGATTTATCCATGGTGCTTCCATACATTTTTCATTTATGGAAAAGAAAAATAGTCTCTTTTTTTTTTTTTTCAAATTTCCTTGATAATGCCAAAAAAGAAGAATCAGGCAAATGTTTCAAGCTTTCCACAGTTAAAAAAAAGCGGAGTTTAAACTAAAGAAAAGTACAGGGTTTTTTTATTTCAGCCTGTCCTTGAATCATTCTTTTAAAACACCAGCTCGTTATAGTCAAAGGTCCTAATTTTAAGAATGTCTCCATGGGGGATTCATCACCTCTTTGCTATTCATTTCATGAGTGGTCCAGACCTTCTTTTTGATCAGCCAAGGTCTTTTGGGAACAAACCTTGAGGTGAAGGTGGGCATGTATTGTCTTCCTGCTATCGAGTTAGATTCCAAGCTGTCATAGTATATAAAAAGAAATTCCGGTAACAAACTGCCTCAGATATCCATAGGGAATACACATATGTGATTAACCCAACTGGCCACTGGGTGTGACCATTGCACCACACAAAAGCATCAGAGACTTTTCCAAACACAGGTCTGGAAGTATGGGAGCTGGAAAAAAAACATAGCCTTTTGAGGTATGAGTAGTCAACAGTAATGTCAACTAACTTTCTGTGCTCAGTTTTCATACATTTTGCTGCACAATTTGGAGCCTCTCTCAAAAGTCAGACATAGACCACTTAAAATAATAGTGTAAAAAAAAAATCTGTGAAAATCATATTAATGACATTACCAGAGTCCCTTTTCCTTCTCCAAAGGAAAACTAATAAGTCTCTTAAAGCTGCAGGTGTCTTACTTACTCTGTTCATTGTAGACACATTAATAGAACAAGCACATTCACAGGCAGAATGGCTTAACTAGGCAGTATCCAAAATATTAGCTCTTAGTTACCTAGCTGGCAGCCAAAAAAGTAATATCTAGTAAGAAGAAGAGAAAAAATAGTCTGCAATAAATTATTGATAATTATTTTTTCTTTTAAACTGGGTTGTGTAAATACAAGACAAGAGAAATGTGTCCAGAGTATCCCAGCCAGATTTGAAGCATTATGTAGTTTATGTCAGCCCATTTCAAAGCATTTCCCCATTTTATATGTTATTTTATACCATTTCTACCATTGAAAATTCCCCAAGTTTACCTTTTAGAGCAGACATACTTTTTATATTCTCAGTACAGATATAGCTAAATATACACACTAATTTGCAAGATCTGTTTTCCTGACCACACTCAGATTCAGCAGCGAAACGTTTACATATTCCCTTGAGTCAGGTTGAAGTTCAGTGGTATCAGACCCTGATCAAAGAGTCAGTGGTAGAATAACATCACCTTGATCTCCGAAAAACCTGTCAGTCCTGAGATTGCTCGTGCTTATATTGGTTACAACTACCTTGACAGGCAATAACTGAACAAAAAAAAAAAATCACCCAGAGTGTAACTGCGCTTTGCCTTTCTTTCATCCTTGGGTTAATACCCAGTGTCCTGGTCAGTGGGTATCAGCCACAAGAAATGCTACAGGGTCAGTTTTACCAAAACATGGTTTTTCCCATGTGGGAGGAAACTGTGGCTGTATTTGTGCAAAACGTAAAAACTGAGGGTCTGAATTCAGATCTGCTTTTCAGATCATGATTTAATGGGAATGCCACTTCCCAGAAGCACAAAGTGCATCACTGACTTCTGAACGGATATAACAATCACTGTGGGCTGGTTTTAAAGGGGAAAATACCAGTAATGGAAGACAACCTCTGTTTCAAGCTTGCCTTTGTACCTTTATTTCTGATTTTTAAATGTATGTTTTAATTTTAAAAAAAAATCATAACTAACAGTAGTAGTAGGGATAATAATAATAATAATAATAATAATAATAATAATATAATCTCAGTATCTAAGAACTCATGCTGGAAATTATCCATAGTTCTCAGACTCATTGTGTTTTCACACTAAGTTAGACATCTGGCATCTTCCTGAATTTGTGATGAGCTGCCAATGTTTTAACAAGGGGGATTCAGCAAACACCACTTTGTCTCTACATTTGTGCTAAACCTTAAACTGGGATTTTGTGAGTTAAGGGCCATGGAAACTATTCATTTGACTCCCCATTTAAACAAAAGTATTTTCTCATAACCCTAGGCAAGGAAGGGGCAATTACACTTGACAAATAAACAAAATGGTTTTGATAGAAAGCTCTACTTTCTATCTGAAAGCAAATCTACACTGTCTATATTGCTAGCATAGCTCACAGTTCAACTGCTGCGCAATTTGAATGTAAAAGGAGAGAAGGTCTTCAGAAAATTCCTCATCCTTGGTGAAATGTACTGCATTGAAAAGGGGAGGGGGGTGGAGGAAAGCACTCTCTGATGTGTCTTTATGGTCTCAAGGGAGAATGTTCTTTATAAGACAGGAAGATTTAGCAGGATTCAGAATGGAGAGCAAGTATCCTCAGAAGCAGAGAAAACATCTAACCCATCTTTCAGTTTGGCTGTAAGGGACTCCTGACAGCCCCACAGCTGTTTCCTCGAGCACCTCCTTACTGAAGAGCATCTGTGTGTCTGTGTCTGTGTCTATGTCTGTGCGTCTGTGTGCATGTAAAATAAATTCAAGACTTTTTGTCACCACGGCAAACAAGCAACAGAACCTCTGTTTGTAAACCCGTGGCATTTTATGTACTGGGCTGAGCCCCAGGATGGGGACCAGCTTCTCTCTTCACGAGTGGCAGCACCACACAATGTGGCCACACAGCCATCCAGCCACTGCAGCTTCACTGAATATAGTGAGAAGGTAATATGGACAGGACAAAATAACCTCTGTCCATCTGATGTGATGGAGAGAAAAAAACAGGAACCCAAAGAGTGGCATCTGAGCTGCATCCCCTTCTCTGGTGACTCCATCACCCTCTCCTTGACCATTCTATCACAAGGCTCACCACTCTAGACTGGGTGCAGAAGGCTTCTCTCCTAGTTTAGCAGTTTTTGAGGAAATTACATGCATGAATCCTGATAAATGGGTTTTATATCTTCCCTATATCACCACTTATTTAGTAGCTTATAAGAAAACTACAGTAGGCTGGGTTTTAACAGAAAATAAAAGATTGTGTGTCTCACTGCCAGCCCTCAGGAGGTGCTCAGAATCTCTATTTTCTTTACCTGCATGCTTCAATCATTTCAACTAACTCATAGGCTACAGGGTCAAGAGCTTGGGAAAAGGATGCAAAAAGTTGTGCTCACTGTGTTTTCTCTCATCAGAGTTTCCATGGCACAATATATAACAGGCATTTGGCAGGATTAATGTACTAGTGATAAAGCAGTAGCCTAGAGACACAATGATTCTGTAGTTGTGCCATAGAAAATCAGAGTGTATAAAATGATATCATCTACCAGAGACCTACTTTTGAGAACTGTTCAATATTAGAATGGCTGGTGCACAAGCAGTTCTTCTATCTTTGTGTTCAGTAGACTGATTTTATCTTAGCAAATATACATCCAAAATGGAGGGTAAAAAACCCAACCAAACAAAAACTCAACCAAAACAAACAAAAAACACTCATCACTTACAAAAAAATTATAAACAAATGTCTGAAACCAAAACACCTCAGAAACCAAAAATCCCAAACAAACAAAAACCCCGCCTCTCACATCCTGGTTCTTCAAATTCTTTTCGTACCTGTTCTGTTTTGAATTGAGCTATCTTATTTACTACCCTTCACCAGGATGTGATGGGTTTGGATGTTTTAAGTTTGAGGGAAAGTGAACAATAGTTTCAAAACAAACCTTTCAACAAACCTTTACTCTCTAAATTATTATTTCTAATAAATTGTGAGTATTGCTGCTATTGTGTTTGAATGTTGCTGTACTGCGTTTCAGTACATGGCCTAACTTTGGGGACATAAGTTTTCACATCACAAGACTTGAATCTTTGGAAGACATCATTCAAATACAGAAGTTTCATATTTCATGCCTGAAATTCTGAAGTGTTCTCAGGTGTATTGCTATGTCAGGCCCTTGGAGCAAGAGTTTGTAAATCCAGGCAGGAACAAGGGTGTCAGAAAATTCTACACATCAAATCTATTTCATGTTAGTACATGGTGTCACACATGAATTAACATTTCAATGCTGAGAAGATACTGTCATCCCTATAAAAGGTTGGAGAAGTTAAGGCAAGTATGTTAGCCATGAGCTGAATAAACACACAAACCATTACAGTTATTTCCATACAGAAAGAAAATGAGTTTCCAAATGCGAGACTAAATAGCACATACAAATCTTTCAGCCCTTTACTATCAGAAGAAGAGAGGACAAACAGCAGGCTGAGTGAGTTCACTGATTTGGAATTAAATTTTCTCATATAATTCCATAAAGTTCTGTCATTGGAGAATTTCACATTGATTGAAAAGTTTATTCAACAGACAGAATTTATTCCTGTTTCAGTCACCTGCAAACACATAACTGCAATCAGATGAAGTGTGATCAAGTCCAAGAATAAGTGGAGGGAAACAAAACCTTCACTCTAAAAATCCTCTATTTTCATAGGAAGATATTTTAGCCCCAAATTTTTCTGACATCAGCTCATAAGGGATGAGGGACAGTGGGAGATTTATGGAAAATGTTCTTCATCGGGTTCCCACCAGTCTGAAGGAGAAAGAGTATGCCTTGCTACAGTTTTGCCCCAGCCTCCAGCAAGCTGAATGCTAGATGTTTTCTCCTATAAAACACATAGGGGAAAACAACAAGATAATTATATTTGCAGTAGAGGTCCTTTATTATTTGTTGCTTTTGTTTTGTTTTGAAAAGAAAAAACAGAATCTTCATCAATACCCCAGGACTGGTAACCATCTTTATACTCCACTTGGCAAAGCATTCATTGACTCAGATGCCCCAGTTTGCAACTACTGCCACCATCAGCTGGCTGATCAGGTGTTCTCCTTCTTTGAACACACCCTTCATTCCAAAAGTCTCTTCACAAGGTCTAGTTTCAAAGATTGTGTTCCTTTAAAAATATTTTTGTATTTTCATTTTTTCTGTTAATTTGTTAGTGTTTTATAAATTTGCTTTGCCCATATTTCATGTGTCTAAGCTTCCTCCGTTACCTTTCTCACACAGAATGACAATAAATGAATGCAATAGCCTAGCTGAGAACATGCCACTGACACATACAGTAGTTTTTACATTTCTCTGTATTGCTCTAACGTTTTATTTGCCTTTCCAGATATCACATCACACTAAGCAGATGTTTTACGGGGCTGTCTACCATAATTCCCTGCTCTTTTATCCAAGTGAGATGTTTGTGAATCCAGCACTGTCTGTGAGCATTTTGAATGTGCACTAGCTTGCGTTAATCAGTCCTGAAATTCAGCCATTCCTCTTCTGATTATCCACATATTTGTAAGGGCTCTGAATCATTCCCCTTTAAAAACAGACAATAACGTCTGCAACGTCTCTCAATTTATTCACCTCACCATTATTTCAGGTCAATTGTTTCAAACAAATTTCTAAGAAAAGAAAAAGATGTGAAAATTGTGTGTGCAATAATTCTTGTTTTTTCCCTCTCCACTAGTTCTTTTTACTTTCACCTTTACCTTTTCTTCACCTTTGCCCATTTAAGTTTAAACAAATTTTCTCAAATGTTTCTCTTCACTCTTTCAAAAGACTGAAGGAAGATCACAGAATAGGAATCACTAGTCTCTGTGTTAAATAAATTTGGCATATTTAAAATATTTCAGCTTATATGTCTGAGGTATTTGTTATGTTCAGGGTTATGAGCCCTGAAGGTGCTGAGTACTTTGATTTTTTAAAAATAAAAAAATAGTAGTATGCTAAAATTTACATAAAAGAATGTCCAGTTACATTCTAATTTCTACTCACTTGTAATTGGTAAAACTTCTGAAGACTCAGAGCAAATTTTTTCTATACAACTACACTGTTTAATGGTGATAAAATAAGTCATATAGCATGTTTTAGGATAGAGTGAGCAAAAGTCTTGTAATCTAATTTATCCTGTGGCCAATGCAACAAAACAACTCACAAGTCTTGAGATATGTGGTGGTTGGAAATATTGTCTACTGAACTTGACAAATTTCTTGCAATGATTTGCATTTGCATTATCCCTACTTTTGGAGAAACTTAGCATCTTTACAAAAGAACAAGAAAACATCTGCATCCAGAAGCCAGACATTATTCCCAGACTCCAAACAACTTAGACTTTATCTCAAAGTGCACACATCAGACGACATGACATTCAATTCATCTACAGCCCCACTGCCCTACTTGTTCAAATGCCATTATATTTTACTCCTAATTAAAACAGGGTTTGATTTACAATCATAATAATGATCATTTATACAGCATTTTTCAAGTAGGGATGGCAGATCACAGGATAAACTCAAAACTATTTATAGAAGAATTGCTTTACCAGTATGTAAGCCCACCAAAATGAAAGTTGATAGCCTTTGAACAACAGCTGGACAAATATTATCCAACATATACATTATCTTAATTAGTTTTTACCTTTTTTTCCTCAACTAATCTATTACAGTAATTTTTCTTTTTGTAGTAATCAACCAGCTGCATAGCTCTGCAAATACTGTTCATGGACTAAATCACTTGATGGGTAATGACGATTTTAATAAAAACATTTACTTGGCAAATATATTTTAGGTAATTGAGGAGCTCTCAGCTTTAAAAATCATGCAATAACATTGCATAGTCCTTTTAGACAAGCATAAAAAATACGTATAAGTGAAATTATAGGAAGAATTTTACAGAGCAGGAAGTAATTAGCCAAATGGAAATATGGCTATAATGGTGAGATTAAGACTTTTCACTGGTGAAAAGGTGTTCAGAATCTTTAATTGTTAGATATGCTCTAAGATCTTGTCTTATATCTCATAAAAAGAATCTTTACCAGGTCTGTTTGTACTCCTAAAGAAAGTCTCTCTTTTGAAAAGGTTTGGCTTGCACAAGACTTTAGCTGAACAAATCCCATCAACAGAAACGAGAGTCACTCTGCTAAATCCCCCAGCCCCCGAATGGAAACAACTGTGTAAGTAATGTGGAAGTTTGTACCCTTCTGAACATGCATAGACCTCAGATAGAAGGCAAACAGCTTCTTTTGTCACAGATGCACGATCTTAAAGTATCATGCACCTTCTTGGAGGGAAAGGAAAGGAAGGGAAGGAAGGGGCAAGGAAAAGGGACAAAATAGGGAAGCAAGGAAGGAAGGTGTATACATAGGAAAAGTAAAATTATAACAAAACAAAGGCCACTACCAGTACTTTCCCAAATACAACTGCATTTTGTTTTCCAAAGGAATTCGCTAGGCTGCCTAGCCTCATCCTTTTTCTTTTGAAGTTCTTTCTGGAATTGACTCTTATCTGAGCTGTTCACGCATCCCTATTGAAATACTCAAAAATGGAGCAAGGTGTGAAGAGGAACAGAAGATTAAGCAAGGCTGCAGAAAATACCCATTTATTCAACTTTCAAAGGCAGTAGAAAAGGAGTTGAGCACATCTTTATTCTTCTGTGAGAGGATGCTATTGTTCATCTCGTTCTAATTATGAAATTTGAACTTAAAAGGAAGAAAGAGAACACCCCTGTGACAGTGCACAGTACATATTTCCGGAAATAATTCTTATAGAGATATATGTCAACCCTATGTATCCAAGGATGACCCAATAGTCACAAAGCAACACACAGAAGTATTTGATGCAATCTACAAAGCCGCATTTCTTGATCTATTTTTGTTCCAGACAGATTAGAGAACTGTGTGGCAGAAGAAGAAAACACAGCTAATCTTTCATGACTGCTAGACAGTGCTGCAGAAATGTAATTGCAGAACCAGAAACTCCATGAAAAGAGTGCCATGCTATTTACCACAATACAAAGTTAATCCAATTATTCCTTAATCACACTAAAGCGAATTCTTCTTGAGCACAAATAAAAAGAACAATGTAAGAATTGGGTCTCTACTAAAAACCCATGCAATTTATAGAGTAGATATTTTCTTAAAAAATAAAAATACATCCCAAAAACATTGAAATTTTTCCACTCTGACAAGCCACAGGTCTGCTAATATTGTTATACCCCGCTTCCATCTCTGTCCAAAACCCCCATAGTTTTAGAAAATGCAAGCATTCCTATTAGTCTGAAACCTAAAACATGGAGAAAGAAGGGCCAATGTTGTCTGAACATCTTGAGTACGTCTGAGTTCATTGCTTTCCAAAGCTCTCTTCTGCAACTCTTTGATTCAGATATAAGCCACACTTTCATCACTAGGTGACATGCTTGAAATGAGGAGAAATACAAAAGGGCTGGGGATGTTAGCTCAGAATAAGATACTTTTCTCTTCTTCTGTCTATTATTTGAGTGTGACATTGACAGTTTTGCAAGTCTTTCCTGGAGATGTTTGGATTGGAAACAATGACATCTGTAGACTTTAAAAGCCATGAAGTAAAGTTTTCATTAGCTACTGCACACCCAGCATTATCTCAGGACAACATGCTTGTTTGCTCAGGCATTTCCAAAGTTTCCACAGATGCTAGATAGGTCAGAATTTTTTCTTTTCTCTTTCTTTTCCCACCTCCTCACCCAAACTAGACTGGACTAAAGATTCTAAAACCAGCTGGGCTACGTAATGAGGCTATAGATTGTTACTATTTGTAGTTGAATGAAAATTAGTTTCTTATTTCTGTTCACTAATTTCTAGCAGATTGTCCGACACATACCACTGTCCAGGATTAGATCTGTCTTGTGTCTGCACTAGTCTGCAAACCTTTTTATTTTCTCCTTCATTATCTCGTGCCCATGAAATATGAGATCCATAGAGGTGTATCCTTCTCCTCTCCAGGGCTGTGTACCTTGCACTTGTGAGCATTGCAACCCTCTTTTCCACAAGAATCCAGTCCACATTAACAGGGAAAAAAACAATACTGGCTTTTGGGTTCATATAGTCAAAACATCTGCAGAGGAAGCCTTCTTCAGTGACTCTTCACCTGATGCTTAGTAACATCATTACCTTCCATTGATCATGTATGCCATGAGACAAAAACCACGTGGGTAATACACACTTCAGTTCTTTAATGACTCTGTTTGATTCTGAATATCCTCCTGCAAGCCTATTCCATCAGCCTTAATTGAGATTCAGTTTATCTTCTACTGGTTTAATGTGACCCATAACTTCTTCCCTAATCATCTTCTGCAGACCCACTGAATCAGCACTTTGTCTATCAGCTGGCTGGACAATACATTTGTACACCCACAGAATAAATTAAGTTCATTTGTTTTTTAAAAAGAAGAGGCTCTATTACACCAGCTTTAGACAAAAGGTGTCCAGTAGAGTTGGAGGCACACTAGGAACAATTTACATTTTATTGTTAAAATAAACAGCACTGTAAGACTGAAAAAAAAGTTATAATACACTCAGTAGAGTCCAACTGTGTCAGATTTCATCTACCCGTAGGTAGACAGTGATGCAACATAACTGGATCCTTTCTATAATTTGTGGGTGAAAAATTCTTCATTTTAATTGCTGCACAATCCTTCTCATTTAATTTGTGGGTGAAAAATTCTTCATTTTAATTGCTGCACAATCCTTCTCACCTGTGTTTGTGCAGGACTGTAGCCCTCTTCATAGCAGCCAATCCTAGTCTTCCAAATGAGTGTCTTGCACAGGACATGTGGCAACGTCTGGGTATTTTCAGGCCTTCAGGTCCCAAAAGAACTGCTGCCACTAGGAGCACCTTAACTAAAGTACAAAGTATTTGGTTTATCTCAGGACACCACTGCAGCTGTGCAGAGAAAGTACTTGATCCCTACTGTCCTATAAAAACAATCATAAGCCACTGATGTTTGATAGTTCTTGTATGGGTTAATAAAGAGTCTTTTGTTCTTACATTTTTGTTCTTACACCCCAGAAGAACTGCCAAGTCCTTTCTGAAATTCAAATTCCATTTTAATCTGGAGTAGAGAAAGGAAAGGAAGATGGAAGGAGATAGTTTGTTGACAGAGATAGCTCATCCCTAATAGATATCACTGGAGTTGCACTTAAAGCTCTGCCCATGCAGGACAGCTGACTTCATATCAAAATCTCCTACCTTAAAATCAGGGTTTCCTATTTACATTCCAAATCATCCTTTGCTTAAAATTCTCCCAAAAAGCTAATATAAAACAGATCAACGAGCTCTGTGGCACCAACAGATCCCCTTGTCTTCTGGAGGAATTATATCAAGTATAATTGTAAGTAATTATTATCCCACATACAGCATGAATTTAAAAAAATAATTCTTGAACACAAAATTTGATTGGAAACAATTTAAAGCATGAGATATATTTAATTATTTAGAATGTGATACTCCCAGAGGCCCTACCTGAGATAGGGAATCTTGTGATATAAAACAGCCAGGAGAGGAGATAATAGGTGAGTTGCCGTAGTTTACAGTCCAGCTGAACAAGGTGGCAGCAACTGAAAAGGGGAACAGATTAAATTATTTGGCCCTGCTTAACAGTTCTGCAGTAATCAAGATCCAGCTCCCTTGATTCCTCTTTCAGCTGTTACTCTTTGGCCTCCAATTGCCTTTGCACTGCAAAAGATACTGACTGTCAGGATGGATACAGCACTATCAGCTCTATGGGACCAGGTCAGTCATGAATGTTATGTGAATGTGTTTACACTTGTAGTTCTGAAATGTGCACATACAAGCCCAAAAATACATGTTTGTACATTAGAGGAAATCATAATTTCTCTTAATGTGGTAGTCTAGTAAAATATCTCAAAAGGCAGAGGCTAATCATATTAGAATTAAATTGAAGACAATACTATCAAAATAATACACAAACACAGAATTTCCGAGGGAGATTTCAAGCCCAAGGTCTTAAACAGAATGTGACAGTGACATAGAAAATGAATGTTTCCAAATTTCAACACCCAGTTCCTATCCAAGGAATCCTATCCTATTGCATTTCTAGAGAGATAAAACTTTTCATTCTCAAATGTTATTTGCACCAAATTCTAAAAGCAAGCATGTCCCAGAATGACATAAATAAAGCAATACAACAGTTACTGGCCCACACAGCAGCTGGACCAGATGGCATCTCTATACATTTTTAAACAATACAATGTAATACTGTATTAACACATCTACTTGCCTAAGTATATGCAGAGATACAAGACAATAATAATACTTGACACTAATCCTGAGGAAATCAGCATGGAAAACAACTTCCCTTCTAGAGGCTAGCAAGAGCCCTCAACGGTGATAGCAAAATATTATTATATATCTATGATAAAAGATTTCTACCTCTTTGTCTGACATTATTCTCATTGACTTGCTAAGTAATGCATACCACTATGCTACCAACATCAATATTAAGGCATTGTTAAATATTCTACATTATTTATAGTATGAAAATATGAATAGCTTTTCAGTCTTGAATCCACTAAGCTCTACAGTCTCCTCAAAGCATTTACATTACCCTTCAGAAGTGATGCTCCAGCCTCCAGCTTGCTACTACCTCCCCATCTCATATTTACCAGAGAGAGATGTCCCTCAGCCCTCTCCTCCATGACACTGCCTTTGGAGCCAATCTCACAGGTACTGTTGCCTCCATCAGACCATCCTCTCATGGGAGGCCCTGTTTTTCAGACACTTCTTTACTGCTCTTCAGAAGAAATGGACAGAAATCTGCCTTGCAAGGGCCTGCACGTGTCTCTTGAGCCTGCAACATCTTTTGATGTATTAAGTAAGTAGCCACAGTGAGAGAATTAGGAAGGAGAGCTGCACAATTTTCTTGCCTTAGTGGAATGAAAG
This sequence comes from Lanius collurio, assembly GCA_020086605.1. Classification (NCBI taxonomy): domain Eukaryota; kingdom Metazoa; phylum Chordata; class Aves; order Passeriformes; family Laniidae; genus Lanius; species Lanius collurio. The sequence continues at coordinate 6,587,832 of JACBWW010000002.1, forward strand.
TACCTTTCATTCCACTATGGTAGCCCAGTCAAATCAACCATGCATAGTATTTTTTCCTAATGCTTTTCTATACCCAGCTGACCTTATAAATCTCTGTCTTGTCTAATGAATATTTCTGACATGCCAAACATAGCTGCTGGCTCAAAATATCTCAAAATATTCCAAAATTTCAGACATTTGGTAACAAGACAACCAAATCCTGTAGATTTAAAATTGAAAATAATTTACAGCAGCTCCTTCACAAGCTGTCCTGTGTTCCCTCCAAGAACCAGCTTCTCTCTAACCCCACAAAACCCTCTTCTGCTTTATCTACCCCCTACTCTTCCTCTGAAATACAAGACTTGCAAAACTTATCTGTGGCCATAATTCAGTTGAAGGCTTGAACTTTTAAACAAAAATTTTCAAGATAGTAAATGAAAATAATATAAATAAGTCAAAACCTTGAAATATCAAAAGCTCATTTGGTTTTCAGACTTAAGATTTCCTTCATCATATGTTTCAGGAGCACCAGGGAAACACCACTCACACCCACATTAATAGAAACTGGGAACATAAACAAAATTCATTCTCAAAATCCCCAAGCACTTTAGCTCTTGGTTCAAGATTTTGTTTGTTTGCTTGCGTAAATTGTGAGAAAATCTGAGTAAAAGGTGTTGGCTTTGAGGTTTGGGATGTTTTTTCAGAATTCCCTGTTGAAAATAATTTTTCCAACCAGTCCTGCCTGCCAGCTAGGTGTGCCATCAATTCAATGGAAAATTTGTGTCAGACCATCTTGTTGAAATTTTGGCAGTGCACTGCTACATGTGAGCATTCACAAAACACCAGGGTTTTCCAGGCTCCCTGCCAAATGAATGCTTCGGAGAATGTATGTATATACTGTATTGCTGCAGTCTTCAAAGTCTTAGCTTTGAATTACCTGAATTGTTTTGAGTTTGAGACATCATTAGGTTATATTAAATTACAAAATATGTAAAAATAAGAGCCTGTGCTTGCTTGAACTAGCGACTCTGTCACTTTTACCTTTGTGACTTTATCTATGATGACATTTGCTTTTTTGTGCTCTTCTATTTAACAATTCTTCCAGCAGTTGCTTTTCTTTTTTTCTCAGATTTGATTTTCAGCTCCATTGTTTTGCATTTTACTTGGCTGCATAAAAGGTGCATACATCCCTTGCATTCTTTGTGAATGGGATTTTTCCCCTAACATTATTTATCTTAAATCTTCACAGTACTTTTCTAAAGGCTTTTTTTATCTTCCTTCTCTTTTAGCCCAATTTATTTGCTACCACCCAAGGATGTCATCTCAGTCTCTTCCTCCTCTCCTTTCCATTTTTATCCCTCTCTCTCCATTGCCTACATTTCCCCGTTTGTATTATCACCACCTTTCTCTCACACCATCTTTTTGGAGTATCACATCAATTTTTACCTCCAGGAAGCTGAACTACAACTAGCAATAAATTGATTTGAATATTTTACTTTTCTTGACTAGGAGCTGAGCCTACACAAGTATTTTGAAATGTTATCAAGCTCAAAAGAGTGTTAAACTAGAATGGTTTCTGTTGCCACAGAATCCAGACTGAAACTGAATCAAAAGATGCACTGGTTTAATTGCCTACCCACACATCCATCCTCAGTGCTTGCCTACCCTCACTCCCCACTCTCACATGTGGCCACTGCTCTTAGTTTTTTCCATTCTGCCATCCCTCATCTCGTATCTGTTGCTCTTCTCTCTCATCACCTCCAGCCACTGCTGTTCCTGGAGTGCATCTCTTCTTTATCTTCCAAATTTCAATCCGTCTAGATTGTAACTCTCACATAAACAAGGATTTCTCCAAGTCTAATGCTGCTTTGCCAAGAGCCTCTCCTACTTCACTCCTTGTGAAGATCTTATCTGTTTCCACTTCTAGCCGTTCCTCTTTCCCCACTCTTCCTCCTTTGAACGGGGCTGCCAATGAGTTATTTTTGCTTCTCTTCCTCTATGTTTCTACTGCCTACTTCAGTCTACCCTCTTTGCTTAAATTCCCCAAGCTCTGGTCTTTTTCTCCATAATTTTCAGGTCTCTTTCAATATCATCCACCAGTGCTTCAGAAATTCACCATCACCCACTTTTTCTGGGACTTCCAATTCTTTTTCATCCCATGAGGAAAATTGTCAGTTGTGACATTTCTTTAAGATCTTCTCTTTTACTCAGATAGGACATTAACTCTTGCTGGGTTTTATATAGATATATCTTACTTTCTTTCCCTTCTCATTAAAACAAGAGAGTGGGTTTGTGGTCTGAACTATCTGTGCCAGAAGAAACACTGGGCTGCTCGGGTGGTACCTTCTGTCTGTGCACACACCAGTCCCCCCTGTTTTTTGACCAGTAAGCATTGGAGCGGGGTGGTTGTGATTTTTGTGATACTTTTCTTTCAGTATTTCCAAGAAGTGTATCTTCTTTTTCTTTAGCCCTCACATGTAGCATTTTCTTCACCCATATCTATCCAGACCACTGTTTTAAAGGTCATCTCTTTCATTTTTAGGTTTTCTTGGGTTATGTCCAGGCCTTCTGCCAGCTCTTCATATCCTGGACCAAGAGTAAGCCTCTTTGAAGGCTCCCACCCGTAAAATCTTCCAATAGGCAGCTTGAAACTTTCTCAGAATAAATTTTCAAACACATTTATATTTTGTCTTCCCCTCTCCCAGATGCTCAAGAGCCACTATCTGTAAATTTCTATGAAACAATTCATTATTTGCCTTCAGCATTATCTTTAGAGCCCCCTGGTTTTGGGCTGCCTACAAAAGACTTGTCAACATTTAGACCTCTGTTATGCTGAGGTCACTGCCTGTGATGCTGACTAATATTTTCCGTGTTTCCTGGTGCTCCTCCGTCTGCCTGTCTCCATCTGTTGTTCCCTTGCTCATCCTGGTGAGCTGCTCGGAGGCGGGGCTGACTTGCTGTTCCCTGCCGGCGCAGCTGCTGCAGCCTGCGCTCCCTGGCCGAGGCTTGTGCCCGTGGGATCTCTGCTTCCACAGACCGCAGGGGATAACCACGCCCGTGCCTCACTGAGGATCTGCCCACCCCTGTACTGGGAGTTTTGGCCAGGCTGCTCTCGGGATGGCCACTGGCTTAAGTGATCATTTACTCTGGTGCCTTATGTTCAAACACGGCTCACTGTCACCAGTGGAAGTTATTTCATTGACCTCACTTAGTCAATATCACAAAACACCAAACAATCTGGCAGAGTAAGGTTCCCTCTGTAGGATAGCTTTCCCACAGCATGTGTCTGTCTCAGGGCCAGCCTTGCTAGTCCATCCATTTAATTCACTCAGAAAATCACATTGAGACAGTAGGACATAAAGAGACCCATTTGCCCATTGCACTAATCTAAGCCTTTTTATTTGCTGCAGTATAAGTAGGGACCAGTGAAGAAAGATGATTTAGCATAAAAACCTGCCCAGCATGCTGATATGAGAACTATGAATAGATCAGTGTTAGAGGTGCAGGACAGGTCATGATAGTGTAATGGCTGTCAGAGAGGAGGCTGCTAATGCCTCAGCTGAACTAAATGAATTCTCCCCAGGTCTCTCGCTGAAAAGACAGAAACTAGAATTCTAGCAATAAATGCAAAATTTTACTAGCTTGCCCCAGACTGCGTGGTACAGGAGGATGGATGCAAGTGAGAAAAGCACTAGGATGCAAGGCTAAAAGAGAAAGAGGGCAGAAGCCCACAGCTGGTGCTCTTACTTCAGGATGGCAAAGGCTGATAAAATTTTGACATCCTAAAATGAATTATCAGAAACCCAAGCATGAGCATATTGTATTACTCTCTGAGCTTCTGCTGCTTTCAATGAAGGAGGAAAATTATTTATTTTTTTGAAAATTTGACTCCAGAAATCCTAGCTATTTAAAGATGTGAGGCAGAGGATCATTAATTTAAAAGAAAGCATGACCTGGTATATAAAAAAACCTACAAAAATACAAGTAAACAAATAAGCATTTTCTGTGAGATCAATGAAACTCTACTCTTGTCTCCATTTAGCTTTCACATGTGCTCCCTGTCCTTGATATGTGACAATACCACGGCCATACAGCTTCCTACCTCATTCCAACTGAGCCTGCATCCATCCTGATGGCATTTAAAACAATATTTTGGATTACCATCTCTTATAGTAAAATCTTTAATTTGCAGCTCACTAAATGCAATCTCTTTGACCTTATAAAGCCAAGTACTGTTCTGTTCTCATTCAAATCCTCCTCAAATTCAATCCTTTGAGGCTCACATATTCAATGTGAAAAACTACAAGAGAGGGAAAATAAAAGGTCTAACAGAATCCCTTTCTCTGACTTTCTCATGGCATGTCAGAAAATCCCAAAAACGAGATTCCAAATGTCCTTGAAATGACAGCAAATCTTTTGGCCCAATTCAGCTGTGTATTAAACTTTCTTCTCTAAAACTTCCCCTTTGCAGTGTTTAGCTCTCACAATAACAAAAAAAAAAAAAAAAGAATATTCTGCCTTCTTGTTGCAACATTAGAGCTTTTTTTCATTTTTATAGAGGGCATAGTATAATTCCAGCCCATGAAAATGGAGCTATCATCAGTAGATTCTGTAAGTATCTGTGCTTCCCAAGTGTTTTCTTTTCATTAGACTATTTCTAATTTCACAATGATTTTTCTCCAATACTAAGTAAAGCTCAGGTAGAAACTAACACTTTTATCCATTGAACATGTTTAAATAGGTTTTTAGTCCTTCGTTCATATTAGTTTTGACCGGAATAAAAAAGTTCTTCAAATTTAGAAACATTTGGAAATATAATTAATGCTGCTTGTCCTGACTTCTAAATAGAGAAAACAAGTGCTAAATAAGATCTAGATAAAACAGAAGCCTTACTTACTTTATGTAATTAATAAATTTCTTAAATCTATAGTTCAAGAATTTCAAAATATTGAGGGATTTAAAATATTTCCATTCTAAAATCTCTCACTATATAAATTTACAAGAGCACCTAGCTCATCTATATAGTCAAGACAATTCTAAATGTTTGAGGGTAGATGTCCCAAGATTGGGACATTCAAAACAAGTGACTACTTGTCATCATTGGTATATTTTTAGGCCCTTATGCCTTTAAATTATGTTAATGTACTTTCATGTCTTATTATTTAGACTTCATCAAAAGCTTTTGCTCAAGGGCAGCACTTCTATCAATACAGTACAGAAGGTTTTCAAGGTGTTCTTCAAGGAACCATTCAGGTGATAAAATAACAAGAAAATAAATAAAAGAATGAGAAAAAAAATACCCAGTTGAACTTCTTCCTCTGGGTATCTCATAGAGTTGAAAAAAATTATGCCATGTGTAGCCTTGGGAGAAAAGTTTGTTCAGTGTCACCCTAGGAGCTGCAGGACACAGGTAAACTGATTTGTTACATCACTGAAGTACAGTCAGGATGAGGATGCAAAACTGAATTCCTGATCTTTGCATAATTTGGTGTGGCATTTTTGAGTCTTTTCATCATACTGACTTCACATTATTTTAGAATCTATATCAATTGGACATTAGCCCAAAGTGTTTGCTAATATTCAGGATTTCTGAGGAAGGAATATTGGTGAAACTTGTTTCATACAGATGCAAATGTGAGGATGGACACAAAGTCCTCCTTCCCTCACACTGGACATGGTGAAGGACAACTTCAGCCTTAAGTCAAGGCCCACTGTGGTCAGAAGGGCCTCCAGGAGTACTCACTTGGGGCCACAGTCCCAGCAGTTGTCTTTCTGGATTCTTGGCTTTCTATTCCTTTTCAGCTTCTGTGTTTTTCTCAGTGGGCAGAGAAACTTGAGCTCTTCACCCCAGTGAAACTGGGCAGAGGTCTGTGCTCTCAGTGTTCAGAGAAAACCCATTAAAACACAAGGTCTCAGTTCCTCTTCCAGGTTTTCCAAGGAGGTTGGTGATTTAAGCATCAGTTCTAATAGCACCTTCTGGCATTAGACAAAGGGAAATTTAAGTGCTCTTACACTTGGCCTGAAAGGAAAGTAGGCAGCACTTCACTGAGACACTGACCAGTGAGCAATCACACTCCCCTGGCAGACCTCCAGCCTACATTTACCCCAGAGCTGTTCCAAGAAGAGCAATGTCAGAGCTCAGATCCAGAGTTCAAACTGTATCTAATTTTAATCAATCAATATTATTGTGGAAAACTTCTTCCAACTACATTTGGAAAATGTGTGAGGTAGCCAAAGCATCCCTGAAAGCCTTCAGAGAATCTTGGCTCAACAAGGGGGTCAAAAAACAAAACATTGTATAACAGCTCACCATCTGTTCCTCACTTTTAAATTCTGCCTCAGCACAGAGAGGGGTGTGACACAAAGAGACAAAGATTTGAACTCAGCCTCAGAGTACACCAGCATTTTTTCTTGCTTGATTGTGTACTAAAGCTGCCTGTAAAGTCAATAACTTCCTATGGCTTCACAGCAAAGCAGAAAGATTAAAAAAGAGTCATGGTCCTTTGAAGATGTGGAAGGCAGTAAGTGAGCAGGCTGAATCCTCTTTGGATTTGAAAGTCTATGCAGTGCTAACAGCTCTGCTTTAAGGTGTCAAAATTGCCTTAAATCTTTACCTTTGTTATATCCTGCTGGTATAGACATGTAATAGAACAGGCCTGACTATTCCAAACCACATAGACAGCATAATTCTTCTGTCTGTATTTTTTTTGAAACACAGCTGATTAGTGCCTTTTTTTTTTTAACATTTGTTTAGTTGTTGAATGCGCAAACACTTTTAATTACTTTAACAAGAACAGTATGGCTATGCAATGTACAGCATGAAACCCCAGTAGATTTTACTGTGGTTGGTAGAAACTAACAAACATGAAGTTCCAAACCAAATACTTAGGCCTCTGTCTCTTCATTAGGCTATAAACTTCTGACTAAACTCAGTGCAAAGCCAGAAGTCGAGGAAAGACTTAGGAGTGGAAATATCTTGCTGCTCTCTGTTTGGAAAACCAGGTTGGTGTATTTTAAAAGAAAGAAGAAAAAAACAGGAGGGAGGAGAAGGAGGCATAGCATGGGGGTGCAACATCTGCCATGTCACTTTTGGTGGCAACCTGGCCAAGGCTTGCACAGTAACTCAGTGCCCACCACACCAAAACTCCTTGTCTGGGAGGTGGTGTCCTGCCCCCAGCGTTGCAGCCCCTGGAGCTCCCAGGAACGCAGTGCAAATCTGAGGCCCTGCTGCAGCACAAGCAAACAGCCCAGGGCAGGCTGGGAGTTGAGCAGAAAGCACTTTCTGAAATAGTTGCTCCCCTTCACCAGACTCCCTTGTTCAGTGTCAAGTCCAGCAGCATAGTTAGACTGTCACCAAGGACCTAAAACAGCCTATTATTTCTGTAGGGACAGCATCACCACCTTTCTCTCCTCCTTGTCTACTTCTTTGTTAGAGTTTTTCACAGGGCTGGTGAGCAAGATTTTCAAACTACAGTAACATAGTTGCTCTTAATAAGAATGATCACTACACATTCATTTGTTACTCCCCAATAACAAAATGCATGGCCCCTCTCAGTAAAACAGTTTGTCCCCATCACAGACATCCCTGGGCCAGTCCTATGAATTTTTCAGCCTCCTATTATGGCACCATAAAGAGCTGCTCTGGACTGCATAGACACATTCTTGGCATCCGCTATCTTCCTCGAGAAACTCCTGCTGTCTCGTGGGGATTGTCGAATTAGCTTGAGGTACAGCTTGAGTGTTGCCCCTGAGCAGACTCCCATAAGTTTCTATCACAGACTAAACTGTGCTTTAAGCTTCAGGCAGCTGACTTAATGGAGGGCAAGGGATGGTGGATTGAAGCTCAAGTGTAGCTGACCTTTCAGCTCATAAAGCAGCAAAGACCTGAGTATCCTGTGCTAATTCAAACACTCCTGCTGACAGCACATGACCAGAGCTGCTGGCATACAGCTGCAAAAGTGGGAGATGGCTTGGCTTGGGTGCTGACAGGGTCCCTGTCCCTGCCTGACCCTCGCTATCACACTGCTCAGGCCTCTGAGTGTGGCAGTCAGCTCCTGAGCCACCACAGGTAAGAGTGCACTTTCTGGGTTGAATCATCATCAGTTATAGCTTGCCTGAAAACAGGAAGTTGTTAATTATTTATATTAAGCCTTTCTTATTCCTTGGGCTGAGCTTTGAGTCCTAAACAGTACGACTTCAGCTTGGCTACCTGGGTTAGCACTGCAATGAAGGTGTTTATCACAGATACAGAGAATGTAACATCTATCATATAAATGTAGCTATGTAACAGTTACCATATAAATTTTTCCTTCTAATTTTTTCAAGGGTTTCTTAAAAAAATAAGATTTACACAACTCACCTTATCTCTTCCGCCTCCTGTCTGTCTGTCTGTTTTCCTTCCTCAGTAATTTCTACAGTGTAACTTCAAACAAATTTGAAAATTGCCCAAGTGTCTTTTTTTCAAGCAAGTTAAGAGAGGTCTTCTTGAAGCTCTAACCAAGGAAGAGACTGAAATAAAAGTTTAATTTTAAACAGAAATCAGCAGACCAAAGTGTAAATATCAGCAGGAATTCATACTTCATAATTTCTGCTTCTTATGGAATTATTTGCTAGGATTGCAAGTGACACACATTGGGATATGCAGAGAATGATTAACATGAGTTAAGCATCTTCTTAAGCATATGGAGTTTGACAAAGCAGTGAGCAGGGGGCAGGATGTGATAACCATATTCAAGTATCTAAAGCATTCAAATAACACTGCAGGAGAGAAATCATAGAAGCATAGAACGATTTGGGTTGGGAGGTACTTTAAAGATCATCTCATTACAGCCCCTCTGCCATGGGCAGGGACACCTTCCACTGGACCAGATTGCTTAAATCCTCATCCAAACTGGTCTTGAAGACTTCCACAGCCACAGCTTCTCTGGGCAACCTGTTTCTCATCATTTCTACAGAGAAAATTTCTTTCTAACATCTAAGCTAAACCTACTCTCTTTCAGTGTAAAGCCATCACCCCTTGTCCTGTCACTACATGTCCTTGTAAAAAGTCCTTCTTCAGCTCTCTTGTAGGCCCTCTTAGGTACTGGAAGGTGCTATGATCTATCCCTGAAGCCTTCTCTTCTCCAGAATGAACAACCCCAACACTCTCAGCCTGCCTTTAGAATGACTGTGGCTAAGGGCTGTCCAAGTATGGGCTCTTAATGACACTCTACATAAACTTCTGCACCCCTCTGTGAAGCTGTCAGTCTCAGTAGGGAAGCACATCCATTTCACACAAGCAGGAGAGGAGCCCAGCATAACAGCTAGTGCCAGTGATAAAGTCCACATCCAAAAGGGATCACTCACCAGAAACTTCACATTCTGCTCTAAAACGTGCTCACTCAGTGAGACATCCCTCCTTCACCCGAAAAACCTCACTTACAAAACCAAATTGACTCCTGCAACTGTGAAGAAAACCCAAGATACATAGTCAAATGTCACATATGAATGTGGTATAAAACCTTAAAACCATGAAAGCACAGAGAGTGATGGCTTCAACCTTCCTAGAGGGTGGTGCTTCTTCCCCCTGAGCTCTGTGACTTACTCATGAGTTGTAAACTCAAGCCTCTCAGTCCTTTCCTGAGTGCTAGTTTTGATTTATAATATGCCTTCAACCCTGAAAGACAGTATGTTGCACATACAAAGTTTTCTCAGCCATTCCCAATCCTCACCAGATTTATTGTCTTCAAATAGTTCTGCCCAAGTTCCACTCCAGGCTTCTGCACACTGGCTGTTTTTGTCTGCCTGAGGTTAACTTTCTTGGTACTCTCTAGTATTCATTCAGTCCAGGAATATAATCCCCAAGGATTTCAAGATCTTTTTACTACAGTGGCACTTCCAGTTTCTGACTGGGGAAGAAATATTGATGTGATTTCCTTGAAACCCTTTCCCTATGAAGTGTCAATAATTACCATCTCAGCGTACAAAAAGGAGGCTTTGGCAGGCTGCCCAGTAACATCAAACAGGTCTGGAACAGTCACAAGAGCTCAGCTTTATGTAACAGTACCTGACATGATTGTAAGAAATCACATAATTGACTTCTAGGAATTTGAAAAGAAGATATATTTCTTGTTTAACTTTTATCAACACCATTAGGATCTATCCTTTTGATACTGGGTTACCAGAATTCAAACATAAACTCTGACTTCTTTCACTATCTATTTAATCGCTGTTTCAGCTATGAAAGCATGGTTTTCCTACTGGTTTTAGTCACAAAAAAATGTGCTGGCTAGAGCATTCTTGATTTACCTTGGCAGTTCTATGTGCTGTGAGGTGTTAACTAAAGTAGTACAAAACTTTCTTCAAACTCAGATTTTTCTGAATTTATTTTCCTATTTTGAGACAAAAAAAAAAAAAAAAAAAACCACAAAAAATCTCCCACAAGAATTGCAAACTTGAAATAAATGAATATTTTTTAAAAAGCTAAAAAGCAAGATGCAACTATCAGAATTTAAACTAATTATAAACCCCAGGAATCATTTGACCTGAGCCATACCAAAACAGCATAGGTCAGTGTACAAGAAGCATATGTATTTGAGTTAACCTGACCTCATTGGAAGGACCAAAAAGATTAACATTTCACACACCTTACTTCTTATCTAGACATCCATTGAGGCCTGAATTATTAAAAGTTCTTTAAACTACAGCGTATTCACAATGCCAAGGGCAAGTATTTTATCCCACTTATTTCAGCACTGATTAAGAGTAATCAGGTAGAAAAATCCCATGTTCAAGGAATCCCTGCTCAAATCAAACTACTAAATATACCCCAGAAACTATATTCCTCAGTGCCAAAATGTCTCTGATTTTCCTTTTATTTTTGCCTTTAATTTCACATTTTTTTACTTCTATGTCTATATTCTCAGTATATCCATTTCTGAGATCATAACATAATCACCAAGCTCAAAAAAATTATTTGAAATTTCAGTATGCCTGCAGGTTCATCAGTGTGTTAGAAAGGAGACCATGCAACATTCCAGAAACACATACACAGAGGATATGAAGTAAGAGGAGTCAATAAGAAATTGTTAACAATAAATATAATTATGTGTGGCACTGAAATACCAAATGAGAAGAAATCTGGGCATAACCTACGGGTCAATGGATGGAATTATTTTCCACTTTAAGAACTTTCTAACAGCAGCTGGAAGAGCTGATGAAAAAAATTTTATAAAAATAATTTTTAAAATTATTTTATAGACTGATACATGAACTGTTCTGAATACATTATTTATTATATTTCTTCTTTATGACTGTTACACTAATTCTGTACAAAATCCCAAGATCCATTCAAACTCCACAAGCACACAAAACTTCCTTTTACTAGCACTTAATCAGACCTAAAATAGACATTATAAACCTACAGCTCAACTGGAGAAATAAGCAAGGAAGGGAAAGAACTGCAAGAGTATTCTATGAGAAAATGCAAGCAGAGCTGAAAACTGCTCTGTCACCCTCTGATGCCCCCTCCCATGACCTTTATCAAGTGATTTCTCTGCTTCTTTGCCCAGTTTACACATCCTGCCATGTTCAGTAAACACACAAAAGCCAAATATGTAAATGCAGAACTGAAAACCAAGGGCTACCAGGAAATAAGAAATTACCAGCTGGCACAAATCACCATTGCTTGACTGAAGTCACTTTGTGCTGATGGATGATCCAACTCTTTCTACTCTAGCAGTCAAGTAGCCTTGGAATCCCAAAGCACTCTTTCTTTTGTCTACTCATTTCATTGTTATCATATCTTTGTCGAACTCCTTAAAAAAAAAAAAAAGAAAGAAAAACAAACAAAGAAAATCAGCCAAAGCTGTTTTTTGTAAAACACTATTTAAAGAAAAATATCTAAATAAACATTCCTTAACAAAATGACATTTGGGACTTTCACGTTGTCATCAATTTCTTTGTCTGAGGGGGGAGGATGGAAACACACACACCATAAGGATCAGCCCGCCGTCAATGTTGTGCTACATGGCTCATACACACTCATTAGGTAAGCAGCTGTCAGTGAACCTTAAAGATCAAAACAGAATATGCAAGAAATCTGTTTATATAAATAAACTGGAGATCAGACACGCAGGACATTACGAGAAAACTGGTTTCCACCTCGTAAAGATGGATTTGAATTTGTTTGTGTTACTGAAGAGTGAGTTACAGAGATCTGAGAAAAGTATTACAGCACTTACCACAACTAGCAAACAGCTCTTCTCTTTAAAATATTTTTTAGAATGCTACTATCTTGCTCACCCTCCTGTTTTCCCCCTCAGTTTTTACAAGAAAGGTTCTAACACAGCCAAGAGGGAAATATTTTGAGGTAGTGATTAGATATTTTTCCCTAAAGCTGTTAGCACAATTGATTCTTCATGTATCAGGATTGCCCAGCAGGAAGCTAAACTCTAAAAGCTTTCTGGTCAGAAGGAAGTCCCAGTCTTCGATCTTTGCATTTCCCAGTCTCTCTGAGACAGCCTATATCATATGAAGGAATGCAGTAAAAGGGATGTGCCAAACACCAGTTGCTGTGATGAAGGATCAGAGACAAATCAAATGGCTGTGCCAGGGCATGCAGAGCCTGTGTGTTTCTCCAGTTTTTATCTGGAGCTGGGACAGGGCTTGCAGAGTGTGGTAAAGCTGATTCCCATCCTTTCTGGGCAGAGGTTCCTAATTTCAATCCTAGAGACTCTGGTTTTCAGATTCTGGAATCACAGAGATTATTTCCATCTTTAAAGTACATTTTTAGTGATGTCCAGGGCTGAAAGGGGGGCTGGAAATTCATAGGGAAAAAGTTTGTCTGATTCATGACATGGAAATACCATCTCTCAGGGTAAAAAAAAATCTTCCTGACCACACTCATTCCTATTTCTGTCTCCCTGAGGAGGGTATCTGTAAGGGAGGCAATATAAGTGGCCTGTTCACAAGCCCACAAGCAGCTTTTAAAACATTCCCATTGAGAGAAAGACTGCAGATTATTTTACTGCAGATTTGGCATTAGAAGTGGAGGCACTCTGCAGGATTTGGGTGGACTGTGGAACAACACTCTCATGGCAGAAACACAGACACATATACTCTAAACAATGGACCCTATCAGCCCCAGCTGGGAAGCCACAAAACAAGAATATTTCTGGTGACAGACCTGGCTATCAATTAGTTGTATGCCAAAAAGCAAGCCCCACCAAGACTCCCCAGGCCGATTTCTACCCAAGTCACCCGCATGGGGCCTCATTTTATCTGCCCAACCAAATACCCATTAGCAATGTCACTGTCTCTCCTGAGAGCTGTCCCTGCATTCTGTCCCTCACCCTGGCATGGTCCAGAAGCTCCTCAGCATTTCAGTGCTGACCTCCGGTTTGACCCATCATTTTTATCACAGAGTCAAGACTGCTCTTAGGAGCAATCTATTCACATGAGCTGTGTCTAAACTTTTATTTCTGCATCAGTCTTTTTAAAATAGTTTATTTCTATGCAATCCAACAACCTAGTCTTCATAAAATTCTACCAAGATAAAAAGTGCTTATGTGGGTTTTAGCTTATTCACATATCTTTATCTGCAGCTTGATTGTCATGCAAAACATGAGTGGATGAATCCTTACTGCTGCAGATATATTTTCTCCCACAGTATGGTCCTTTTAAAAAAAAAATGCATTCATTCATTTCTTAGAAAGCCCTTCTTGATATCAATTTCAGGTCAAAGCTGTTAATCCAGTGTCAACTCCATTATTGTCAATTACCTTACAAAACCTAGATTTTAACATGAAAAATAGAAATATTCATCATGTCATTTTATAACCCACCAACTGATTATTCAGACTAAAGCACTGATTTCAAAATCACAGCAAGCAACTAAGACACAATTAAACTTTTATCCCTGCAGATTTTGAGAGGTATATATTTCCTGCTAAAAAAAAAAGGAAAAAAAAGGAAGCAATAGTTTTCTGTAGTGGGAAGTTTTAGTTTAATTTGATGTAAGAGCAGCAAGAAATATTTTCATGTAAGTACTAGACATGAGAGATAAAAATTAAGACAGAAGCAAGTTTTGTTTTGGGATTTTTACAATCAATATTTTATTTTGCATAACACCTTGATGTTTCCCCATATTTTGCCTCATTTTCCCACTTACTTCTACATTAGAGTAAGAATAGAATTGATCTGCTTCTGCATTAAAGAAAAGATTTCCATCAGGGACCAACTTAGTGAAATACATCTAACCCTTTTCCAGCACAGTGGCCATCTGCATAAATATCACATTATTATTTCTGAGTCACCTGTGACCCTTTCCATGCTGCAAACACCACCAGTTGGTGAAATGAGCATCTTGGATAATCATTTGAGACAATCATTTTATCCATAATTATAAGTGGACCTTTCTTGCCAAGATCCTTTAGCCTAGATCACACAGAAAATGCAAGCAGAAGCCAGATTCCAGGAAATGGCTTCAAGCAGTTATAAGCAGTATGTTATCAGCTGCACCAGCCAGGGGCTTCCAAAGCCAGTGACAGGTACTTCCATTCTGCCCTTCACTGCCTCATCTCCACTGATAATCTGCCCTGGGTCACCTCCCTGACAAAAATGCACAGGTTTGGGTTTGGTTTCTTTCTGCCAAGGTCTTCATACCTTACAGCAGTTTTTAAACACAGAACCCTGGCAAACAAGGTCTCTGAAAGTCCAAGCATCACTTGCAGTAGTACAAACAGGACCTTTAAGTACAAACTAAAGATTACTATTCAACAGAAATTAACCACACTCAAACACTGATTTTCCAGGCCTCAATCCTGATAAAGTGCTTTAAACTCATTTGTAACAATGCATGAAATCTCACAACTCAAATTTAGTGCTTGACCCCCAGCCCTGCAGGAATCCCAGGACACAAGACAAATGTTCTGGCACACTGGCACTTCATATTCTGCTTCTGCATGAGATAAAGAGCCAGGTCTGAAGTTCAAAGTTGTATCATCCTGTGATCAAACTTTTTTCACATGACAGTCAGATACACACTTGGCTGCTGCAGTCCTGTTCCCCGTGGGCAAGGAACTCACTCACAAGAAACTGAGTCACTGACCATCCTTGCCATTGCCAATTGCCCACGATGGTTTAACTCAGCCTGCCCCAATGCTCTTCTGACCTGCGTGCATATATTCAATCTCACCTACTCATAAAATTATTGAGAAGACTCCTCTGGACCTGACTGTGGAGATGACTATAATAAAAATATTTAGGTCAAGACAAGGCTATCACCTCCAATGAAGCCAGGCTGAACACACAACAAAATGTAAGGCTTGGAGGAAAGCTGACATTTCATTCCAGGGCCCAAGCTCCATCCTTTACAGCATTCCCATGCAGACTGCCACAAGAGAAGTGAATCAAATCCAAACCAGCCTGTCTTTATCCTCTTCCTTCCTAGGCCTTTATGTACTGTTATGTTTCATCCCTTCCCTCCTGCACTACCTAGCACGTCCTATTGTTTTTTTATCAAGTTATCTAATTAGTTTAGGGCCAGATCAACAGATTACTCACAACACTAGCCTAAGCAAATCACCCATGAATAATCTGGATCAATCCCTTAGACTGTCAGCTCTTCTGAGCAAAGACTGTACTTTATTATTCACATGCAGAGTAGTCTGTATACCAAGTGTGTAATACACATAATTCATTTAAAAATAATAATGGTACACTAAGAATTAATAACATGCCGGCAGGAAAGTCCTGACTGCACAACCGTCAGTAACTCAGAACTGCTCACACACAGCTGAGGCTTGGAAAACCAAATGGATGGTAAAGGCAAAGGTTTAAGGCAAAGAACTAAGAGTAAGATCTGCATTGCTACTCCCAAAAAATTGTCAGGAAAAATATTCAGAACTCTCTGTGCCCCAAATTCATGTACTGAAGAAATAACAATACCAAATGTACAAGTACAAGGACTTGGAAAAAGGTGGACAACATAATGTATATTAAACATATGTAATACGTAATTGCATAATGGCATACTTTTCAATGTGAGACACCTTACTATGTTTATTGTTTATAGATAATATCTCAAAATCTACAACACAGTTAAAGGAAACAGACACTTCTGCACCCCAGTGTGTGAAGTGTGTGTAACATCATGTGAGCTATGCATTGACAGACAATTTCATTTACAGAACACAGACAGTACACTAGAACAGAAAATGTCTTATGATAAAGTATAAACTTATTACAGTGACCTTCCAGCTTCACCATTTAATCAGGCCTTGACCCTCCAGCAACTAAATATTCATGACTAGCATGACCTCTAGGCTTTTTTCTCACACCCGGTTGTACCTAGGAGTCAGAGAATTGACCCTTTCACAAGCTAATGTTTTGGAGGAGTTGTCTTTTACTATCATGCCAGTGGGTTTTTTTTTTTTATTTTGCCATCTACAATAGCCTGGCTATTCTTCTTTCATATTTAAAAACCTTTATGCAAATCAAGCCGGTAGCACAGCAACCTAAAGTTCTTGCATTAATGCAGAGTATTATTCACATATAAAAATTCCATTTAAATCCCATTAAGGTTATGACATAAATCCAAACAAACTAGAAAATGCACAGTTAAGGTGGAAAACTGACATATGTCTTCCAGTCTCTTAGCAGAAGAAAGCAGAATAAGAAACCTATTAGTGTGTCACCCAGTTGGAGCAAGACAGAGAAGCACATATGTTACCTTCCTGCCTTTTAACTGTTCATTCCATTGCATCTGGCATTCCTTTGTTTTATTTTTCTTTAATGCCTGTGTCTCAGTGTGAAGGGTCCTAGAAGATCGTTTTTGTCTGTAAATACTTCTGGACAATATCCATTCTGAGGGACAAGAGAGGCAGCCGCTATAAAACAGCCGTAAACTGGGGGAAAAAATCAGATTAACATTTTACATTTTTCTGGACGTGTTTCTGGTGGTCAGTAAAAGTCAATGACACATATGACATTGTTTTGCAAATGTCCCAATTAGCAGCACTGCTGCTACAAACTAGAGGCACCTACTTTTGTTATCACGTTTCTCCCTTTGAATTCCTGACACTTCATAGTCATGAACAATGCTGCAAGGTTTCTGAAAAGACCAGAATTATGTTTCTTCAATATTTGAAATGCTCTCAGCATGGCTGAGCTGAAGGAATGGGTGTAGGCAGCACTGTCTTTTGGATAATCCACTACAGCTTGTGAGGATGTGGAGTATGGTGGCGCTCCAGGGCACTTACAGCTTGTGCTGCAAACACCTGCGTAAGCAGATGGATCTCTCTGCCTGTTGTGTACAAAGTTACATCCTGTAGTCCTGCAATAAGAACAAGGGGAAAGGGAAGAGGTTAGTTGAGCTTTTAAGGGCATTAGTCAAGCTACAGAAGCTACTATTAGTTGTGAAATTTCAATCAGAATCAAGTCCAGACTATGTGCCACTCCATATGTTTGTTACACAGGCAAGTATGGCCTAGTGGGCTGGTACTGGAAAGCATGGGGTCTATTTTTTTTCTTTGGAGTTGAGTGCAACTTGATTGCAGTTTTGCTTCTTTTTGGTAATAAGTGTACAGAAACAAGCTGTTTCAGGCAGTGAAGCTGTTGTCTTGACTAGAATCCGAAGTTTGATTTGAATTAGCCATTCATAAGACAGACATACATACACACACACACAGGCGCACACACACAAAGCTTTGAAAGTGGTTCCATCTGTTTTTTGGTAAGGCTGGGTGATAATTAGGAAAAATGGAAATATTTGATGTTGTGGGTTTGTGACCTGACATGTCTTTCTTCATGTTGTCATTGAACACTTCAGTCCTGAACAGAATGGTATTAATTGGGGATACAGTAAAGCTGAGGATTAAGGTTTAGAGAGAGGGTGACTTTTTTTTTTAATTTAGAGTATATTTTCTTTCACTCTGCCTTGAAGAAGTTATTTTTCCCTTCCTCTGTTCTAAGCAAACATTCTACAAATTATACTCTGAATAAAACACATCGCAGACTTCCATGGAAACAGCAGCCAGCATGAGGAAAGAGTGGAAAGTGCTCAAGGTGACAAGAACACCTTCTGCAACGCCATCACAAGATACAAGACGAACCCTAGCAAGTACAGAAGAAGCTGACATGACAGTACAAAGCTAAACAAGATCACAATGTTAGGGGGAGAGAGGGAGGAAAGGAACATGTGTGCCCAAAGCTATCCTTTCCTGCCAATTATTGAATCCTTGACAAATGACAAACATCCAGGGTCTATTTTGGATGAGCCTTCAGGGAAGGTTGAGAGAACTGGCTAAATTGCCGATGTCCAATGTCTTCTTGGACACTTTACATTTCAGATTAATAAATAACTGCAATTAGACAAATATCTGTGAAGGATGAAAGGTGCCTACAAGTACATACTGTGCTTGAATTCATAGGAGATGCTTTTAGCCTCTTTCAAACTATGTTGAGCTGCTGCAGAAGTCAGGTCTTCACTGGCTTGTGAAGAAAAATGGATTACAAGGCCAACCCTGAAAAACACTGAGTTAAAATATATAAGTAGCTACCAACTCTGTGGACAGGTATATTTATGAGAAGCCTTTCCTAAAGAAGCAAGATTTTTTTTACTTATAGTAGTATTCTTACTCTTTTCAACATCCAAGTGCTCACTGACTCCTATTCCATCTTTTCTTCTCCCATTTCTAAATGCTTATACCTTCTCACACAGAGACTCCTCCAGAACTCTGACACTATATTTTCTTCCACCTAGGATTACCAGCAGCTCTCTTCCTCAACTCCACCTTACTCACAGCTCAGCTGCTGCAGTCATCTGATCAGCTCCACAGCTCACGTCTTCCCATCACATATGTTCCTTCCTCATCAAATAGAAGACTGTCTTCCACAATTGCCATTTCCACTGCTGCTCATTCTAGGTGAGCATTTGCTACTCAAACCAAATAATTTTTGCTCCTTATGTTTCCAATCCTTCAATTTGCACCACTATTCTGCTCCTCACCTCTACCCAATATGCTACTTTCTTGAAATCTCTTTTAAAGACAACATAGAGATGACAGCAATAGGGCAGTTTGGACCTTTCACCTGGAAGAGTCAGTGTGTTTTTCTGAAATTTTTAAGGGTATCAGTCTGCAGAGACAATAACAAGCATACTCCCGTTTTCAGTGCCAAGAATGTAGCTCAGACTCCAGAAATAAAAGGATTAAGGCAGTATGTCTTAATAGGTCTCTTTAGGTACAGATAGGCTGACTTCAAAGGTGTGCAGCTCACTCTGCTCCAACCTCGCTGACATCCACTTGCTGACCTAATCAAACTTGTCACCCAGTCAGATATGCTACTTGAACTCATCTTTATGCTGTCTCCCAAATCTGAATCAATCCAAAGAAACCCGGTAGCTTAAACACTGGGGTTCAGAGGTAGAGACTTTTAGGATGACTCATTTTGATATAAATGGATGAAAAAGCTCTTACCCAAGGAGCTCAGCCAGGAGGTAAAGCAGAAGAGGCTCCTCAGGAAGAGGATGGTGCCTGTATGGCCGAAGGTTTCAGTCCTACACATCTCTGCATGTGTGAGTGACTCTATTAACTTATCATGCATTCAAGCGCAGGAGTAGTTTCTTTTAAGCAAGTAAAAGGCTAAGTGATTTGATCAAGGCCACAAATCAGCATGCCAGAGACAGGACTGTTATAACATGCTAGTAAGCCAGTCAGATTGAAGCTTAAACTCTGGAGACAGGAGTCACCTTTTATATATTTGAAGTGTGCCCAGCATAACAGCATTCAGTCCTTGCTGATGTTTCTGAGGAGCAGACTAATGTAAATATTAAATGACATGTAGACCAATGGGCATGGGACTTTAAATATGTTTTTAAAAAACTCTTGGGATTATAAAAACATCATAGTTTCAACAAAATAGGACGTGTCCTCTTCTAAATGTCTCAAGCTATTTTCCTGGATTAATAAAAAAAAACAAAAAAAACCTGCTAAGACAGCTTTTCTATATCAAAATTTTCCTTTCGGGCTGTTTTGTTCCCTTTGCAACCGTCAGTGACATCACAGAATTTGAAGCATAAGGAGGAAGTTATGTTGAGTAGATAATGTGAGAGGAAATAAAGGTGGACAGAAAATGAATAAAATATCACAGATAGGCTTAAAAGGTGTTTGAAATCTCTTCACCTGTATTGACCCCAGAACTGTGTGAATTATGAGGATTAACATGCTTCCTGTGCATTACAACAGGATATTTCACCTGCAGGAGAAAGATGCTGTGCCCATTCAGACATTAAAGTCCAGCCTACAGATTGCTTGCACACAGAGTCATGAAATGAATGCAGGTGTCCTAAATGGCACAGTGAAAACACCAGTCTATCAGGAGGCAATGGACATGAGGCAATAGCTCATATCCAAGAATGAATCTAAAACCAAACATATATATTCTCGATAAGTTGTAAGAGGAGCTTCATTTCTGTCACATCTGATCATCTTCAAAAATTGCATCAGTTGACCTTATTAGTTTCTGGATCAGCAGTTGCCATCCTCTCTACCACTTGCTTAACAGATATAATCATTTTGTGGAAAACTTATATGGGTTCAATTCTTCCCAGACTGCCTTCTACTTTGTTTATCTCAGTGAAGGACTGATCGATGATAAAAAGGGTCACATAAGTATGTGTACAATTCCTGACAAGAAAAAAAAAAGCTTCAGAAATAGGTGGGCAAACCCTGTGCAGAGTTATCCTTTTGCCAGCTGTACAAACACCACTTCACTTCTGAAGGGCTAAGGCTCTATATAGTTTGCCATAATTTAGCCCCAAAAACATCAGAAAAATTCTCAGTAAATGAAATTCAGCCCACATTCTCCTGTTCTGATACTCTTTTAAGCAACACTGCCTCAGGATACATTAGTTTCATTATCTCTGTCTATAATAAGATCCTAGTGCATGACAGCAAAAGATTGCCATTTATCCTTCCACAATGACATGTTTCATTTTGGTTAGTGGAAAGGGTATGTTATGTGAGCCACAGCCCTGTAATTTCTACTCCGCATCATATCATGGACATGACATTTGGCCCTGAATTCTTCCCATGAGAGGAGAGCTGTTGTACTGATTCAGAATAAATATTGCTGGCTCCTTCAACAAAAACAAAGTTTCACTTTTAGCTGAACCGTTCAGCACAGAAAATTTCATGGGTGAAGAAAAGTATAAAGAACTATTTTGGAGAAAACTACATTTTTTTGTTTTCACTTTTGAGGTGCATGTTTCTGCACAGAGGATGAAGATCTTCTTAGATTTAAGATATACATTTTGCAATAGGAACAAGTAATTAAGTGCCAGCTTATTTCTGTGCACTAGTTCTGTCTTGGTTGAAGCATTAATCCTTAGGATGAAGACTGAAAAACTGAGACTCAGTTTCTCCATCCTTGGTTTCCTCAACATTTATGAAGAGTACTAAATGAAAAAGAGCAAGAATCAGAGAGCCTACTCTAGATGTCTGTGTTAAATATTACGGTATCTACAAATAGATACTTAGCCTCAGTATTAACTAATCCTAAATTAGCATCTCCACGCAGTCAGAGAGAGATTCAGGCATCTTCAAAGAGAAACTCAAAAGCCTAGTGCTCAATGGATAAAGTGATGGAGTTGAATAAAATGGTCAATAAAAAATAGTGAGAGAAGGAGTATCTGCTGTTTGGCTGAGGATATTTGATGTATGATTTAAGGCTGCTTTAATTATGTGCTTCCTGCTAGAGATTACCCAGACCTGAAAACCCCTCTAAGCACTCAGCAGTGGTGACATTTAGGGATCATGAGCTAGAAGTGGGAAATTTTCTGAGTAACTGCACTTTCTGATGACTCTTTAAAGGCACCTGTACCTTCTGCATTAAAAAAATAATTTAAAAAAAATAGTGGGAGGGGGAAACAGCAGAAGAGCATACTTTTAAGATTAAGCTGATTCTTTTTATAGTGGAAATATGTATAATATGTGTTTTTCTGAGATTTTGGAGGACTTCATTTGATGATGTAGCAGACCCTTTTCTATTTACTGTGGGCTTGTGCTTTGTGAGGCACACTTAGTTAATATTACATCACTGGGAAAAATTTTAGTACTTTAAAGTCTGTCCACCTCCTTAGTCTAGAGCACCACACACATGTGAGCTATCTAGCCCAGCTTCACTGTTGAAAGGTTTGTGTCAGCTGTCTGTGGAGGGGCAGCTGCAGGACAGACAGCTAGAACACAGCAAGCTCCATAGAAACAGCAGAGCTGTCACTGAAGCCATCCAATGTACAGGACCACCGGGGACTTTGAATAACTACTCCAGTGGGTAGTCTGTGCTGAAATCCTTTCTGAAAGTAATGTCTGTGAGCTACCATGTCTATGGAAGAGGCAGGTGTAGTGGTTTAGTTCAGATCATCTCTTACTTACTTATTTTACCTCTGTGACATAAGAATTAGGAGAAAACAAAGCAGGCACAGACTTAAAAGACTCTAAGAAGTTTATTAGCAGACCTAAAAGAAGGAAACAAAAGTTAGAACCAGACTAAACCCTTAGAACACTTTTTCTCCCCTCACTTTTTCCACGCTGATAATGTAGAAACAACCCTTGCGATTTCAGTCGGTTTACCACCTTTATAATCTTTTCAGTTCACATAAAGAGATAGGAGTCTCTGAGTCTTTCTTGCTGACCTTATGGAGACATTCCCACTAGAGACAACTCTCTTATGGGTTCAATATCACAGCAAAACAGCCGCCTGGGAGTTTTCTGCTTGCAGTGAAAAAGTACCTAACCTCGAATCACCGCTTTCCCCACAGCAGCTTTTCGAGGGTTTCAATTTGAGCTAACATGGGGTGTAAATTTAAGGCTGAGCCGTTCAGGAGCAAGGTCTTCTTTACTCATCTCTAAGAGCAATCTTCATCTCTAGGAACTGGGGTCATCTTTGCATTGACCCCTCCTGGTTCCTTTCTATGGTCGGTTCAATCAGTGGATCAGTCCACATCAGAGGGTGGGACCATGCCCCCCACCCACTAGGCAGCCAAAGATTCCAAATGTCAGTTCATACCAGAAGGTGGGACCCCTCCCCACCTACTAGGCAGAATCAGCTTCGGGTGTATTGCACACCCCTCCAGGTGAAGGTAAAACTGAGTCCAAACACTCTGGAGCCAAACCACATCAGAGGGTGGGACCCCTCCCCACCCACTGGGCAGAATCAACTTCAGGTGCACTGCACACCCCTCCAGGTGAAGGTAAAACTGAGTCCAAACACTCTGGAGCCAAAAGAATAAAAAGAAAAAATGCAGAGGCACCTTAGCTCCCAATTGCTCTACCCCCTCCGATGCTCTATGAAATTACAGCAGGGACTCCAATAGTCCAGTTCATCCCCAAAGGGTTTCTGCAACAGAATTTCAGCTTCCAGGTTTGAAGCATCTCCTCTTTCTTTTCCCTCAGGGTTTCAGCCCTTCCATCTTTACTGACTTACACCTTAGGGTGTCTCTTCATGTTCTTTCACCTTTCTCTCTGGGAGAGGATCAGCATTTTCAGGCCCATCTGTTCTGAAGAAATCTTAACAGCACTAATAGGGTTAATCTCACCCAGCCTGGCTGGAACTTCTCTTATCTCTCTCGGTCCCATGATCTCTGCTGGGGGAGTTGGAGCTGAGCTCTGCCGTGGCAGTGAAGGGGGGCCGCTGCCAGCCCAGCTCTACCTGCATGGGGCAGGGCTGGGGGGCCCAGATGGAACAGGGCCAAGGAGGGGGCGGCTGCGTCCCGGGTTGGGCCAGGCCGAGCAGGGCCCGGCCCGGCCCTGGGGCCGCAGGGCTCAGAGGCCCAAGTGGCCTCTTTGATGGCCAGAAGTCCAGAGAGCTTTCCCGGGCTCTGTCTATCTTAAAATGTGATTCACAGAGGCGTGTCAAACTCCTAAGTGGCTTAAAACTTGGCAATAATCAAGCCAGAAAATTGATTGGTTCTGATCAGAACTAGAAGGACTTTTGTGCAGAAAACCACTTCCGTGTCAAACCAGGACAGCAGGGCAGCCTCTCTGGAGTGGCACCACCAACCCCATTGACAGCACTCTCCCGTGGTTTCACTGGAGACACCATGAAAATGATCTTCCACTCCTCTTCCCACATATCCCCTTAGTTTGTCTAAAGTGGGATCAAAATACAAATCCAATGTTGCGCCGCTGAGGAACAATGTTTTGATTTGTATCAAAGTTGTGGAAGAAAATTATGTTGAGGAACATCCCATACACATTACTCTCCAATATATTTTTAAATATTCTGTGGAAGACAGAGTAACTTGCATATTTTCTGCCAGTCCTCCAAGGCTGATAGAGATTTTAAAAAAATAACAGAACTATCGATTCATAGAACAGTTAAAACACCTGTAAGACCATCAAGTCCAAGCATTAATCTAGAACACCATGCTCACCAGGAAACCATATCACCAAGCGTCATCCACACATTTTTGGAACACTTCCAGAGATGGTGATTCTACCACTTCCTTGCATAGCTTGTTAAGCTGACCAGAAAACAAAGCACCCCTTGGGAGTTTATATCAAAAATTTGAGTACCTTCATGCAAAACATATTGTGATGCCATAGCTGATGCAAGGCACAATAAATAAAATGTTAATATCATTGGTGAAGGATAGGGAAGTATTTTTCTGATTAGACATCACCATAAGTGTAGTCACTTTTGCTGAACCTTATATTCATTTACGAGAATAATAAATATGAAGTCCCAAACCAGCTTATCCTACAGAAGGCATCTAAAACCAATAAAAAGAATCTCCCTCTAAAAATGCTTTTTTCTCTCCGTAGAGTATAAAGAAATTCTACAGTGACCATAATCCCTAAATTATTACCATATAAATGTCTAAAGCTAAGTGGATAGAAGCTCACCCTGTGTTTTAGCTCAGGTCAGCTAACCAGAATTGCAAGAAGTTGTTTGACTCCCTCCCATGACTTCATACAATTCTGTTCTCTCCACCTGCAGTTTGAGTGTCTGCAGAAATTTCCATTAGTCATGTCAAAAAAGAGCCTCTCTACAGCCCCTGATGATTACATCTTAGCTTAGCAGTTCATCATGAAGTAACTCAAAGTATCTTTCTCTATTTGCTTGACCATTAGTGAAATTGTGAAGGGCCATAGCTGTGCTGGTACTTTGTCATTATATTGCGCCTCAGGAGCAGGAGAAGCAGGACTACCTTATAGACAGTCCCTTCAGTCTATGCTACTGCCAATTGTACTTGGGGTGAGGAAGAACTCACTGTCTTTTCACAGTCAGACTGTTTCTTCTTAAAGATTTACATTCCCAATCAGCTTGTTAACATACTGCTGCAAAGCATTAGGTAAGAATCTATATAATAAGTGCTTTGTTTCAGAGACCTTGATTAAAATTTGTAAGATCATATTGATTACATTACTAGTGAAAACTGACAGCATGGTTGAATTATATACAACATGTTGTGTCAGGTTGCCTGTGCAATGGAAACAACAGAAAAAAATCTGGTTAACTTGCATTTTCTTTATGTATTTTCTTAAATTTTGATCTATACTCTTTAGATGTATTTCATCTAATCAGAACTTTATACTTCACAATCCTGAAATAAACATTACTAGCTGATCTAAGCTTTGTCTCTTAGAAATGCAGGAGGATGAAATGTACAAGCAGAGATGTAACAGTCTCCAGGCAGCTATTCTGCCCCCAGGAGAACATCAGCAGCATGGATGCCTTGGAGAACTGATACCCCCAAGCTCAGCTCTGCTATGGCCCCCACGAGGCCACTTGCTGTGACCTGAGCTCTGGCTCATAGGGGTTGTGTTATCCAGCTCCCCTCCCCAGAATCACAGCTATCCTTGCTCATATCCTTTTCTTTTATTAGCTCTGTATCCCCTATAATTTGAGACTGTTTCATGGCTACATCTCGTCTCCCCACCTTCCAGCCACTTACTGCTTTCCAGCTCCGAATTTTCTCTTAGTCACCCTCAGTCCTGTGACACTTTCTGTCTGTGCTTCCTCTCCTTCTTGATGTTTTTGTTCAGCCAGCAGAAATCATTATATCTTTACTCATGCAGCAATAACTAATTCTGCTAGTCCTGGGCAAGGAGAATTTTCCCATCTTGCTCTCCTTTCCACATATAGTAAATATTTGCATAATATATTAAGTATGTGGGGAAACCTCAAAAGATTTGGTTCAATGCCTTTTGGATAAGCACCTGAAAAGCCTGGCTGTTTGTGCAAACCTAATCCAAACAATCTGATTCTTGAGTTAATGGTCTGGAAATCTTGTGAGAACAGGTTGTTTCACAGTACAAGATTTCTTGCAAATTTTGTTTCTCCTATTGGAATGGTAGGATGGTGAAAATAACCTCTTGTATTGTTTTGACACTTCTTTTCAAGGATTCAGGACTAAGAGGGAAGAAAGCTACTCAGATTTTTCTAAGCCTTACAGAACTATCAGTTGGCTTAATCTGATGTTTCAGGTGAGAACTCAGAACGGGAGATTACAACATCCAAGCCAATTCAGCTGTTCCTTTATAGCAGTGTTCACCCACTTTATTGATATGCATCAGGTATTGGTAAAATAATACACTACATACTCTGACTGACTGGCTAATAGGAATCTGTCAAACTATGAATGCTATAACAGTCACATAATAATAACACAGCACTACAGAAGGTAATAAATTACACACTTGCCACCATCCTTCACGTATTCTATACGGATCATGGAGTTATGGTTATTGGTTGCAGTGTGTATTACCAGGTCCCAGGGTCACCAGAACAGAGTTAAATGATGTAAGGGAGTAAGTAAAATGATGATCTATGTTCAAAACCAGCACTAGCCTTGGTACCTATTTACCTCATGCAGTATGTTTATATACTAAGTATGAATAATCAGGTTCCCTGAAAAGGAAGAGAAAATTGACAATTCCAGGGGCAGAATAGCACTTTCCATTTATCATTAATTTTGGATTGAAAACTTTATTTATTTCTGTAGGTGCTGCAGGTTATGGGGGATTGCTTAGAGTTGGCAAAGTTTCTCACACAGATCTGTAAGACTCTCTACCCAGTACAGTATTTGCTTTCTTCACCAAAGTTCATCTGTGAACATCATATGGAAAGAAAGCATTCCAGCAGGTCTGTGCCACTCTCAGATAACAGCTGAGCCCCAGACCAAAGGCCATAATAATCCTACATTTTATTACTGATACTGCTCCTACTTGAGCAAAAGGAGTTATTTCTTTCAATTTAGAGAATGCAGTATTTTTGCTTTAGTTTGAAGTATCATCCACTTACATTTTATTCATGAGTCCTTTCAACTTCATTCCATCTCCACACTTCAGCATACTGCATACCCACAGATTTGGTAGACCTCAAAGACAATGCTGTTATATCATAACTTATACTCCAGGGAAGCACGAGGATGGAATACATAGTGGCTCTGTACAATCAGAGACTACTTCTAGATTCACAGGGAAGATGGTTCTGAATAGGGAAAAACAAACATAGTTACACAAAACCGTATTGTTAAAAATTGCCAATTACATAAATCAATGATATTTTACACTGTACATGGATTTATAGACTATTTAGGATTGACTGATACAGCTACCAACTGCATACTGTCAGCAAGTTATGCATCTCTTGGTGTCAGCAAAAAAAAAAAGGCAAGGGTGTTACTTTTACATCTGAGATGAAATTGTGTTGTATTTTCAAAGCAGATGTCATCTTAGAAAAAATTATGCTTAGGCAGGAGTTTTCTTGTAAATAATTTTCTGATGGGCAATCTATCGTTGTTTGGATTTTTCCTGAAGTATTTATATAAACCCAAAAGTTTCTAAGAGCAGCTATAATGCTGGGGGAAAAAACAAGAAAGCGGGAAACAGTTTAGAGCCCAAATGACCAAACCTAAAAGATCTCTAACTCCAGATCTCATTTGGTCTTTTACCTGTTTAGGTAACACCTAAAGTAAGTAATCTTCTTTATCCCATCTTTCACCATCACCTTCTCAACATATGCATTATGTCCAATTACACTTCTGGAAAGCATCAGCATGGCTTGGGGAGAATAACCGGACAAACTGGGCAGTAACATCCATTCTCTTTCTAGGCATTCAGTTTGTCACATATTTATTGCAGACTGTGCTTTTAGTGCTTTCTGTGTCTGCCCTGCTGCATGTAAGGCCAGACAAATCTCTGTACCAAATGCCAATCTGACTCTCTTTTTTGTGCCCCTCCCCCCCAAAAACAATGAGGTGCTCAGGTGTAATTGTACAGAATTTGAACAATAATCCCGGCTTTCTCCTGAAAATGAACACTAGTGCATGAGAGGTAATATACCCCTATTTTGCTGAGTGCAGGGCTCTGAAAGGTCACACTGGGAGAGAGACTGTGAATTGTTTGGAAAATAGCCAATTTGATTACAATGGGCAATTCTGAGCTTACAGTTTGCTTGTGTCTATCCTGCCTAAAGTGGCATCATTTGTAATAAAAACTGTATTGTAGAAGTGCTATGGAAGAAATCACAAGCCCAATTTCTACTCTGCTGAAGAATCAGAACGGGGACTCCAATATCAAAACCGAGATACAAGCTGTTCAACATTGCCTACAATTGGGACATTCAAAGCCACTTCAGAATCATTACACTGATATTAACATACACCTGCTAAACATTCACAATTAACAGCAGTTTGGGGATAAAATGAACACCAAAAGCCACTGTCAAGTTTTGAAGGACCATTTTAATTTTTACAAATACAAAATTCAAAACAGATAGAATCCAAGGCATTTCTTTATTCTCACTGTCGAGGTGGAGGACCTGTCACTCTCCTGGAAATTGACATGTGCTTTCCTGTTAACCTAGTGGCTAATAAGACCAATTTGAATTCACACATAACAACTATTCACTTGTCTGATTCACAAGTCCTCTTCATCTTGTTGCATGAAATGGCAGGATTCAAAAATTTACTACAATACTACTTGATTTGCCTGTAATTCCTGATGTGAAGCATCATTGTTAGGGCAACTTTAGATAAATGAGTTTTCCCAGACATTCTCTGTTTGTTTTGGACATATTTCAAGATTATTCTTTATTTGACTAGGGTTTGCAGTCATCTGGTAACTCTAACGCACATCCACTGGGGTGCAATGCTCAGCAGGTCTGACACCTTGTCCTGGGGTGGCTGTATCATACTGTATTCCCTATTGTCTACTTATTGCCCAGACATGAATCCTGTGCCAGTTTATGCCTTTAAGCTGAGTTTGAGAGAAAAGGGGGGGAAGCCGAGCGAGTTCTTAGCGCGGTTTGTGTTCAAGGACATGCACACTCCCGTGCGTTCTCACCGCTGCAGAGTCGAGGGAGCACCTTCCTGCTTTTCCCCAGCTCTCGGCTCCTTTTCTCAGGAGAGAGTCGTAGAGTTAAAATTCCTTACTTTTTAGCTAGCCTGCTTGCTGAGGCAAGGAAGTTTTCCTGGGACTGTGGGTTTTTCTTCTTCTCCTGGAGCTGTTCTGCTCCAGTCCGGAACGCCATCACTGGGAAGTCCTACACCACGGCCCAGAGATGCCCATGCCGTGCCCCAGCTCCCAAGGGAGCAGAGTCACACCTCCCAGGACTCTGAATATACCCAGGTCTTCTCCACAGCGAGAGGTTTTATTATTTAACATTATTCATTCTCTCATGCCTGCATGCACCCTGCTTGTTAAATAAACAGCTATTTTTTTTTTTTTTTCACTTTCCTCCAAGAAATTTTTTGCCAAACCTGTGGAGGAGGGGCTGCTGAAACCTTATATTAGAGAATATGTTCATTTCAGACGTTTCCTCCGAATTTGTCTCAAACTGAGACACACCTTTAGAAATACGGCAGCCCTAATTACAGGTTCTTGCAGGTGGGTTGCTTACAGATTGAAGTTCCCTCTCAATTTCTTGCATATTTATAAGGATCTGATTAATGAATAACCATGGGTAGTTGCAGGACTGCAATTGAAACTGCAAAAGACTTGCAAATGACCTGAGTCATTTTAGAGGAGGCCACATCAACCTGTTTTATGTCCCCTTGTTTCATTTGGTCATATTGGAAAGCTACAATGCAATCAGAGTTAATCCCTCCAATGGCCTGGTGTGATAGCTGCACAATTCACTAGTAAAGTATTACCATGTGATTCCTTGCTGGAAATCAACTGCTTGTAGCTAAATAATGGGGTTGGATGTACCCTCTTAATATCAAGGGGGAAAAAACAAAACAAAATAAACAAGAAGTGCCCCTTCCCAAGTTATCTATTATGTCTAGAGGTTTCTTTAAGTTTCTACTACCTCAGGAGCTTTCTTCAGGTCATTGAGATGGTGGTGAGCTGGGAGAAGTCCATTCAGCTTCTACCAGAAATAGACAAAATCTCTTCCTACAGCTTAGATAAGTGTGAAGGACTAACTGGAGACCAAAGAAATCCTTTATAGTGTCTTCTTTCAGAAAAAAAATTCTCAGTACCAGATTTACCTAGGTGGTCTCACCCAAACCCCAGAGCTTGATGAAGATCACTCATCATTCCAATTTTCTGGTATCCAAGCATCTTTTCTTAAATTTGTTTTCTTCTGCTGTGGCTGTTTTTGATGCTTTTCATGAAAGATTCTCCTATCTTAATTTCCAATGACATTAAGACAATAAAGAGTAATGTGAAGAATTTTCAGCCGATGTTAAGGATTAATGGTCTAGTTTTCAATTTTCAGTTCATTAAGAACTCCTTCCAAAATAATCCATTTTCTGATGATTAGGAGGCTTTGGTCTAGTAAAAGGCAAGGGATTTTAAAAAGACCTTTTACATGAGCCATTTAAAATCTGTCATAAATAGACAAAAAGAGAAAATAATATACAAAATAATCACAAATGGAAAACAGACTGGGCCATAGATTTTCAGACTCTTTCAGTGACCATGGAGAGTTGTAATTCATATTTCCAGCATTTGTGGTTTGGGTTTTTTTTTTTACTATTGAAAACTGTAAGTTAAGCATCATGACATAGTTCTTTACAAAGGAGCCTGTGGGGGAAAAAAATCAACAAATTATAAATCTCTAGCCAAAGTTCTCTCTGTCACAAAGAAATGCAGAGAAATTTGCCTGCTTGTAAACTTTCTGAGAGAAATATCAAGACATTGGTAGAAAGAAGGGCTAAGCACCTAACAATTTTCATACCCATAAAGATTTGATAATGAAATTATTTTTCCAGCCTCAAAAATAAAATCTCATAGAATCAGAGGATAGTTTAAGAGGCAAAGGATCTTTTTCTGCTGAATGAAACAGCCAAAAATTCATTTGTGTTTAACGGAAATGTTTCATTTGACCTAGTTTATCATTAGTACACAAAATAAAAAGTTGTTTCTGACTGAAAAAAATCAATGTTTATAATTTTGTTCATAGTAAAGTAGATATTTCTTATTGCACTTGTGATTTAGTAGCAAATAATACACTTAAATGAAACCGCTCATTTTCTGAAATTCTTACAGCAAACCAGCCTTTTCCTTTGAAAGAGATAATGTAGAATTCCCACCCAACCCCACTGAAGAATGCTCCTCTATCTTCAGGCATGGCTTAAAAAACACTGACTTTTCACCTAAGACATTATTGAAGGTTATGGTTCTCTTTCTTGACTCTTTCAAATAGTTAGAATCAGAAAAACACATCAGGAGAGCATTATTTCCCTCAAATCACCTTTTTCAAATATTACATGAAGCAATGGAGAATCTCCTAATCTCAGGAGTGACATCCTCTGTATGTATGAACTGAAGCTGTACTTGTGTAGACATAAACAAGAACTCCAAATTCCACCATCACCTAACTAAAACCATTACCCCTGCTGAATTGTTCCCATGTAAGTGTCGAGTGCTATCACAGTTCTCTGAGTCATTCTCAGTATATAGTATTTCAAATGTTGAAAACTATCTATTTTCTATCTTAAGTAAAAGAAAAGAGGGCAGAAATAAAAAAAAAAACAGCTTATTTTTCTCCTTCATTGTTTGTAAGTAACCTTGACTCAGAAATTTGCAGTTTGCGTCTGTATATCTCATCAAGAATATATGTCATTTCTCTAAATAAACATCATATATCTCAATAGTAGGGTCAGTTACCCACCCCTACCCCTTCACAGTAGCTGATCTATCAAGGTAAATTGCAGGCTTTTTGATATGTGTCAATGTAGATCTGACATTAAAAAAATAACTCACAATGGGGCAGAAAAACAGTAAAAATGCAAAAAAAAAATATTGACTACTTCAGCTCTCAAGTTACTAAAATCCAGAGAGGCTGCCACAATTCATGCTGTAATGCAGAGTATATTTTACTTCAAATCTTTTGAATGCATACACAGTTTTTCATGAACTTATCTTCCCTTTCATTTTCAGACCTCTTGAACTACATGTTGTATTTGTTTTCTTGTTCTTCTCTGAGAACTTAACTGCTTCAGTTTCCATATAACCTCTTCCTTTCTGATGGACACCATTCCCTGCCACAGTCTTATTTTTCTCCAAATTAAAAAACTCAAAATACAGTGTTCCTAGCGGCACTTAAAAACCCCAGCATCTGCTAAAACATAGAAGGCTTGTAGAATCGATAAGACTGAAACTTGCCTTGATCAGAAGATTTTCTAGTAGAAGTTTTTTTCCA
This sequence comes from Lanius collurio, assembly GCA_020086605.1. NCBI lineage: Eukaryota > Metazoa > Chordata > Aves > Passeriformes > Laniidae > Lanius > Lanius collurio. The sequence goes on from JACBWW010000002.1 coordinate 6,620,448, forward strand.
CTAATTCCACATTAAAATGTTTAATGGGAACAAATGTCCAAGTTCCAAGCGGCACGAAATGTTCAGTCAAGCAAGATAATAGGAGACCAAAGTTTCCTTCTCAGAAGAGCCACCAGCCCAATTCTAGAGGATTCATGTGTGTACAAGATAAGGCAGCTCCAGCCCTGCTCCAGTGATAAGGACCTGTTGAGAAGGCAAGAGTTCTTGCAGAAGAGGCTGAAACCCAATATGAGATGCAGTGGGGCACAGCCAACACCATGACTTGTTGGGTCCTTCCCTGGCACTTCTCTAGCCCTGAGTGGGTGGGAGAAGTAGTGCAGCATGATTGGCTCCCACTGGTCCCTTTCTCCTTGTTTCCCTTCCCTGGGCTTCACACAGCCTCAGCTGTATGCCTGTGGGTACAGATGCTCACCAGTTCCATCCTCCAAACCTCACCTGGGCATAACTTCAGAGGAGTAGGTGACAGACCCTCAAAGAGGGCTGGGAGCACACTCATAATCCACCACTGTGGATGACAACAACCACCAACACACCACCACCCTAACTCTGACTTGGCCTCTCTTATCAGCCAGTGAGTCTGAAACCCTTTGTCTGACACATGCATCCTGCTCTTTATATGCTGCATGGTGGTACACCCCAAAGAGGACGGGTACATCTTTCTCAAGTGCTTTGTATAAGAGCATCTCAAAGAATAAATGCTATTTCCAAAGTCTGTGTCTATGTGTAGCATCCAGATTTTTATTACAAAAGATTTTGACTTCATCCCAATACAGAAGTGGGGGAGAAGTACATACTCTCTAAAACTTTGAAGATACATTTTCTTGGTCATATTTAGTAACGTGTTCCTGCACAAATACTGCGGTGCATTTAAGCTCCAGTCTGGCTTCCTTCAAAGTCAGCACCTTACTCCTGACAGCATCTACACAAGATCACTGCACTGTAAAGCTGTGCCAAGCATCAGTCTTACCTCAGTACGCAGCACATAAAATGCTATTGGCTTGGCAAGAGAGAGAGATGGCAACACTCATTCCGTCTCTCAGTTACAGAATATCTCCATACTCAGGAAGATGACAAAAGACGAGCACATATAAAAGGTACTTGAATAGAACAAAAGTAAGATTATTATTTACTTCAGCCTAAAAGATCTAGTCTATGAAAACCACTTTTTCCTCTTAACAAAGCTTTGAGTTTGCAGCTGTCGCAGTGAAAGCTTTATACCATGAGCTCTAGTGTTGCTTTGCAGGGAGGGCTTGCTTTATCCACCAGCTTGTAAGTAAAGTGGGATGTGATGGACAGTGCAACCACAAAGAGCATTGTAATGGGGGAACATGGAAAGAAAAGGACCCTGAGAATAAATACAGTGAAGGGGCTCATGTTAGGCCTCCTTGACATATTCCTTTGTTTTAATAATAAGTGTTTTGCTGTTCTAAGCAGCACTTATGTCCCAAACATCAACAATCTCCCTACAAATAACACAGAAGTTACGCAGGACACGCAGACTTAGGAGAGGAAATGTATTTGCTTTAGATGTCAGGCCTTCAACAGATGGTGGATTTTCCATCTCCACCCCAGATTTCAGTGGTCTGCAAGGATGGCTCAGGAGAATACCTTCCAGTCTTCCTGTCCTCCTCATTTTCCCTGCAGACTCCTCCATTTCAGGAAGATCCTCTTTGGGAAGCATTCACAGCATGCTTGTTTCCAATTTATTAATTAGAACTAAGTAACTGGGCAAAAGCGCAATATGCATATAAGCAAATACAATTAGAATAAAGTGTGGAAGTAGCAAATTCATCTAATGATCGGGTTGATTAAATTATTTCAGATAAACCAACAATTCCTTATAAGCACTATGCAATGGTTTAGGAAGGCTACAGTCTTATTTAGCTCTCAGTCTGGAAAATAACAGGGCTTTTATCAACTCTCAGTGCCAAGTGACATATTCAAGTTCCAGCCAAATAGCTGGTACAGGGAGTGTCAATCGCTCCCAGGCTGAAACTAGTGTTGAGACTGGAGCTCTGCTGCCAGCTCCAAGAGTTTGTGCAGATTATTGGTTATCTAGGACCAGCCAACCCTCTCTCTCGCTGCCCTCTCCCCCTCAAAACTTCCATCAAAGGATTACAGTGGATTACATCGGAGATATTTCAATATTTCAACATGACGCAGCTTCTTAAATCAAATATTCAGAAGATAAATTCAATGAAATAGCATGATCTATCATGATTCAGCTGTAGCTAGTTGTAGCAAAAATCATTCTTTATTCACTGTGCTCTGGGAGGTTTTGCTCCACATGTTTGCTAACCAACAGTTTGCATTTTAAAAATGCAAGAATATTGAAGTAGAAGTGATCCTTAACTTACAAAGATTGGAAAATAAACAGGTGCAAAAGCAGACAAAATCTGAGAGAAATGTTAAGCCAGGGAAAAAATGCAACTTTTTTTACTTTAAAGATGCATTTTGGAAGCTCACTTTTTTCCTGCAGAAATACCTGTCTCAGGACAGAAATGGCCATGGGATATTTGTTTTGTGTTTGAGGTCTTTGGCTATTAATCTGTTTTTAGATTGGTAACACTTTCTTACTATCAAAATCCTTCCCCTACTGAAACTGGGGTTTCAGCTGCTGTGCAAGGTGCAATTTCTGGAAGCATAAACCACACCAAAGAATGGACACAGCCATGCATTAGAGAGCAGAATCCAGTGCTATCCTCCACATACTCTGAAGAACTGTGCTTTAGTTCCACTAAACTCTTTGATAGCTAAAAGATGAGTTTATATGCAAGAATTAATGATATCCCATTTAGCAAGAACCTAGGAATCCAGAAGACAGTTACAGAATCTTGGCAAATCACATTAGATTAATGTATTTGAATTGGTGCCTAAAATGTTCAGATCGATGTCTTGGGTTTTTGGTCGACAGCTTTTTCCCCTTCAAACTGACAGAGGTCACAGTACATGCAGTTCATCATTTCAAGGCATAAGAATTAGGCTTTGACTAATTAGAAGATTTGCTTGTTATTTAAATGAAACTTGTTTGCAGTTTCATCATCCGTGTGGAATTCAGAAAGGCATCAGACTATCCCATCAATTTAGTTTGCAAAGAATAAATGAATAAACAGGCTGACAATTTTCTCCCCTGGGACTTACACTGTCACTACATTGTTTCTCCATTATTAATTACCTATGTAAAAATAATTCACTGTATGTCAGTATATACTCTATGCTTAAATGACTGGATCAGGTGCCTTTCTGCTTGTCTTTCTCTGGGCATTCAATTCTCTTGGTGTCAGCAAGTGATGCTCGACAGTGCACGCACTGAGGGAAGAAAGGGAACATCAAGTTGCAGACATCAAAGGGTTACAGCCTACAGTTTTTGGATATGTACAGTAATAGGGTTAGCTCTTTTCTATTTTGTATAAAAGACTCATTTACAGCTGCTGCTCTGCTTCAGAGGTTTGGATTCAGATTGTCTTGCAAGCAGTTTGTGTGCAAGCCTGAGATGTAATATGTAAGCAGATGTCACTGACAGGTCAAGGAGTCCTTCAAATACTGGAAGCCCATAGATCCCCTATTGAAATGTGTTTGGTAGATAAGCCAAACACATTTCTTTGAGTCAGACTTTCTTCATAAATATTTTACAAGTGTTTGTTTTGCATAAAAGAAATCTTGACACAATTTAGTGGAGTAAAAACTTACAAATTTGTTTATTTTCAATAAGCAAATACTCTGCAGATTTATTTAACTTAACCAGTAGGAGAGAGGGAAAGAAAAGGGCAGATGGGGGAATTCAGGACTTTCCTGTTATTAAACTTCAGATTTTCATCCACCTTTCACCTGAGTGTCAGAGGAACAGGTAAATTCATCTGAATCCATTGCACAATAGGTCTAGCCCAAATAAATACTTTTCTTATGCATTGTCTGGGTTATTTGTTTAGAGTCATTCAAATAATGCCCCATTTCAGACTTTGTCATGTGCTTTTTATCTCCTCTGCTGCAGTATTATTAATCCTTTCAAACTTGCAAAAACTAAGTCAAAGTAGAATTCAGTCTTCTCAGTCCTACATCCCAAAGGGCTCTCATAATTTCAGTACCAGTCCTGTGTAATTTCAAAGCTACTTCACTGACTCTTCTAGGCAACAATTCCTTCACAGCTGAAATTTTTTAAAGGGTTCAGACATCCAGTGTCTCCAAAAATGCTACCAATAATCCAGGAGAAACACTTTGAGTATTCTCACGAGGATGAGTTCGGTTATTTTTTCTTATAGCCCTCTCCAGTATTCTGTAGAAGAATGGTGCTGTCTTTAAAGCACTCTTCATACAAGGATGTGGCTTTGGGGAACACAGCAGTAAAAATTTGTGTTCCCATTGGGCTTTTTGTATAGCAGAGTGCACTTTTCAGCATCTTGTATATTATCTGCTCCCTGCATAAAAGAATTCTAAACTAAATTCCTTGCGGGATCTCCCTCCACATAATGCAAAACTTTAATTTGTGCCCTCTGCTTCTTGCATTTGACACAGATTCAAACTCTCTTGCATCAACCATTCTTCCTATTCCCCCAAGATCTTCATGGAGCAAAATGATCTCACCTCTCAGTCTTCTCTTTCAACAGAGTACAGCCCTAATTTCTTTGGTATATTTGGGACAACTGGTTTCTCCCCATCCATGCATTATTCTGCTTGGTTTTTGTTATATCTTTGGCTATCACTATAATAAATCTTTAATCTCTGTTGATCAGAAATTAGGGTTATAGTACAGGTATGGCCTCTGCTGTACTAAAGTGGAGTAATTTCTAGAAACTTAAAACCCCTATTTGCAAAGCTGTCTATAAATTTCTTCACATTCATGCACCAGTTTTAGTCTTTCTCTTTCAAATTTCTTCCACTACTCATGAACTAAATTTTCCTGAACTACATTTCTGCATAATATGATATTTCAGAGTCTAGTCCTCTGTTTTGTCCAGCTCCTCATTAGTTTAGTTTTATCTAGGTCATTCATCTTCCCATTCACACACATAGGTTCTTTGTACTGGCAGCGCTCCCTATTTCTGCATTATCTGCAAATATTTTTGCTTTATAGTATTTTCATCTTCCTTAGGCTTCCAATAAATAGTACGAATAAGAGTAACAAATCTAGTCTGGTTCTCAACCATGTAATTCTCTGTTCCTCCATCAGGTCACACCAAAGCAGTATGATCTCTCTGTAGTCTATATTGAGGCCACCCCTTAATCCATCCAAACACATCACCGCCTGTGCCATACTGCTGACCTCACACATTAGCCATTTTTGCATTTGTTGCTGTTGCAAAAGCATCATGAAGCGTGCATAAATTATATCTTCAGCTTCCTCTCTCACCAGTTCTTTGCACTCTTGCCTTAAAATAAAAAATTTATCAGCTGGTTAAGACAGGATCATCTCCCTGTTAATCCATGTGCATCCCAATTGACCAAATATTATCTCAGTAAGGGACTCTGGATCTTGCCTCAGATGAGTTTTAATAGCATTTTCCCCACCAGTGCCAGCCATATTGTCATCTGCTTCTTTCTGTCATCTCTGACATGGGAAAGAAATGGCTCAGCACTATGCAATCTGTGGTACTTGAATACCTATTCTCAAAACAACACAGCATGAGGATTTCAGAAATATTCAGAACAATGGCTTGACGATAAGAGATCCAGGGTACACATTACATGAATACCACTTTTCAAAATGACACAGCAGGAGGATTTCAGAAACACTTAGCTCCTCCTGCTCCTTAAGAATCAGTACAACATACCCTGTTGACAGAGCAAATCAGCCAAGAAGAGTTTCATGTAAAGGAACTCTGATTTTTTGACAGGTCTTTTTGCACATGCACACCTCAGAAACCTCCAGCCTCCTGGAACAATTTGCCACTCATATTTCCCTATTCATAAAACCCTATAAGAAACCATCCAAAGTTTGCTACTTTCCTTCTTTTCCATGCTGAGAGCATGATCTCAAAGCACCTCTTATATGAGGATACTTTGAAATGGTGAGGGCAATGGTACATGTTGCCATAAAGTACATGAAAAGTTCTATATTATGCAAAAGAGGGTAAACCCACAAACCTCCCATTTCCATTCTGGAGGATGGCTGTGGTGACAAACAAAAGCTATAGCAGTGATGCTGCTTGGTCTTGTGATACTTCTTGATCTTGTGATACTGCTCATCTGCTGCATTGGCAGCCTGCCCCAGGAGAGCCCCCACAGCCCCAGGAAGAGCAGAGTTTGTCATGAGCTGTGGCAGAGCTCAAGCAGGCATGGGGTGGTTTCTGCTGCACCCTTCAGTCTCAGCTGCACAGGAATGTTGTGCACACTTCCAAATACACAGGGCTGCCATCTGCAGAGGTGAGGGATGATGAGTCACTGTCCATCCTGATATAACTCTTGGGGCAGTAAATTCCACCTCTGGGTTTAGCCTGTTTTCTTTGACCCCGGGGAAGAGAAGTTCAAGCAGTCTGAAAAATAGAAAAAGGCTTTGGCTTTTTGGAAAAGACATGAGTGACTAGTCTCAGTTGTGATGTCTACATTCTCTTTACATGACCAGTGTTTCCCTCCAGCTGGGAACTGGTCCTCTACTCTGTTGAAAAAGTATGTGGTTTGCAGTAGCTTATAGTGAACACCCTTCAAGTGTGTTTCATATTGAGCACAATATTGCTTTGATTGGCCTGCTCTTGCTTGATACCTTCTCTTCTTCTGCTGTACTGATCTCCAGGAGAGAGGAGTGTCAAAAAATAAAAAAAAAAAAATAAAAAAACAACAAAATCAAAGAAAAAAAAAAAGAGCACTTCTAAATAAGGTGATTTCTCCAGGCTAAATCCATTCAGGATGAGCCCCTGCACAACACAGTCTGATTAAAACTCCCCTAGGAATATTGTGTGAAGTGTGTAATTCAGAGAGCTTCACAATGTTTACGAAGCCAGGGTCCCACATCTGAAACATACCCCTACTTTTATCTATCACAGGGGCTTTTTGGCTCTGACTATTGCTTTCTCTGTGTAGGTTTTATATTTTCCTAGCACTAATGGCAGCGATTTCTGCACAGTTGTATTTAAAGTTGTATCAAAGATATCCAATAATGAGAGCACACTTACAGAGAATTTCAAAGTCATCTCTAAAATATAATTTGGGGCTGAAACTCAGCAAGCAGAATCTCATCCCAGAAGCGAATTCTTTTGTGACATTAAGAGGATTGGGGGTGAGGGGAGAGGGAAGAGAGAAAATTGCTGTGAAGGTGAACAAAAAAGTGCTTTGTGGGGAAGTGAAGAGAGTACCTTCAAAGAGGTTAGAATCCCAAATATTGAAGAGAATATGTGTGTAGACTTAAATCTGACAGAAAATTTTCCCTTTGAAAGTCAGTTCCTGCTTAAGTTCACATTGAGCGTCAAGTGTTTGCCCTCCAAATGAAGCTGAGTACTTATTTTTGAAGGCCTGCTCTTCACCACAAGCACTAACTTTTGCTCATAATTAGTTAATTGTGTGCAAACTCCATCTATTAAATAAACCCATAAGTGGGCTCTGAGCAGAAAGTCACATTCAGTTTTCGCTCTTCCCATTCTTTTGGAGCATCCCTGCGTGAGGCTGAAGTATCTGATTGATTGAGGAGTTCTGATCAAGAAGCTCATGCTGGACCAGTGTGTTCAATTAAGAAATGTGAATCCCTTATCACTATCAGTTCTTAGGGGGAAAAAAAATGAAAGGCACCACAATTCTTCTCCCTAGATTCCTTTTGATGTTTCAGAGAGATTAATGACACAGTATTTGAACGCACCAAAATACAACCATAACAAAATCATGGTAATTACTGTGAGCCTTACTTTTGAAACCATGGTTTGTCTGAGAGAAGAAACTGAAGAGCACAAGCCAGAGTAACAATGAGCAGAAATGGAAATATGAAGAAGAAGCACCCAGTAAAGCCACATCAGGACAAAATTAACAAATCACTATGGAGGACTTTTATATTTCCATGCTGGATTGACTGGGAAAAGAAGAGGCAGAAAGGCTTGATCAGTTAAAAACAGCAACAGCTGGCCAAATGGTGTTGGCCAAGATGTCAACAAGGCCACATTTCCCACACACAGGTGTGTGGGATCAGGCCTTTGGCAGGAAGTAGAAAGGAGCTGCCTGGGCACAGCTGCCTGTCTCTGAAAAGAGATAGGCAGCTGTGCCCAGCTGTGTCCACGGCAGGAGCATAGGAGCAGCCTTACCTGTGTTGACTGAGAGCAGAGGTTGCCGTAATTTAGCAGAGCAGTGATTTCACTGCTCTTTGCTCTCTGCGAGAGCCAGACACATTGTTGCAGCTGATTCACACACAAATGTAAAACAGGGAATTTGTTGGTTTCCCAAAGAGGACCATTTTGCCTCAGCCCAAATGAAGATAAAACAAGCCATTGGATGGACTTCCTATCTATACAGGAAAACAGAGAGCGAACTCTTGTTTTGGACCGTGCCAACCATCTCCAATGTACTTCCATGCATTTTCAGTTCAGGATTAGAGCCAGGTACCATTGCTGCAACGCATGGCAGCACCTCTGACTCCTGGTAGAGACTGCTCTGTGAGAGGATGGATCAGGCAGCAAGCAAGCCCTGCCCCTTCCCCACGGAGCTGCACTCTCTGACAGCTGCCAAGACCCTTTTCACATACAGGGAATTAAGTTTCACAGACGCCTGTGAGTTCAGTATTGCATCTATTCTGAGAAATTGATTATATCCAGGCCAAGGAGAGCAAGGCAAAAACATGCCTGGAGATCTGCCCAAGGTCACATCATTAATCTGCTGGAGAGCTTGAAAGGGAGGAGAGATAGATCTGCTGGCTTCTACTCCTTTGATTAATAACCAAACCAACATGTCCCCTCTTATGCCCTGGTCTAAATCCAAGTTAATTAAACCAACTTTGGGTGTGAACATTATTAAATCAGTTGAAGCCTGGCTAATATCAAATTAACTTGCACCTGCACATGTAGAGCCACCAGTCAAACTGCCATAACCTGTTCTGAAACAGAAATGCACAAATCTCCACATTGGTCCCACCACCACATCTGGTTTGGTGTTGAATGACACCTCTGCAGGCACATCCTTTGGCCATCCTGGGAAAAGCTGTGCACGGCACAAGGAAGGTAAGAAAAGCCAGGCTATGCCTAGTGATATGGAGCCAGTACAAGAGGATGTAACTGGCAGCTCTAAACTTTCAGTTGAAAGAGTTATCTTTGCAAAATATATAATACTGCAGCTGTAATTATTAGGAATTGGGATTATCTATTCAAACAGTTGAGTAGCCTGGGGAAGTAAGAAGTGGAGGAAGACAGAGAGTGTCTAATTAAATCAGCTGACCCAGCTGGGAAAAACAAACTATGGCTCTCATCAGCCATTATTTGCATCCAAAATGAAAGCCACAGACTTTGAGCTAAGAGCAGACTAGAAACAATTGCTCTGAGTGTTCGACCTTCCACAAAACTACTCAGCAGAGTTATGATTTGCATGTGATACAGCATGTGTAAATACAGGTATTTGAATCTCACTGTACCTCTGTGTTTGCTTTGCTTTATGTTGCCTAAAACAACAAAAAAAAATGCAGCCAAAGGCCCTTCTTACTCATCTCAAACATTGCTGTGTCATGGCAGCTGCCTGGTCTTGACCATCACCACTTAGCAGCTTTCGGGTCAGTGTTTCCTGGCTATGCTGATACGCCTTGTGGCTTAATTACAAAGGAAGCACTGACTGCTTTAAAGAGAAGTTCCTTTGAGGACTGAAGTGGTGAAAAGAGTCTGGTTTATAGAAGCACTTGAAAGGAGATACCAGGTGCCAAGTGCTTTAGTCTAGAGGCTCTATTTTCCTAGCTGTGGGCAAAACATAGAAGGGAAGCCAAGACAAGAATCACATCAGTACTCAGCATGATTCTTTGCTCACTTCTTTACACTGAAGATCCTTGTGGGTGGAAATTAGGTTCCCATCAGAGATAGATATTGCCAGAATTAGCAGCAAAAAAGTCTGGTCTTGCCATCAGAGGTTCATTAGCATACAAAATGTAAGTGAGAATTGTGTCAGTGCCTGATGCTGTGCTCCATTGTCTTCATGTTGCTGTGCGCAGGCAGAGCAGTTCACCTACCCTTACTCTGGGATAATTCGCACTCAGCTCAGTGACATGGAGAGAAAGACCAGAGAGTGAGGGGTTGTTTCGGAAGAAAGTGCTAAAACTTTATGCAAATTATACTTTACAAGCGTGAAAAACAACTAGATGGAAGCAAAAATCAAGATAAATAGGGGGAGGAGAACGGTTAATTACCTTGCACTTTGCAAGGACTGTGTTAGCCTCAGATAGGCTCTCCTCAGTGTGGGATAGATAATTCCCAACAATATCACCACAGTGCTCTCAGAAAGATAACACTGAAAAGGGAAACCAATTTTAGGGAAAACAATGTTATTTAAAAAGACAGAGATTTCACTGTATGGTCATTTTGAAGTGGGCAAATTAACAATTAAAAAGACTCTCATGTGCCATAATCTCTGATTGTTTTATTTTAATAGCTATCTCAGTACAGAAGATTCTCTTCAGTAACTAGAGATCTCATTTCTGTTAATTTTGTGCAACTCTAAAGGAGTCACTGATGTTCATTTGTAACTTGCCACACACCCCCTCCCCCATCATTGCCTCTTCTAAGAATGTCTCTTGAAAGCGCACTGATTATCAGTGGAATTTCTCTACTTACTTTAAGCTTTTGCAGTCCAAACTACAACTGCTGACACTTAGAAAGTGGCCAAGAGAATGCATAACAAATATGACATCAGAAGACTAACCTTTTTTCCCAACTGTGCTCCACACTCTATCACCATCTGGAAGCACAGAGAAGGACAAAAAATGCTTGCACCAAAGTGCATTCAGATATCAACTCTCAGGAGGACAAATTTCAGTTTCTCTGACTCCAATGCAGCATTATTTGAGGGCCTTGATGCATTTTAATAGGAAATGTGCTTACATTCTGCTTAGGCTTAAAGGAGGTGAGAGATGAAGTCAGACCTTTATAGGTGTTAGCTGCTTCAGTAGACTCATGTGAGTGTAGACCTAAGTGTTTATTCATGTCCACACATGAAATCTGTGGTGGAATCAGAAATGGAACACCTCTTGCCAGAAGAGCACATTAACAGGTTAACATTAAAGCATCTATCTTTTCTAACGGTGGTACCAATTTCCACAAACCTTCTGCCATCAGAGTGTTTACACCAACAGAGAGATATTGGGAACCAGCCCTTTCTTTGCATCAAAAGCAGCCCATCTAAAAAAGATATGTCTTTCTTAGGAGTTAAAAGAGTGGGGAACCCCACAGCCCCTTAAAAAAATACAGAAATCTATGGATACATATACATACACAATATAGAATACTGTTCATTTATGAACTTGATCACTAGTGGCAGAGCCAACACAGAATCTGTTTTGAAACCAGTGGAAGGAAACAGGAGAGGTGGATATGTGTCACATGCTGCTCAGAAATGGTCACTTTACCTCTGCAATGAACTAGATATATTAATCAATAAAGGGTTAAATGAATAACTGAACCATACCGCTTTTCAGGCTGGTTACATCTAACCCATACACACAATTTTGACTTTGGGGGACCTAGTCTTCCTTCTCACTTTGAAAGCTGACCTCACTGCTCTGGCTTCTGCTATGCAGAATGCTAATTATCCTGCAGAAATGATACTGCAAGGCTCTGGGTATGCCCATGCTGTGACTTGGGGGCATGGGTTTCAGTGCTTTAGACATCGTTAGGGTGAGTCAAAGTTTTATCTGAAACTTTATAACATGAAAAATTACTGTCTCCCCAGAAATAAATTATTTCTTATACATTTTTCATTTTATAATTTTTTGAGGTTGTCAAGTAAAACAATTTTTCACTTTTCCAGTTTTTGGACTTCTCTCCACTTTTAATCCATAGAAACAAGGAAAATGGGCAGATAAAACTAACATTTAAAAATACTTAAAAGGTGGTGAGAGAAATAACTAATGAACACCCAAAAGCTACAACAAACCAGTTTAAATTTTCTTTGTAAATAATTTTAAGAAGTTGACTTTTAATTTTTTTTTTTACTATTTATATTATACACATTGCCTCTTTTTTGGTACTCTGATCATAATATGTGTTCTCCAGACTACAAAAGCATTAAACCAGTGTTTCACTACAAAGCCTGTAACTGAGGACAGCTTCCTAGCAAACCCATTGAGGAGACAGTTTCCTAGCAATCTCATTGAAATAAATGTTTTTCTCCATTCTGATCAAAAGGATGGAATCCATATGTCCACTGAAAATGTATATATCCTTATGTGCTCAAGGAAAATAAATCTATGTATATTTGCTCTTTTTTTCCCCTTTCATAATTCATCATCAGAGGACTTGGAACAACAAAAGAAATAAAATACAAAATGCAGCTAAGGATCACAAAATATTTTACAGAGGTGGATCAGAATAACTTTATCCCTTCTAGAAATGAAGCTGTTAAAGCACAAAGAAGAAAAGCAGTGCACTGGAGTCAGTGACCATCCGTGTATCTTAATTCCTGCCACTATTTGCTGTCCATTAAACCTCCTCCACAGACAGAGTGTTCAGGACTGGGTGGAAGAAGTGTACCTTGGCATTCTCCCTACTAGGCCAGAAATGAAAACAAGTTATGTCTCCTGGGAAATTGCTTCTACTGGAAGAAGACTTTCCAAGTTGGAAGGAACAGAAATATGACTGGGATTTGAAACCCAAACAAGAGTAGCCAACAAATCTGACATGGTACCAGTATTGGGTACTGTATTGATGGCCCTTGGAGCGCAGGACAAGTCCCAGTGTCCATCTGCCAAGACCTCAGTGCTGCAGTCAAATCCCCAAATAAGAAGAGATACAGTTTTGCCCAAGAGCTAGAAAGCTGGCTGGACAATGATCCAAATTTTTTCAGAGAAACTTTGGTTTGCTAATTCACAGCTTGCAGCTCCAATTCTACACCAAAAAGCTGTGGACAATAATCATTCTGTTAATGAGAAATAGTTTGCAATTTTCCCAGAATGAGCCCAGCAGGAGAGCCAGGTATTGTTACTACCACCTGGCAGGCTAACTTTATGTGCCTGCAAGTCAAAGAACAAGCAGTGATGCCAGTACACTACCATTTTTCTAAAATGTGTGGCTCTGCAACTCCAGTGAGCTCCCCTGCCTAGAGGGAAATAACTTTGTAGAAATAAGTATTCTAGCAAGCAGGGGAGCATGCCCCAATTCATCACATCCTAGTAGCTAAGACAGTCCCTGATACCCAGCCTATTTATGTTGTCTTCAGACAACCAAACTCATAGCATTACAGAATCATCTCTTCGCAGGGGACATACAAATAACCCTCAAAGGGAGAAGTCAGACTTGATGGTCAGGTCATACAAAGCTTTTGAAGCACTTCTTCCACCTCCTTCAGAAATCCAGATCAACAGGCAGCTCTCAAGGACATTGCTTGGCTTTGAGATATGCCCTGAAGGGCTACAATAGGTCCAGAAATCAATGAGTAGCTCGAACCTCATCATAAACACATTGTAGGCTTTTTTTTACCTGTGACAGCTATATTGAGGATAATTTCATATTACTTAAGTGCTTCAGAACAAATGTGTGAGAGGATGCAATAATGAGAGAATTGTTTATACAGAACCACACAGCAGACTTCAGCATTGTAGGATACGTAGCATGTTTTTCTCTTTGCTTATGGGCAATTTTGCATGCCAAGAAAAGCAGCAGTTCCTACAGCTATATTGTGTATGTGTATGTCAAGCAAACAGCACTGGTGGGAGTGATGGGTGGTTTCAGGAATGTGCAGCCACCTCCCACTTGCACTGGGCAGGAGAAAATTTTGGGTCATTCAGAAGAGAGGAGGAAAATGGGACACAGTGAAGATCAGAGCAAGATTATACCTTCCCCTGGTGTTTCCACCTTTCCCCGCACATGGGGGACCCTGGGACCCTAAAGTGCAGCAGGCCACTTCAAGGCATGGCCCATGGAAAATTTCAGCCCCCTTGGAATAGCCAGCAGGATCTGATTAACTGAGTGAGAAGGTGAAAGTGTGTGTGTGTCACCCGTGTTAACCTTGCTCTTGTGTTTGTATCTCCTACACTCACCTATCAGCAGGAAATCTCTTTTGCTACTGTACAAAAGAAATTTCATTCTGCTTTGTGGTATGCACGGCTTACAGCACAATGATCCTCCTTCAAACAACGATGAAAACTCTCCTAAACTATATTGCTGTGTAGGATTCAAGGAACACTGTGATGTAGGGCTATGTATGTCTGTGATATCTGATAGGAAGAGATATATATTTTTACATTTGTAGGATTTATAAAGCACAATTGGAGAAGGATCTGTTTCTATGAGTTGTTACCAGTCAACATCCTAAACATACAGAGAGTAAAAGCTGAACAGGATACCAGTGAGGCCTACAGCCCACTCAAGGAATAAGTTTGCAAAGGATACAATTTCAAATTTTACTTCAAAGATCCTAATAATTTCTTTTTCATAAAGAAATTTGTTGCAACTCAAGGTCAAAGGTTTAGTTTTAAAATCTTAAACTAAGAGAGAATAACTGGATGAGGTGATGAAATTCATCAAATCACTCATTCAAAATGTTTCTGTGGCAGAAAGCTGCATCCCACTGCTCCTCAATCCAGCACTGCACACTAACCTGACAAGTATATGGTGCACACAGCAGTCCCTTATTGCTCAATTTCATTTCCTTATGGGGTCTGGTTAGCAAGCAATAACCAGAAGATGCCATCCCCCTTAATTCACTGTAAGTAGCGAAGCAAATTCTCCTCCCTTTATGTCTTGTTTTAAAGGCAAACTCCTTCAACTCCAATCAAACTAACTGTTCACAAGACACTTTGATCCCCAGCATGTACTCCCAACACATGCTGAATAATGCCAGATTTTACTCCCATAAACAAATCCCAACGAGTGCTACTGTACTGTTTCCAGTCTTGTCTGGCAGTAGACAGCCCAGGCAGGATCTGAGAGAGTCGTTTCACTTCACACACAGCTCTCAGTGAATGCCACCATCTGCTTTTAGGTGGTTAAACAACCTCTACATTGGGTCTGAAAAAACTCATCAAATCATGCAGCTTCTGACATGGGACAATTTCAGCTTTCTGCTACACCAGCCCTGGCCAACTATGATAGACTTGCTCTAGACTTACATGAGTGGGAAAGGAAAGAAGTCTGATATGTGGTGGTTTCTTTCAGAAGAGCTCAGGGCCAATGATCCTTCTGTACTCCTGGCCCCATGCACAAATCCTCATCCCCTAAATTGTACTGATGGTGCAAGGTAGCACATGGTGACGGAGGATGCTCAGTTTATCCAAGTCTGCAAAAAAAATGCAAAGAGCAAGCTGGGACAGGGAATATTTTCAACCCACATGAGCTTTGTCTCCCCCTTTCAGCCTACAGCCTGAAAACACCATCCAACCCATGGACAAACTGATCCAGAATAGCAAAGACATCCAAACACTCTTAATGGACTTCATACTAAATAATTTGCCTCCACTCTCCTGAGAGTCCTATGAAGACCCAGCTTTAACCCCTTGGACTCCTTCCTACCACGTTGCTAAATAGGGGAGAGCTGGGGATGGGCTACACCTTGCTCCTGCAGCCTTTTCTTCTGCTGGATCGGGACCACTGTGTGGTGAAGTGGCTGCCATAGCAGCCTTGTTAAACAACTCCCTGGACATGCCACTCAAACAGGATCTCACAGAGATCTAAGTGATTTGGCACACCTTGAGCCAGCGCTTACATAAACACTGACATAATTATCCTTATCTATTAATTGATTGATCTTTATTAATTTCTGGTATATCCAAAACAATAATCCTGATGACATTTGTTTATCATACACAAGAGCAAGAGATGACACAGATATAGTAACTCTGACATCAATCTCCAGTATTGCTAAAGAGTGAATTATGAAAAAGATGCCTGGGCATCAATATTCTCCAGATGAGGAAATCACTTAATATGTCCAAAACTAGGTTACTGCAGCAATCTTCAGACTTTTCAGATCAGATTGGTGTTCTAAATATGCCTATTTATAACTGTTTCATGCAGATAGGTGACAATAATTGCATGATCATAGTTACAAACCAGATGTGGTTGCTTATGGTACTTTTCAGCAGATGCAAGGGATACTTAGAAACATCAGCTTTACCCCAGCAGAGCTGTAGAAATTAGGACTGGCTTCTTTGCAGGAATTTAGAAGGTATAAATATCCACAAGCAACAGGTATTTATTTCTATGCCTGCAGGTAAAAACAAGTGGTAATAGTAATTGCAAAGCAATATATTTCTAATTGCAATAGATCATACCCTTCAAGGCTAGACTTCAAGATTAGCTTCTGAGTCCTGACGCATACTAAACAGTTCTTCTAGCAAGATACAGTATGCTTTCAGCAACATAAAAGAAGGAAGTATACAATACCTGGTTAGAAGCGCACCCATTTGAAAATGGGTTTAACACTTCCACATACCTACTATAGAAGCTTGCTCAGATAAAATCCATATGAAGACAAAGGTGTGATTTGTTCAAAATGTTGCTGACTGTATGGCACTGCCCACTGTACCTCCATTTCATCACCGGACACAGGGGAGAATTGACCTCCTGACACAATGGTGCACAGAGAAACAGGTGCTGCCCAGCTCAGTCACCACACACAGACTTTGCTAACAGCTGTACAAGGGCTGCAACCCGCTGCCAGCAAGAGCTCAGATCAGAGTGCAAGTGCTCACTCACTAAGCCAGGGCCACTAGCAGTCTCCATGTACCACTCCCAGTAAAAAACATAGATCTGAAGCATGTTTATTAACTCGTACAATCTGCTTTTGTGGTTTTGCAAAGATTATGAAATAAGCAGTCCTTTTTGAAAACCTCAGGAGAAAGACTCCTTAAGAATCTATTTATTTATCCATCCAGTTTTATCCTACAGCTGCATGCCTTATATACCTTACCAAGACATTCACCAGAGCTATCATTTGATGTTTTCATTTAAGTGCTTCTCAGAATTAAAACACAAAATCCTCCTTGTCTTGCATTTACATCCTCCCAATTTGTCCCTTATACAAGTGCTTACTAAGACATCTTAGCTGAAATATTTTTGTCCACTTTTGGTTTTTTGCTGCACTCCTACAAACTTTTTTCCGAAGAACCGCTTATCTAGAAAACTGGGATCTTGTAGCAACAATTAACTATGAGAAAACCATGACTCAAATCCAGAACACTTTGTTTTGAAGCATGGGCCTAGTATCCCATTACCTCCTTGCATTCTGTAACATCAGACTGTGCCTCACATGGTGGGAAAGTCTTGAGGTACTGGGCATTTTTCAAGAGAATGAATGGTGAATCACAGCAACTTTAGGCAGAGCCAGAACACAGCTTAGCTGACAGGAGAAAATAAAAATCAACTGACCTGTAACTCCCAAGAAGCACTCTCAGATGTGGACTCAAGGGAGAAGGAGGCAAAGATAGTAGCAGAGACTAAAGTGGGTTTGCTGCTCTACTGGCTTCTGCCTTTGCCCTCTCCTGGCCTTGCCCTGATGCTTCATGTTCCACCCTCGTGCTGACGGCTCACGCTCTTGCTGTTGCACACCATTCCGGCCCCTTATGGCTCCTCTGGCTCTAAGGGAAGTTTAACCCAATGCAACAGCTCTGCAATAGAGTTTGTGTCAAGGTGTGCATGTGCACACATATGTATGTCTGACACACCTCCCCACCTTGGATGCCTCTAACACGAGGCCAATCCCTACCGCAGGACTCAAGGCAAAGGGCGTGTCCCTGTGTAGGGGAGTGAGCTGGGCTAAGCCATCCTGGTCCCTTACAACTACATGAACAGAGCAGAGTATCTCCACTGAAAATGTTTCTATATTCAACGTACACTTCTTAAACACAATTTTCCATGGAAAGTACACAACTGTTGCAAATAATAAAGTGGTACTTTAGCAAAAATCTGTTTTTCTATAACATGGCAGATTTTCACCCTGACCTACTCAGATCTTATTGACAACTCTCAGACTAGGCTTTCAACTAATTCATTCAGGCTGTATCCACAAGGACTCTGTTTACTCTTGAGTCAGAGTGTCAGTGCAGCATCCCATCAACCATATCACACTTCTCTGGACCTGGCCCATGTGTGTGCTCTGGCCAATGTGCATGTAGGGCTTCTCTGCAGGTTCCAAACATCCCAGGGGAACGGTGATGGGGAAATGTGTTCTTCATCTTACTGGTGACATCCAAAGAGATGAAGGGGGAAAAACTGGAGGAAAAAGAGACACCAAAACCTTCAGCATGTAGGGTTGGCCCAGCGCAAACAGGAGCCTGCCTTTTGATGCCATCTTTCACAGTTCACTTCTGGACAAAATGTCCAGCACACAGATGGACAAACACATCATGCAACACATCAAGGCTGAGCAACTGGCTCACCAGTCAGGCACAGAGGCTGGTAGAGAATGGGGACACATCAGACTGGAGACTTGTCACCAGTAGGGTTCCACAGGGCTCCACCCTCAGCCCTGTGCTCTTCAACATCTTCACAAGCAACTTGAATACAGGACTGGAAGGGATATTGAGAAAGTTCACAGATGATACAAAACTGTGAGGAGCTGCTGACTCCCTCAAGGACAGGGAGGCCCTGGAGGGAGACCTCAAAAATCAGAGGGTTAAGCAATCACCAACAATATGAAGTTAAACAAGGGAAAGTGCTGAATCCTGCACCTGGGATGGGGCAACTCTGGATGTATGGACAGACTGGGGAATGAGAGGCTGGAAAGCAGTGCCACGTAAAGGGACCTGAGGGTCCTGTTTGGTGGAAGGTTGAACACAAGCCAGCAGTGCCCTGGCAGCCAGGAGGGCCAAGCATATCCTAGGGAGCATCAGGCACAGCATCGCCAGCCGGGCAAGGGAGGGGATTGTCCTGCTCTGCTCTGCACTGGAGCAGCCTCACCTCAAGTGCTGGGGGCAGGTCTGGGTGCCACAATATAAAAAAGACATTAAAATATTAGAGAGTGTCCAAAGAGGGCCATGAGGAGGGTGAAGGGCCTTGAGGAGAAACCATATGAGAAGTGGCTGAGGTCACATGGCTTGTTGGGCATGGAGAAGAGGAGACTGAGGGGAGACCTCATCACAGTCTACAACTTCCTCACGAGAGGAAGTGGGGGGTGGGCATTGATGCCCGTGGTGACCAGTGATAGGACCCGTGGGAATGGCCTGAAGTTGTATCAGGGAAGGTTTACGCTGGACATCAGAAAAAGGTTCTTCATCCAGAGGGCGGCTGGGCACTGGAACAGGCCCCACAAGGAAGTGGCCACGGCACCAAGCCTGGTAGGGTTCAAGGAGTGTTTGGACAATGCTTTCAGGTGCATGGTGTGACTCTTGGGGATGGTGCTGTACAGGGGCAGGAGCTGGACTCTGTGTTCCTTGTGGGTCTCCTCTAACTCAGCATATTCTGTGATTCCCTCAGGGCACCTCCACAAAAAGTGGCAGCAGATGCTAGCTTGGGCAGTATCCATTATTCCCATAGGGCAGGCATGTACTCCCTCTTGCTTCTCCTCCATGTCCGCTTTGGCAGTGGGCATTACTTGTTTCTCACTCTCCATGGCAATTTGCAGACATTGAATTATACTCAGGAGGGCCTATAAAATACAAGTAAAGGCAAATAAGAAACACAGCTCAGAAATTTATCTTTAAAAAAAAAGAAAGAAAACAAAGAAACTACTATAAAGGCTATGGAATTAAAACAATGTCTTTTCCCAGGTTCATGCTGAGCTCTAGGTGCATGCAACATTTCATGCAAATCAGATGTAATTTACTGTGTGATTTGTTTCTTCAATAAAAAAAGTGAGAATATGGAGAACAATAATTTTCCTACATTTTAGCTACACATTTCTCCATAAATAGCATAACTATTATAATGACTTCTCGCATGAGCTTGTAGAGTGATTGCCTCTGTGTGAAACACAGGCAGATCATTTCTTTATTGTGCTCAGGATGCCTCAGAGTTCAGTCATAAGGGTATGTGTGTATGTGCACAAATACATAAGCACATGTAGACCAGAGATAGCCCTATAAACAAGTATATGTTTAACATGTGATGTACACTGTACAATATGTGTCCATATTTTTGTGCATGTATGTATCAACAGTTTTGTTCCCATTGCTCTTTTCATCCAGAACCACCATATTCCCTCAGACATGATGGCACTGAACTAGCTCCTGGTGACAAATGTAGGGCTACGGCTACCACTGACTTCCTAAAAGTAAAGACTTTTTCTCTGCAAATGAGAGAGATTTCATCAGTTGCTATGTGGGCATGTAGGAGTTGTCAGATACGAAATTCATCTGTAATTAGCAATACGTGGCAAGTAAATATAATGGTGTCAACATAACATGCAGTGCTGTTGCTAACCAAAGTCATTGCAAGGCATAATTCATTCCCCATTCTTCCTAATATCTCACAACACGAGAGGCAACAAAATGGTCAGCATGATAAGTCCTTGAAAAAGGCCTGATTACCAGTCATCCCTTGAGGTATAAAAGAGGTATTGCAGATATGGCATTGTCATAATGTCACTTCCAAGGTGTAAAGCAAAGCGTTAAATTTTTTCTCAAAAGCATTTTATTCAAATTACTGGTTTTTATTTTGAGAAAATTAATTGGGAAAAGCTAAATTGGGGCTTG
This sequence comes from Lanius collurio, assembly GCA_020086605.1. Lineage (NCBI taxonomy): Eukaryota > Metazoa > Chordata > Aves > Passeriformes > Laniidae > Lanius > Lanius collurio. Next base: position 6,641,176 of record JACBWW010000002.1, read on the forward strand.
AGATAAGGCAGTTTTTGTGGAAAAACACTTATGTGAATATTTCCTAGAAGAAACCTTACAATGTTGGAAAAACAGGTAAAAAACAGGACAAGATGTAAGGTTCTGAAATGCAGAAGTTGCTTATTCCATCTCTAAAATGGACCAGTAAATTTAGAGATACACACACATATACACAATGTACATGAGTGACAATGAATTTTTATAATAAGCCTGCATGAAATATAGAAGTGAGAAAAATAGGCGGATAAATTACAGTGAACTTTTGATATTATTATATATTAAAGTATATTACAAATACTTCTGTGGCACTTACTTAGAAAACCCAGGTTGGGTGGAAGGTTTGGGAGGGGGAAGTTATTTTGGTAAGGTAGAGCAGCTATTTTCCCAGCTGAATAGTAATGGGAGAATAATAAATTCTTGATTGCATTTTCTTGCTTTTTTGACATTGTGTTTTAGATTTGTCATTTGTATATATTAATACATAATCAGCTTTGCAATAAATTCTGTTTGTGAAACCATTTCCTGATGGTCTTGATAGATTTGTACATAGAAACAGAAAGGCAGGCATCAATAAGACAGGCTTATTCAAGATGTAAAAATGAAAAACTTAATGAAAAATACTAGGTTTATTTGTAAGTTTAGCAAAAAAAAAAAAGGATGAATTTTGAGTTAAACAAGGGAAGTGAAATATAAAGCTCCCAACTAACATTTGCTCAGTACCCAGTATTTCAGTTTAATAAAAAAGAGAACATGCTCAGACAATGAAGAAATACTGATAATGACACTTTTCATCTGGGAGAAGGAGGATAATGTCAAAGAGTCGCTGTTGTGCCAGGTCTGCTAAAACCTGATCCTACTCATAGGTATGAGGCACACAGAAACAGTGCTTGTGTCCTTTCAATGAGGAGCATGAATTTTCCACCCCTTCACTCATCATAGTTTCAACAAGTAATGCAAGTTTCCTCCCTTGCCCAAAGACGTCCACTCTGAAATCATCTATTAATGATTTCAGACTTGCAGACATCTGGTCTTCTCCACATGCCCACAAAATCATATTTCTTGACTGGAGTCTTGAGAAAACCCATCCAGATAAAGTTACGGCTTCAAGCCAAGGCTTAAGAAAGTGATGCCTTCAGGAAGCCTAAAAAAGTAGTTTCAAGTAGACATGCAACTTATAATCAACTGAAGTAAAAGTGAAACTCCTCCTAAATTCTCAGTCTTTCACCAGGAACAGTCATTCAGCCCCTGGAGACCTATTAAGGTGCTACAAGGTCCTCGAAACCTGGTAGCTTGGCATCTCCCCTCAGGATCTCATGGCTCTATGGTTCTCAAGGATGAGAAACCTGTCTACCACTCCCCTATGCCAAGCAGGTCAGCTCTCCTCCTCTGCTTTCTTATTCTCCCAAACTCTTTTGAGCTCAAAAGCAGAGCAGGGGATGCCACTCTGGTTTGAGTCTGGGGTGAATGCACAGAGCATGAGCCATTTTCCCCTTTGCAGTATTGCTCTGCCAACCTACTTGGCGTGATACCACCCCGAGCAGGGCAAGCCTTTCACAGCCAGGACCTGAGTCAGCTTTTCTATCATTCACACGTTTTGCAAACAGATGAAGACTTTCTTCAGTCTCTTTTCTATCTGAAATTTTTCACAAAACCATTTTATATATGCAGTGCCTGTGCAAAGATTTTGTTGCATGTGCTAAAAATTTGGAATTCCTGCTCTTGCAATGGCATATCCTGCCCACTGCATTTTTCTAGCTTGATTGGAGCTGTATGACTGTGAATTGTATTATCCTTGACAAGGGCCAAGTCAGAATCTGTTTCCTGCCAATAATTGACAGTGTGAACTGAAAATTCACTACTTTGTTGGAACATTTATGCCAGCAAATTGGTTTTCAGGTGTATTGCTGGTTTTCAAACGCTCCAGTAATGAGGAACATATTAAACATCTAGATTGATTTATAGGAAACGAACCCAGAACAGGTGCTGCTATCTCAGCCCAGCCTTATTTGCTAACAGAATATGAATAGAAATGTTTTACACCAAACTCAAACATCATATATGACAGGATACCTCAGTCCATCTCTCTCTACACAGATGGTTTTCCTTATGAAGCAATTTCTAGGTCTCAGGCTGAACTCTTTGTTTTCTGGAAAGGAAAAAAATCAATTTGGGGGCTCCAATAGCTAGTAGACATTTTTATGATAGCTACAATGCAAGTATGTATTCAGAGAGATTTTTCAACACTACTGGAATAGCAGTAAACAACTTCTTTACTGCCTGATAATGCAGAGATGCTTACTTTCATCAAAATAAATCTTGAACAGGTTTCAGTACTACTCTGAAATGAGAGGTTCAGGGACTGGGACAGGAAGACCTTGGAAGGGAATGATACTTTATTGATTTACTTAGGTAACTATTTTCTTGGCAATACTTAGCATGGGTGAAAAACACCTATTATGTGCTGACTGTAATTTTTTATAGACTTCATTTAAAATGATGAAGTGGTTATTCCATGCTTGGTAGGACTTTGTATGTTTTGCAAGACACAAGGCTGCTTTCCAAAGTCTGCACAAACCATGTGAGCATTCAGCCACAGATTTGCAGACTTTTTTTTGGAATGTCTTGTGTTTGAGGTTTTATCTCCACACACCTCAAAAAGCACCTTCCCCAATTATTTGTTCACATGAAAAAGTGAACAAACACATTCACTACATTTACAATCAGGAGTAATAATATGTCCTCTATATTATATTCAGTACAAAACAAATTCCTCCATTTTCCTTCACACAGTTGATACAGGCCCCACTTATTCTCCTTACAAATCACAATAAATCACATAGAAGAGATTTGGGAAGTGGCCTATTTAGAGCAGACATCAAAAAGCCCTCTTCACCTTCCTTTTTGACAAGGAATTATCCAGAAGGAAAAACTAGCATATGTCCAGGGAGTAAAAAAGTCTTGGAAATAACTGATTTTACTTCTGCAGAAGGTCTGTCAAAACTTATTTACATAGTAATTCATTCTGCTCCAAAAGCCAGTGTCACTGTCCTATGTAGGCATCTTTCAGACAGGTATCCTTCTCTGTGCTGCTTTCCTGCCTCCCCAGGGTTGCAAAGGAACAGGGCCACCAAGGGAGCAAATTGTTAACCTATTGTAAATTTACCATCCTGACTAATCTATGTGATAAGCTGCACCCACCCACCCAAGCATCTCTTGATAGAGCCATGTGTTGGCACCTCCTGGAGCTCAGGACAGTCTCAGATTGTGCCACAGGAGCAAGAGGAAATCAGGATGCATTTTTCATTTTCCAGGGTTTTGAAATCTTCCCCTGCCTGTACAAGTGAAGTAAAAAAATCCAAGGGGTACAAAGATTCTCCCTTGTAAAAGAGGGCTCATCACCCCACCTCTGGGGTCTGTCTGAAGTCCATGTTCAACATGTGACGTTTAAAAGCATTCCTTATTGTCACCAGATAAAGGAGTAAGACAGATGTTCACCAGCACAAGGACATCATCCTTGTCCTCTCATCACTGTTGAGAGAGGTACCCAGAAGGCATTGGCTCTTCCAGGTAAGGGCTCTTTGTCTGGACCTGACCAAGCTTCAGCTAAGGTCAATCAGGACTGGGATCATTTTGCTTTGTCTCTCTGTCTTTGACCACCAATTCCACCATGAAGCTGAGAAAGCTTTTGAAGAAACCTGCTGGATCTCCACTAAAGAAGGATTTGATGAGGTTGTGGATTAGCTCTGAACATCATAACTGTTGGCTCTATGAGTGTATACTTTTTTTTTTGTTTTCTTTCCTGAAATCAGAAAATGGGGCAATAAATGAAGAAACCAAAATATGGATAAAACATTTGGCTGGAAAATAGCATCAGATTAAATTTTGCCCTCTGGTTTGTTCTATAGCTAACTGAAGTCCACTTACAGTGAGATCAGGGAAAATACAAAACACCTGATAGTGGGTCAGGTGAGATGGTACTCAGTAAGCATTGTACATTGCAAGTGTTACACAGAAAGACAAAACACTTGATTAACCGATTCTGGCAGCCTGGGACAGTGCAAAAGAAAAATTGCCATATATCCTACAAACCCCAGCAATTACAGAGTACTTAATCCAGATTTTTTTACATAACATAATTGTAAAAAATAATTTGAGAGTGGAATCATTACCAACAAGATGACAGAATTATTAGCAAGCCAGCAAAAAGAGAATTAGTTGCTAGATACTATCGTTACACACTCAGACGCTAGTAGTGGTTCCTTGAAATTACAGCTGACGGCACAAGGTTTAAACTGGTGCTCCAGATAATTGTAAGTACTAATTCACAGAGAAGTTTTCCTGCAGACTCACTTCATGCTTCTGTTAAACCATGACAGTCTGCCTACCAAAAGTGCCCAGCTTTGGGCCACAGAGAGCTGCCCAGTGAGGCTGCCCCAACTCGGACAACTGTCAAGCCTTGCTCCCTGGGAGCAAGGAGCACCCACGTGGATGTGCTTTGTGGCACTGCAGAGGTAACAGGCAGATTTGCTTTTTTTGTCCAAAGCATAGATTTGGGGCTTTCATGTCCTCTGAATCCACTCAGCTATGTGAAGCATCTGAAACCTTTCCCTGCTGCTCATCTGTGAGAGGTGACAGAGAGCCAAAATCCTGCCATTCCCTGGGGTGATGGGACTCAGCACGACACCTCCAGACCTGGAAGTCATCTATTCCTCCTGCAGGGATTATCTGCCCTCATGTAGTTAACGAGTTAATACTAACCATATGGTTGATTACAGCAATTATTGCAAACACAATGTCTAATGAAAGCAAAAGTATGGTAAAATAATTAGACTTAATTATGACATTCACATTTGAAATTATGTGTCACTTACTCTGCATGAAAGATGAAAAATTCCTCTTGAAATGGAGTAAATTTAAGCTTCCTCTGAATTCCTCAAAGCCAGGATTCCTGCAGCATTGGAGGAAACAGGAGTATGTGTTTATGAAGCCCCAAAAGCTGAGACTACATGAGGCACCCAGGCTTTTTTTTTTGGCCCATCCACAGCCTTTTGTTTTTGTGGGTAACTCTCCCTTCTCACCCAGTGCTCTCACAACTGTGCTGGAAGATTCAGAGGGGTCAGAAAAGTAATAAGGATCCTAAAACAATTCCCAGAATCCTCCAGTCCCCATCTTATTTCACACACTTGAAAATAGTTCCTCACACCAGCATGGCGCAGGAGACTCTCCCAGGTCTTCCTTCTAGTGGCATGCATGACCCAGAGTTTTCTAAGGGCAGTCCCATCTTCCACTACTTGAAGAGCTCTTCCTTCCCCTTTGCTTCCCTAAGCAGTAGCCTGTGGCCCAAGTCAATTTTAATTTACAAATAGCAGTCTCATTTTGGAAGTTTGTTACAGATACTTGCACATAAAATATTGGCTGCAGTGAGAGAGGGGAATTTCGGGTTGGTGCATTTGTCACAGTGCTCAAAATTCCAGCTGTATCGATTTGCTCAATTCATTTTACAGTGCTATTTTCATTAGCTAATCCTGGGGAGTTCGCTGCCCTGTATCTATTAAGTACACACTCACACGCACACACATTCAGAGTGGGGGAGGACAGATTTCATTAAAAAGCACCACAGACGGGAAGGTATCCAAGTCACTTCCAATACATTATATTAGCTCAACTGGAGGTTTTCCTTAGAGTTCACAGAGTTCATGGTTAAAGCTTTTCTTTTGATGGCCTGAGTCAGGCACTCCAGTATGTGCTTCCTGATCACTGCCTGCTAGCTGGGAAATATTTATGCTATGTGGTTTAAACTTCAAAATGAAAATTATTTTGATAAAATACACAGTAAGAGCGCTTGGTCTGCTTTACTTCACGTCAATATGAAAGTGCCTTTCATGTGGCCTCTTACTTTATTCACTGTAACATCTTGATGGGAACCTGCAAGGTTAATCAACAACCTGTGTATGAATGGATGCTCTTCATACAACCTGAAGCCATTTTTTCTGTGTAAAGTCACTGATCATAATTTACAAATGGCTGCTGTAGTGTTTTGTCATCCCTGGAAACATGTGCAGGCACATGGCACATTTTAGGAATGAAAATAATGTAATTTGAACCCAAATCCGCTTGGTACATACCTAGCAGGTTCTGGAGCCCATTTCTGCCGTGCTTATCACTACTCTACCCTACCACAAGCAGCACTGACAGCTTGCAAAGCACCTGGTCTGCTACAACACCAGCAGCAGAACTGAACAGTGGGCAACCACATCCAGCCCACCCACAGACTCTCTGGCCAGCAGAAGTTTGTTCCCCCCATGTCCTGCTTGTGCTCTTCTTCCCTCCCTGCCTGAGCACAGCCAGTGAAACACAGCCATGGCACCTTTCCTGCACTGTTGGCGTGTCTCATGCCTGGTGACTCTCATTGGGGAAAAAAAGCAGGCAGGATTGGGAACTGCAGCAATACATATCCACAAATGGGAGCCATCCTCCATTGCAAAGTAAATTCCAGGCAGCATCTGTGCCACTGGCAAATCACGTAATGAGAGTGTCCAGAGGAAAACTTGCCAGTTGTTCCTTGTAACAAATCAAACCCCTTGGAAACTCCTTGCATTCCCAAAAGGTGAATCAGTTTTCCTCTTTCTAGATGACCCCAGCTGAACAAATCATTAATTCAAGAAAGGTGAAAAGACAAACCATGGGATTTTCAAGTGCTGCTCAGGCACCTAAAGAACAGGAAGCATCTGCTTATAGGATCTGTGTTACCATGGATGGGGTCAGTGCACATAATTGTCACTGTAAAGTGGCAGTATTTTCCAGCAATTCACAGGTAAGAGGTTTTGGGGTTGTTTTGTTTTGTTTTGAGTTATGTTTACTCCATATATAGAAAACCAAGGTAGAGTTGACTCACAATACTCTCTGGGAAATGCAGACTTTTTATTCATTCACAGTGTTTGGAAGGATTCTTCATTCTTACAAAATCCGCATTCACCTGGAGTAGTTTTCAGACAATTCACAGTTATCTGAGGTTGGAGTATTGGAAAACTGCTGCAGGGCAGGGAAGGAATGAAGATGCATAGGCTCCCTAACAGCCAAGATTCTGAATTACATCACTGTTCCATAAATATATTCATTTTATTCATGTTCATTCCTGACAGAATTTACTGCACCAAGGATGTCATCTTGACTATGTATCTTAGAATTGATCATTTCCCCAATTAAGCTGTTCGGGTCTCAGACTTAAAGAGCTGTCACAGCTGCTGGAAGATGATTTATCTCCTGATGACGGGCAGAGCTCCTGACCAAAAATTATTAATGACAGAGCTTCTTTTTTTGAAATAACCTTAACCCAAGCATATATCTTCTTAGTCACATTAATATCTGAACACATACCCCCAATACTTAGCCAGGTATTAGATGGATGTAAAGTCCTAAACCTTAGTCTTTTAATACAGAGCCTTTCAAACGAAGAATAAGAGGTTAATCCAACCCTATTCTGTGCCAGGCTGTACAGCAACTGCTGCTGTTTCATGGGAAATGCAGGCTCTGAACAGTGCTTTGTTTTACATCGCTCTGCTAACTTCCACAGCGGAACTCCCCTGGGCTGGGCTGGGCAAGGATCCCCCCCGACAGAAAAAGGCACGAAGATGAAACATGACATGTGTCTGTTCACCCGTTCAGGTCAATTATTTTTGTGTAAGTCACCTCTAGGGTTTAACACCACTCCCACTGAAGTTACTGAAGAGTTCTGCCATTGGCATTCGCAAGGCAAGAAACAGGCCCTTCATCCACATGGGTCTGTGACCACTGCTAGAGCAGTTGGGGCTCACTGCTGCCCTGGACAAGAGGACTTTATTACATTTAATAGCTTAGTAAATTTTGATATAAAATAAACTGAAGGGACATTGTTTGTGGGGATTGTTGTATTCACTTTATGGCTCAGGTCCATGGGAAGGCTTGAACAACAGCATCTTGATATGGTTGAATTCTCCTGTAGCACAAATGCATAAAAGGATACAGGCACAAACTCAAGCCAAAGTTTCTCTAAATTTAATGGCCATAAAATCTTTTGCACCTCAAAAACCATCCTCACAAATGTCAATGAGAGTGAGATAATTCACACACTCAGCTGAGCAGTTCTACCATATTCCAGATATATGTCAAAACTTCCGTTTAAACTTTTGTTTTAATTAGTTCAAGAATTCATCCAAATGTTTAAAAGTTTTAAACAGCTACATGTCTTTCTTATTATTCAGTTCCCTTATTATTCATTTTCAAAGGGTCCTCTGACACCTATCAAATCTGATAGACGGAGCAGTGATTTCTCTCAGGCGAGTGTAAATCTTACACCACTTCCCACATGATATTACTTTCCACATGTCTGATGGCTCTGGAAACAAGTAATCAAATTAATAGGACTATTTAGCTTTCATTCATTTCTTAGCTGCCACCATAAATTTTCAACCATCAGAAGACAGTAAAATGTTAGTTTTGCTTTATTTGGAGAAGATATTCATTTTTACCACTTCTGCCTTATTAAACCCAGCAGCTTATTTCTTGGGTAAGACAGTATGATTCACAATGACAGCAGTTTCAATAACTACTCCAAACTTTTGCTATTTACATTTGGTTTTTTGAACAGGTCATATTCCCAGCATTAAAAGTTTATGATGATTTAATAGGAAGACTGTAAATACCCAATCTACCTTGGTCTGAAAACTTCAGCAGTTAAAAAAATCCTGGGAACCAAATGCAGCATCCAATGCGGGAACCAAATGCAGCAACACAATTCCTCAGCTGACCCACTGAGCTCCTCTTTGGTGATATTCATTCCTGGGAACGTATCAAAACTCTGCTCACTGTGCTGGCTTGTCACTGCCAACTGCAGCAGCTTCAATACATCATTATTCTTCTGCAAAATGCCCACTAGTCTCAGCCCAGGATCAGTAAGGGATCGTGTCACTTTTCGGGAACAAGTTTTACTGTCTTCTGCTCAGCTGTAGCTCAATGGAAATAGCACAGAGAGCTGCTGGTCCAGGGCCAAGAAACCGAGGAAATGATGAGGGCAATGCAAAAGTCATCAACTATACAAATGTATGAGTTTTTACTACTCAGATAAGGTGTAGTAATAGCCTGCCTGTGTGCTCTGAGTTACGCTCTGAGTTGCAGACTGAAACCTCTTAACTGAAATCGCCATGAATAATACTACTTTTCCCCCAATGCCCATTCCTTGGAAATGGTAGGTTTTCAACCCACCCATTGCGAGTATCAGCTCTCTGCACATTTCAGTAAAATACTATTAAGCATTTTCCCCTTCATTCCCCTTCAGCCTCCATCCACACACGAAAACCTTTCACTTAAGAGGAAGTGCAGAAGAAAGTATGTAAGAGCTGCTATCAACATTGCTTCCCATGTCTGAGTGGACAGCAACAGAAGACCCCAGTGGGTCTGTGTGACATGCACAGCAGCATAAACAAAACAGCACATCCTCAGGTTTAAGCAAATATCTTGAAACATTTAAAGCAGGTACTAGTTTTAGTGAGGACACTGCACAGTGAGTAAATAGATCAAAAGTCTCCTCTCAGAGTTGAAAGCTACTTGAGCTGTTCTGCATTCTGTTGTAATAAACTGTTTGCAAAAAAGATTATCAGTCTTGTGACATGATAGTTTGGCATTTGCAACTTAAAATTACATTGGACATTTTGCAGCTTTATGATATTGCAAATTCAAGCTTGGTTGGCTAACCATTATCACCTTGCTTCTTTCAGAATTACTGCTTCCCAGGCTTCTCCTTCCTCTTGGAGATATGTGTTTCAGATTATTTTCCCCTCAGATTTATTATCCTGCAGTTTTCCGAGATGAATCTTAGTTTCTATAAAAACGCCCACCTACCTTTATATCTCTTTAGGTCTCTTTTTATTATCTCATTTTCTCTCTAGTCCTCCTAATTCAATATCCTCTGAATTTTGTAATCATGTTCTTCTCACTTTTTTCTTTTAGATCATTAATGATGGTATTTAATACAACCTCTCTTACACCACTCCTAAAGTACTGCATGATGATTATAATGCTTAGCTTTTAAAAAGCACAATCTATCTATAACTCAAAAAGCATTTCATATGTCAGGAAATTGCTGTTAGCCCATATTACAACCAGAGATGCAAACGATGCAGGTGCTCACAAAAGCTGGCTTCCTTTCTCTGTGTTTCATCTACAGACAAAGGACAAAGAGATGCAAACTCCTCTAGAGCCTGTTTTGGAGTGGGTAAATGAACTTTCTACTGTGAGCACCCCTTCAGAGGATCCCAACATCTCTACAAGTAAAATAAAGCAAATAGTAAGATAATATTGCCAACAGCTTCCTAAATATTAAAAAAAAAAAAAAAAAAAAGTCAAGAGATCCAAAAATTCAACAATCACTGTTACTTTCTATTTCTATTTCACAGTTCAACCATAGCCTTTGGATTATCACTGTCCAATGGTTGGATTATTGACTGTCCAGTGCCAGGGGCAATCTGATGAGTAGCAGTGATGTAGTGATGTATTACAGATATTTTTCAAAGGTGGAAGGAAGTTTGTCTCACTTTCTTTGGCCAAATTTCTCTTTGAATACTTAGATCCTGACTGCCTAAAGTGTCAAAGGCTTTATTTGGGTAGGATATTATCTTCTTGTGATAAAATTACAATGTAATTTTTTTGCACTGTTAAGCAGCTGCCATTATCCACATGAAAAGTCTATGTTGCTAATTGATGAAATAAATTATTACCTCATACTCCTATCATCATATTTGTAGAGATGGTGCCCATGCTACTGATAGCAAGACCATAAGATAATTTTGTCATTTACTTCATTTAACATGACCCATGCCTATAGTCTCCTTTACAGGAAGTTACTCTGCCATCCTAAGCATACAAGGAGTTGCGAACATGCAGGAACTCCTGCGTGTTTAGCAGAACACCTCATGCAAACACATTATGATTAGATGTAGGAGTTTTCATTCCCTGCTACATTTTAATTAGGTAAAAATCTGCAGGGAACAAAGCTGAGCAGAAACCTCTCATGGCAGAGCTGTGGCTAGACCACAGGCTCCATATACTTCTTTCATGCTGTAAAAACCTAGACAACCAGTTCCCACTTGCAGGAGTGCAACATGGGACCGGAGGATTATCCGTCACAATTCAAACGCAATTCTCTGATAATGGTAACTGTGTTCCACTGTTAGAAGTGATAGACTTACATAATTAGCTGCAAGTGCTATTTCTGTGTGTAAAATCTTTTAATTATTTCCTTTTTAATTATTTTAAATTACCTAATAACTCTTTGGCAGAGAAGGATGTATGGGAGGGAGGTAGTGCAGAGCCTGCCATCATTATGAAAGCTTTTCAAGAGCTCCATTATGTGCTGGGAGCATCTGACTCTTTGTAGCATGAGTCACCCACAAAGTCTTGAGCCATCAAATAATTAAGGTTCTTTAATACAGAGTGGGAGGGGAGGAAGTAATACCATTTGTCGTTTTGATCAGTCACATTCCTACAAGTATATATCATAACTGTTTTATAAATGGATTATTAGCAAATCAGATTACAGCACTAATTATTTCTCCCAGCATTTCCTTTGCCCATGTGCTGTGGACTCATCCGCTCCCTAGTTATTACTACTCTTCCATCTGCTTTTTTCCCCCCTTTGCTATCTCACACACATACACAATCACTTATGTAAACTCACCCAGGAAAAGAAGAACCCGACAATAAGTGTTATTAGCACTTCAAAGGAAAAAATATTGCTGGTTCTCACTGGAAATCTTTCTGAATGGATACCTGCATGGCAACCTCGGTACAACAAGATGGTCATAACCCAGTTCGGAGGAGAACTGTGAAAGGGGAATTCACAACACAAAGCCATCTCCACGCTGGCAAGCAATCTCAGAAGAAAAGACAAGAATTGGCAGGCCTGAAAAGAAAACCACCTTTCTCACCTTTACTGGAAAAAACAGGGCTGTTAGGTAAGACATGTTAGATAACTTTTTTTTTTTCCTTTTTAATGAAGACTAAGCCCAAGAGAGCTAGATTATTCCAGGAAAAAATCAAGGACAGGACGAAGTTAAAAAAGAGCCAATGAAAGGAGCAAAGTGGAGGGGTAGGAATTAAACTAAAGGAAAACATGGGTGGAATCATAGGTCATATTTGCTACACACACTCAATGAAATCCGCTATAATTTTAAAGAGCTCCCATAGGATTTAGCAGCCCCAAGGAAGTGTAATCATTGTGTTAGCTGTAAGTTTTCACAAAAAGAACAGAGATTTAGATGTTTCTGTTTTGCCATTTTGCCTACCCTAAAAAATTCATTATAATCATCAAGTCAAAGCCTGAAATGTTACACAATATGAAAAGTAAGGCAAAGCTTCTCCCCTAACCAGCAGGGTAAAACACAACTCCTGCCACAGATTTACTAGTGTAAAGGAAAGATTTCAGGGTAAAAAAATAATGGCTTGTGAGAACACAGATCTACCAGTTCTCCAATCTTGTTTCTCCATTTCCAGAAGAAAAAACAGTCTTGTGTGCAGTTTTTGCACAAATTACTTTGCCAACTCATAAAGGGGGGGGGGGGGGATTAACATTACTCAAAATGTTTGTCAGGAATGGATAAAGAATGTTAAAGATGCTGGTTTTAGGCTCAGTGATGACAAATTTGCAACAGACTTCTGGTTAATATCTGCCTTATCTCTCATGTAATCAGGGTGCGCACAACCAATTCCTTTGTTGAAGCTGTCCCCTGACCAACACAACTCCTCTCTCCATCACTGCCTGTGGAGGTGCCTCTCCCTGGGGTCCTGGGGGAGGGACTCTGCAGGGTACAGGTCTGCCTCTGTCCCTGTCCCCATGTCACGTGTGCCCCATACCTGTTGCTGACCCTCATTACAACAGCTACCAAAACATTGCTAGTGTTGGATCTTTTCTCCTACATATTCTCTTCAGCTCAACTGTATTATACATACATCAAAGCAAAAATATAGCTTTCCACCCTGTGCTGGCTTTGGCTGGGGTAGAGTTATATTTTCTCACAGCACCTAGCATGGGGCTGTGTTTTGCATTTTTGCTGAGCACAGAGTTGATAATACAGAGATGTTTATGTTATTGCTGAGCAGGACTCTCACAGAGACATGGCCTTTTCTGCTTTTCACACAGACACGTTGGCAAGGAGGCTGGAGGTGCATGGGAGGTTGGGAGAAGGCACAACCTGGACAACTGACACCAACCAACCAAAGGGATATTCCATATCACATGACATCATTTTCAGTATATAAAGTAAGAGGAAAAAGGAGAAATAGGGGGATGTGGACTTATGACACTTGTCTTCCAAATAACCACTGCACATGCTGGAGCCCTGCTTTCCTGGAGCTGACTGATCCTTGTTTTGCTTTGCTTACATGCACAGCTTTTGCTTTACCTATTAAACTGTCTTTATCTCAACCCACAGGTTTTCTGGCCTTTAGTCTTCAATTGTCTCCCCAGTTCCACTGGTGGGGGAGTGAACAAGTGGCTGTGTGGGCCTGGCATTTCTCTGCTGGTTGGGCTTAAACCATGACACACCTTTAACTAGAGCTACCACCTACATTTCAAGGCATGGTAATATAGCATCAACAGAGAGGCACTAAAGGGGGGGAACATACACCCATATCCAGAAGGACTATTTGTATGCCTACATCTCCAGGATGGACAAAGTTATCCCATGTTCAGCTCCACCATCTGCATTCCAGGTGAGGGAAATGAAAGCCTGGCACAGTCTGATGCACCAACCCCAGCCACAAGGAAAGACCCATAGATTCCATCAAAATTTCCTGGCATGTGTCCCAGTAGCTTGCAGGACTCTCTGTGAGGGGCACACTGCAGCAAGGTGCCTGAATTTGCTTTCATAGATGTTTTGCTCATGTTCTTGAGAAGAGGGTCTTGGGCTGGATAGATTCACAAGTGTCAGCATCCCACATTCACCTCCTCAGGAGAATGTGACTCTTAAAGTGTAATTATCTTTCCTTTTCTCCAATCCCAGTTAATCTGAAGATGACAACTGAATTTCTGCTGGCTGAGAAGCATGGGTTCATCCAGAAATATTTCCCATAACACTGGCTCTATCCCTCAGTAAAGCTTGCTTCTCTTCAAATATTGCTATGGTACCATTTTATTCAGTAATTACAGACAAAGCAGAGTCATAAACTCCCTCTAAAGTGGGTCCCCCTTACTGGTACTGAAACAATAGCATACGCCTATGGTTGGGCAAATGTCTCAACTCTACTCTCTCTAAGGTGCTACTTCACAACATTAAACCTATAAAACTCAATCATACTCTAGCCTGGGAGAAAAATTCAGTGAAAACTCTAGAGGAGTCAATTTATTTGGAAGTTAACCAGACATATTTCAATCTCGATTGGACATCTAGAGACACAACATAAATTTTTATATAGGTTATTTGATTCTCACACCTCATAAATTAAATAGAATGATCTCTGATATATCTAATGCCTAGTGGTAAAACTGTGGAAGGATGGATTTCTGGTACATTTGTTTCCAGTGCCCTGCAGTTAGGTCCTTCTGGGCATCATTTAAGGTTAATGTGAAATGAGGGGCAGTGACAGGAGACAGTTTTAAGTCCTGACCAATTTGCAAGGAAAGTCAGCTTGCTGGGGCCAGCCTACCAGACACTCTGAATGGGACAAAGCTAACAGTGAATTAGGTATTGTTGCCAGGCTTGGCTCAACATTTCTGCAAAACCCTAGAAAGCTGTGGCATTGCTTGGCAAGTTGAAAGAAAACATTCCAGAAAAAAATTGTTTTCATAACACAGTTGGATGACTAATTTATTAGGTTCATTTATCCCATCCAAAGTCACTCACAACTTTCCATGTATTTGCCATGTCAGTGAGCCGATAATGAAGCTTGATTTAAGCTGCAAACAGTATGAAAATCCAATTAAATTGTATCTAGCAAATGTCTCAATTGAATATAGAGTGGGGTAGACATCTAAATCCCATGGTGGGTTCTGGTGTCTTTGACTGAACAATGCAAAGATGAAGTAACACAGCACGTTACAACTCAGAACTTGATCCACACTAACTACTTGCATGATTCATCCAGTCAGGAAGAGAAAAAATGCTCTTATGGACTTGTGGTCCATAACTAGACACAGCCTGCATGTGTAGCATTAACTGTGCAAATACATTATTTGTGTCTCCAAAAGTACAGGTAAGTCTTTCTTTACTGAAAGATTGCTTTCAGTAAAATTCAAGATAAAACACCACTTTTTTGTAACTGCCCGAGTAAAACTCACATGCTCCCAAGAAATAAACATCAGATGAAAATTTGTTACCTATTACACAGCAGCAGTGACATTACAGAGGAAGTTACACTACAATCAGAACTGGTATGTGTCTCATATGCAATAACAAGGCTCAGAGCTGTCAGCAGCCATTCAAGTTGTACTGATTACCATCAGCAGGAAAGTAAGCCTCTGAAGTATTTTGGTTACTTGCTCCCATTTTTCCTGGTACCCCTTTACCTTCTCCCACTGTTTCACTATTCTTTAAATTTTTTTCTTCCCCTCCCTTTTCCCTTGCTTGTTTCTTTCTTCCAGCCCTAACTTTATTGCTTCTGAATTTCCTTCCCATGAGCAACCCCCATGTTTTCCTTCAGCATTTTCATTTTTTTCTCAACTAAAACTAGGCTTGACTGGTCATATTACAGTAAGATCATTGCTAGTGACAGTATGTAACTGCATTTGTTAATTTAGAAATCTCTTCCAGTCTTATACTTCTTTCTTGTTTCCTAGTGCATTTGACACAAACTGGTCACTTTGACAGAGATTTGTGTGCAGAGATTAGTATCATTACTAGGTTTCAGAGTGAACATCCCAATGTAGCTCAGTGCAAAGGAGGGAAAAGTGGGAAGGAATTAATTTTTCCCAGAGGTCTCATTTCACATAAGGAAGAGAACTCTTTATCTATTATGCTATCTTGCTTTTAAAGGTTAGCTTTGTAGCCAGGTGGGTGAGCAGCATTTTATTACTAAAGTAAGCATGTTTCCAGGTTTCATGTGCCATATGGCCCACAAAGAAATAAAACTCCAGCCTATGGGCAGGGTGTTCAAGACCTCTGCTCTAGGCAGCTGCATGCAGCTCTGAATTCTTGGTATGTTTTTTGGAAATTTTATGCATTCTAATTTGATTAAGTTCCTTCTCCTGGCAGCTGGTCATTGTCAAACCCTTTTCTGATCAACAGGGGACTAATACAACCTGGGAGCTCCAGCCCTGGCAATGGAAAATATTATAGGTGCAATGGACGACATATTTGCAAAGAATATCTCCTGCACCTGGACTCCATTTATTAAGTTTGCAGAAAGGACAGCTCCTGCCAAGAAGCCAGACACTCTGACCTTGTTTGAACCTGCCTGCTGCTTGTGGAGCAGGATCTGTAGCAAGCAGGAGCAAAGGAGGGGCACGGGGCACACTGCTGCTCCTCAGGGACTCGCTCCAATATATGGGGAGTTTATGTTCCAAAGTGTTTTACTTTTAAAGCCTGTATTCTTTCATCTCATCACAGGATATAACGTTGCTATTGAGCTATATTGCTGTGTCTAGTCAGGGCATGTGTTTGTATGCTGGTGTCAGTCATTTCATTCTGTACCCTTCATCGGCCGCAGCTCACGGAGTGGCAGGTGGTTCCTGCTCTCCAATCTACTGATGCTGCTTGGGTTTATTATAGCATTTTTCCCCTTCTCAAGCTTTATAAGCAATCAAGATGAAAAGTTTCTAATAAACAGTAAGTTAAAAGGGAAAAATAAATCCCAGCATACAAAATACAGCTTGTATTCAATACTCAGCTCATCTTCAGCAAGACTCTAGTTTTCCCACTATGACATGAAATTGAACTTATCCCATAATGCGGTTGTCATTTAGGATTTAAACATGTTACCATTTCCCTTAATGATCATGCTTGGCTCTCAGACACTGCAGAGATAAGTGTCCTGCAAAAAGCTAAAATGGATAGATAGAGACACTGTTTTCCTTAATAAAAGCAAGATCCTTCAAAACAACAGATTACCTAACCAGAATATTATCTTTCCAAACAAATAAGATATTTACTTACTCCTTTTGCAAAAAGGAGAAAAAAAACCCACAAGAACAAACAAAAATCTATATCCCTGGATAATTGAGTTGTCTGCTTCTTAAAACTGCTCCTCCCAGCCTTAAAGCAGCACAGTACTAAAGAGCAAGCTCCATTTGATGTCTGCTGGACAACATTATTGAAAACCAGGCATACCCTTAGGCATCGTACTGACTGGGGACTGCATTCAATGCATCCAACATGTGGGACATTTTGGCCTTCTGCAAAATCCCTGCTGGGGCTGAAGCCCCCATAGGAAAAGCTTCTCATAACCTAGGACTCAGCTATAAGGCCACAGGGGAGCAATCAAACTGGAGAGGGGAAGGGGAAATCAGGAGAGTCACCACCCCTTAGGGCTGGCAGTGTCTTGGCTGAGGGTGCCAGAGGGGATGGTGAGGGTGTTTGTATCAACATCTGTCCATTAGGGGGAACAGGGACAAGGAATAGCCCATTTATTTTACACTCCATAACACTGGCAGGTCACCATCCCAGGCTTTTTGTTACCAATGGTCTGGGCTGGATTTGAGCAAGTTAAATGGAAGTGAAGTGCTGGGTACTATAATCAGTCCAAAGAGATTCCCAGCTCCTAATTATGTCTACTTTAGCCATTTAGTACTGTCTCATAATATTGATACACATGTTTTTCTTTGTCTGGAAAAGAAAAGGAAAACATGACACATCATTCAGACATATAAAGGTAAAAGACAATTAATTATGTTTATTTATATTGGACTTGTAGTAGGATAATAACAAGGTCATTAAAAGTATATATAGTTGAACACTCACACTGTTTACAATCTAGACCTGGAGGTGTGCTAGGAAAAAAGCCCTGAGACCAGAGGATAGGCTGGTGGAGCCAGAGAAACTCCTGCACTGGTGGGCTGCAGGAAAATTTGGCAAACTGGGAACAACAGGCAGGGCATCCCACAACAAGGTGACATGAGTTTTGCCACATCTGTATTTTGCTGTGGTGTTTAATTATTACGACCAATCCCTCAAAAATATACTGTTATCTCAACTAGATAAACAATAGTAAGATATACTTTTATGTTATGCTGAAGCCAAATACTGGGTACATATGCATCAGCTCAGGGCAAGCAGTTTGTTTGTGGTGGGGTAGTTGTAATTCCACGCCCTACAGTTCCTGTAAAGAAAGAGGTAGAGAAGAAAGATTGCACTGATAGCCTGGCTTCTCACTGTACTGCTCCTGAGGAAGTGAGACAAGATCAAGTCAGTCTGAACATACTTTTGTGCACCTGAACACTATTTGATAAAACTTTAAAAAAACTCTCCCAATCATGTTTACAAAATGCAGCTCGCATTTTGGATCATGACTTCAGCAACCAATAGATAAAGAAGTATGCTAACATACTGCATAGACCCGGCAGAAGAAATCACAAGTCAAAACATTCCAGCAGAACTATTCGCACGTGTTAACTGATCAGCTAATTTGAAAGCATTCATTAACAGAAGGGAGTCAATTTGATTTCACTGGACATTCTAGATCACTTTAACAGATTAAAATTTTGCTCTGCTGCAGCACAAATATTGCTTTTCCTCATTAGAACTGAATTCCACCTATTACCATAAGTAAGAAAAGGGCATTGCCTGCTCAAGATAAGTTATGAAAGGAACTAAAAATTTATGGAAAAGTTGTTTTCCTAAGCAAACCTGAAAGCAAAGGGGGGAAATTTCAGTAAAAAGAAATATTACGCTTATTTTCTAAGAAGAAACAAATAAACAAGGCTCATTTCTTGCTGAAAATAAGGTTTCTGAGGAAAAAGAAAATTAGGAAAAGGTCAATGCTCACTATGTTCTAACTTGGAATAGGTAATTCAGTTCTTCCCAGTATTCTGTGTCTGCCAGCCTCTGGCCAAAGAAAACAAAGACCTGGTAGGCCTTTGCAGATGTTTTAAAATAGTAAAGGTTTCCACCCATAAATACTACTTCTTCCTAGAGCTCTAGGGAACACCCAGCTCTGCCTTGTCTCTGTTTCTGTGATGGCTAGTATCTTCTCATAAGTGGGTTGCTTTTGCAACAAGCAGAGAAAGGAAAAGAAACTTTTTAAAGTGCAATCCAAGCCTAGCATCTTGTCTCACTGGTGTCCCCACAGTCTGGCATAACACTGAGAGCTGTGGGATAAGTAATGGAAAACAAAAATCTCACAAATATTGGTTAGAACAAACATCTATAACATAATTAGTACTGTAAGTTATTACTTTGTTCCCAAGCAGTAAGAAATATTTCTGAATGCCCTGAACAGGGCAGAGACCACTGCATGTGAACTGCAGGTTATCCAGTTATGCAGCAGGGACAGTATTACTGGAGTTCAGAGACTGCTGCTATGCCAGAAATATATTCCATCACCTTATCATATCAGCTAATTCTTTCATTAACAATTTATTTATGCCCACAAAAATGTTAACAAATCTAAACAAATCTCAAAGCCATTTGTGGATAAGCTGTAAGCAGAAAAAAGTCCAACAAAACCAGGCCTGGTATGTAATTCAGGCAGCTCTGCTCAGGGGCCAGATTTATGGAGAACAATGCAGTGGCACACATAGGTATCCCAGATCAGCAGCAGCCTATGGAATACCCCAGGCCTGCTCAGATTTAAATATGTCCTAGCACAGGCACACCAGTCCACTGTGTCATTGGGTCAGTCACCACCTTACTCATCAGTAACTTCGCACCTATTCCTCTATCAAGTCTTCAAAACATAAGGAATGGGGATTTTATCTGACTTCATTATCATGACCAATTACAGCTTTCAGAATTGAGTGAGGTTCGCATACTATTACATAATTTTATTAATGTTGGCTTTGCTCCAGTTGTAATTATCAGACTAGTATTTGTGTAGTTTTGTGCAAGTGAAATGATAACTTTGTGAAATTTATCCTACTTTAAGTTCATTTTCCCTTATTAATGGGAGTGAGGGAAGTTGCCTCCCTCTCTTGCTACTACTTTGCATAGCTTCTAAAGATCTCAGAAACTGCTGAGCACTGAAATTATCTAGAATTATTTACAGCAGATTTTGCTTAACTTTGAAGGGAAGTTTAGAATAATTTTTGTTTTACTTGAAGTATTCCTTGTATCACAGTAGATGCACAGGACCTAGATAATCTCAAACAGATTTGCTCCAAAAACACTCAAAAATATAATAAAGAACTTTGGGGGAGAAAAAAAGAACAGAATCAATGACAGAAGAGACAATAATTTCTGGCAGGTTCCCAGATCAATTATGTTCCTGTTTTAGCCCTAGGTTCAGAAGGTAAACTTAAAATTCCTTTAAAAAAACCTTAGTGTCAATACTCAGAAGAAATCATCTGAGTCCATGTGCATTTTTGTACAGTTTCAGCCTGGCAGCATAGAACCAGTAAAAAAGATTTCCAACCTGGCAGGTCAAACAGCTGTTAGTCAAAGTCTTTCTCAAAATATGTCTCTGTGTGGTTTTAGAAAGGAAAAACAGCATGGGAAAAAAGGGCATAGACAGTAGATGAGACTCAGGAAAAAAAATAGCACCCATAAATCGAGTAGACAGGTTAAGTTTTTATATGCTGTATTAGAAAATGAGTGTGTTATTGACTAGTAATAGACTTCAGTGAGAGAACTGGCTAATGTGAATACTAACAAATTATGTGTGCTGATAAAAGCAGAGAGAGTGATACCTGATTTTGAAGGGCAATGTGGTATTTATAGACATTTGTTTTAAGCAGTTTTTGTGGCAGAGGATGCTGCTGAATCATATAAATTTGCCTTTCTAGTGTAAAAGCAGAATGTTTCAAGTAGCAGGTACAGGTAATTAGACACATAGCTCATTAATATTGGTGCAAATGCTCTCCTCTGTGAAGGTGAAGAAAACCATCATGGGTTCAAGCCAGTGAGCAGAGAGAGAAGTGATCAGGAGCCTAGCAGAGCACTTTTCCTTTTGCTTGGAAGGAGGGAAGATTTACAAGCCCAGAAGCAGCAGGACTCTCCCTGCTGCCCCGCCATGCAGACCAGGCACAGGCAGAGCACTTTCCTGAGGCTGGGGTGGCTGAAGGAACTCAGTGGGCTTAGGCACACCACAGTGCAGGCATGCCACAGAAGATTCAGCTCCAAGTTTTAAAAGGAAAACAAACAAACAAAAAAACCCAAACCAAACAAAAAACCCAAACAAACAAAAATAATAAAACACAACTAAATTTAGGGAAATTTAGGAATTTAGGTGTGTACAGGCACATCAGACAAAATTAAGTTGCCTAAACATATGTGTCTGGATACACAAGATGTCCTAGCACACTTGAGATATCTGTACAGGGCTGTTAGGAACCATACAGGGCCTGCAGAAGTCCTGCACATTTCTCAGGCAGAATATCCCACAAAAACTAAGATCACCTTTGACACTCTCTGTAGTAACAAGGTCTCATCAGCACTGCCTTGGCTCCCGTCACTGCTGATGGCAAGCCAGTCAGGACACCCGAGGGGCCCTGAGACAGCTGCATGTGAACCCTTGCACAAGGTGCCTCAAGCAGCAGGTCAATGTCCTGCACCCTGTCCCCACGAGTGACTCCCAGCTTCTCGCACTCCACCTCCATGTGCCTCGCTGCACTGGTGTGCAAGTGGCCACGCATGCAGCAAGCGTTGCTAGCTGGTGTCCGTGCCTGGAGAGAGCCAACCACCTTCCAGGGCTAAAATACACCATAACTAATTAAGTGAGTTTGAGACATATTTCAAAACCTATTAAGCAGAAAGCTGTGCTACTAAAAAATTTAAAGGGTTGACTTAATTCCCCTAAGGCAACACTTTCAGCTTTGAAAGAATATAACTTTTTAGTCAATAGGTTCTGAAATACATTTCAAAGTTGCTTAATTAGTCAGTTATAGCTGAATTTAACTAAAAAAAGGGGGCTATGGGGGCAGTTATTGAACAACTATGATAGGTGTGACCATGCGAAAGTGGTGCTATAATGTTGATATGGGAGGACCTCTGGCTACCTTGTGTGTTAATGCTCTAAGCTTGCTGATAAAGAGATATTTTCAGACACCCAAGAAGAGCTCAGGTTGTATCTGCACCTGAGTATTTAAATAAAAGCCTTATATTGTGTCTCCTGAAAATCTAAATTCCAAAAACCTGTCAAATGCTCCGTGCCAGATTCTCATGGGGTGTAATCTAAAGCAGCTCCTTAGTTTGCCAACAGCTTTCCCAATTTACATCATCAAAAAGACCTGGCCAAATGCCAAGATGTTTAGGAAAGCAGTTCCTTTTCTTCTTCAGTTTCATTTTCATATACCTCTGCACTTCACACTTTGCTCAGCTACAGAGTAGAAAAAGAAGCAAAAAAGTGCTCAGAATTAAAATGTGCTCTTGCCCTATTTTCCTTAGCAAAGCAGCAGAAATTTTGTATGCTAGCCAGTCTTCTGAGACTTCCAGCCCCATTTGGCAAATTCTTGAGGTTTGGATAATAAAATTATGAGACAATTCCCACAGGT
Source organism: Lanius collurio (assembly GCA_020086605.1). Lineage (NCBI taxonomy): Eukaryota > Metazoa > Chordata > Aves > Passeriformes > Laniidae > Lanius > Lanius collurio. The sequence continues at coordinate 6,663,785 of JACBWW010000002.1, forward strand.
ATATTTTTCACCTTTTTAATATCTTTTATATGATATATTATTTTCATGTGATGTTTCCTACAATTCTGCTCTAATAAAATACAGAAAATTCATTGAGTAACAGTCTCCTTACAAAAGCCAGTACTGGCAGTGTACATCTGCTGAGGATGAATCTGAGATCATGTTTCATCTAGTAAAGTACAGAAACACAAGGTGTCATTTTCGGACTCTGTGACCTAAGACTTTGAAAGTCTACACCTTGCCTGCTGGAAACTACTCTGCTGTGGTCTGTCTTGCAAATAAGCCCTGAAAATCCCCAGACCCCATTCACCAAGTATTTACATCAGCATGCACCAGGAATGTCTCGGTTGCATTCCCCGACTCTAACACGTGGGCTCAGCTGAAGGCCACATCTGAAAAGCCTGATGTTTCCAAAAGAGCAAAGATCTGATGACTGACACAATTTTTTCTGCCTCTGTCAGAGGTACAAGATAGAGTCTCAGAAAGAAAGAAGACACAAACTTATTTCTTGAAACACCCACATGGCCTTGGAGCCCACGCTCTGCAAGACGCCCCATCCTGGAGACAGACTGCTGGGTTGACATTGGTGTAACTGATACACGAGAACATGGGCAACATAGGTGAGGAAGGGAAACACCCCAGCTTGTGTTGTTGCAAAACAAGACAGAATGTGAGCAAAGATGCAGCTTGGTACCTGAAAAGAGAAAAAACATAGCTCTTTCTGTCCCTGGTCCTTTAGTGCATTTCGGATGGCTTTCTAGTCAAGCTACCCTCTGGAAAAAAAGAAGAGAAAAAAAGAGAGTGGCACAAAGCTTATTATTACTCTCTATGGAGAGCTTGGAGATCCCAATCTTCTTCTTATCTTCTCGTCTTCTTCTCTGCACAATCAAACCTGAGTGCATCACCCTCCATGTTCATCAGAGGAGGAACAGAGCAGGCAAGATAAGAAAAATCACTTTGGACGTCTTGCAGTGGGGTTGCCTAATTTTGAGGCACAAGAGAAGCAAGAACAGTCTTGGAGAGTTGCCATACCCAGCCAGGCACCAAGCCCCACGCAGCCACTTGCTCACTCACCCACCAGCGGGACTGGGGAGAGAATCAGAAGGAGAAAAGCTGGAAAACCCATGGGCTGAGATAAAGACATTTTAACGGGGAAAGCAAAAGCTATGCGCACAAAGCAGAGCAAAGCAAGGAACGATTTCACCACTTCCCGTGGGCAGGCAGGTGTAAAACCATCCCCAGGACAGCAGGGCTCCATCACACATAAGAGTTACTTGGGAAGGTAAATGCCATCATTCCAAATGTCCCTTCTTGTGGCTGCGTGGTACTTATTTGATGGCTGGTGTTAAACCATGACTGAGTTACTTAAGGAGACAATGACTTAAGGAGAGACCATGTTCCTGAGGAATGGGAGAGTGAAGCAGGTAGATGCATTTGTGCCACAAAGAAAACCAGTGGACTGATAAATAAGCAAAAAACAAAGGAACTTCAGCCCAGATTCTCTGGGTTTCCTTCATCTGCCCCTAAATAACATGTCTAAGCATGTGTAATGCCATATTACAATTCAAGTGAACAATCCACATTCATTATTTCACAAACAATTTCACTTGCTTCTTCCTTCTCAATGTGTCTTTAAACAGTTAAGCAAATTGAAGAGCATTTTCTAACCTCCTGTGTATAAGTAACTTTTTATATTAAATTATACTGTCATCAGTTATTAGATGAAGATTGTCTTTAAATATTTCAATGAAGAATATTATCAATATTGCATCTGACACAGATGAAAAAACTACATATATGGATGGATGTAATCCCTTCTTTGGTTTATGAACTCAGAGTTCTCTAGATTGTGTCACTGATGACACAATATACCCAAATGTTGGATTTTGTATGTGATACATCTGAAAGATGTGCAAAAACAGATGTAGCCAGACAGCTCCCCTTGGTTACATACATAAGGAAGCTTCACAGAGCAAGTTATTTTAGCTAAGGCTGGCAATAATTTATTCTGAATAAATTGCCTCTATATCTGTTTCAGGCAGCAGTGACATAGGAAGAATGTGAACTTTTTTGTTATATCAACTCATTTTGAGCCAAATTATGCTTCTTTTTGAGTATTTGCCATTGCAAACATAGAAGACATGTGGATCTAGATATTAGCACCTTCTAAAAGTTGGCTCAATAAAAGCTGTTTAGCACTTAAACATGGAAGCTGTTGTCAGTTTCACAGATGAGTAACTCATTCCAAATTTTGGAAATGGAAATTCTGATCTGATGTATATTTCAGGCTTATTAAGCAACTATATTTTCTAGGCCACAATTCAGTTAAAATTAACTCCAGCTCCCACACTGTGACAATCCACACATTATTATGGAAGTCATAAAAAATGAACTTGATGTGGGTTCTTCTACTGTAAGTGGAAGAAAATGTACCCTGGAGCCCAGACTCTTCATTCCAGAGAGCCATAGGACAAAGAGAATACCTAATTACACTGCCTTAGCTTCAAAATATTATTAAAAAGAAGAATGTGTTAGACTTTATCCTAAGAAACACCTTTCTTTTTCCTGTAATTCCATCAAACACTGAAACAGAAACCAATAAAAAGACACCGTCGCATGTTTATTGATTCTGCATTTTCCTCTTTCCTCTGGACTTTAAAAGGGAAATTGTAAAAAGGAAAAAAATAAATACCCCAGTGGACAAAGCTTAAATCAGATTTGAGATGTTTATTTCTGGGATATTTAACTTAAGAGTCTTTTCATGACATCTGCTTTTCAAATTTTTTCTTGCCTCCTGAAAATAAGGTCTGCTGAAGATATCGTTGTTTTGAAAATGGGAGAACTATTTTTTAAATGTGCTGCTCCTCCCTCCACATCTTCAATTGTTTCAAAACTCACTTTTCTTTGTACTTTTCATGTGGTTTCATCACAACTGACACAAAGTCTTTTTCCTAGTCACACCAACTGGAAAAGTTTTGGTCAGTTTTTCTTTATTCAAACCTACTTCTCTGAAATTCCATCTGCAGAAATGTCCCTCCTATTAATTTTTCTTAGCTTAGCTCTATCCCTGCTTCTTATTTTTAACTTAAGCCTAATACAATCCTAATGAAATCGATGAGAACGCTTTCATTTGACAAGCTGGACAGAGTAAACCAAAAAGTTTAGAGAAGATTATTCAAGTCTTCTAGCACATGGGCTTAATGAGTGAGTCAGTAACTTCACAGCTGAGGTGTCAGACAAGAGAATTCTTGTCCTCAGCAAGTCACAGTCTCAGGGTACCAGTCTTTAGACAGGCTACTTGTTTATCATAACGACAAAAAGATGAGGTGATGACATTTAGTTTAGAATACACCTGAGCAGCTGTCTGAAAACCTAAGGTGCTTTAGTGACTGAGTGTTAATAAAAATGTTTTTCGTACTATCAATAATATATTGAGAGTGTGTGGCTGCCAGTCCCACACTTGTTCTGCTAATTCACTCCAGATTCTTGCACGTATTGGTGGACCAGGGCCAGGACAGAAAACAAAAAAGGAACAAAACAAACCCCATCCCTCTTGAACCCTCTGCCCTTTCCACTCTAAACACGACCATTCTCTCTCTTTGCTGGGAACTGATGTTCACAGTGTGACTAAGAAAATGATTCAGTCCTGAAAGCCGCTATGTGATTTAGCAAAACAAAGGGCTGACCTCCCCAGCAGCATCAGCAGCAGTGGCACCAGCCGCTCTTGAAATATCTAAAAGGCAAATGCATTAGTATGTTCAGCCACCATGCTGGCTAATGACTAGACATTTTTGAACATATGGGATCATTATTCCAGCATATCATCAGTGAACTTTCCAGAAAAGCTAATTAAGGGGTCCTTTAAATGCTTACCACAAAGTTGGGTTTTACCAGATCTCCTCACTTGTATTTGAACATTTAGCAGTTTTCATCTCCCCTGCTCCCATCACCTTTCCACTTCCAGTGATTGCTGAAGATTAGTAAAGCTAATTAAACAGATTTAAAATTTTTTAATCATAACTTACCTTTACTTTTATTTCCTATGCAGAAAGATTTCATTTCCCACTGACACAAAAAGGATTTAGAATGCACTGTGGCCAATGTCTACTGATGGTTCACCTTCTGAGCTACCTTCCTTCATATACATCTCTTCTGTAACTGCTTCTCTACTTTAATGGTTATTGCAAATGACTTTAAAAGGTAATTTATAGATTGCAGGAAAGAAAAGCCATTTTCCTGGTCAATAGCTCCTAACAAGGGGTAAATTCTATGGGCAACCCTTCCTGCTGATCAGAATAATTTGCTAGGAAATGTGTAGATGACCAAATCCTCCTGGAAGTCTGAATGTAGAAACAAGACTTTTCACTTCCTTGCAAGGCAATTTTCCTTTTAGGGTTGTATCCTTTTAAGATAAAAACAACAAGCTACAAACCCGAAGCAGGTGAAAAGATTTTTATCTGCTTCATGAATCCAAATCTGGGGCATCTTTGAGGAGATAAACCTCTCAGGATTTCAAAGTGTGAATGCAGCATTGCCAGTGTTGTGACCTCTAAGTCCATAGAAAATGCTAATAATTGAAGTGTGAGTTATTTAAATTACTAAATCCATCAGTGATGACTTGAGTCTTCATTGTTAGGTAAATCATTGCTGGTAACTTCAGCAGAAGCACATAGCGGGTTATTAAGCTTGTTGGATGCACTGAAAGACACTGTGAGGGGATGGCAAATGTGCCTTCATCAGTATGGTCTCAGGGGAAAGGGCTGTCAGGATGACTGATAGAAAAAGACATTTTCCCATCTTTCATTAAATTATTAAAATTCTCTTTTAGAAGTTTCAAACAAAAGCAATATCATAGAATCATAGAATATGCTGATTAGAAGGGACCCATCAGGATCATCGAGTCCAGCTCCTGGACTTGAGCAGGACACCCCAAGAATGTGCCGAGAGCATTGTCCAAACACTTCTTGAACTCTGTCAGGCTTGGTGCTGTGACCACTTCCCTGGGGAGCCTGTTCCAGTGCCCAACCACCTTCTGGGGGAAGAACCTCTTTCTGATACCCAATCTAAACCTCCCAGACTCAGCTTCAGGCCATTCCCGTGGGTCCTGTCACTGGTAGTCAGAGTGAAGGGATCAGTAACTGCCCTTCAGCTTGCCCTCATGAAGAAGCTGTAGACTGTGATGAGGTCTCCCCTCAGTCTCCTCTTCTCGAGGCTGAACAGAACAAGTGATCTCAGCCCTCCCTCATACAGCTTCCCCCAAGGCCCTTCACCCTCCTCATGGCCCTTGTTTGGATGCTCTCTAATATTTTAACGTCTTTTTTATATTGTGGCACCCAGACCTGCCCCCAGCACTCGAGGTGAGGCTGTCCCAGTGCAGAGCAGAGCGGGACAATCCCCTCCCTTGCCCGGCTGGCGATGCTGTGCCTGATGCCTCCCAGGACATGCTTGGCCCTCCTGGCTGCCAGGGCACTGCTGGCTCATGTTCAACCTGCCATGGACCAGGAGCCCCAGATCCCCTTCTGTAGCACTGCTCTCCAGCCCCTCATTCCCCAGTTTGTACGCACAGCCAGGGTTTGTCCTATCCCAGGTGCCCAACCTTCTAATTTGTCAAGGTCTTCGCTGCTCACATTACAAAAATGCTTCTGATGCTGGTGGTCAGGGCAAGGCGCCATCAGCCCCATGCCCTGTGCTACAAGCCATGCTGTGGTACAGCACTGGCTGGGCTGCACATGGAGGGAGTGACGTCAGCAGAGCAACACACAGCTCCAAGAGTGCTGCCACGTAACTCCAAACCACAACCAGCATCGCCTCTGGAACTGTGCTAATGAGTGAGCAATGCTTTGCAAAGGACTTTCTCCAGCAATAGAAAATCAAGTAACAATAGGAACCCTGTCTCTCAGAACACCGAGAAGTGTACGTAATGCTTGCTCTCATTCTCCAGCTTTTAGCCCAGGAATAGTTTAAATATCTTGCAGCTGGGTTTATCTCACATTTTTTAAGTGGTAATAACTTTTAATAGATATCTTGGAACAATAGACAACCATTAAAATATGTACATCTAAATGATTGAACAAAAAGATCACACAGTAATTTACCTAACAAAGTATCTCTAGATTTTAACTTTTTAAATAAAATAATAGTTTGAGAAACCTCGATTTTCCAAGCAAATGTACACTTGCTTCTGTAGTAATGCTATGAGTAGACCCATGCACACACTGAAGCACTTATGGGACTGGGAACTAAGTCCCAGTTAAAAAAGAAGTTAAAAAGAATCTGAAATGATTGCACACATGTACCAGAAGAGTTCATATGTATTGCATCCTGTGGAATAAACATCCCTGTGTCAAGCTGCCTTACAGAAAGCTGTGCTGGGCAGATGGCAAGGGGACTGGAACATAATTCCTCCCACCATCACCCACACATTGCCTAGTAAAACAACAATGCCAGTGTCCTTGCTACTTCCACTTTAGATGGATGTGATCATCCAGTAGAAATGTCAGCAACTTTGCCCTTCAAAAGATCCAGCTGCCTATAAGTAGATATTTTGACAGGAAGTCAAAATAGGTTTAGTTGCAGTTAGAAAGTAAACACTAGGAAACAAAATCCCCTCTTGTGTTGCTGCTCTGCTTTGCCTGGCTTATTTCTCTCCTGTTCTCAGTCCTGTCTGCTTTGGCCTGGTCTGTCTCCTCCTCCCAGGGCAGGAGGAGTCCAGGAGGTCTTCTCTGGAGCAGGGGAGATTGCTCTGATGTACCTGCTCATCCAATACCCTTCACATCGCCATGACATCAGTCACTTCTGCTTGTATGTCATTAAACATGTATAGAGGGTCAAAATGTTTTGCAGCTTATGTACAACTGTAAAAGTATTACCTATTCATGGCAGGTCATCTAACAAATAAATGAGCCAGAGCAACTCTATGCAATATCAATATAGATCACATGATCAAAAAAAAAGCAATGACAGATTGGCAAAAAAATATCATCCATTTATGAGAACTAGTAAGCTGATTGTCCTCCTTCCCACTTGGGATTGCAATTGAGAAAGAAATAGAGAAGGTAGAAGAAAGTTCGAGGCCTTCTACCTTTTGGGAGATAGGGGTTTGTAACCAGGATACCATTTCTTAAAATATATCTATTTAACCGAGAGAATATGAATAGATGAACTTCCAGAAAAAAAACCTAGTTCAACTCATGTCCTACTTATTTTAAGGATATTAAGGACACGATCCTTCATCTCTAGTAAACCAGATATTATCAATAATTTCTTTTGTTTAGAGACTTTTACATTGTTTCAGGACAGAAAAGAGATACAGACTCTCACTAGGATTTCTGCGCTGCTCAAAGTCTTGGATAACTGTGACATCCACACAGACATGGCAGATACGACACACACACTATGAGAGATCGGGAAATGAAGACAATATTGATGGTTAAATCCTGGTTGTACTGATTTCAGTGTCAATTCTCACTAACTGCTGGTTAGAGTTTCACCACAAGAGCTTTAAATTAACACAATTAGCATGGTTATGGAGCCCTCTCATTTATTTGACTAGTAGTAATTTCTGTCATTCTTTTTCCCTTTAAGTGTAAAATTAAAGATCTTTTGCCTGATTTTTCCTGAGCCCTTCAGCAAAGACTCCCAGCACCTACAGACAGAAATCACAGTCAAAGGATCAAACATTCCCTTCACTAGCCACTGATTCCCTGGAAACGCTGCAGAGGAGAGAAGGTTATATGACATGAGGGGTCTTGCATGCCCAGCACCTCCCAAGACCTGCCAAATTGCTCTGTGTATGCATGTATATAAAATCACCTAGTGGTTTAAATTATACACAATACAGCAAGCATTTTGAGCAGGATGTTTTGCTAAGCAGGGATTCCAACATGCTTTAAGCCTGCAATATAAGAAAGAACGGACAATCAGTAAGGGAAACTCACTATCAAATACTTTTCTCTATCTAAGAACCTCTCTGGATAAATAAAACTCCATTTCAGGATGTGGAAGTGAGAGAGACAGGAAACTACATGTTAGAAGCAGATACTGCATAGAGGCTCTCATCAGGTGGCAGGAACAAAGCTACTCCATGAGTCACCTGGAGGGGGCTTTTGTTCAGTTTTCATTAGGATTTCTAAGGAGTTCATTCAAAGGGAAAAATGAGGAACAATGATGCTCAGAATTAAGTACACAAAGAACACAAATGTATTTTCAAAAGCACAGATGAAGCAATGAATGTAAGCATGTAGAAGGGGTGGTACAGCTTTGATGGACCGTAGTGTCCCAATTCAGCTGTTCCCCACTTCAGGGAATTTAGGGGGAAATTATGCTCATAAACACATCCCAAACTCTCTCTCATTCTTCTGTCCATCTCCTTCTAGTCTATATCCCCAGTCTCCTATGAGGCTCTTTCTTTCCCATTTTGTTCAATAGAGAATGACCTATGTAGCCAACAATAAAGTCAGATGAAGACGAAAATTATTGTTAATGATGTGAAGGCCAAATTATTATTTAACTTTTAAATATGAACAATACTTGGCTCCAAATCTCATTTAATCTTCATGGATATCAATTATATTTTGTCATTTCTAGACCTGTGAAAATTTCATTTCTCCAAATGAGCTCAGTAACTAACCCTCAGCCACTTTAAAAAAAATGTTCCATTCTCGGATTTTTTTAATGTGGATTATGAAAACATTAGTTCAATGGAATTTATACGGCCTATTTGACATTCTTTTCTCTTTAGTTGGATTTGAGATTATATTCAAAGCTGGGGCTCTTTCCAAATGCTAAAATATTTGTTCTCTGAACAAATGACTGTATGTGTGAAAAGATCAGACATGGTTACATCTTTATATATCGACTGGTCGTTTATGATGCTAGCAGTCTTGTATTATACTATTATTTTTTTCACAATGTTCATTTCATTTCTGTGGATGTGACTGCAATGTTTCAATGCAAAGATACCCCTAAGCAAAAAATGTAAACATTTCTAAATTTTGTACAATCACCACCAAACACTCAGGAATGGGAACAGTGGACAACAATGAGCAATGTCTTTGAGAGGGAGCTTACCTCTTGAAGGAGGTGCTCCAAGGGAAACTCCTTATCAGCCAGGCTCTGTTTCCAAAGTGTATGGAGGAAAAGACTGCTTTGGGTGCCTGTATTCCTGCTTAAAGGCTGGCACAAAGCCTGGCACTGGTGGTAGACAGGAAGATCTGCAGCACAAGGTTTACACTCTACCCTGGCCCAAAAGAGGCACAAAAAGACTTAGAGCCCTAACAAATCCAGGGCAGGTCACAGTTCCCAGCATTCTTCCCTGTCTTGCTCTGAGCAGTAAAAGAAATTGCCATCAAATGCCATACAATAGCACCAGTCTCTGCAGTCTTGGTCCTTGCTAGTTCCTGGCCCTGGGTTTGTCTCCCAGCCTTTGGCTGGGATCTACTTCCCAGTGCAACTGTAGAGCTGAATTCCCAGCCTTGAGTCCTGATACACACAGCCTGTTTGTAGGATTTTGCAGTGGCCCCAGCTGGTGCAGAGAGGTGATGAATGTTTTTTTTCCATCCATGATCTGGATGAGCAGCTCTGAGTGAATAGCCTGTGCAGCAGCTGTGCAGCCTGGGCCATCTCATGGGATGGGTTTTAATTTCCCTAGTCCCTCTTCATTCCACCCTCTCGGGTTTTATGTGGGTGGAGTTTTATTTCAGCCTAAATGTCTAAATCTGTTGCCTGAGAAATAGGTGCAACCTGAGCCCCTTCCTGTATTCCTCTGTGTTCAAGTTGCTGACCGCAAACACAATAGGTTTCATGGTGATAAGAGCCACCTGTTGAAAGTGTTCAAAGGCACCCCCATCCATTTGCATTCCCCACTGCCTGTTTTCCTGCCTGTGACTCAAGCGTCTCTCTCTGAGCCACTCGCCCAGTGTGTCGGGCTGCAATCATTGCAGCGCTGAACCGATTCAACATCTTGAAAAGCTAATTAACTTCATAAAAAATTCATATAGGCATGCAAATACTGTGGCCCAGATAAATAATTAACTGAACTCTTCCACACCAGCGCCAGCATGCTCCAAGGCTGCCCTCTCTTGCCAGGCCGGCTCAACAATTATTCAAGACATGCATTTGATGATTTTCTTCAAGGTGTAAACCTACGCGGCAGCTTAATAAACAACATACATCGCACACTCAACATTGATTTACACATCTTCTGAAGAGATGATGCATGAAATGATCAGAAAAGTCAATAATGCAAGCAAAATATATGGGCTTGAGATAAGTAACAGAAAACAAAATCAATGCCTTCCAGCTATTATCATCATGAAGTAGAGTTCATAATAGATAACATTAAGTTTGAACAAGTTGCATCATTCTAATACCTGCAATCAGCTGTCACTTCTGACAATAATTACCAGAATGGTATTCATATAGGTATATGCTGATTCTACCTCTGGTGCTAAATGCATTTAGCTGAACAATCAGGGCAAACAATCTGACGAGCCAGATATTTTATTATTCTGACATTAAAAAAAGCAGACTGCAGATCCCATTAATCATGACCTGTATTACCATGTACATACAAATATTCCCCTGAAGAAAGCAAAAACTTGCTACAGGCCTTCTGCAATAAGAACTAGAGGAAGATGAGATGGTGGATGGGATCACCCTAACATCAGCTCTGAGGGATAAAATTCATTAGAAAGAGGCAGCTGACATTATCAGAGCACCTGAGCAACAATGACTCAATCACACAGCACAGGCAAGGATACACCTCAACTTTTTTTCCAGAGCTTTACATTGGACTTATCATATGGCTTTATATCAAGGATTTCAGGATGCAGTCAATATGAAAGCAACGAAAGAGAAAGCTCTGACCACTGAGGTCTTGTCAACACAGGAAGCTATTTTGACACCTGGGAAGGTGTGAATGCAGAGTGCAATGGCTCTGTCTGGCTTGAATGCTGATAGTCTGACATGCAGTAAAAGTAAACTCACACAAGGCTGTCTGAGGGTGGAAGAAGTTTCTACATGGAGAGCTGAAGCTAAACATCTATACGACAATAGCCCTCAAGCCTCCCTTTGAAAACATTTATCACGGTGTTTCAGTGTGCATAACCTATGCCACTAAGTAAAACCAGGAGGAGCTGCCGTCAGCACGCAACAGAGGGTGCCAAACATGGCTTGAGCTATTTGTGGAAACAATCACCCTGTCTGCTGCACAGAGGGCTGGTAATGACAAACAGAGTTGCTTCCCTCCAGCCAGGAGCATGAATTTGGCTTCATGCATTCACGATACAGCTTCGACCAATTGACAATTATTCAATGGCAATAAGAAATACATTGGCAGTCTCAATCCAGCTCCTCACAGAGCCATAAAATGCTCACAAAACCGCAACAAACAGTGATTGTGCACTTTTGAGAGCAGCAGAGACACAGAGAGGGAGATGGGTTCCTCCTCCTTCCTACAAAGCAGGAGCAAAGGTAGAGCCTCACCAGGAGGTGGTGGTGTGGGGAGTCTGTATCAACGTAACCATAACTATATTTTCGTCCCTAACGTTGAGGGAGTAAAAAAAGGAGCGTAAGGATAATGAGGTGATGATAAGGGAGCTTTGGGGAAACTGTGCCCTGAGTTGCAGTGTCACAGCCAAATGACTATCCCAACAAATTCATTTTATAATGCTTTTGATTTGACCCACAGATGAGGTGATGGTTTCAGCTGAGTTCTGTTTTCAGGAACCCATTCATCTCCTGAAACTAAAAGCCAAGCTCATAAAGCACAAACCCACACAAGCTAAAACCAATCAGTAGCTTCCCTGAATCCCTGCAAAGCCAAACCATTCAGTGCCATGCTGCTCTGCCAATAATAGTAACAAGTAACACTACACTCGGGCTGTAATTTTTCATATCCACTGTGCTGTTGTCATATGATTTACTGTGCTAGCACTGAGAGCCATTGCCCAAGCCCTGTCTCTGCACTCCTCCTGATTTACTTAAATCTTTTTACTTCTATCAGCCACAGGGAATGGGGACACTTACATGTAACAACTGACAATTTGAACAGAAAATACAGAGAAAAGCTGTGTAAAGCAAGTGGCTGAGATTATAGCTGTTGACTTCTAATATTATTTGACAGATGAGACTGCTGCAATTATCCTCTGCTCATGGGTTCCATTACTGGAACAAGAAGCTCACAAAATAAGGGCAATTTCCCAAACAATAGATAGGTCCACTTAACTTTGTCAAGAGCCATTTCTGCAAGTGAAGTCCTCCCTGGTTAAAGATACAAGAATAATATGTTGGCAACTCCACACGAACATTTAGTGCATTCCACATTAACTGCATTTTCAGTTGTTCTTTTCCTGCTCTGTTTGAACCAAATAGGATATTATTTCTAAAGACATTTGTTTAAAGAATAACATTGTACTTACTGCTGTTGCCTCCCTCAAGAGCTCTTTTTTGGTTCTTTTTTTTTAAAGAAGGCTTTTCAGAAAGTTTGCAGCTCATAAGATCATTCTGTATTTTTGCAGAGTCCTTCATTGCCCTGCATCATCCTGTTGCTGTATGCCCTTTCTCTCCCACCAACCCCACACAAAGGTTCCCGCTGTCTCCTTTTCCATCCCTCTTTCTTTGAATGCTATGCTCCAGAGAGTTGTCCTGAGTCCCACACACTACCCTGCAATCCCCACCATCCCCCTGACCTGCCCCAGACCATGGCCACCTTCCCTCTTCCCTCTGCAACCCAGTCCCAGCCGGCACTGCTAGTGAAGAGGCCTGCTGGGAGGGGAAGCAAACAACAAGGCCAAACAGTTCCTCAATAGCAAAAGATTGTCATTCTGGGGAAGAGGAATCTCTCATACAGACCACTCTGCGTGTCCGAAAGTGAGCTCATAGTACCCAACACAGACACGTCAGTGAGCAAGCAGATCTCAGGGGAAGGGTGCAAGTTCAAGATTTCCCTAAAGTAAACACACAGCAAAGGCAATCGTCCTCTAAAGTGTTCCTGTGCCAAGTCCAACCACTGCATCCACTCAGCAGAGTGTGAAAACAGGAACATTAGTCCTGCTTTAAGTTCAAACCTCAATACAACCTTAGCAACAGTCACTACCAACATATCCGTAATATATTTTTAAGGTTGCCCTATTGCTTTGACTTGTGGAGCTATTTATAGATCAAAGGGAGTTTCTTTCTCTAGGAGGAAAAAAAAAGCAATGAATTTTCTGAAAGCAAAGGTGAAAAAAAATGAGAACGAAAATAGAGGGAATAACCTGTGGCCTAGGCAGTAGTTATTAATTCTTCCCCCCAGTGCAATCTGTGCTGAACCACAGTGGAGTGAATATTTTTCAGCAGCCTTCCCCAACCTCTCACACATAGTTCAATATCTTCTCCTAGATGTGCCTAGGACCTAGAGTGCAGACCCTGGTGGAAGAAACACCACCAGGAACCACTCCAAAAACACTTCAGGCTAACCTCAAGTTCTTGATTCCCTTCCATGGAGGCTGAAGGTGTTCATCAGTTTGGGGGAGGTTTTTTTTGTTCTATCCAATATCATTCAGGAAGCTCTCACCCAGGAAATAGGCCTTGCTTTTCCTGAATTATTACTAATACCTGGTTTCCATGCTAGCTTGTGGCAGTGAGTTTCATGGCTCAGTCAAGAGCAGAGTCAGATGTTGTGAAGAAAGACCTTGACTACAGACAATAGGACACAGTTTCTCTCCACATCCAACAGCACCACACCCAAGGAGATCTGGTAAGAGGGAAAATGCCATCACCTCCCAAGCCTACTCTGAAGAAAGGCTCTGAGCCCCCTGCCTTCACCTAAACAAATACCCTGACCTAAACTAAGACATCCTACCTGAAAGCATCCTTCAGGTTGTACACATGAAATGTCCTCAGATGTCTGGGAATACAGATAGAGTAACTTTTCACGCATCTCTGTGAGGGAAATGAGATTTATGTCAATATTAAAGAAAATAAAATTAATCTCAGGAGTCAATGGGAAGGAGAAGACAAGCTGAGAGCATTCAAATGTCAAACTCACAGACTCCAATATCCTCCAGATTATACCATTTTCCTGTTAGAATTACTAATTCATGACATCCAGAATGCAAGGAACAAAATATGTGTTATTTACAATATTTTTTTTGCCTTTTACTTTCCTCCTTTCACCAAACCACTAGGTTTTTCCAAGAGACAAGCTGGCTCTTTCCTGGAAAGTGACCTTTGCTGGAGGGCAGGCAGATGGCAGCAGCCATAGATAAGCCCATTTCTCCACCTTGACCATGTGTCACTCAAAAGCCTTGAAGATCTCTGTGCTGGAGACCCCAGGTCTGCTCCTGAATCTGGGTCACTAGCAGCACAAAGCCCTGAGGAAGGCACCCACGTGTGATGCAGACCGGTCAAGGACCATTCCTCATCTCAGGGACACAGTGATGGCCAAATCTGCACTGTTGCAACTGCAATTATTTGGGCTTCAGGCTTTGTTTTCTTTGTGTTGATTTTTTGGTTTTGTTTTTGTTTTGTGTGTGTGGCTTCTTTTTTGTCTCTTCTACTACTACTAATTTATTATTATTATTGTATTGTTATTAATATTATTATTATTATTACTACTACTACTATTATTTCTTGTTCAGTCCTTGCAGTTTTGGTCTCTTTAGCACAGATCTCCTCAAAAAGGGAATCCTTGTAGCAGAAAGCCTCAGATTTGCCCTCAGCTCTTCCATAAGCATTGATTAGGTGTCTTTTTTCTTTTTCCCTTAAAAAAAATCAAAAAATAAAAGGGACATGATTTAAAACTAAACTAGAATGAAGTGCATTGTACAAAGGATTATTTCAAGTAATTCTCCTTGAAACTGTAACGAAGGAATGTTTCCTGGGGATTAAATGGACTGTCAGGTAATCAGAAAAGTTGTTTTAGGTTTTCCTCGAGAAGAAAAGAAGCATTTTGGATGGATTTTGTTACTGGTGCTTTGTGACACTTTTCAGCATATTCCCACATGTCACACCAGTTTATTTCATTATTCATAAACATACTGAATGCCAAAATGACCGCAGAACCTATGGGGCTCTTACTCATCAACTAAGCCCTTTTCTCCCCATCCCATTGCAAATGCAAGGACCCAGCCCTCTCAATGTCCTTCCACAGGGATTTTCTTTAACCATTGCTCATCCTGCTACCTTTCTTGTTATGTGGGCGGGATTCCTGGCATTTTACACAATATGCAGGACTCTGAGATGGCCTTAAAGGAGAAATCATATGCAAGAGAGAATGAATTTGTCCCTGGGGTAGAAGTGCAGAGAGCCAGCACCCAGGGAACCTTGCACACAGGCTGGGTGCAGTCCTTACTCCTCTGTGGAGCTCTTGGGGTGATAATACTAAAGCCCACTCCCATCACCAGTCCCAGGAGGCATCCCAGACCTAGTCTGGGCTCTCTCACCACACTTCTGCCTTGCTTGGCACTGTGAGGGACAGGCTGCCCCTTCTCAGGTCTGGGGCACAAACACCCATTTCCAGCACAGTGTCTCTCTTCCACCTCCAACAGCTGCGTGCTCCTGTCTAACCTGCTACCTAACGCGTAGGGATGCCTTAAAATGGCCCCAGTCTTCCCTCCAGGCCTGGCACCAAAAGTCCCTACAAGTAGCTACTTCCCAGCTGCTCCAGTTCACATCCTCACCTGTGAGCTCAGGCCTCTTCCTCTCACACTTGCCAAAGCTTTCAAGGGAGCAACTAAGACAACCTGGAGTACAGATATCCTCCACATCTACCACACCACATCCAGCTGCACACCCTTTATATGCCAAGTGGAAAGAGTCCCCCTCCCTCTGCTTGGCCAGGAGCAGCCAGCAGCAAGGGCAAAGCAGCAGCAGTGCCCCAAAGCAAGGCAGCCTGGGCTGAAGGGAGGAGACATTCTCTGCCTCTGTGAGGAGAAAGCCCCACCAGCTGGCCTCTGTAGCTCGGCTGGCCCGCAGCATCAGCATCCTTTTGGACTGCTAGATGCTACTGGGTGCCCAAGCAGCAAATGACACCCACATCCATCTGTGCCTAGGCAGCCAGCTTCTGCTATAGCAGTCAGTCTTTGCTCTAGAAAAGGTTGTGGGAAATGGGGGTTTGAATACCACTGTGACTGTGTGTGGGATGGTGGCTAGTCCTTCACTGGCTTTCCACGTGGCAGCACTGCCACATGTGACAAAGCACACCCTTGTTGTGTGGTGTTGACCCGGGAGTCAAGAACTGGACTCTATGCCACAAACAGCCTCCACTTCCCATAGGCTCACAGGACATAGATCCCCTCATCACATGCTGTGCTGAGCCTATTCCAATCTGGAACAATTGCTCCTTCATGTGTGTGACTTAATTTTATCTCTAAGTAAGAGAAAGGAAGAATTGAAACTGCTAATGGCCCTGGAAAATGAAGATCTTTTTCTTAATTTATTTTTACTCTTTTAAACTAAAGATAGGGTTTTCTTTTCCATGAGCTGCTTCTTTCTAACATAATTTTTATTCCAATTATTCAGACACCTGCTGGTGTCCCAGCAGCCCCTTGGCAGCAGGGAACCCTCTTGGGCTGAGCAGCCGAAGGAAACAAAGCCCAGAACAATGTTGTACAGGGAAACAGTACACACACCAGCAAGCTGGAGAGCACAGCAGCAAATGTGTTATTAGTCTGACATCACAAGGGCCTGCTTGTTTGTTTGCTTTACGCTTTTAAATCCCGATGCTCTCTCTTGCCGTGCCACATGTTGAATTTTTCTTGATTAAGTTGAGACTTTTATTATACAGTGTCCCCAGAAGAATTACAGAGGGGAAGGAGAAAACCCAACTGCATATGGCAAAGGCAGTGAGATAGATACAGAATTCTTCCAGCTTGAAATGACAGGCAGTACAAATAAAGCTCCTTTGTAGCTGCTTTAAGACATAGCATGTACCAGCCCAAGTCAACAAATATACCTTGGGAAAAGCCAAAAGCAGAATCAGAGATGCACAGCAAGGGAAATTTTAAAGCTGCCAGTGTAAGTTTCTTCAGACATAGTATGTTTGTACAGTACTGCTCACTGTCAATTTTGACTGTGTAGTAGAAGTAGGAGTAGTAATAATAATAAGTAATTTCTTAATTGTTAGTTGTTGTTGTTATTATTTTAGGCCTCTCCAAGTCTTTAACTGTAAAAACAACATTGGCCACAAAAACTGTCCATTTTCTCTCAGCTAAGTAAGCAATGAACGGGATTGACTCTCCTGGCCAGGCCATTTGGGCTACATATTTCATCCTCATTTCCTTCCTTGCAGCAAGGGCTGTGTTTGGCACGAGATACATCAGAACCAAAGCCAGTATGGCAGGACCTCCTCACTTGGAAATAGGCTTCAAGCAGACCTGCAAACTGTTGAAGTTTGCATTATGGTGTCAGAGCAGCACAAAACAGCTCTAGCATCTGGCCTCAGGGGCTCAATCAGTTCTGTATGAATACTCATATGATGCAGTTATCATCAGCAAAGCCCATAGCTAAGCGCCTTGCTACCAAGTCTCATGGCTTTGATTTAAGGAGCTCCCAGTAATCTGGGACACTACAATTAACATATTTAATAGAGCGACTAATGGGAAAGAAAAAGGGGGGAAACCTGCAAACTGCAGCTTATGCTGATGACAGGGTGGGAAAGGAACAAAACCCAGAAGTTTCAAACTATGAAAAGGGCACATGAAGACTAGTTAGTTTCTCCCTTTTATTCTGCACAGTCTAAGGAAAAAAAATCACAGAAATTAATTAATAGTAATCTCAGACAGATTGTTTTATCTTTTCTAAGGTAACATAGGAGATTTAAACATTTATTTTGGGGCATTTTGACAACCCTGCCCATCAAAAGGCAGATTATCTGTGCTTTTGGACACCAAACCCTTCCAAAATGTCTCACATAGTGGCACACAAAAGATACAGATTTATTTTAAAAACATACCTCTGTTCCCTACCTGCAGAAGATCACAAACTGTGGCAGGTGGGTTATTAAAAGTGTTAGGCAACAACTAAGGGTTCAATAAAGGCATCCATAGTTGCTTCAGGAAAGAAAATGGCAATGGAATTAATATAGTTTATAAACGGTATATAAAAAAAAGTAGAATCCCTTCATTAAGAACAGACAATGTTATTACAATTATGATAAATAAAACACAGCTCTTCTGGTCATCTGGGTACTCCGTGCACTGATCTAGCCTGGGAAACAAGACCAGCTTCAGCTGTCTTGGAGAAGCAGCCAGAAGCAGCAGTGCATCTGATCAATGGCCAGGTATTAATAATGTATTACATACCATATTGCTGAGTTATAGTTATACAGCACTGTAACAATTGCCAGACCAAAACTCTAGCAAGATAGCCAGATGACTAAATACATATTTATCTTTTACAGTGTCTTTTACATGGCTATTTAATTATCTCCAAACCAAGTATTCTAAACTGAAGAAATAGTTTCTAATTATATTCAAATGGGTACCTAAATAACCTTAGTTCTGCCTTGGGTTTACTGTATGCAGTATACTATGTAGTACATTCATTTCAGATGGTTATTATAGCCAGTAAACATAAAATGATTACAGAGTCACTGTAGCAACTATGGTGCCATATTAGATAAAATGACTCTTTGGGCAAGGTCTTCCAGCTTTCCACTATCATGTCTTCATTGTATCCCCCACCAGAGAGGGAAAGCAAGCTGTCCTTAGAGAAGAGGTTAAGTCATGTTCAAATGACAAAGAAAAGTTGACGTTGTTTTTTTGCTTAAAGCACTCTGGAGTTTTATTCCTTCTAGAAACAATAGAGGAGGGAAGGGATGTTGAGAGATGGCAAGTGTTTAAGGAATTTCCTCCATCAGAACATGATTTTTCAGTGTTGGCAAGAAACTATATTTGGCAAATAATGACACTAAGTGGAAGATGATCATATTTCTTTAACAATGTAACCTACAGATGAGAAGTTTTTTCCATCATTAAAATAGGTCTAACTTTAGGTGCTTACAGAATCTGTTTATAATCAAGCTAGTTAATGGATTTACTTGTAAACTTGGACAATATATGAACTATTTATAGGGTATGGGTAGCACTTATCTGAGCTCATTTGAGCTCTCTAAGACTCAGGTACTTGGGTCAGCTGGGCATCTGGACTCCCTCATGGAGGACAGAAAAAGCAGCTCAGCTGTAGGGAGTTGATTTATCAGACTGTGTAGAGCTCTTGCTCTCCAGACATGAGCAGTGTCCGTGTGCACACCTGTTTTTTTAGAAATATTAGATTGATCCCATCCCTATTAAAAGCAGATTGTGATGTTTCCAATCCCTTGGCAATAGTGCTGGCTAAAAAATTTTCAACTCCACCCCCCCACACTCATCTCTGTCCCCTCCAGTCCCCAAGAAGGGTGGGTTATCCCTCTCCTTTGCACCAGCTCAGCTAACTCAGAGGTATGAAATGATTTGGTTCCAAAGAAGCACTTTTTTTCTATTATCCACCTGTTTTTCTATTGTCTTCCTGTCATAATCTTTTTTTCTTTATTCATCTCAATTTCACCAGCAGTAGAGCAGACACAGCAGTGGAGGAAGCAAATCCTTGTGTGAGGGCAGAGAAGGATGGGAGAGGGTATATTCAATCCATCGATGAAGGATCCATAACATGAAGCTGCACCCTAATTTTCAAGAGGACACGGCATTTTTGTGCTCATTTAGACAACTCAGAGGCTATATGCAATACTCAACACTGCCTAGGTTAGAGACTGACAGCATCACCTTCACAGTGAGAGTAACCTCTTCATCCTCTTTCTTCAGTGTTCCCTTATCCCTCACCTTCAACTACTGTATGCCTAAAAGGCAGAGCACAAAGACTCCCTGTCCAATTGGCCATCAATGAGATGAGCTGCCCCAATACTCTGACATCCCCTGCACCAAGCCTCTTTCACACCTGCTCTTTGCCAGGCTCTTTCACAAGGCACACCTTCCTTGGGCCCCTCCCACAATCCTTCATCAAATTGTCCCTAAAAGTCTAGGGATCAGGACACCCACCTTCTTTAGCATTTCTGCATTGCTGCCTTGCTCTCTCACGCAGTACCCAGCTTGGATTTGTGCTGTCCCCAAGACCAGAGAAGCAGACCTTCCTCCACCCCCACATCAGTCCCCTGCCTGGATCAGACAGCTCGCCTGTAGCTGTGTGTGGCCTTGTCCCAGAAACTTTTATTTTAAAAGTTTAGTAGAAGAGCTAAAATACCTCCTTGATACCCCACTGTTAACATCAATACAGTGATTCCAGGAATGAACTGAGTGCACTGGAAGAGGAAAAATTTGAGTGAAGTAGAAAATAAATAAATAACTTCTCTAGAGATATTTAGACACATACATATACAGTGAGATTTTACAACTTAATTTGCTTGTGAATGGCACTGAACTGATTCAGTGTGGTTGCTACAGTAGATGTGTCCCCTAAACAGTAACTCGGAGCACAGGGAATTACGTTCATTCATGCATCAACATTTTTGAGTTAAGATACTTCTTTATTCCAAAGATTGTTGATTAGCCCCCTTTCAAACTCAGTATCCGCTGTCTGCGCCTCACATGAATCATGTTCGGCACAGGACATTGCTGATGCTTTGTCACAAACAACCTAGGAATAAAAAGATCAGCATTTCAGTTTATTTTTCTGCATCTTGTTAAAAAACAGACTAGGAATTTTAAAGAAACCTAATGCATAAATACATATTTTGTCTGATTCAATAGCATATACAATTCAAATGACACTGCATTAGAAAATCAAGGGGTTAGTGTTATTCCCCAACACTTTAAATACAAGCCATTTATTTCTTTACCTTGATGTTAGAGGCCCATATAAGAAAATGATGCAACATCATTTAACTGCCTGCCCCACTTTCCCCCCAGCAAGCAACCAGAAAGCTACTGACCGCTCTAACACAAAATGCTATTTCTTTAATCTTATCAACCATCACCTCTTCTGAGCCCTGAGGACAAAAGCAGATTGGTATTAGCAATCTCAGCCCTTCTCAGACAGTTGGAGGCTTGCATATCTTAACTGATGTGCCTAATTAGATACAGCAGTGGTTCTGTGCATCAGCGTGCTCTGCATCACCCGGTGACTGAGGTGTTTACTCTTCATCACAATCGCTGTTATCTGTCAGAAGTGATACCAGACTGGTTTCCAAAGAACATCACTCCTTCCCTCATTTATATGGAAGTACTTTCACCAGAAGGAGCAAGTTATCTTTGACTGAATGTTATTCCAGTGGAAGATAATAGCCTGGAAATCTTGGTGTCTTCCAGCCCTGGACAGAAAAGTCTGCTGAGCTTTCCGGGAGTGTCACAGAGGAAGGCTTTGGCACGTTTTTCAGTCTCCAGGCCTGCTCGTTCTGCTTTGTGATGTGGAAAGCTTGCAGGTTTGTCAATTCTTACTTATCATTAACTGGATGACTTTTTCTCTTTTTTTTTTTTTCTTCCCTCTTTTTTTAAATTTTATTTTATTTTAGGTGGAATGACTTTCAGTATCTAGCAGTGTGAACTAGAGGTGAAATGCTGTTCTGGAGGGGAAAGGTCTGTATGTCATTAACCTCATCAACCTCTGTTGATTTAACAGAGAATGTAAGCAAAGAAATGTATCCTAAAGAATGGGGGAAAAAATCAGTGTTTTCTCAGGCTTTATCCTTAGTAGATTAGAACAGCAAGAATATCCTTCGACAAACTTCAGAAGTGTTAAAGCCATGGTAGATAACACATTGTATTTGCAGATTTAAAATTACAACAGTCCATAGCTAAAAATCTAGGTGCCTCAATCTGGGGCAATTTTTTGCCAATCTGGGGCAAAAAACAGACCTCTGCTGAAGATGGCACCTCCTTATGTGAGCCAAGGATATTGCTCCTTAATATCAAAGCCTATTACCACTTCTACGTACTTGCCAATTGCTACATTTAGTGCTCTGTTTTCCGTTGCAATAGTAGACTCTTGAGGGAACCTAGAAAATCTAGCTCTTTATCAGTGATGTTTTCAACTCTAATAGGAGATATACATGGCCCTGAACTCAGCTCTTTGTGAATAAAAAGGCTTTTAATTCATCTTTAAGGAAACAATTAGAAATCATCCAGAGCATATAAATTAATCTGATTTTTCTTTTCCTCTAGCAAGGCTATTATATATCTCTTTTCTTTTTCTTCCAGATTGGCTTCTATTTTCTCTCAGGTGCAACTGAAGTCTCCTAAGGCAAGGAACTGAAAAAGAATCAGCAACATCTGGAGTTATCTACACTTCTGCCAAATAAAACAAACACGTCTGAAGAGGGCTGTTTCTCAGAATAAAAATGGAAGTGATGACTAATACGGAAATGCAATTTACCAAAAATATCTCATTTTGCCTTTTCTTAAATATGTCAGTCTTGTAAGTCTCCTTGACCACCTAAAAGTCCTACTTGGATCATGCAACAGTGAGATTTGTGTAGGAAGAGCAAAATATTCAGCAGTTTCATATGCTGTTTGGAGGTGAATGCAAGTTTACACATCATTTGATAGTATCTTATGAACCATAATCTTTGCATCTGAGTTAACTTCCCTCAACTCTGTTTTCGTCAATAGAAACAAATTTTTCACACTTTTAAGCAGATATCTAAAATAGCTCAGCTGAACTGCACCACAAAAGCAGCAGTTGCTCTCCTTCAACTGAAAAGGCAGCTCAGGACAACCAGCTCAGCCATGACACCTACACCTGTAGATGTCTAACATCAGGAAATATGTGGGTCACTTCCCAAAACTGTCTGGCAGAATCATCTCCCCTTGCATTCCTCCTTACCTTAGCTTCTCTGTGCTGTAACTGGTACCCTCCTGAAAAGGAGGGGACCATCATCCACAGACAAGAGCAGCTTTTGCCTCCTTTCTTAAGAACTTTTCTTAGGAGTCCTTAATGAAGAGGTGATACAAGCATGAGCATTTGTCTCTTACTTAGGTATATTCAGCTTAACTTTCTTGTCCCTACTTCCAGGCCCTTACTCTTAGTCCTCCTTCCCATCCTGTTTCTTTTTATCCCACCTTAAGTCTCATTCTCTAGCAGCCCTCCTTATCCAAGTCCCTTCAAAAAGCCATTCCTACCCACTTGGCTGTTTTAATCTTGACCTAATATGCTAACCGCTCTGCCAGATAATTCCTGGAACCAACCTAGTGTGCACCTTCCTTAAACAGCAGTCATGGGATCTTATCACATACAAACTGTGCTGTCCAGAATTTCCCTTACAGGCTAACCATGAATACCTGTATGAGACACCAGGCTAGGTGTGTAGTCACTGGAGTCAATGAAGCAACAGTCCCCTACAGAGGAGCTCTCAGGTCATGTACAGTTTTAAATGCCCCATGAAGATATCCATTTCTTTTCACTGCTATGCAGAAGGAGGCCTGAGTGGCAATATTCCTTATTTTAGGTTATCCATGAAGTGCCAAAAGATTGGTAGGGTGAACCTGAGCTTATCTCTTTTCTTTTTATGGGAATAAATCTTTTCTTTTAATACTTGGAAATAATAAATACAAACAGCTACAGAGGCACAGAACTTTTAGTTGCCTCAGGGCACTCTATCTGCTCTGAAGCCTATTGTCACCTTAAGTTTAGTGATTCTTCAGCTGCTACTGATGTTAAAAGGACTGCTGCATCTGGAAAAATAAAGCCTGTTGACATTACTGGTGGACCTCACTGATCAAAAATGCAAAGAAAGGAAAAAAATGCAACAATGGAAGGAAAAGGGAAATAAAACCAGACTTTACACCTTTACTAAAAGCCTCTAATATCCTCTCTCTATTACAAAAGCCAAGAGATGTTGCAAATTTGGATACACTGGAGTGCAATTTTCTTCTCTTTGATGTTGCTGATGAAACAACAGGTCTCTCCTCTCTTCACATTCAGTACAAACAGGAAAGGGACTCAACCCAGCATGAAACTCGGAGCAGTGCCTGAGCTGCTCCTCTCCTGCTAACTACAGGGGGATGGGTGCAAACTACAGAGGGGTGGGAGCAGGCAACGTCATCCCCAAAGGTACAAGGAGTTCAGAGTGAGGTGGCAGGTCTTGGGGAGCAAGCCAAAGTCACTCCTTGGCAGCACAGTCCTGGGTGAGCAAAGCAGAGCACAAGTCGGGATCTGGCCCATCCCACGGCAAGTATCTTGTGAGAAGAAAGACAAATCTGACAATCTTCCCCTTCGATGTTTTTATCATTTGAGGAACGCATGAGCAAATCACATGATCCATTCGGCCTAACTCACATAACTTAGAGAAGCATGTGGCTTGAATTTTACAGCCTTTTCTTATCATTAGTATTTTTCCTTCAAATCTTACATTTTGTTGGGCTCACAGAACAACAGCGAGGTCTGTCCTGCAGCTAATTTGAGGCCTGCCGATTCCCTGTGACTGCAAACAATCTGCAGCTTAGTGGATAAACTGTCTTCTTTGTATTTCAGAAATAGTCAGCACAAATCCAATTAAAAATGTTTCTTTTCTTTCAAATATTATATTGTTCTGAGCATTTCTGTGTAAGCAGGGAACCCTGGATTACATTCCTCTCCAGGGGATCCTAAATGTTTATACAAATCACAGTAGGCAGCATTACAACACTTCCAACTTTTGCCACATGCACTTGGTCTAAACTCGAACTCGGTCAGAAATCTGTCACACTGCAAACTGTAAAAAATAGAAATGAAAGGAAACTGTCTTATTTTTGTTCCTTTTGAGGACATAATTCTATTAACAGTTCTGTATGTCTTTTGCCCATCAATTTAATTACGGATTAATTAATTCTTAGCAGTTTTCCAAAGCCCAGCAAAATATCATCTGACCCAAAACATTTCACAGCAGGGAAAAAAAGACAAGTTAGATAAAGAGAAAATCCATCCTTAGGAAAAAAAATGGTGTTAAGAAAACAGGCAAGGGTAGAAAAAAGATCAGCTCTCCCTTTTCTGCAGCAAACACGTTGCTGCAAGTCTTGCTCATTACATTTCATTCCTTTCCATTTCTGCACATCATGCCCCAGACTGAGCTTAACCTCAAACTGATGCCATATCTAAGGACTTCTCATTTTATGCCTTTGCTTAAGGATATCTACACCATAGTGGTTGAGATAGAGCCATGGCCATGGCTTTGCCACTGGTTTCATGCCACAGTCATGGACCTCTTTTCAAACAGGCATGCAAAGCCTGAACATACTTGGAGGTCCAACCTGATGATTTAGCTTGTCTCTCAGTCTGAGGCAATATGGTAAGAGAGGTCTACATTACAAATGCCCAGGCTCTGGCAAAGGTTACATTTACTGTTGTTTGCAATAATTTCGGGAAGGGCTTGAATTTGCACCCTTTTCTGTGAGCTTGTGTGCTACTCCTACCAGGCAGGTTGTGACTGCCATCTGCTTACATTTATGTTTTTATAGGGCCTTTTATCACAGGGCTCCCAAAGCACTTTACACACTTACACCTTGATTCTCTGTTGTAACAGGAGGTGAGTTTAAATTAAAATAATGTGCAGGTCGTAATCTTGGAATTGGGCTTTAGAGCCTCCTTTCTCACCTCTCAAGTGGGGCTATTACAAAGCAGGTACAAATAGCCAGAACCAGGTATTTCAAGTCACAGTATGAAAATCAGGATATTTCTCTGAATGGATAAAACAGAAAGTCTTGGAAAAAAGGAAGCTATGTTT
Organism: Lanius collurio; assembly: GCA_020086605.1. Taxonomy (NCBI): domain Eukaryota; kingdom Metazoa; phylum Chordata; class Aves; order Passeriformes; family Laniidae; genus Lanius; species Lanius collurio. Next base: position 6,689,454 of record JACBWW010000002.1, read on the forward strand.
CACTTGCATTGCTGATAAATCTCACAATGTAAAAGAGAGGCACATCTATGCCTTTGATAAATGTGCAGAGGGATAACACTCCACTTGCCATGAAGAAAAGGAAGCACAGCTCAAAAGAGCACTTATCTCCTTGTCCTTAAATACAATTATTGGTGGATGACTACTGCATGTAGCAGGGAAGCCCAAAGGAAGGAGAAGTCTTCTTTCAGCAAAAGAGCTGCCCCACTTCACTGAGGGGCAGCTGATGTTTTTCAGCTATTGCAGAAGGTCACACTGGCAGGCCAGGAAAGGCACAAGATGTGACATGTGCCTCCTGTACACACAGCAGGCATAAGTGACATTGCTATGCTGACTGCCTGGGGATGGGGACAGAAGCTGGAGCAGCGCAGGAAGCTGAATGCAGGAGGCGCAGGAGCAGAGAACAGGAGTTCGTTTTTGGAAGTGCTTCCACAGGCTTAGCAAGTTAATTAGTTGCACAGCACGGGCCCAACCACCATGCCATGAAGGTTTTTTATTAAATCTGCTTATTTTTGGACCCTCTGTTGCTAATTCAACTGCCACTGGCCAGGCCAATCAGAGAGAGCACGCCGCTCCTCTGGGCACAGGTGGACGCTCACAGCCGACACCTGCACCTGAGCCAGCCACCTCAGGCTCCTTTACTGATAATGCAGAGAAAGGTTTTCCTTAGGGAAACACTTCCTCTCTTCCTGGAGCTGATGAAGAAAATAGGACAAATTACTTATACCCAACAAGTGTTTGTTTCATTCCATCCTGAAGTCCAGAGAAAGGACATTTCCTGTACCCTCCACCCTGCAGAACAGGTCAGTAAATCTGCTCTTTCAGAGCACTTAAAAAAAAAATGCAACACAAAGACACAAAAATAAAAATAAAAATAAAAATAAAAATAAAAATAAAAATAAAAATTAACAATAAATGATAGGATGACACAATTTGTTCAGGACACCTGTGGCAGCAGGAGACCACTTGAAGAGGGTATCCCACCACCTGTGTTCAGCATCTTTCTTTGCTCTTACAAATAACCAACCAAACAAATAACTGTGAATATTAAACCTGGTTACTTACAACTGGATCTTCAAGACATAGAGCCCTATATATGCTAGCTCATCACTAGGAAGCATAAGTTATCAGTTTACACCATGGCACACTAACTTGACTTCTCAGATCAAAGCACCTGATCCAGAGCAAAAGACTGAGAAAGTAGAAAAGATATGAGAATAGGAGGTGAGAAGGCATGGGGTAAAGAACCAGGAGGGGCAGGGAGAGCAGTGGAAAAATAGTATCAGAGGCTGAAAGAAAAAAGCAGAAGCTGCAACATTATAGACCTGCTTCATTCCTGAATGCTTCTCTCCTCTCCAAGTCTTTTCCCCATCCCCCCGACCCTCCCTTCTCTTCCGTGGCTCACTTTGTGCATCCATTGCCGCTCAACTCACTCCTTCACCTGCACAGACTCATTGCCACCCACAGAAAATTCCTCCAAACATCAACCTGGGGTGCATTCTGGAGCAAAGGGAGGCCTGAAATAGTTCCCACTGACACCCTGCTGTTGCAGATAAATAACTCAGCACTCACTGGAGCTGGGACAGGAGTCCAAGTCCTCTGGCAGTTTTATGAAACTCTAGCTCTTCCTCGCCTCTGCTTTTCAAAAAGCGCATGAAATGAAATGGCTTGTTCTGGGGCAAATGACACAATGGTGCTAAACCTCACGATTTGTTTGTTTGTTTCATCCCAGGAGGGGAGGAGAAGGAAAGGAATGTATATTTGATCTAACCCAAACCATTTTTTTCGTTGCTGTTGTTTCTGCTAAACTCTTAAAAAAAAAAAATCAATGGTTTGAACTGCCATACACAAAAGAAGTTTGAGGGGGAAAAGAGAGATACTAGACTCCATTTTTCTCTCAAGACTCGTTTGGCCCTCTGACACCTCAGCCCGGGAGGAACTTGCTTATGAAATCCAGCATTCAGAAATAAATTTTAAAAACAGCCTAAGCTGCCCCACATTCAGGAGAAAAGCTGTTTATTTACTCTGTCTTCTCTTGCAGTGCTTGTATGCTTGTGTCAGAGCATGCTCTGAATTGCCCACTGACCTACATTCCCTGGGACACGAAGCTGTGCCTCCCTGCTCCAGGGCTCAGCAGCACCCCTGGCCCTGGCCCTGCACTCCCTCTCCAGCACTGCACCAGCTCTTCCAGCAACACTCTGCATAAGTGGATAATGTCTCGGGCCACCGAAGCATGCTTTTAAATGGATAGCCAGCCAAGTGTATATTAATTAAACTTAAAAGTTCTATTTATTGCCAAACACAGGGGGATTACACAGACAACAAGTGGTGGAAAGTACTCCAAAATGTTCTCACCCTTTTAATTACTATGCTATAGTTAGCCCAGAGAGCTGATGTATAATCAGCGCTGCTGTATACACTGTTTACAGCAAGCACTCAGGAGAAAAACACTTACTTCATGGCCTCTCTGAGCAGCTGCCACATTTGGAGGGGTAGGAGGAACACAGAAGGCACCAAAGGGCCCTTTTCTTTATCTCCTCCTCTCAGGGCTGCTCTTCTGCAGCACCCTGTTGGGCTCCCTGGCCCTGGGGGCTTTGCCACTAGCCCGTGACCCCCGCAGCAGTGCTTCCAGTTCATCGCACCAAATCTTCCATAGTGCCCAATGTTCACCTCTCCTAGAGCTGCCATCATGGAAATTAATTACCATTGCACCACACTTTGCTGCTGGCAGTTCTTAGAGCTGGGCATCTTAGGAGTTTGAATTTATTTTATGCCTTCATGTTTCATGTGTTTACATCTCATGCATTTCTCAGGCAAGCTGAGCAGCCAAGTGAAGAAGCCAGGAAGATCTGGACCCCCAAGAGGTTGATTCTCTGCCCCTGGGTCTGTAACTGGGACCAACCACTTGAATTCAGAGAGATCGGTGCTAGATCCGGCAGTGTGATTCCACTCAGTTCCTCTAAAGGCAGCTTGCAAGCCCTCACCAAAAGTGTATCTTCTTTATAAAACTAAAGGTGAAAAAAATCAGCAAAATAAGGTAAAAAAATTAATAGCCCAGTTTGAAAAAGCCCTACTCGCACTTACACATACCACTACACAGAGTTAATAGCACTGACCTCTGTGCTCCTCTGTTTCCCTATCTCCCAGCGGTGGCTCACAAGCTGTAGTATATTGCTATCTGACATTCAACTTGGCTGCCTTCAGCACTGGCAGCTCATTTTCCTTCTCTGAATCCTCAAAACCTCAGTTCATTTCCAGGTGTTTTCATTGAAATAGCATGAAAAAGGATACACATGCACCCATTAGCAAGCCAGCAAAACTTTTCATCCTCTTGCATTTTCACAACTGATTGCAATCAAAACAGCAACATTTTTCACGTGACCCTGGGTCTGTGTTTCAAAAGTCGTATCCACTCCCAACTATACACATTTCCCCATCCAGACAACCTGAACAATATGAGGAATAGATAAATAAAGTCAGGGTAGGCATGGGAAACAGCTGAGTAAATCACATTACAGCATCATAATATCAGCCACTACTATCACCCTACTTACAAGCAATCTGAAGCATCTTACACATTTAGTACCTCCGCACTCATGTAGTTTGCAGTTCTTTGGACAGTAGTCATGTTTAACCTTCACCAAAACAGTCTGACTTCGTCTTCCAGGACCTCAGAGGCCCTTTTACAAGGTCCAGCAAGCTGTTCTTCCACAAGTTAGAGTGAGGTGAAGGTGTAAACATTCCCCAGCTTCAAACCTTGGGCTTCTCTGTAAGATAAGGTCTCTCTGACTGGCTAAAAACATCACCTGAGGAATCATCTGCAATCCTAGAGCTACCAGAGCAAAGAGCACTTTGGCTGCTGTTTCTCATCAACCATATCATCTGTCATGCTCTACTTCCAAAAGCTCTGATGCTCAGACTGAGACCAGGATGTCTAAGGATTTCAGAACTAATCCAGACAGGACAGATTCTGCAGCTTTCCCATTCCACAAATAGAATAACACTAAAGCCTTTTGAAGAGAAGCTGGTCAGAAATTTTCTGATCAGAAGATAGAAATTCATTCCTTCCCAAACTGTTGCTGCTTTCCCAAACACAGCTGACGTCTCAACTGTCTGGGAACTTCACTCAAGGCTTTGGAGGTGAGCCTTGGGATTTGGGACACCTGTTCAGAACTCACAATCTCCTTTCCTGCAGAACTACCCTGGAGTGAGGAGTCTAGGGAACTGCCAGCAAAGGTTTACCATCAGGCCTGCATTCCAAGGTCCTCTCTGTCCCACTGAGCCGGTGTAGACCCTGCAGAGCTGCTGGAAATTTCTTCAGTCTTTCTTTGCTTTGCTTGCTTTAATATATATCACATTTCAAAACAATGTAATTTCTTTCAAACTGAAATCCAAATTTTTAGGCAGCTCTACAGTTAATGTCTCTATTGACAATCTCTGGACCAAAACACAAAATATGTACACTTCTGAATTAATTAATTTTAAAAATTACTTCATATTAAAAATGCCCTAAGATGAACAGCTGGCAGATCAGCCAACTGAACAACCCCAAATCACGCTGAAGTTCGTGTGTATGCATGCATGTGCATGTACCACCTCACAAACCAACAGAAAATGTTCCCTGTCATAGCACAAGAACTGCCTAAGTAGGATTAACATGCAGAACTACTTTGTGTCTGCATCTGGCACAGTTTTTGCTGGACAGATGACTCACATTCATTCTGCTCTTAATTGCTAAGTCTTTTGAAGACTTATTCTTATGGTGTTCTATCTGTAATGGGTAAAAAATTAATTTTCTTGTATATGGTGGTGTGTTTCCATGTATCGCACTGCCAGGTGTTGCTGTGAACCACGTGGCAGTCCATTCTGCTCTGAATCTTGACTGTGTTTCACGGGCTTGCTAGGACTGTGTCATGAAGGCATTTTGAAATGCAGGAAGAAAGGCAGTTTGCCCTTTCTTTAGAGATCAGAAAACACAAGTGCTGCCCAAAGAGTTGCTGTACATGTGAGTGGTGATGTACTAAATCTATTTGCTTGTTTCAGGGTTGTCTGCAATGAGGGTGGTGGTAATGGTGGATGTTATCAGCCTCAGGGTGGGAGGATGCAGATTGTCCCAGAAGATGTTTTTCAGATATTTAGAAACAGGTTTTGCTCCCTGGGCAGTCTGCCTGGCCACTGTGCCAAAGACACCAGAGGAGCTCCTTATACTATGTGAAAGCCTTCTTCCAGGCACAGTCCTGGAACATGCAGACCCCCAGAGCTGAGCTCAGCCCTTCAGTTCATCCCTGTGGACTTACTCAGGCATATGTGCATGGCTTTTAGGACTTGAAGCCCTCCTGTTTCCCCAGCAATCACTGCTCCTGCTGGTGTCTGCTTCCTACAAAACCCATTCCCTGACTTTTGTGTTATTTTCCACACTATTGCATCAACAATGGCATGGCAGGCAGTTCTTTGCAGAGCCAACCCCAGACCCTGGATGTTCCTTCTGTTCCTCAGGCCATTATAGAAGTGTCACCAACTGAGTAGGGAAACTCGTGAGTCACATGGCACCCAGTGGTGATCCAGAAGTTCCTGTGTGAATGATGGGCACTCTGCAATCCAAATAAATAAAAATTCTTGTGTAAATATAACATACCTTGATGTTTTCACTGATTTACACATAAAATAGCAAACGAACAGCTTGGCTTGGCTTGGCTTGTTTTGAGGGGCAGCTTAAGATACAAGTTAAGTAAGGTTTTATTTCTGGCTTCACCCCTAGGACCAGTGTTCACTGATACTGATATTTAAAGTGTTTTCTTCAGCATGGCTACAATCCAGGGTGTGTGGTGTGGTGGTCTTTTTTTTCCTATGCTGGCTTCAAACAAGCTGTGGGTGTCTAGGTGGGTGGGTTGAGTGACATATTAGTGAGGAAGCTTCCTCCCCTTTCAGAGCTACATGGAGAAGTCAGAAAGGCATCGTTTTAGAAAGTGACAGGCAGATCAGGTCGGACTATTGCTGATGAAAAAGGGTTTAAATCCATCAAGAATCTTGAATTTGGAACTGCACTGCTACAGAGAGCAGGGTGAAGTGAACTTCACTAACCTCTATAAATATTATCTGTCGTTTAATTTCAGATTTGCTCCTCGAAAAGCTTTTCAAAATGCACGCTGCCTCCTTTCAGCTCCTGGCATCCAATCAAACTAGCTATCTAACAACAAGGAGCAGAGGAAGTCTGTCCTTCGCCTCCATTTAGAAGTGAAAGATTCCCCCTTCCCTCCTGCCCGCCCCCCCGCCTGACTCTGAAGGTCTTCCAATTATCTCCTTTACCTGCCGCATTAAAAAGTAAAGCATATGAGTTGCCAGAGATACAGAGTCTGAGGACAAGCCACTGTGGCAAAGCCATGACATTAGAACAGATGGAAAACTTCTCGGGAACAAAATGTGCACAAAAAAATGGGTTCTGGCTTTGAAGTGTATATTCACGGTGGGTGCTTTCATGTCTTTTGAAAAGCCCTAGCTCAAATATGACCTACTTAGGCAACATTCTTATTTATGTCTCCAACTAAGGAGCAGTATATTTAGCAAATGAGAGGAAATCATCCCCCTGTCATGTTTATAGATTGGAGCAAACTTTGCTGTTTAATTCTTCAACAGATTTGTCTCCATAAAAGTGGATGTAATTTAAACACTGTTAAAAAAATCAATAAATTCCAGAAACTTGGGATAAATGGAATCATAATTTCAAATATATATATATTATATATGTACAGACATACATGCAGAGAAATAAAGAGAGAACATTTATTCAGTAGACTGCAGTTAAACCATATTTATTTAACTGACTCAAGAGTAATGGATAAGGCTGAGCAAAGGTGGAGAGCGAATCATAAGACTTTGCCATTTTAATTGATGCTAAATGCTATCTGTAAGATAATAAGGGAAATTCTTAACTCTTCACAGACTAGGTAGGCTTATCTGGACCAAAATGAAAGGAGATTAAAATGTATTTTAAAAGATGCCTAAATTCAAGAAATTGAAGTTGAAAGGCACTTCAGGAGGACATTTAGTTCATCTCCCAAAGGCAAGATGAATAAGATCCATGTTATTTTGGACTGTAATCTGTCTAACCCCCAAGGATGGACATTTGGTAAGCTTCCAAGCAGGCTATTTCCTCTTTACGCAATTATCACTAGTAGAAGGATCTTGCTGGCATCTAAGCCATGTCTCTCACTGAGGTTACAGCCCATTATCCCTTGTCCCAGTAGACAAAGAGTACAGATTATTTCTTTCTGATTTTTAGTAACATTTCAAGATTTCTCATATTCCTTCTTTAGATTTGGCAACCCAAGTTTGTTCAGTCTTCTCTCGAGTATCTTGATGATCGTTGATCAAAAGTGTGTCACCCTATTGACTCACGTCACCTGTTACCTCTTCTAAGATGATCAACTCCAAAACCCAGAGCTCTCTCTTCAAGAAGTCACTCTTGTTGCATTAATGCTGTTCAGTGTTCCTACCTCAACAGAGGAGAGTCTTGCAGCTGTCCATGCCTCAGTTTGTACAGGCCACCCATCCAACTTTTCCAAGTTACTTTACATTCTGAACCCATTCTCCACCTGGCCCACAGACCATCCCAGCCTACAAAGCAAATGAGAACCTCTGCTTTCCACCATTGCTCTGCATCACACTCTGTCCCAGCACAGATCCCAAAGCACCCCATTCAAAATCCCCTTGAAGTTTCATGGGTAACCACTGGTAACTGGTCTCTGATTACAGTTTGCCAGAGAGTTTTGTACTGATCTCAGAGGACAGTTTCCTCTCATCCTGGTTTCTCCATGTTGCTTCTGACTGTGTCTTGTAAAACAGTGTGAAAAATCTTACTAAAATCAAGACACCTGACAACCACTGTTTTTTTCCTACCAAAAAGGTCTGTTGCTGTGTCTCAGAAGGAAAAGAGATTGGTTTCAAGTGATTTACTCCTGACAAATACATGCTAGCTGTCCTGCTTGCATCCTTCTTCCCTTCAAGGGGTTTATGACCTGTTGTTTGATTGTTCCATGTATTGGCAGTTATACAACTTGACTACAAATCCCTGAGTTCAGCTGTCTCGCCTCGTTATGGATAGAAACAATCTCTGCCCTTTTTCCATCCTCTGGAACCTCTCCTGTCCTTCGTGACTTCCAGGGATAAATACTAAATTTTATGGTACTGTTTCAGCCAGTTCTCTGGTTCTCTCTATCCCAGGCTGAATTTCACAAGACCTGATATATTAAAAACATATTTTGCTCATCTCAATATTTTTGAATCTCATTTTTCTCTACTATGGCCTGAACTATTACCCTGTAGTCACTGGCTGTATTAACTGTCCAATCATAGCTGAGCTTCTTAAGAAACATTGGTTCCGAAGCTAAAAACACAATTTATTTCAGATAACACTATTCATCTGGGGGAGAACCACCTAGTCTTTCACAACCTTTTTAGGCCAAACATTTCAGAAGTTCCCAAGTTGTTTCTTAGCTACCTGATGCTCAAAGGCCCCCTTAATGTCCTAAATGCAAAGGAGTGCTCAGCATCTTAAAAAAACAAGCCCCCAGCTGAGGATCATACTTTGTATCTCAAGACAACTGTGACTCTTCCTGATCAAAGCTGATCTGAAAATATCATAGGAATACCTACCTTGTCACTGTTCTAGGTGAATGTAGAAGGGCTGTGCTGTGCATAAATAGAAGTAGATCATCATTGTAAGGTGTTTTGAATCATGATAGTGTGCCCCAGCCAAATCATCCTTAGTTATTCCTATTGGAGGCCTCAGAGAGAGACCAGGCTCGAATTCCCCTCACCAGCTTCACCTGGCCATCCACATTCAGCTGTAG